>CM046871.1:13929518-15129518 GCA_025617745.1 Heliocidaris erythrogramma | reverse complement strand
CTATGCTCGTAACTCCTTTTCAAAAGTGACCCCCTATTCCGGAGAAGTTGGAATTTGTTTTACCCCCTATCCCGGGAAATTTTCTGAGATATTGGACCCCCTATCCAGGCAATTTAGGAAATTAACCCCCCCCCCCCCCACCTATCCCCGGGAGGAAACCACCAGAGTCTGCGAAAATTGACCCCTATTTACATTTTCCCGGGAATATTTTTTCATCTTCCTCATTCATCTTCCTATTTTCTTACTCACCCACCAATAAGGGGTGGGGCATGGCCATCTTGTGCCTCCCCCCCCCCCGTAAAAAAATACGCCGCAGTGAATTAACATTCTATTCTGGACTGTCTGCCCGACCAGACCTTTGACTTTTAAATGAACATTCCATTATGAATTCATGCAACCTCATACATTCATTTGACAACCCCCGGTTATCAGTGACGGCACCGGGGGGCATGGGGGGGGGGGGGCATTTGCCCCCCAGTCAGAAGCTTGCAACAGATGCCCCCAATAATTTTCAGAGTGAAAAAAATAAAAGGGTGGAAAATTTTGTTTGTCCGCCCTTGCCCCCAACAATTTCTTTTGCCCCCCCCCCCCCCACCCCACTTTAAAAATCCTGGTGCCGCCACTGCCGGTTATATTTTCTACATCTTAGACAAAAGAAAAACGAAAAAACCAGCAAGAGTACATTTTTCCAAAAAAATTCTAAAACGTCTGTTACAAAAGTCTACTCAACACACTCATTCGAGGAAAGCCCCCCCCCGGTTGTCTCGAAGTGGCGCGTTCATTGAACTTCTCGCTGGGAACGCGTCCATTCGAGATAACCGGGGGGGCTTGTCTCGAAAGGGTGTGCCCGTTCCCGCTCCCATCCCGCTCCCATCCCGCTCCCATCCCGCTCCCGCACCCCACCCATTCGAGACAAGCCGGGAGGAAACCACCAGAGTCTGCGAAAATTGACCCCTATTTACATTTTCCCGGGAATATTTTTTCATCTTCCTCATTCATCTTCCTATTTTCTTACTCACCCACCAATAAGGGGTGGGGCATGGCCATCTTGTGCCTCCCCCCCCCCCGTAAAAAAATACGCCGCAGTGAATTAACATTCTATTCTGGACTGTCTGCCCGACCAGACCTTTGACTTTTAAATGAACATTCCATTATGAATTCATGCAACCTCATACATTCATTTGACAACCCCCGGTTATCAGTGACGGCACCGGGGGGCATGGGGGGGGGGGGCATTTGCCCCCCAGTCAGAAGCTTTGCCCCCAATAATTTTCAGAGTGAAAAAAATAAAAGGGTGGAAAATTTTGTTTGTCCGCCCTTGCCCCCAACAATTTCTTTTGCCCCCCCCCCCCCCCACCCCACTTTAAAAATCCTGGTGCCGCCACTGCCGGTTATATTTTCTACATCTTAGACAAAAGAAAAACGAAAAAACCAGCAAGAGTACATTTTTCCAAAAAAATTCTAAAACGTCTGTTACAAAAGTCTACTCAACACACTCATTCGAGGAAAGCCCCCCCCCGGTTGTCTCGAAGTGGCGCGTTCATTGAACTTCTCGCTGGGAACGCGTCCATTCGAGATAACCGGGGGGGCTTGTCTCGAAAGGGTGTGCCCGTTCCCGCTCCCATCCCGCTCCCATCCCGCTCCCATCCCGCTCCCGCACCCCACCCATTCGAGACAAGCCGGGAGGAAACCACCAGAGTCTGCGAAAATTGACCCCTATTTACATTTTCCCGGGAATATTTTTTCATCTTCCTCATTCATCTTCCTATTTTCTTACTCACCCACCAATAAGGGGTGGGGCATGGCCATCTTGTGCCTCCCCCCCCCCCGTAAAAAAATACGCCGCAGTGAATTAACATTCTATTCTGGACTGTCTGCCCGACCAGACCTTTGACTTTTAAATGAACATTCCATTATGAATTCATGCAACCTCATACATTCATTTGACAACCCCCGGTTATCAGTGACGGCACCGGGGGGCATGGGGGGGGGCATTTGCCCCCCAGTCAGAAGCTTTGCCCCCAATAATTTTCGGAGTGAAAAAAATAAAAGGGTGGAAAATTTTGTTTGTCCGCCCTTGCCCCCAACAATTTCTTTTGCCCCCCCCCCCCCCCCCCACCCCACTTTAAAAATCCTGGTGCCGCCACTGCCGGTTATATTTTCTACATCTTAGACAAAAGAAAAACGAAAAAACCAGCAAGAGTACATTTTTCCAAAAAAATTCTAAAACGTCTGTTACAAAAGTCTACTCAACACACTCATTCGAGGAAAGCCCCCCCCCCCCCCCGGTTGTCTCGAAGTGGCGCGTTCATTGAACTTCTCGCTGGGAACGCGTCCATTCGAGATAACCGGGGGGGCTTGTCTCGAAAGGGTGTGCCCGTTCCCGCTCCCATCCCGCTCCCATCCCGCTCCCGCACCCCACCCATTCGAGACAAGCCATAGTAAAATAAGAGTGTTAAATTGGGTTGTGCACGGTCCGAAAAAAAATTGAGACGAATTACTTGACAAATTAATTTCCTCCAAACGATCAAAATAATTTCGTCGGGCTGTCTTCAATACAAGAATAATGAAACGCAAACGAAAAGAAGGTGAGAAGATTTTAGATCTACTTGACGAATTACTTTTCTAGCTATCGATCGAAATAGTTTCATCCCAATTTGCTGGACGAATTAATATTGATAAAATTCAAAATAATTTTGTCGGGCGCCTTCAAGGGAAGAATTACGCCAAGGGAAAAATTACGCAAATGGAATGGGAAGTCGCCTATATATGCGACAAATATAAAAATAACGAAGGTTTTATGAATTAATCGTTGAGAATTGTTGAGGGAGTGTATAAGGAGCCTTGTAAGAAACGTCTTCAATACAAGAATTATGAAACTCAAACGAAAAAGGCGAGACGAATTTAGATATACTCGACGAATTAATTTTCTCGCTAACGATAATAATTTCGTCGGGTCGTCTTCAGAACAAGACTTATGAAACGCAAACTAAACAGGCGAGACGATTTACTTGACGAATTAATTCTCTAGCTATCGTTGGAAATAGTTTGATCGGGCTGTCTTCAGGAATAATGAAACGCAAACGATAAAGAGGCAATTTGCTGGACAAATTAATATTGATAACATTCAAAATAATTTCGTCGGGCCGACTTCAAGGAAAGAATTCTGAAACGCAAATGGAATGGGAAGTCGCCGATTTATGTGACAAATATATTCAAATGTTGCCGGACTGAAATCAAAAGCAATTTTCCGAAGTTAAATTTTACCAACCGTAACGCCTTTGCCTACATCCGGGTTGGGTAGGAAAGAGGTTAGTCCATTTTGCAGTTAGCAAATTTTGTCAACTGTCAAATTCTGCTTGGAGGAAGACCCATATATTTTTCTTCTCATCAGCCCCTCCAAAACTCGCTCAGTCGGGGGGGGGGGGGGGGGGGGGGGGGGGGTAACCAGTTTAAGCATGCATCACATAAAGAACCTCTCTGACTCTTCTTATTGAAATACATTACATTGAAAAAATGGACTACGGACCTGGTATGTGGGAATAAAATATGACACATTTACCTTAAAATAGTAAATTAAAATCGTAATACTAAATGAAGAACAGGGTCCGCTACAGTGGACGGCTAGAATGATTGACATATTTACACTTGCGCGCAAATTGTTGGTTAGCACACGCAGTCACTCTGCTTTCACCAACAAGCGACACTGTCTTTGATGAGAGACTCAGAGAGAGAAGAGGAAACAAAAAGCTGTGACAAAAAAATGTCACGAATTTGGCATATAATTTATGCATTTTGTTTCTCGTCACCTCATAATTTCTAAGCGCTCGAGAACGAGATGCATTTTACTTGCCCACACGTTCCTATGCGCAGGCCAGGCGCATAGGATAGATAAGGCACTGGGGGGGGGGGGGGGGGGGGGGGGGGGGGGGAGGGAGGGGGGGGGGGGGGGGGGAGGGGGAGGGGGGAGTATCGTTTGTGAACAATGCTCTCCCCCTTAAGCTGGTACGTTTTCTTGTTTTTTAGATGGCTAAAATTATTAATCTACAGTATTACATTAAAGAAATACTGACATGATGAACTCAATATTTCAAGCAAGAAAGGTGCTCTCAAATCACATGCAAATCGCCTTGCCCGGTTGCCTTCTTTTTCTGGAGTATCTTTTTTTTTCTGAAGTTTTCCGATAATTAAAGGGGAATCCACATTCTTAGCAAGTTGATTTGTGTGAAAGAAGAAGTTTGAACATAGAGAAACATACACAAGTTTGAAAGGAATCAGACAAAGAAAGTTATGAATGCTTGAAAATGCAATTACTAGAAGTATGCAAATCTTAAATTGGCATTTTGGTTATACATGTAGTTGGTTGTGATATTATGACATGAACAACTCTCCCATTTTGTCATATACACAACATTATCACTAACTGCTCTTTTCTCCGAAGCGCTCTTTCCTTTGGGCAGTAATCAGAATATATTGTAGTGAGCATATTCTTACAGGTCCTCATAAAAGTAAAAGATTATACTTAGTAGCACATTTTGAAAAAAAATATTGGTTTTGTGTATTGGAGCGAATGGGAGATGTTGTCAAGGGCATACAGTTACCATAACCAATTTGGTTAATTTGAAACTCCCATATATATAGTGATTACAACTTTCAAAATTCACAACTCTCTTATTATTTATCGGATTTTGTTCAAACTTTCAGCAATATACTTTCAGAACTTGCAATTAAGTTTCGATTCTCCATTGATCTCGAGTGAGGACCACCGCTATTTGTTTTTCACTCCTTATTCTAAATCGCTGACACATCTTTCCTCTTTGCTTTCTACGATTTCAAAAAGTAACTGATAATTGATAAATTAAGCTTTTTATATTCAAGCGTCGATCGTCAGTCAGAAACGATATGCTTGGTCAGGATAATCATTAAAAGTTCCGATTTCTTCATATTTTGCATCCTTTTCGAAACTATTTTTATTCAAGCGTCGTCAGTTAGAAACGATTTGCGTGGTCAGGAAAATCATTAAAAGTTCCGATTTCTTCATATTTTGCATCCTTTTCGGAACTATTTTTATTCAAGCGTCGTCAGTTAGAAACGATTTACGTGGTCAGGAAAATCATTAGAAGTTCGATTTATTCATATTTTGCTTCCTATATATTCGGATCTATTTTATTCAAGGGTCGTCAGTCAGAAACGATATGCTTGGTCAGGATAATCATTAAAAGTTCCGATTTCTTCATATTTTGCATCCTTTTCGAAACTATTTTTATTCAAGCGTCGTCAGTTAGAAACGATTTGCGTGGTCAGGAAAATCATTAAAAGTTCCGATTTCTTCATATTTTGCATCCTTTTCGGAACTATTTTTATTCAAGCGTCGTCAGTTAGAAACGATTTACGTGGTCAGGAAAATCATTAGAAGTTCGATTTATTCATATTTTGCTTCCTATATATTCGGATCTATTTTATTCAAGGGTCGTCAGTCAGAAACGATATGCTTGGTCAGGATAATCATTAAAAGTTCCGATTTCTTCATATTTTGCATCCTTTTCGAAACTATTTTTATTCAAGCGTCGTCAGTTAGAAACGATTTGCGTGGTCAGGAAAATCATTAGAAGTTCGATTTATTCATATTTTGCTTCCTATATAGGCCTATTCGGATCTATTTTATTCAAGGGTCGTCAGTCAGAAACGATATGCTTGGTCAGGATAATCATTAAAAGTTCCGATTTCTTCATATTTCTTCATATTTTTCGGAACTATTTTTATTCAAGCGTCGTCAGTTAGAAACGATTTACGTGGTCAGGATAATCATTAAAAGTTCCGATTTCTTCATATTTTGCATCATTTTCGAAACTATTTTTATTCAAGCGTCGTCAGTCAAACGATATGCTTGGTCAGGAAAATCATTAGAAGTTCGATTTATTCATATTTTGCTTCCTATATATTCGGATCTATTTTATTCAAGCGTCGTTAGTCAGAAACGATATCTTGGTCAGGATACTCATTAAAAGTTCCGATTTCTTCATATTCTGCATCCTTTTCGGAACTATTTTTATTCAAGCGTCGTCTGTTAGAAACGATTTGCGTGGTCAGGAAAATAATTAGAAGTTCAGATTTCTTCATATTTTGCTTCCTTCTCGGACCTTTTTTGACTATGACTCTGCCAAAGTATACACATCGTTAAACTTCATGCCGGATGTGCGTGGTTACATAATGGCTTACAATGACTTATTGATCGGTCTCTGGACAGCGGCAAACATGAAAGGATATTATCTCGACAAAAGGAACGCATCTGCACGCCACAATTAAGGCTCCCTCGGTGGGTGGCTATTGTTATGCAAATTCAACCTCATTAACTTCCTGGCGTGCAGGGGCGTTCCAAGCAATTAGTGCAACCGTGCAAGAGCGTTCCTCTGCGTGCCGACGGCTTCCGGGGTTTCTCCGTGATCCCTAAGTACAAAAGGAACCTGTATATAAAGACCACTTTTTTCTTTTCTCCTTTCTCTTCTTACTAAAATATGTACAAAAGGAACCTGTACATAAAGACCACTGTTTTCTTTCCTTTCTCTCTTCTCACTGAAATATGTACAAAAGGAATAACAACTGTTCCTACCTGTGCTATATAGAGACCCTTGTGATATCTAGTCTTGAGATCCTCATTATCCGGGTAGAACATGTTGTATGTAGATGCTAGTATAGCATCAATAGCCACCATACCCAGGATGAAGAAGTGACAGGAACGAGATTCTAACACCCTCTGACAACACATGGGAGCAGGGCCACGACTGTTATTTTCATCCACAATTGTCAATTTCCATGGTGTATAAGTGCCGTCATCTTGCAGTACCTAAAACGGTAAATAATATATTATATACTATAATTCATGCTTACAAGTACATTTTTTTTTACACCTTGTCTTACTGAACATGTCCATTTTGATATGATTTGCAATATTTTTCTAAGCTTTTTCTTAATTTCTATGATTTCTATGATTTACATATTATCTTTCTCATATTTTCTGTGCATGTAATGTTGTTTTGATATGTTATCAATCTTTATTTCATTGTTCCATGGCCCCGTTGTAAATCAGCCAAGTAGCTGAATTGGGCTTTTAACGTGTTTAAATAAATAAATCAAACCAAATCAACATGCACTCCACCAAGGCTAAGTCACAATCGGATAATGAATGAGAATTGTCTAGTTCATTATCCGTCTCATTGTGACGAAACTATAAAGTAAATATAAATTACTGTATACCCTTTTTTTAGCGAGTTGTAGTTTTCGTGATAATTAACACAGGCTACTTATGATACATGTTTTGCACATGAATTGCCAGCTCAGTGTTGCATTTGCAACATAATTTCTGAAATTCATTAAAATTAAACCCTCACAAAAATAACAGCTTATACAGTATATGAAAATAATCATCCAACCAGCTCTTCAGACATGCCCAATATATCACATGATACATCATGGTGAATACAAATTCATACTGTATGATCCTAGATGACACATGTTCAACAGTATTATGAAATTTTCAGTGACAAATAAGGTCAGGCCTAAATCATACAGCTGCAAGACATTGCAGTAGTTAATATTTTTCCACTACAACAACAAAAATAAATAAAGGAACATAGATACAATTTTCATATTCATATCTGTCAAGGCTTTTTTATGTCACAGAAGCATTACTGGCCCAATTTATCCTGGCAATTTTTAAGTTTTCCTATGGTTATGTTTATTTGCCGATTGTCAGAAATTATTAACATATCACACATACAAATGTTCCTGGTATAATTCTAGTAAATAGTGCGAACCTACCTTGGAATCAAAAGACTGAGCAGCTCCTCCTCTTGTCCACATCTGACGAAACTGAACACGGATCTCTGCAAAGGTCTCAATGATAACAGCTATGAACACGTTCTGTGCAAAAAATAGGAAAATAAAAGGACTAAGTTACACCTTGGTTATTTTAGTCTACTGACTTAAAATGGACCATCAAGTGTCAAGCTCTTGATTCTGTACAAGTAACTGTAATGCTGTAGGCTAAGCTGGCCGGCTTCACCTAGCACGCCTCGGTGTGTAAGATCAGCCGCACCGCCTGAGCTAGAAGATTGCGTGTGCGGTGAGAGTACAAGTGTGTGTACGTTCGCAGTCTCTTTTCTGTACATACTTTAAAGGAGAATTAACCTCAAACAATAAAGACGATAGTGTTCAAAGGTGTTATTTATTCCTACTTGTTAGACTATATGGCTTCGCGTCAAAATATACGAGATCGATACGAATCAAAATTTTCTGAGCAAAATTTATCATCTGCTAGCAATATGTATCGTCTGCTAGCAATACATGGGGGCTGCCATTTTTTTATGTGTACAAGAAGATTTTCTTAATCCAAATGCCCAATTGCCTTTTTCAAAATTGAAAACCCATTTGAGATTAAAAATATAGAATAGATATGTCAATTTATTTTTAAACTGAAGATTTCCTTATATATTTCTGTTGAAAATCGATATTCGCTTAATATAAATCTATTTTCTAGATACTGTGACGCAATGGACGGAGCAAATTAATTCAAATTTTATGGATGCTTCTTCCCTGAGCATCTATAGCGGCAAACTATGCATTCACCTGCTTTCGGATAATGGGACTTCAAAAGTCAGAATGCATGCTGCATATATTATGTTCTGCTCTGTTTGGCAAACCCAAGAAAATAGATTTTTGTTAAGCAAAACCAGACAATTTAAAAGTATCATTATAAAGATTTAATTTTTATAAATCATGTAAACACCCACTTTATATTTTTCGTCACATATGGGATTTTAGGTAATGAAGAAAATCAATTTAGGTCTTGGATTCAAAATATCTTCCTGACTGGAACATTTCTCAATGGTTCATGTACAAATCCAAATCAGCAAGAAAATGGCAGCCCCCATGTAAATGAGTAGGAGACGATACCGGGTGTTGGAATATCTTTATTTATACCCTTTTCTAATATCTTATTAGAAAATGATTTAAGCCTATAAGTAGGAATATATTACACCTTTCAATATAAGTAAATTTGTACTCAGGGGTTAATTCTCCTTTAAGTACATACATGTACACAGTGCGGAGTTCCGGGAACAGCGAAAATAATTTTGAAAGTTTGAGTGATAACAAATACATGTGTGCAACGTATAGGACAAATAGTGCATAATCAGATTTCTACAAATCACATCTTATTGAGATAAATCGCAGTGTCATATTTTCACTGAAAAATCATACGAAATACGACAAAATCGTACTGGTTGGCAGGTCTGTGTAAGTGATGATTTACCTTGACAAGCCAGGCTAAGAAGAAAATCATTGTGATGAAGAAGAAATAACCTCTCCAAGATGGAAAACTGTCCGTCACCTTATACATGATGAACACCCAACCTTCCAGGGATGCACTCTCATATACTGTGAAGATACTCACACCTGGTAGAGGGAATTATATTAAACATTCAATTAATGAAAGGGAGGAAGGGAAGGTAAAAAAGAAAAGGGAGAAGACAGAGCGATGGATAGGGAGAGAAGGATACATGAGAGAAGATACAGAGGCACATGGTAAAAATATAATAAGGCAGAATATATATATCAGGGGACAATTGAGGAGTACATGAAAACTTTTTTCTTTGTATTTAGACTGGCTTCCAGGCGAGTAATGCTTCTTCTAGATAATAAAAATGTGTTGAATTCAGTGTGGATGAAATAGATCAGGGTCCTTGATTAATTTGTCAGGCGGGCCAAAAATATTCCTGAAATTACGTTGCGGGCTACATACACCCAAAATATAATTAGTTTTTTGTATGCTTATACATACTTGGAGTCAATTTTTGATAAAATTGCCTAAATGTTTTTTAAAGTTATTGCTGCAGTAACCTTGTTTTTCTTACAATTCTATACTTTCACGGTTATACGATCTTGAGGTGCTCCGACATATTATGACCCAGCAACAACTGCTTCGGGCCTTATTTCGTCAAAGATACAGGGTTAGGGTCAGGTTAAGCCTAGCCTTTTGACAAGGCCCTCGTGACTTGGCTATTTTTCTCGGCAAGTAAGCTAGTAGTGGCTGCATAACAAGACTAGCCGCCCAGCCCGGTGAATGCGCAATCGAGCGACGTGAGTCCGAGGGCCTTTTGGAACCTGGCCTGTATTTCTTATGTTATCCTTTGTTCCTAGCGAGGATCTGCTACCTTATAGGTAGGAGCCAATCAGCAAACGTATCTTCGCATGACGTCAGCATACATTTGGTATGCAAATTCGCCTTCATCTCGAGCTAGCGCTAGCGCGGCCCGTGCACATGCAAGCTACTAGTACATCAATCATGGAAAGCAGGCCCCGCAGATACCGTTAATGTGATTGGTCGATAATCCTCGGTAGGCGTGTTAGCATACGAATGTCAACTCGTGAATAATTCATATCGGACGATGGAAACCCAGGTTCCAAAAGGCCTCGCGACTAAAGTCGCTCGATCGTGCGTTCACCCGGGCCGTGTTGATTCTTTTCGTCGCCGGCTAGTCTCATCTCAGGCACAGCATGACGAGGAAAATAGCCAAGTCACGAGGCCTTGTCAAAAGGCTAGGTTAAGCCCTGCGCACACTGCACGATCTGACTACGATGCTATTTTGGGAAAAGTTGTTATAACATTTGATTTGAACCTTCAAGCATGTAAAATCTTCGTGATCAAAGTTCCGAATAGTAGTATGAATACTAAAATCGAAATTCCGGGCTACTGCGAGCCCCCGTGTAGGAATAAAAGCGAATTCAATTCCAAATCGTAGTGACGTCATACCAATCTTGCGATCGACTAAGATTTGAAGCCGATTTGGCCTTTACTCTAACCAGAAGAATTGCAGTTAACCAAAATTTCGATATTAGCATTCGTATCATTATTCCGAACTTCAAATGAGATAATTTCACTTTTTTAAACTTTCACATTTAATGCAAACTGCAATTTGTTCGAAAATCGGGTCGCAGCCGGATCGTACAGTGTGCGCCGGGCTTTACAATAGGGTTTTAGGTTAGGTTTAGGGTTAGGTATAGTATTTATAGTTAAGATTTTGGTTAGTGTAGGATAGTGACCAAAGAGCATGTGTTGCACAACCGGGGAGCATTTCATCAAGCGTTTTGTCAGTGATTTTTACCGACAACTGTTATAAGCTACTGAAATCCTTGCATCTGATTGGCTGAGAGCAAATTTGTCAGTAAAAATCACTGACAAAACGCTCGATGAAAGGCTCCCCTGGTCTTGATCCAAGTTTGGAAGAAATCTGTTGAATGGTTCTCTTGTTATTGCTGTAACAAGAAATTTGAAGGGATGGACAGACGGACAAACTGACAGACTACCGAAAAAAATGCTTCCGGCATATATGTTAATAGATACAATTTCATATGGACATCCAAATCAAGAATTTCCCTTGTGCAATTATAGTCAACCTCAGCCTGCGGTCTCATTGCAATATTATAACAACACTTGGGAATTTCTGAATATTATGTAAGTTAATATATTTTTTTACATTACACTCTGGAATATGCAATATCTGTAAAATACTGACTCATCTGCTGAAAAGATCTTTGATAAAAAAAACATTGCGTTCTACTTACCAATGTGTTTAAAGCTATTGTAGCCTTGGATAGCTGGTTTAAGGTCAATGTTCTTGCACACCATCCCATATGGACACTGTTCATCTACACCCTTCTCTAAATTACAGTGAGTGTCTGGAATGGCCAGATAATTGACATCAAAATCCCTGCAAACGATAATAAAGGCATTATAACTTATTTCTAAAAAAATATGAAAGGAAATGAATATAAACAGAATAATAAATATGTCATCATACTATCTAATGGCATTATAATGCCTTTCACAAACTGCAAGCTCTAACGTAAGAGCAAAATTGATTTATTGCTTGAATATACCAGATATGTTACTCTGATCTGAAACGAAACAAACATGTAACTAATAATCACTTTTGTCACTTTTCCGTCAACAAACACCTCAATAATAATAATAATAATAATAATAATACAAAGTATCACATTATTACCCCGGCTTTAGCCGAGCTGCCATGATAGGCGCTAAAGCATTTCAAGGAATTTCTTCCTACCGGGTACCCATTTACTTCACCTGGGTGGAGAGTGGCAAATGTAGATGAATGTTTTGCCAAAGGACATTAGCGCCGTGGCGGGATTCGAACCGCGAACCATGTGAGCCACAGTCCGGTGACGTATCCACTAGACCACGATACCTCTACAAATAAGCAAGTTCGCAATTCCAATTTGCGCATGTGTAGATAAAGGTCATTTGCACCTAGTATAATTGACCTTTATACGCTTACATTGCACTATGATGCGTGCGCCAGTATGACTTTAGTTTTTTAGCGCGCCACCAAAACAAGTGCGTGTGTGCGTTCAAATTGGTGTCATATCAGGGAAATTTGTACCATATACTAATCACGAACTGGCTTATTAAAAACAAGTCTTTATCATTCCCATTAAATAAGGATAATCTTCTTATAACATTTCAGATATCATTCATGAGGATGGCATCTTATCAAAACCAAAGAAGACAGGGTTTGAAATATTATACATAACAATGTCCAAACTGTAGAAGTGAATATTTCTGTAATTCTTACTCAGGAATGATTGTCACATTCTGTATTTCCTTCTTGACACAATGAGTAGATAGATCTCCAAACATCTGAACACCAAGCATTCCATACAGCACCAAGAAAAACACCAGGAAAATGGTGACACTCCATACTTGCTGACCAGACCGCCTAAGGGAGGGTGATAAATAATATCATAACAGTTGATAACGCATAAGGACATTTTATCATAATGTGATATGCACTATACAAGGACGGTTTATTATTATTACTATTATGCCTACATAATGGACCTTGTGGCAGATTAGCCTTGTGCTAAACAAGTTATACAATAAAGTCTACTACTACTACTACTACTTTCTATAGTTTAAGTTAAACATCTTTCATATTTACATGTATGTAGGGTTGTCAGGTTTTATGAATTTTTGTAAATAATATCACTCCATAATTCCTGACACACCCCTTTAACAAGGTAGTGCTATGTTAGGCATAGCCAAGCATCAGACGGGACTTCCTATCATCAGGAATGACTGTTGTATGTATAAGCAAGCTTACAATCAAATACTTATTAAGCAAGTTTTGTCTACATGTGGCTACTTGTGAATAATAGAGAAAACTTTCACCAAGCATCTGGCATGATTTGAAACCAGATTATTTTTCTTTTTTTACAAAGTGGAATAAAAATTGAGCTCTGAAAAAAAAAAAAAATTGAACACCAAGGAGTACAAACAAAAACAGTTTAGGGCAAGATGCAATGCCCACCATTGCATACAACCCCATCCTAGCGTTCAGGCATACTTACTTGAAGATTGATTTGACTCTAGCCTTGGGCAGTTTGAATTTGAGATAGACCCTGAAGGATCTGATCATGATGAATGGTCTTGGAGCTCGTAGGATGGTGTAAGGTGTGTACTTTGGCACCACATATGCAATCTGGCATATCTACCCAAGAAAATGTTTAGAACTCAAATTATGAAGAAAAAAATTGATTGAAAGTCATAAAGGCTTGCATTGACATTAATGATAACTACCTTTTATGATTAAATTCTCAAAAAATTCCATGATATATAAAAACAACAGCCTTTCTTGACTTTTGGTCGAAAACTGAGGAAGTAGTTCGATCCGCAAAATTTTTCGCTGATTTACTGCCATAGATATGCCGTTTCCATGGCAACACAGCTTCCGACACATCAAAAAAATATGTTGTACACATCTTCCCAGTAAGACCAATGTGTGTACCAAATTTCATGACTTTCGGTCAAAAACTGAGGAAGTAGTTTGATCCGCAATGTGTTTCCTTGATTTTCTGCCATAAATATGCCGTTACCATGGCAACGCAGATTCCAACTCATCCGAAAAATATGTCTTGCACATCTTCCCATCAAGACCAATGTGTGTACCAAATTTCATGACTTTCGGTCAAAAACTGAGGAAGTAGTTCGATCCGCAATGTGTTTCCTTGGTTTTCTGCCATAAATATGCCGTTACCATGGCAACGCAGATTCCGACTCATCCGAAAAATATGTCTTGCACATCTTCCCATCAAGACCAATGTGTGTACCAAATTTCATGACTTTCGGTCAAAAACTGAGGAAGTAGTTCGATCCACAAGGTGTTTCCTTGATTTTCTGCCATAAATATGCCGTTACCATGGCAACACAGATTCCGACTCATCCGAAAAATATGTCTTGCACATCTTCCCACCAAGACCAATGTGTGTACCAAATTTCATGACTTTCGGTCAAAAACTGAGGAAGTAGTTTGATCCGCAAGATTTGCAACGGACCGACTGACTGCCCGCCTGACCGACCGCCCGCCCGCCCAACCATCGACTGATTCCTATATACCCCCTTCAAACTTCGTTTGCGGGGGTATAAATATCAGAAAGGGTTTAAATCAAGACATTCTAGCACACGGTATCATCTGCTAACAGTTTACATGGGGGCTTCCATTTTCTTGATGATATGGAGTTGTACATGAACCACTGGAAACCGTTCCCGTCAGGAAGATTATTTTAATCCTCAAGCTAAATTGCTTCTCTTCATTCTCTTACATTACATTGCTCCGTCGCGTACGTCATAGTATCAAGAAAATAGATGTATATTTAGTAAAATTGTTATTTTTAAAGAAATATAAAACACATTTTTAGACTATATCTGGTAAACATTTTAAATCTCAAATGGGATTTTGTATCAGGAGGAAAGACAATTTTGCATTTGGATTAAAAATATCTTTATGTATACATCAAGAAAGTGGCAGCCCCCGGGTATCGCTAGCAGATGATAAATTTTGCTGAGAAAATCTTGATTTATACTCATCTCGTATATTTTTATGCAAAACTACGTAGGACAACAAGAAGGAATAGATTACATCTTTGAATATAAGCACATTTATATTTTGAGGTTAATTCCCCTTTTAAGGTGGTTTAAACCATGGGTTACATATATCTCTTTCTTGAATTTTGGCCTATATCTTTCAGCTACATACCAATTTGAATTAAACATATTGAAAGTAAGAGTAACAAAGGGAATCCAAAAGTAAATAGCAAGTTGCACTGAAAAAAAGAAGAAAAATCCTTCAAAAAACTAAAAAAGGAAAAAATTAAGCACACAAAATAAACTCTGTATAAACTTGTCCCCTTTATGCTTTTTAACAAATCCTTGACCACCTCAATGTCTTAGTTTTGAGGGTGTCCATTTTGCCTATAAGAAATAAACCCATTTTGGGAACAATTGGTTCCCTTTAGGCACAGCATAGAAATAAAGAGAATTGGGTGCCTTGTAGAAGCGCAGTAGAATATATACAAATTGTTGGATAGTTACTGCGCTTTATAAATGTATTATTATTATTATTATTATTATTATTATAACATATTCTTAATACAGCTGCAGAGTACTAACAACCCAGTAACACTGAATTGGGGCAAATAATATCATACCTGTAGGAGTATAGAGACCCACAATGATAGCACCATAGAAGTATCAAATCTTCCCCAGTTGTCACGGAGATATGCATTTTCTCCCTGAAATAAAGGAACAGCGCAAAGTGTTACAACCTAGAAAGTAATTACAGAGCTGCCAACATTGAAATTAAACAATCAGGGAGACTCAGGGAAATTTTATTAGAAATCAGGGAGATGTCTATTACATGCATACAACCTAATGGCAATAATTTTTCCATAATCAGGCAGATTGTTCGATAGGAGGCATTTAAACTGGTTAATAAGGGAGTCTCCTGCGAAATCAGGGAGACTTGGCAGCCCTGTAATTATTTCATACCTCTAGATGATCATAGTCATGCACTACATTAATGAACATGTAAAAGTAACAGTGTCTATTAAATTCATGCTATCAGGTTGCTTGATCTAAATATTCCTACTTGCAAAAGTTCATGATGATGAGTCAGGAACTTGAATTTCACAAATAATTTCTTGGTACTGCAAAATTTCAATATGGCACGAAAAAGAGACATGATAACCGAGCATGATGATCGGTTCACCGAGTATAATATAGTTGATTTCAAGTAATTTGTTTTATACCTGCGTGATAACCTGATGAGTGCAGGTCGAAAAGCTTCGTTATCATGTCTCTTTTTCGTGCCATATTGAAACTTGAATTTCATTAACAAACTGAACAGACCTTCATTACAGTTGAACTCTGGTCATGCAAGTACATTGTGAAAGAAACTGTCCAGAAGTAATTGGGAAAGGTTGGAGAATTCTCGCTACCTCAAATATGCAATTCTCGACGTAGAGGGCAATATTATGCATGGAAATGGCCCGCATCTTCGTCAACTTCACTTCTGGTCCGGATTGAAATACTACGGCTTATGAATAAAATGAGTGCTAAAATGCTTAATTTTTGGATCGCATGACATAAACCACTCAAATTTTGAAAATGCAACCAATTGTCTCAATAAATGATGGTATCTTTTCAAACATGTCGGTTAATTTATACTCAAACTGCGCATGCGTGGCTTGCATGACAAACGCCATCTGTTGGCGAAATTGCGTATTTGGGGTAGCGAGAATTGGTGTATACTGCAAGATTTTGGAATCATCAAAATGATAGGAAATTGAGCCAATCTTGCTGGAACTTCTGTACTCACACAGAAATAAGTATAGGCCTACACACACGTGTGGCATGAAAGTTTGTTCTAAACTTTACAGCTATTTCTTTTTATATTTCTAATATTAGGTCATTTAAGGAGCAGTTCTTTTGTGGGGATATCTTATCACATTTACAATGATCATCAAACTCTTCACGATACTTACGCATATTACTCCTCTCGTGGTCATCTTGGCGATCATTTCTGAGAAGAAGAGGAGTGTGACGATGGAGTCGACCACCAGTGTCATGTATTCCATGAAAGGTATCGTCTCAAATGTTTTTGGCGTATTGAAGCAGAGTGAGATGAAGCTGACCATGGCAGCTCCTCTTAGTAACTTGCGTACCCATGGTTGATTCACCCATTGGATCTTAGCATTATCTGTGATGTTTTCATCCGCACCATAGTCAGCAATGGCTATGTCATCACCAAGCCTTGTAGTGCTCTGCTTTCTTTTCTTCAGCACCATGATGATAGTCTAACATTCCTAGATTTGAACTCCTTTACTATGGAAGACTTGTGCACTGTTCTGGTGCTTCATCCACCTCTTTTATTGTGTTGACATATCCTGTATAATAGTAGAAATTAATAAATTAATCTTTCATTTTTATTTCAGCAAACAAGAGTGCAAGGAAATCCTTCACCACTGATTGTGGGAATTTTTGAAATTTCAACTGGGTTGAAAGTGGCATGGGTATTGTTAGAAAAGTGAGAAAACCATAACAAATACTCTGTTTTTATTCATCCAATATCACACCAATAGGAATGTACAATGTCTCAGATTCTTTTCAAAAGTATTTAAATAATCCTCTGGCTTAAGCTGAGCTCCATGAACCATTTATCAATGCGAGGTGCATTTCTATTTAAACAAATCATACCCATGTACCCACTAACTACATACACTTGGGTCAAGAGCGATAAATGTAAACTGATGTCTACTCAAGGAACATCAGCTAAAACCAGGACTTTCACATCTCCAGTCAAGTGTTTGAACTAAAGACCGTCAACACATATAAATCACGGTCATGCTGTACACAGAGTACATGTAGATGTGTTTATTTCACTTCAAGACATTCAAATATTTCATTTCATAATCATACGTGGATACATACTAAAAATCACAGTTGATAACTGATCTACAGGACAAAAAATGCTGAAGGAATCACAGGGGAGGAGGATAAATCTGTGTATGATTAAAAGACAACCTATTTAATTCATATTTGTCTACTCACACTCTCATATTCACAGAACCATCTGTATGTGATGCTGTATCAATTTCACCCAGTCAACCTCCACATTGCAGAGTAACAATGCTAGAATAATTGGCAAGTTTTTTTCAAACAGTAAAATAATGCCTTTTAAAATGCAGGATGATCAATTATCTTACATATGTGTTTCACTACAATATCATCGATTGGGTCTCTATCACAGTTTGTATGAAGTCTAATTTCAGACTGTTTTCGTAGAAATTCTACCCTGGTAGCCAGCAATCATGCTCCTTAAAACTCTCACGAGCTTGAAAATACGCGTCCACATATTGTTGTCCTGACTCCTGATGTTGCTGTAAAGCTGGCTATCCTAATTAACCTCTTATGCATGCAAGTGGATTTTTTTGAGGAGCCATGGCATATTAAAAACAAACATGCTTGAAACATTTGACAAAATTTGGCTGCCCCCATCAACAGAGAGTAGTAGACTCTATCGACCTTTTGAAGCTTAAACTCACTTTGAAAACTACAAAATATCAATAAATAACACATTTTAAGCTCAAAATTTGGTAGGTAAATGCTTTTTTAAAATCACTATTACAATTAAAAAGAAAATTTGTTATGCCTGTGTCCCATGTGTTCAAAATCATCTTAGATCACCCAATCATTATAACCTCGCATATATGTGCGAGTTCATTTAACCAAAAAACGTTCGGTTTTTAGCCCCCGTTCAACGGAAAATGAAATAAGGATATTACAGCACTAGTTTTAAATCTAGTTCGATGCAAACAAATGACACCTGCATTACCACATACTACGGCATACGTGTACGATCTTTCAGTCTCTATGTACGGAAGTCAGTGGAGCCAGACGTCCTAGTCTCAGTGAAACAAACAACGATACAGAGACTGAAGCTTTTGGTCTATTTAATGCAGGGGTCACACCTTTGCGTATTGGGTTGCGTATTCCCTGAACGCAGTCTTAATCTTCCGTACATGTTGTTCATGAGCGCGTGTATGGAACAAACATACGTACGATCAACATTCAGAATGCTCGGCACGCGCTATTTGTCAACAAGTCACGCACGGGGGATGAAGGTAGCCCAAGTCACCGTGTGGTATTGCCAATTTAGAGATCGCATGATATACATCACTCAATTTACAGTATATGAGACGTGTGCATTGTACAAGTGATTTTCATACACTTATAACTTCACACAATATGTGCGCAACGCATACATAAATGGAATTATGTAAATAGCATGCGATCGGTCCACTCTTTAAATTGGCAATTCCACGCATTAGTGTCTTTACAATGGGGCTACCTTCATCTTCCCGTGCCTTGGTGATAATAGCGATAAATCATTATGCAATGCACTTCGCCACTATCGTTGGACGTACCAAGACTGTAGCGCGAAACTACCTAAAGGAAAGGCGGAAAACCAGTGCGTTTTTACCCTTTCATCGATATTTTTTAAAAAAAGTTCTTTTTAGTTGCTTGCTAGTGTAATAGCTTACATATTGAGCACATTTCTTTGCTCAAACAAAGAAGAGGACAGCCAAACTGGGCTGTGTGACATGGGGGCACTGTAAAAGTCCCCAGTCAAAGTGGTCTAGTATGCAAAGGTGTGACCCAGGCATAGGTAAGAGTGATATTTTTAAGAGCTGAATTTGAAAGGAAGTATTTAAATTAAAATATTCATCTTATTTTGCCCCCATATTCCATAAGTTACATATCTCACTTTTTTAGTAGACCCCTACAATCAATAGTATGCGATAGAAAATATGTAGTATTTTAGGCATAAATCAGTATGAGGGGGGAATAACTTATGGAGTATGATGGGGAGCCCTATGTCTGCGCACCTAAGATTTTGACCTGAAATTCACAAGAATTTCTTTAATATCCCTCCAAAGCTTAATTTTATATTATTCGTGATATTCTAAAGAGTAAGTTTGCAAAAATTCTAGTCAAAATTCGAACAAGAACAATGGCATGAAACGGTGGCCGTGTCATTTCAACATTGAAAAAAACAATGGTCCCCATGTCTGCGCAGTCATTCAATTTACACGCAGTTCGGGAGTTTTTACGTGAACGACAACAATTTGAGGCTTGTGAATAAAATGCATGAAATAAGACCCTTTTTCAATATTTTGACTCGTTTTTTGCATGAATACCTATCGCTGTTATAAAGATGAAATGTTTGTGTTCGTTGCGTGTTTTGTTTTATTAGAATTGCGCAGTTACGCGTGTGCGCAGACATGGGCACTGCGCAGACTTGGGTACTCTAGCCGTACAAGGTTATCTTTGTATGAGTCGAGTGTGCATGCACGTAATACATCTGACGCAAGTCAAAACATGATGAAGCTTACTTCACTCGTCAGCTGGAATGCAAATCCCTGCAACCCCATACTGAGCTATGCACTGAAAATAGCTCCCCACACACGCTAGCATTGAAACGGTATGCCAATTATGCACACACACTATGCACACCCCTCCTCCACACACTGCCAGACACCGCTGTTCGGTCAATATTGGAATTTTGACATAACCACCATCAACTGCATGTTCTCTTTACGTAAAGCACTCCTAGTTTATTCATCCTTCTAAATATCTAAAATACGTTTCAAAACATACCAACACATTAAAGATTTCGTTGGTGTAATTAAAAATATGATATTGTTACCTGTTCACAGACAACTCCGAGCAATCAACTCATCTCCCTGGCTATCCCGTGTCGCCATTTTCAGCAGTATGGATTTAACCATTTCATTTCATGAAATAGGTACTTATTATGCATTTGTCAAATACGTCATGTAGATATTTTTATTTGTAACCACAAAATATACTTTAATAGCACGATAATCATTCTTTTATTTGAAATAGTATTTATGCTAGAACTGCATGTAATCACTCAGAGTTTATTATCATCTATGAATATGCGTTCACTAAATATGAAGACCCTATTCAAAATGGACTAGTCCACTAATAAATTCTGGCCTGTTTGGTCAATTTATTCCGTCTATCTACCGTAGATGAAAAACGAGCTGGGTATAGGTCTATAGGTACCGGTAATGAACGTAAAAACGTATGGGGTAGATAGCTCGACTATATACATATAGCTACATTGTAGCTGTTTCTGGGCATGGGGGTGTACACTTGGGGTGCAGTGATATATCCGATGGGGATTAGTCTGTGAAATCTTAGACACAATATTGAATTAAAAATCACGGGAAGTGAAGTGGTTATGGCTCCCATGTTGTAGGCCTATATATGTTCTGTCTGCCGTACAATTGACAGAACTCTTCCTTCTAAGAACTGTGGCGAGTGCAAGGGTCCGGAGCTTGGGGAATACAGCTCCCTTCGTTTCGCCCCTTTCATAATAACAAGAGGGGAAATATATAGGGTACAGTTTAACAGCTTTAAAAAGTTTTTAGGCAAGATAATGTTCAAATATCTTTCTAAGATCCCAAATTTATTTCATGTATGTTAATTAGACCTATGTATTTTACATTTTAACATTTAAAATTCCAAGTTCGTATTAGGCCTATGTGGGCGCGACTCCCGAATTTTTGTTTACATGTGTGTGCCACCCTTCCCCCTTTTTTAAAACAAAATAATGGATCCGCCCCAGGGGGGTGTTTCATAAAGCTGTTCGTAAAGTTACGAATGATCAGATTCTCAATCATTTAGCACAAGAACTGATCACCAGTCGTGCGTAAAAGCGTGCGTAACTTACGAAAAGCTTTATGAAACACCCCCCCCCCCCCCCCGGGCTGGTTGACATATTTCAGGCGTTTCAGTAAGTTTTTCGCAACTGATTTTATTGTTTTAAATCATCAAAATACATGTGCTCATGGGAGTAAAATTGCTTGTTCCTATGCGAGTGGTGGGTGGTAGCAGTGGCAGATCTAGTCTAGTTCTGGACTCTCTTTACTGAATTCTTTTTTCGACGACTGTACGTATTATGCCGAGTGATTGGCGCGATCCGGAAACCTGATGGCCCGAGCAAAAGAGAGTCCAGTGAAATTGCTCCACGCTGACGTCAGGGGTCCAAAGTTCACTAGCGCTTTAGCATGGGGAGGTGCGGCCAATTTTAATTGCTCTCCCTGAAAAATCTCAGGGAAAGTCGTCAGCGTGGAGCAATTGCACTGGACTCTCTTTTGCTCGGGCCATCAGGTTTCCGGATCGCGCCAATCACTCGGCATAATACGTACAGTCGTCGAAAAAAGAATTCAGTAAAGAGAGTCCAGAACTAGACTATGGCAGATCCGGAGGGGGGCCCGGGGGGGGGGGGGGGGGGTCACGGTGGTCTGGACCCCTACATGTATTATGTTACGTATATCACGGACAAAAGAGTCTGTGCCATCATTAAACTCGACAAACGGGTATTTTGGATCAGAGGCGTCGGAACGTCGGGTTCGGACGATAGTTAAATACATGTAGGCCTATATTTTTTTTGAAATATCTCCTTTCAGCATATTTCGTTCAACATGAGCAAGCTAATATTGGTTGTTCCAGTTAGCAAGAATAAAGAAATCTCTAGGCACATTTTTTTGTGAGAAAATCGGCTAAACAAATAAAGTATATATAAAGGATAAAGATTGATAATCACGCCTGATCTTATTTGGGTGTTTTGAATTTACAAACAATAGGCCCTACCATAACTGCCTGTTATTATATCTAGCTCATATCTACACTGAATTGTATACGTTCAAAGATATATCTGTTTAAAAAAAAATCATTAAAAAATAAATTTACATGAATAACGGTTACCATGGCAACGAAAATTGCTTCAAATATATATATATATAATAACATAGGCCTATATATATTTTATGGAGAATATTATTCTGAACAGAATGTCCAAGTTTCGTTGAATCCATGAGATAAAAAGCTATGGCCTATAAGGTACTGTTTATATGTTCTATGTGTTGACAAAATAATGTCGAAAAATCTCAAATCTCCCGAAAACGGAGGTTTATATAATGCTTTGCAGGGTACTCTACTGATAAGCAATTTAGGTGACCAATATCAAAATGGTGTTTAGATACACCAATGAGATGTACGATATTTTGTTTCTGTCTAAATATTGTATCAAATCGATATCAAAACTAAAGTTTTTTTTAATTTTTTAAAATTTTGAAATCAACAGAAATTACAACAATTACAAGTGATTTACATGATTAAAAACAAAATCATTGAGCACAAAAAGAAAAAGAAAAAGAAAACAAAACAAAGACATGAAACAAAAAGAAAACAGTAAAAATAAAGCAATTGGAACAAATTTGGAACAAAGCAGGGTACTCTACTGATAAGCAATTAAGGTGACCATTATCAAAATGGTGTTTAGATACACCAATGAGATGTATACGATAATTTGTTTCTGTCTAAATATTGTATCAAATCCATATAAAAACTAAAGTTTTCTTAATTTTTTTTTTATTTGGAAATCAACAGAAATCACAACAATTACAAGTGATTTACATGATTAAAAACAAAATCATTGAGCACAAAAAGAAAAACAAAAACAAAACAAAACAAAGACATGAAACAAACAAAAAACAGCAAAAATAAAGCGATTGGAACAAAATTTGAAAAAAAAAAAAATAAAAAAAAATAATTAAAATGGCAGAAAATTGAGTTACAAAATAAGTAAACATGTAGTTCAAGAACGAAGCCCCGACACTGAAAAGGGGAACCCAAGGATCGCCGCTGACACCAAACCTACCCGCATGGACATTCGACCAAAAAGTCCTGCCAAATTGGAGCAACTTTTTCACGATCACAAAATAAGTGGATCATTGTTTCATCCTTTTCAGCACATAAAGTGCAATTGGGAGAATCTTTCCATCGTCTGCTTAGACAGGACTGGTCCATGGTGTGTCGTCACATATCTCAGCAGCGTTCGAGGAGCTCTTCAGATGCTATATCGGGGGCTGTATTTTACCGTTTTATAATTGATAATAATCATTACTTCAAATGTTTCCAAGCGTTGAATTTGGATAACCTTGTTTAATTTATGCCATCTATGCAATAATAAGTATTAAGCCAATATTTAAAATCATTAAAGTTCTACTTTAAGGTTAATTATAAAGAATATAAAAAAAGTTGGTTTCGTTTAGTCCTGTGGGGGTGCACGGATACCCCTCTTAGATACCCTACTATATGTCGTATTGTCCGATGAAAGCAAATATTGATCTCAAAGGGAGCAAATTGTGGGCTTCAAATTAAAACGTCCATTGATCCTGTGACCAATTGTCTTTATAAGATATAGCAATATCCATAATTCTTTTGTGACAAGCGAGAAAAAAGTGGGCCGTCAGATGTTGGGTGCCTTTTTACTCCAAAATCTTTGAAAAGCTATAAAAAAGGTCATCACCTAAAAATATCTTTGAGGTGTAAGCTTAACTTGTGCTTCGTGAGTTTTAAAAACGGGGGACACCCCTAAATCGGCCAGTGAGGTGTAGGAACGAAGTACCAAAGTATACATGCAGAATTACAGAAATGCCTCTTGGAATGCATTGTATTGAATGGAATTTTGAAATGGGACCAGTTTATCTTCAGATTCATGTATTGTACTCGAAGGAAGCAACAGGCGGTCAGGTAATCCATTTTGACCAATGGTGGGTGAAAAATTGAATTAGACACGTGCCAATGAAGACCAATTGTGCTAGATTTTCAGGACCCTTGCATTGTATAAAAAGAGTTACTTCCTATTGGTGAAATCCAAGTGTCTACAAGTTATATTGATGCAAGCAGTTATGACAGTGAAAAAGCACAACTTGAATAAGGACAGGATTTGTAGACTTGATACGTATATTATGAATTCCATTGCAGTCCAACATTTATCAGAAAGGGGATGTGTTAGAAGCTGACTTGATTTGATTCTGCTTTTTCTAAATTAAAAATGCACTGACCATGTCAAAGCTGGTACTTACATCATGTAAAGCTTCAACGCAGCCTGAAAGACAATATGTACCCACTCATCATTTCAAGAAGCTTTACGACAACCCCCCCCCCCCCCCAAGAAAAAAAGTACCCTTTAATTGCTCTCGGTGCTTGATAATAATTTTTGATCATTCACTGATAACAAATATTGTATTCAGAGTTTATCCGAGGGTATGTGAGAATAGTGTGTTAAGTCCAACGGCTATGTTCTGACTGATTAAGATGACGTCACTTATTTCTCAATTGATGACGATGTCTCCGTCTGTTCCATGGTTCGATCAAGAAACCCATAACCCCATCGATACAGAGTAAAGCGCCTATCAAGCAGAAACATGATCTGTAGCTGTTGGTCAAATCGAAAAGTATCCCTGTTTTCAAAAAAAGATATAGAAGGTATGTCAATAAATTACAACGAACTGAGATGTAACATTAATGTGCCCCCTATAAATGATTCAAATGACTTTAAATCTAATGGCTATATCAATAAATTTCACACTCTGGATTTTATATGATTAGGGTTGTTTGGGGGGGGGGGGGGCGAAGGATTTTTATCATTATAGTAACTTTGATGAAGTTGCTTAGGAAATGAAAAAGGCTGAAAGCTATTTGTAGAATTCCCTTTTTATTGTCTCTTACTCATTATTTGGGTGTTTACATGATCAATGTTGATTTTACTAATGGAAAATAACTGATTTTAGTCCTGCTATAGAAACAAACGGCAACCATGTTAAGGTGACATACTATTACATGGGCCGCGGAACCGGGGGCTGAGGTGCAACCCCCCCCCCCCCTCCCCAATTTTTACAGTAGACACATTTCATAAAATCTCGGAAAAAAGGTTTGAAAACTGCCATTGATGAATGAAATCAAATCAGCCCCCGCCCCCTCACTTTCAAAAACGCTCCTCGGCCCCTGTATTACCTAGCAGATAAGTTCCCAAGAGCTGTGAAATCCCCGTGAACAGATTCTGCAAGCCGAATGCGTTAGCCAATTCTGAGGGCGCTGTGTACTTTTTAATCATGACAGGACACAATGGAATTTTGGCTCCCGTTGACAATCCGAAAATAACTGCATACACGACGAAAGCTCGATATGATCCAGACATTACAATTATATAAGCGCTAAAACCTGCTAGAATTGAGGCGAAACCGTACAGTTTGGTCGGTGTAATGAGTTTGAAATCGATTAGGAATCCGTGAGTCAGGCGACCCACGAGGCTACATATTCCTAAGATAGTAAGTATAAAGGACGCCCTCAGCTCACTCTCACCAGATGATACGATGTAGCTAGGCAGATAAACAAAAGAAGTGAAGTAACCGCCTCCTTGAAATATTGCTATTAGACAGAAGATAAGTACATTCGAGTTTCTCCATAGGAGGGTGAAACCAAACAGATCAAAAATATTATTGATAAATAGACGAACATTTACAGAAGAGTGTTTGCGGGAACGTCTCTTTGTGTCTTTATTATGATGCATTGACGGCTCAGTTTGAAATCGTTCAATTGATTCGCTAAATTGCAGGCATTCATTTCTGTCCATCCTGGACCTGCCATTCTCATATTGCACGTCCGGGTAGGTCACGGTATCCTTCGGATCACAACGGACAACTTGCAATGGATCACTGGTGTTAGCAGGATTCACCTCTGACATGAGGGCCCCTTGTAGTTCTACAGTGCACTCATGCTCAGAACCGACATTATCAACCGGTAGATTAACTATCATTTTTATTTCTTCATAATCTGGATTATTGCTTTGTTCAGGGACTCTTTTCCTTTTTGACCACCATGTCAGAGGTCGGTATACTGCTGCAGCGACACTTAGGTTCGCCGCTATACCTGCCACGATAAGAAGGGCGCCTCTCCATGTGTAAACAGCAATCAGCAGCGCCACCAACGGTGACCCGGCCATGATGCCGATCCCCACTCCAGAGTATGCAAACCCGTTTGCTCGGCCCAGCCATTTATCAAAGTACACACTGACGACAATGACAGAACCTTGGTAGACCAGTCCCATTGATGTACCTATGAACAAGAACAGGCTAATAATGAGCAAGTCAGCAAAAGATTAACTTAATCACAGCATAAGGGACAGTAATCTTGAAGTTCTATACATTCGTTTAAAAACTGTTCACCGAATTTATCATTGTATATTTACTTTTTATGGTACAGTCACATTTACTGAGCATTTATATATTATATACGTGATTCGATATCCCAGATAAATTTTGGACTAAGTACACTATTACTTTATTATATTCCTTACATGCAATCATGTTTTTTCTAGATATTCTGGGAATCAAACCGTTATTTAGTTAGATGCAATAATGATGTTATCATCATAATACTTTCTTTACTAAACATAGGAAATAGAAAAGAACTCAACTTAAGTTATATAATATTTTAAAGTAACATGAAATTTTTGTTTTGTATATTCAGTATCAGTTTCATCGGGTGAAAAACATGAACTCACCAATAATACTGCAGCATATAAATATTTGCCAAAGTTTGTTAGTTAAAGAAAGCAGTAATATCGATGCCATTGCGAAGACACCACCAACAAAGACGATAGGCCGACATCCGAATTTCCGATTTAAGGCAGCCGCAACAGGAGCTGTAAATAGCAAATTATATCAATATTTAGATTAAATCCATTTTTTTTTATAGAGGACACGAGGTCGTTAATTATGTAAAAAAAGGTAGAGTTATAAAAGCTACGATTTATGAAAATAAGATTTAACGGAGAAGGAGAAGAAGGATACTACATGTCATTCAAAGAATTATTTCCCCATGCAGGATTCTTAGAGATTATAATTTACTAATTTTTCTTTCTTGCTCATCAAGGGGGATGGCAGTCTATTGTGTGAAAATAACTGCATAGACAACGAAAGCTCGATCCAGACAGTACAATTATATAAGCGCTAAAACTATATAAAAGCTCTATAAGGAAATACGACAACAACAATGTTATCTAAATGGGTATATATTTCAGATCATAATATTATTCACTATTAAAAAAGCAGAGTACGATCAAGTTTGATTATAATTATGATCGTCACTAGAGTAGCCTCATGATCCCACATATGAATGCTTAAGAGTAGTGCCCAATGATCCCACATATGAATGCCTATGCAGGAATCATAGTGATGTCACTATAGAGTAGTGCCCCATGAACCCTCATAATATTTTATGAATGCCTATCAGCATTGGCGTAGATCAATGCATTGCTTCTTTTCATTAGGGGGGGGGGGGGGGTGGCGTTGTTCTCCAAGAATTGTCATCCCCCCAAGTTGAATAGAAATTTTTGCATATTTACACCCGTTCCTATCAGAAATCTTAGTGACTTCACTAGAGTAGTGCCTCATGACCCCACATATGAATGCCTATCAGGAATCTTAGTGATGTCACTAGACTGGTGCCCCATGATCTCACATATGAATGCCTATCAGCATTGGCGCAGATCCATGCTCCTTCTTTTAATTAGGGGGGGGGGGCTGGCATTGTTCTCCAAGAATTGTCATACCCCAAGTTGAATAGAAATTCTTGCATATTTACGCCCGTGCCTATCAGAATTCTTAGTGACGTCACTAGATTAGTGCCTCATGACCCCACCCAGCTAACAATCGGACGTTTTCTGAACGTTCTAACAACGTTCCAAGTTGGTTCTTTGGACGTTTCGTAAAAACGTTTTTTGGACGTTTTTTGTGTGGAAGGTTTTGGACGTCCAGAAAACGTTTTATTTGACGTCTTTAAAACGTTTTTAAAACGTTATAAAAAAGCCTTTTATGCATTTGTTTCCCAGTCGAAGGACCTGCAGAAAACCTTTAGACGTTTTGAAAACGCTCAGAAAACCTTTTAAGAACGTTAAGAAAACCTTTTAAGAACGTTGAGAAAACCTTTTATGAACGTTTAGAAAACCTTTAAAGAACGTTCAGAAAACCTTTTAAGCACGTTGAGAAAACCTTTTATGAACGTTTAGAAAACCTTTAAAGAACGTTCAGAAAACCTTTTAAGAACGTTGAGAAAACCTTTTATGAACGTTTAGAAAACCTTTTAAGCACGTTGAGAAAACCTTTTATGAACGTTTAGAAAACCTTTTAAGCACGTTCAGAAAACCTTTTATGAACGTTTTGAAAACCTTTTAAGAACGTTGAGAAAACCTTTTATGAACGTTTAGAAAACCTTTAAAGAACGTTCAGAAAACCTTTTATGAACGTTTAGAAAACCTTTAAAGAACGTTCAGAAAACCTTTTAAGCACGTTCAGAAAACCTTTTAAGAACATTCAGAAAACCTTTTAAGAACGTTTAGAAAACGTTTATTAAAGACGGAGACGTAGACGTAGCGGACCTAGTAAAAACGTTTTGTAAACGTTTATTAAAGACGACTGAGACGTAGCGGACCTAATAAAAACGTTTTGTAAACGTTTATTAAAGACGAAGACGTAGCAAACCTAATAAAAACGTTTTGTGAACGTTTTTGGACGTCATCAAAAAACTAGCTGTGAATTTGCGGTAATTGTTATATTAAGTCAAAACTTCGACGTTCTGTAAACGTTTTTTAAACGTTTATTAAAGACGAAGACGTAGCAGCCCTAATAAAAACGTTTTGTAAACGTTTATTAAAGACGGAGACGTAGCGGACCTAATAAAAACGTTTTGCAAACGTTCTGAAAACGTTTTGTGTTTGCTGGGCACATATGAATGCCTATCAGGAATCTTAGTGATGTCACTCGAGTAGTGCCCAATGATCCCACGTATGAATGCCTTTCATGAATCTTAGTGACGTCTCTACAGTAGTGGCCCTACATATGAATACCTGTAGAATTTGATTATAATGCTTTTATATTTTCATACATATTGAGATGAACATGCATATTTTACTAATCGAACCATACCAATTCTGCCCCATGAACTCACATATAAATACCATTGCCCAGCAAACACAAAACGTTTTCAGAACGTTTGCAAAACGTTTTTATTAGGTCTGCTACGTCTTCGTCTTTAATAAACGTTTAAAAAACGTTTACAGAACGTCGAAGTTTTGACTTAATATAACAATTGCCGCAAATTCACAGCTAGTTTTTTGATGACGTCCAAAAACGTTCACAAAACGTTTTTATTAGGTTTGCTACGTCTTCGTCTTTAATAAACGTTTACAAAACGTTTTTATTAGGTCCGCTACGTCTTCGTCTTTAATAAACGTTCACAAAACGTTTTTATTAGGTCTGCTACGTCTTCGTCTTTAATAAACGTTTAAAAAACGTTTACAGGACGTCGAAGTTTTGACTTAATATAACAATTGCCGCAAATTGACTAGTTTTTTGATGACGTCCAAAAACGTTCACAAAACGTTTTTATTAGGTTTTAAAAAACGTTTACAGGACGTCGAAGTTTTGACTTAATATAACAATTGCCGCAAATTCACTAGTTTTTTGATGACGTCCAAAAACGTTCACAAAACGTTTTTAGTAGGTCCGCTACGTCTTCGTCTTTAATAAACGTTTACAAAACGTTTTTACTAGGTCCGCTCCGTCTTTAATAAACGTTCACAAAACGTTTTTATTAGGTCTGCTACATCTTCGTCTTTAATAAATAATATAATAATATAATATGCCCATTTATATAGCGCAGCCACTATATGGATATACTCTACTGCGCTTAATACAAAGTATCACATTATTACCCCGGCTTTAGCCGAGCTGCCTATTATGGCGCTAAAGCATTTCAAGGAATTTCTTCCTACCGGGTACCCATTTACTTCACCTGGGTTGAGAGTGGCAAATGTAGATGAATGTCTTGCCAAAGGACATTAGCGCCGTGGCGGGATTCGAACCGCGAACCATGTGAGCCACAGTCCGGTGACGTATCCACTAGACCACGACACCTCTAAACGTTTAAAAACGTTTACAGAACGTCGAAGTTTTGACTTAATATAACAATTGCCGCAAATTCACAGCTAGTTTTTTGATGACGTCCAAAAACGTCCACAAAACGTTTTTATTAGGTTTGATACGACTTCGTCTTTAATAAACGTTTACAAAACGTTTTGTCATAGACCTGGAGTGGAGACTAAGCGGTTGTAATAAGTGTTTTCGAAGATTCGATTTAAATGATGTACCATTTTATAATAATTGCGATCATCGTTTTCTCCTTTCTTGATATGATGTCAGTGTGAACGAAATAAAAGGACAATGATTTCGTAACTTCTATGAGCCATGACAATTGGGGGCTTGTTAGAAAAGGACATAAACCAAGCCATTAATGGCTTTATTATTATGCTGATGACGATGGGCACGAGGGGATTTTGATTCCACTCCAGTCCCATATACTCGCTTTGGTGGTATGTCTCCCCGAGACGCTGCCGCAGTTTGGTGGGTACTTTCAGTTTCAAGTTTTTGCATGGCAATTGGTGAGGCGTTAGTAGCCCCTGTTTCTAGGCTAGTTGGACTAGGTCTTAGAGTTTGATTGCATGTGTTGGCTGCATATGGCAATTGGTGAGGCGTTTGTTGCCTCTGTTTCTAGGCTAGTTGGACTAGGTCTTGGAGTTTGATTGCATGTGTTGGCTGCAATTTGTGCAGATAAACTTGATCTGTAGTGTAGATATTCTGCTCGGTTTTATTCTCGAGTTGGACCTCACCGGATGATCGGTTCAGATTATTTATATTGACTTTGTCAATTTGTGCATGGATGTGCATTGTAAACGGTTTCGTTGACTGCATTTTGAGTTACACAGTGAATCATGGCTGAATTTAATGTTGAGGTGTTCCTCAAGGAGGATTTGTCAATCGGCAGATTGAAAAGCCTGGTCAAGGCTAATTTGAAGAGTTTGGCTGATAAGCTAGGGGTTGATTTAACGGATTGTTCACGAAAACAAGAAATATTGTCATGGCTCATAGAAGTTACGAAATCATTGTCCTTTTATTTCGTTCACACTGACATCATATCAAGAAAGGAGAAAACGATGATCGCAATTATTATAAAATGGTACATCATTTAAATCGAATCTTCTAAAACACTTATTACAACCGATTAGTCTCCACTCCAGGTCTATGACAGTTTTTATTAGGTCCGCTACGTCTTCGTCTATAATAAACGTTTACAAAACGTTTTTACTAGGTCCGCTCCGTCTTTAATAAACGTTCACAAAACGTTTTTATTAGGTCTGCTACGTCTTCGTCTTTAATAAACGTTTAAAAAACGTTTTTTATTAGTCCGCTACGTCTTCGTCTTTAATAAACGTTTACAAAACGTTTTTACTAGGTCCACTCCGTCTTTAATAAACGTTCACAAAACGTTTTTATTAGGGCTGCTACGTCTTCGTCTTTAATAAACGTTTAAAAAACGTTTACAGAACGTCGAAGTTTTGACTTAATATAACAATTGCCGCAAATTCACAGCTAGTTTTTTTGATGACGTCCAAAAACGTTCACAAAACGTTTTTATTAGGTTTGCTACGTCTTCGTCTTTAATAAACGTTTACAAAACGTTTTTATTAGGTCCGCTACGTCTTCGTCTTTAATAAACGTTTACAAAACGTTTTTACTAGGTCCGCTACGTCTACGTCTCCGTCTTTAATAAACGTTTTCTAAACGTTCTTAAAAGGTTTTCTGAATGTTCTTAAAAGGTTTTCTGAACCTTCTTAAAAGGTTTTCTGAACGTTCTTTAAAGGTTTTCTAAACGTTCATAAAAGGTTTTCTCAACGTTCTTAAAAGGTTTTCTAAACGTTCTTTAAAGGTTTTCAAAACGTTCATAAAAGGTTTCCTGAACGTGCTTAAAAGGTTTTCTAAACGTTCATAAAAGGTTTTCTCAACGTGCTTTAAAGGTTTTCTAAACGTTCATAAAAGGTTTTCTCAACGTTCTTAAAAGGTTTTCTGAACGTTCTTTAAAGGTTTTCTAAACGTTCATAAAAGGTTTTCTCAACGTGCTTAAAAGGTTTTCTGAACGTTCTTTAAAGGTTTTCTAAACGTTCATAAAAAGTTTTCTCAACGTTCTTAAAAGGTTTTCTGAACGTGCTTAAAAGGTTTTCTGAACGTTCTTTAAAGGTTTTCTAAACGTTCATAAAAGGTTTTCTGAACGTTCTTTAAAGGTTTTCTAAACGTTCATAAAAGGTTTTCTCAACGTTCTTAAAAGGTTTTCAAAACGTTCATAAAAGGTTTTCTGAACGTGCTTAAAAGGTTTTCTAAACGTTCATAAAAGGTTTTCTCAACGTGCTTAAAAGGTTTTCTAAACGTTCATAAAAGGTTTTCTCAACGTTCTTAAAAGGTTTTCTAAACGTTCTTTAAAGGTTTTCAAAACGTTCATAAAAGGTTTTCTGAACGTGCTTAAAAGGTTTTCTAAACGTTCATAAAAGGTTTTCTCAACGTGCTTAAAAGTTTTTCTAAACGTTCATAAAAGGTTTTCTCAACGTTCTTAAAAGGTTTTCTGAACGTTCTTTAAAGGTTTTCTAAACGTTCATAACAGGTTTTTTCAACGTTCTTAAAAGGTTTTCTGAACGTTCTTTAAAGGTTTTCTAAACGTTCATAAAAGGTTTTCTCAACGTTCTTAAAAGGTTTTCTTAACGTTCTTAAAAGGTTTTCTGAGCGTTTTCAAAACGTCTAAAGGTTTTCTGCAGGTCCTTCGACTGGGAAACAAATTCATAAAAGGCTTTTTTATAACGTTTTAAAAACGTTTTAAAAACGTCCAATAAAACGTTTTCTGGACGTCCAAAACCTTCCACAAAAAAACGTCCAAAAAACGTTTTTACGAAACGTCCAAAGAACCAACTTGGAACGTTTTTAGAACGTTCAGAAAACGTCCGATTGTTAGTTGGGTGAGGACTCTTGGTGATTTCACGAGAGTGTAACCCGCGTGACCCCACATATGAATACTTTAGAAGGAATCCTGGTGACGTCACTAGAGTAGTGACTCATGACCCCCAACATACTTGGATGGAATCTTGGTGACGTCACTACACTTTAAAAACTGAAGTTTTTTTTTTAGCACTTGGAGGGCTATATACAGCACTTATTGGGCACTCGCACAGGGACAGCACATACAGTGCTACTATAGCACCAGTGCAGGTGCTACTTGTTACAGCACCCCCAAAAGTGCTACTAATTTTGCACTAAGTGCTGTCTTTAGCACTGGGAGAGCTATTTTCAGCACTTTTCAAGTGCTCGTATAGTGACTGCACTAGTGGTACTACTTTAGCTCCAGTGCAGGTGCTACTTGCTACATCACCCAAAAGTGCTAATTAACTTTACACTATAAACAGCACCTATAGTGTGCATTACATGAGATTCATATAGAATTATGTACAATTCTTTTATCGTGATTAAAAATGGTTAGTAAATCACAAGAGAGAGTAAATTATCAATGACTACAAACTCAGCAGGGGCCGATCCAGGATTTGTAAAAAAAAAAAGGCGGAGACCAGCTTCCTGTTGCATTAAGGAGGCAATTCTTCTTTTTTAATTGTGTACTTAAGGTATGCCAGTTGGGTTTCAAAAGGGGGTGCCGCGGCCGATTGGGCCCCCCGGATCCACCCCTGCTCAGTGACCAATTTCTGAATAATATTTTCCTTTTTGTAATATTTGAGACGTTGAAACGCTGACCGAGACAATACTCTCTGAATTAGACAAAAACCTAAAAAAATGCGTAGTTTCTTCAAGCAATAATTATGTAAATGATATGAAAAATTGCCAAAGCTCTTCAGGTGCTGATTCATTGGCCTCATTTGTTCACTTGACTCAGCACTTGTTTTAACACCCATTTCCTCTGCACCACAAAAACTTTTGTCAAAAATAGCACTTTAGGTGCAACTCCTTGGGCAACATCTGTTTTTTAGCACTTCACTTTTTTTAGTGTAGAGTAGTAACCCATGACTCCGCATATGACTACTTAGAGGGAATCTTGGTGACGTCACTAGAGTAAGACCCATGACCTAACATATACTTAGAAGGAATCTTGGTGACTCACTGGAATAGTGACCCATGACCCCAAATATGAATACGATGAACCACGAATACAATGATGAATCTCGGTGACGTCACTAGAGCACTGACCCATTTCCACAGACACGTTATGAATATCTAGATGAGGAATCCTAACCCCATATTATGAATACCTATGAGAAATCTTGGTGACGTCACTAGAGTAGTGGCCCATGAGACTTGTGAAGGGGTTAGTCCGAGTCTCTTCTCCCATTCCACCGTTAGGATAGGCATAGAGGAGCTCTGCATTGCCACGATGGCTCGTCCAATGAAAGCCGCTATAACAACAGCCACTGCCCATCTCCCATCTATCGGGCTTGTTGATTGGCGGGGATCATTCTGCCTGATACCTCGATTAACATCACTAGAAGAAGTGGAAGGTCCCTTTGCCGCCATATATGAGAAAAGTCGGTATCTGAGGATACAATCAAAGTTATTATGTGAATGAATAATGAAACAATTACTCAAACATATAAGGTCGAAATTCCCATAGAAACCAGTAGAAACCAGTAGTGACCGTCTACTGGTTTCTATTGTGTTTTTAAAGACCAGTAGAGACTATTGGTGAACCAGTAAAAACTGTTAAAAGCCATTAGAGTCAATTGGTTGAGGAGACAAGTAAAGACCAATAAAAACCAGTTGCATTTAATGGTTTTCAGCAAGTTGGTCAAGTCAAACCAGTACAAACCAGTAGAAAACAGTAAAGTCTAATGGTTCTAAAGACCAGTAAATACCATTAGAAACCAGTCAAGACTAATGGTTTAAACAGGGTGTTAAAAACACTAAGTCAAACCAGTATAAACCACTAGAAACCAGTAAAGTCTAATCGTTCTGAAGACTATTAAATACCATTACAAACCAGTCAAGTCTAATGGTTTCAGCAGGGTGTTAAAAAACTAAGTCAAACCAGTAAAAAATCAGTACAAACCAGTATTGAAACCAATAGCAGACCAGTAGGATTTTCTACTGGAACCATTATGAGATAATTAGGAATCCAGTAGAAATCCTGGCTGAAACCATTAGAAATTTCTACTGGAATCCTAATGGTTTTAGAAGTGATTCCTACTGGTCTCCTAATGGTTCTTGCAGGTTTACAGTAGAATTCCTGGATGATACCATTAGAAATTTCTTTTAAACCATTAACTTTTTAGAAATTTCTTGGAAACCATTAGAAATTTCTACTGGAATCCTAACGGTTTTAGAAGTGATTCCTTCTGGTCTCCGAATGATCATAGTAGGTTTTTCTACTATTTTCTATTGGCTCCAGTAGAAACTTATACTGGTTTTCTACTGGTTTGTAATGGTCCCAGTAGAGATTTCTACTGGTTTTCTAATGGAGCCATTAAAAGTAATTCTACTGGTTTCTACTGGTTAGGGGGTCCACTTTCCATATTCAAACCAGTAGATATTGACCAGTAAAAAACAGTACAAACCAATAGGTAATTGACCAGTAGAAACCAGTAGAAAATTTCTACTGGTTTTTCTATGGGATTTTCGACCTGGGATTCATCCAATTTTAGTCTAAATTCATTTTATTCACAACATATTTAAAGCTTTTGTGCTTGATATTAGAAATAGGCAAGTGTTCATCGAAAATATTTTTATTAGGAGGAAATTTCCTACGGCGCAGTTCATATTCCCCCCTGTATAGGCTACGTGTTATGTCATCTTAATGGGAGACCCTACTGTTCAAACAACCATTGAAGACAACTAGCATATGATTTTAGTATATTTTTTTTGTATCTTTAAATATAGAATGGTTGACAAAATATATCTAAATTAGACAATCTAACAAAGCTAATTGAATTAACAGTAACTTGTTACTCATAAAGGGTATTGGAAAGATGCACGAACAACTAGTGCATCTTTCGGTATGGAAAGGAGTGTCATAAACTCACCATGTCACCTAAGAATGTATCGAATGTAATAACCCACACTGTAAAAAAAAAACTGTTTGTAATTTTACAGCAAATCTGGTGTCAGCAGAGTCGCCATAACTTCTGATGTAAAAATACAGATTAGTTGTAACTTTTTCCTATGACATACAGATTAGTTCTGTATTTACTCATAACAGCTAATCTGATGTACACAAATAACATCAGATTAGCTGTTATGAGTAAATACAGAACTAATCTGTATTTTTTCCCCCTGTAAAAATACAGATATTTTTTACAGTGCATGCATAATTTGCCTTCTTTTTAGAGACAGTCTACATTAGTAAAGCTTGTACATACACAATCTATATCATGCTCCAATCATGGCCATTTCTTTTGTTTCTTATACTAACCTATAAATACAAACTTATTTACGATACTGTTAGGTATAAAGTTTTTAACATCAACACTTACCAAAGAGCTAAGATGACACTACCTGACGCGTTTCCTTAGGAATATTAGTTGAATTTCTTGAGGTATAATATCGCATGTGTATTCTGATAAGGAGAGTGTTTTGTTGAAGCAAGGAAGTCCAGTATTAACATGTTAATTATCGAATCGTAAAATACCGTCTTGATAAAACCATACCAGCAGAAAAATACGCGTGAGTAATCGATGCTTGTCACGTATTTGATATAAGAATTATTTACATAACAGAGTCCATGAGAACAAGTTGCTTTGCGGGAAGAGATCTATTCAATCAGCCAATCAGGCGTAATAAGGGTATAGTCCCTTTGAAAGTCCTATGTAGCAAATAGTTATCGTGTGGCCTACTATTCCTTCCGTTTAATTTTTTTTGTGTGGATCTGTGATCACATGTTTCAGCTTTGTTGTCGAAAAAAAAAAATGTGGACAATTTTGCATAATTTTCGTAAATCCAAATGGCCATATGTCTAGGCCGTGGCAGGAGGGGGGGGGGGGGGGTAGAGGGGGCACTTGTCCAGGGTTGCGCTTTAAGGGGGGACACAAAAGAGAGAAAGAGAAAGGGAGAAAAAGGAAAGAAAATTATGATCCTTAAGGTTTATGCTCCCCCTCCATCCCCCTCAGTCCACAGGGTAAAGTCCACCGAAAAAGGATTTCAGAGTGTTCAAAATGGAGAACAATTTCTAAATCTCTGTCGCTCTGCTCCCTCGCATATTTTCATTCAGGATCTCATTTCATTCCCTAATATCTATATAATTTGTAAATAGTGTTTTAAAATGTTCCAAATTTGAAGAAAAAATGTAATACTGTACTCCATGCCTTACTTCCTACTACAAGTTTAATCAGCCTTTTGTTTAGCCACTTGTTGAATACTGCGCCCCTGGCCAGTATAGAATAAAGTGTATAATACCAGTCACACCGCCAAACCGACCCCACGCCGACTGCAAACCGACAGATTCTTGGCCATTGGTGGCAATGTAATTTTTTGTTCGGTCTGTTGTCGGTCTCATTGGTGTGACTGTGGTATAGTATTTTGCAAAGGTTAAACATTTGAAAAAGGAAAAAAATCTTGAAATTTGAGGTTGCCTTGCTGAATTTCTCGAAAATGTTTTCCGATGTTTGTTAATTTTGCGTCTCATTTGAGGAAGTAGTGAATACCATTCATCAATTTTCTGGATTCGAAAATACACAATCCATATCATGCTCCAATCTTGGCCATTTCTTTTCTTTCTTATACTAACCTATAAATACAAACTTATTTACGATACTGTTAGGTATAAAGTTTTAAACATCAAGACTTACCAAAGAGCTAAGATTACACTACCTGAAGCGTTTCCTTAGGAATATTAGTTGAATTTCTTGAAGTATAATATCGCATGTGTATTCTGATAAGGAGAGTGTTTTGTTGAAGCAAGAAAGTCCATTATTAAAATGTTAATTATCGAATCGTAAAATACCGTCTTGATAAAACCATACCAGCAGAAAAATATGCGTGAGTAATCGATGCTTGAGAACAGAGTCCATGAGAACAAGTTGCTTTGCGGGAAGAGATCTAATCAAAGTCAATCAGGCGTAATAAGGGTATAATCCATTTGAAAGTCCTATGTAGGAAATAATCACAGCACAAAAAGTAAGTTCTTTCTAAAGCAAAATGGCGTAACATTTTAACGAAAAGGTTTTAAGCAAAACAACTTGGCAGGAGTGTTCCTACACTTACTGACTAACTTCTGTGTGAAAATGAGATTGACCTATCAAGTCATGCATGAGTGAGCACACATCAAAGGCAAAATTGTCACTTTTCAAAAGTCACAGGAGTCATATTTTATGCCATATTATTAACAGTGAATTTTAGTATTTCTTGTTTAATTTTAAAGTGTGCTCACTCAACCAGCCAGAAAATTACCTCTTGTGTTTACACAATTGACAACTCATTTTGGTAGCAATATCTGATGTTAATTTTTTTCAAAAATCCGAATTGATTTTGCCATTTCAAAGTCAAGAGGGATGAACATCGCAACTTTCCACTAAAATTGTGCTCACCAAACCGTGCAAATACACGAAAAGTGTCAGGATAGGTGCGAAGGGGTCAAACGATGGATGATAAACAAAAACCAGAAACAGAATTTGCCAAAATGACCCCCCAAAATGGCTCTTGTGACTTTCGAAAAGTGACAATTTTGCCTTTAATGTGTGCTAACTCATGCATGACTCGACGGATCAATTTCATTTCAAACAGAACTTAGTCAATAAGTGTAGGAACACTCCGACCAAGTTATTTTGTTCAAAACCTTTTCATTAAAAAGTTATGCCATTATCATTTAGGGGGAACTTACTTTTTGTGTTGTGTTTAGTTATTGTGTGGCCTACTATTCCTTCCGTTGAAGTTTTTTTTTTGTGGATTTGTGATCACATGTTTCAGCTTTGTTGTCAAAAAAATAAATGTGGACATTTTGTATAATTTCCGTAAATCCAAATGACCATATGTCAAGGCAGTGGCAGGGGGCAGAGGGGGCACTTGTCCCGGGTTGCGTTTTAAGGGGGGGGGGGGGCACAAAAGAGAGAAAGAGAAAGGGAGAAAAAGAAGAAAAATTATGATCCTTAAGGATTATGCTCCCCCTCCATCCCCCTCAGTCCACAGGGTAAAGTCCACCGAAAAAGGATTTCAGAGTGTTCAAAATGCAAACAATTTCTAAATCTCTGTCGCTCTGCTCCCTCGCATATTTTCATTCAGGATCTCGTTTCATTCCCTAATATCTATATAATTTGTAAATAGTGCTTTAAAATGTTCAAAATTTGAGGGGAAAAAATGTAATACTGTACTCCTTGCCTTACTTCCTACTATAAGTTTAATCAGCCTTTTGTTTAGCCACTTGTTGAATACTGCGCCCCAGTATAGAATAAAGTGTATAATACCAGTCACACCGCCAAACCGACCCCACACCGACTGCAAACCGACAGATTCTTGGCCATTGGTGGCAATGTATTTTTTTTGTTCGGTCTGTTGTCGGTCTCATTGGTGTGACTGTGGTATAGTATTTTGCAAAGGTTAAACATTTGAAGAAGGAAAAAATCTTGAATTTGGGGTTGCCTTGCTGAATTTCTCGAAAATGTTTCTCCGATGTTTGTTAATTTGCGCCTCATTTGAGGAAGTAGTGAATACCATTTTATCAATTTTCTGGATTCGAAAATAATTATATCGTTCGACTGCAGTGCTCTCTTGCAAATTTTCTTATGGATCAAATGCTTTAAATATTGTGTGTTTTTTTAGGGTTAAATTTGCTAAAACAATCTACAGCTTGGTCGCTCTGCTGCCCCGCGTGTACAGTTACGTAGATTAGTTGCTTGGGAGCGGGGGGGGGGGGGGGGGGGGGGGTGGGGAGGCGCAAAGTCATAGTTTACCCCGGGCCGCATAATCCCTATAGATACTCTACAGTGTAGGTATATTACACACCGCAAGACAACACGCAAATTGTGTGGAATGGGCCCCGTTTCATAAAACCTATTATCAATAACAACTGCCGCATATCCATGACAAATTTGCTCTCAGCCAATCTTATGCAAGTATTTCAGCAGCTCATAACTGTTATTGTAACTTGTTATAGATACCAACTTTTATGAAACACAATACACTAAAATGCGCACTGATACTCAATGCTAATAGTGTCGTTAATCTTGTGCAATACAACCTGTGATACAATACTACCTCCCTTCCTTGCATCTCATGTTCCATTGCACAAAATGAACAACACATTTGGATTTATGCAAATTATGCAAATTGCCCAAAGTTTCTTTATCGGCAACAAAACTGAAATTATTCTGATACCATGCAAATTGGATCACAAATCTACAAACAAACATCAACGGAAAGGACTTTTCTAGGTTCATAAAAGTCGACTAGTACTTGTCCGATGCTGCTTGACAAGCGGGGGGGGGGGGGGGGGCGTCCGGCTCTAATTCAAGTATATTGATGTATATGAGTCTAATTATTTTGTGATAAACGAAAGCATTTTATTTTAGTTACACAAAATTAATGAAATGAAGAATGTCTTATTCATTGTTTCGTTGTTGAATATGATAAGGTCATTTTCTCTGTATTTATCTTTCGATGAGAAATAACTTTGTATTTTCTAATTTGCTGTGTCTGACATGTGAAACAATAAATTTCCATTCTCTTATCTCTTGTTATATAACAAATTCGATTCACTCATCTTCTGTACAATCTTTTGCCTGTCTCTGATTATGTCTGTAGCTAAAATGATATTCTAAATATTTTTTCAATGGGAGCGTTTGAAATATGAAACAATAACATTCTACTTGAAAAAGAGGAACTGAAACCAATAATGACCGCCCATCACCTGAATTATACAATAATACGGAGAGAAACTTTCTTCCCCATTGTTTCTCATTGTCGTCGGGTGAGCTCGTAAAATGCGAACAGGGAAGTATAGCAAAAAATTATTGATTAAGCTCAGAGAAAGTTGCTAACTTTCCATTACTATTAGTTGAATATTATACAGGATTAATGGTCGCAGGTGTATTTGTCATGATGGAAAGGATTTTAATGCTTTTGGCACTGTTTGTCTTTTCATCACAATCAGTACATGGTAAGTTGATCAGGTCCAAAGCATCTTCTTTCGTCTTAAAAAGTGTTAAAACATCCAGTGAATTGTAATTTATTATCTAGAATAATTTCAGAGAATCAGTTAATTGATGAATGAGGTGATGTGATGTTAAATGTTTGTGAATGATTGTGATTATGATTACGTATATAGAGTCACCAAAAATCTCTGAAAACAAATTACTGTGAAGAAATATGATCACAATGCACCAACTGCACAATTAACACATTAACCCATAACTCGTGTTATTACCTGACATTTTTTCAAAAATTAAAGCATTGGAGAAATGTGTGTTTATCTTCGTGCATCTAGTTTGGTCCAGAACAATATAGAAGTCTATCTCCAGCCGAAGAAATAATCTTTTTTTTTCATGAACTCCGCTTTTTCAAGGTTTCCGTTATCATGACATTTTCAACGTAAAAAGAACTTTATCTTTATCTGTGAACAAGAACATTGGAAGCAATTTCATTTGTGCGATATTGATAAGTATGGGAGAGCGGGGTGAACTGGAATGCGGGAGAACTGGGACATACCTCTACCTATGAACATTATAAATTAGTTTGAATTCTATGAAAGGTCTTAACTATCAATGTTCACAAATACATTCACAGCTTAATTAATACGATTTCGCTTATAGGTTTAATTTTCACTTCTTTTTTTGACCACTTTTTTCTTCTTCTATTTTTCATCATTCATTATTTGTCAAATATCTATGAGTAGGCTTATACCACTTGGCTAAAGTGAACACACCGCATACAGCATATAAGTCTTATATGACCCTGTAATTTGCAATAATATTTTTAGCGATACATACCAACACTAATATTTTGCAGGCATTCGTTTGTGCTTTTTTACTATTGGGGTGAGCTGGGACATCTTGTCCCAGTTCACCCCAGTTACTTTTTGCGTATGTAAGGAAAATGAGCTTTTATCAGTCATAATCCATAAACATATGACATGAAAATATCTTTGGGTCTACATAAAAATTGTAAAAAAAGTCATATCGGTCTATTCCTTTTTACAAATCACTCATACTACTCACCGGCGTAAATATTGAGCGGAAATTTCCAAAGTTTGGGGGCACCGATAATCAAGGGCTATTTCTGGAAAAAAGGGCACCTCCAAGGGCAAAAATATACCATCTTTAAACATTGGCATATATATATATTGTGATTACATCTATAGGACTTTCAATTATGTTTCTTTCTTACATGATTTAATATAATTTACTTAATCATCAAAGTTTGCAGTTGGGTTTGATGACCTACATATTAATGTGCGAGCGAGCGAAACGAGCGAGTGATACGACAGTATCTGTCTCTAATGGGGTGTTGCAAGAAAGTTGCGATTGATTGCAAGTTGCAACTGATCGGTACTGACCAATCAAAATCATTGTTGCAAGCGCATCTTCTTGAATGGGCATACCCTGAACCATTCAGAATGGTTGTTCTAATTTGCTTTACAATTTGCAATTGATTGCAACTTTCTTGCAACACCCCCTAAGTGAAGAGTTGACGAACGAGAGACAGAACGAGAGAGCTAGCCTACTAGGTACTACTAGTGACATAGATCTACATACTTAGTGTACATAACTTAGCATTACCACTTGTACTTTGTATAGTCTTAAAATAAAAAAGTATTGACATTGTTCTGAGACTGAGTGATGATAAGCTGATCGATCTAGTCTTGACCAGCAATTCTCAAACTTTTTGAACTCAAGGCCCACTTTTATTTAAATGTTTATTTATTTATTTTATTTTTATTTATTTGATTTCAGGCAAAAGAATCAAATATACAAAATACAAAGAGAATTGAAAATACCATCGACTAGTGGCCAGGGATATCCAAAAGAAAGGTGGAAATTCCCCCAAATGAAAATGAAATGCATAAATTTTTATTACAAACATATGGGAGTAAATACTAAGAATAGGATGAAATTGATAGCGTGGATATTTCAATATAAATTATCTAGATCGAAGATGCAAAGTGCAAAGTGCGACGTACCGGTACGTACACACCTACATGTACCTCCATTTTCATCGTCAAATTCTTCAATTTCTCCGTATCTTCATCGATGTCACTATCACTGCTATATTCTTTATCATCAATTTCAGTATTCTTATCGAGGATGATAATCATCGTCGCGGTATGCACCACACGTCCTTCCTTCGAAAATTTGGCGTTCTCACTATGATTGAATTACCCTATTGTAAACAAAACATCGAGAGAGCTCTAGATGTCTGCACGTTTACGTCACAAATATCCCGGATGTAATCGCTCATTTTCAGGGGATCTAGTTTTGATGCCTGGAAATCCTCATTTTTAAACTGAAAATTCTCCGTCGGCTGATATGGCATGGCTCTGGAACTGACTTGCATTGATTAATATATGTCTCCTCTTTGGATAAATACCAGTTTTAAGTTAAACGCAATTTCTATGCTTCTCGCAGAAGCTTTAAGATATGTGAGGCTGCATGGTGATAAATTACATCTTATAAAGAGGAAAACCCCAGTTCTGAAAAGTTTTTAAACACAATCTCGGCATGAGAGACAGAAAAGACCTCTAATAAAGTAACACAACTATATCAAATATAAATGTGAGCGAGCGTAGCGAGCGATCCTTGACGAAATTGAAGTAAAGTTGCTTTAAATCGCTATAACTTAGGGGCATAAATTATGGTGGAAGAAAAAGGGGCCCTTATATCAACAACGAAAATGGCACCTATCAGAAAAGAAAAGGAGCAGAAATGTGTCATATTAAAAAGAACAATTATCAGAGGATGAAACATGTGATATTTATCGCACATGAATATTGGCACTTTACCAGAGGTGAAAAACGCACTTATGAGAATGGAAAAGGGGCAGTTTTTTTAGAAAGGAAGAGGGGCTCTTATCAGAAGGAATAAGTGTTCTTCTTAGAAAGAAAAGGAGCCCGTGCCAAAATAAATTAAGGGGAACTTATCAGAGGTGTAAAGGGGCACTAATCAGAGATGACAAATGTCATTTAGCAGAAGGCGTAAGGGGCACTTGTCAAATTAGAAAGGGCACCTCTCAAATTTGAAACAGGCCATTGCCACAGGACTGGTGAAGATGCACTTATCCGATGAAAAGGGGGTAATTCTTGTATCTGAAAAATGAGAATGGAAAACAGGCAGTAATTGAAAGGGATTAATACGTACATTTGATGCAAATGATTTTGAAGGGAATTGTCGAAGAAAAGATTTTATTAGGGGTTTTATTAGAGGTAAAAAGGGAAGAGGCTCGTTTTTAGAAATTATATAAAGGGAGCACTTATCAGAAAGAATAGGGGCATTATAAGATTGGAAAAGGGGCACGTGTTATAATATAAACGATACTTATAGAACGGGAAGGGGCACTTTTTACAAAGAGAGAGGGACGGTTGTCAAGGAACCTCTCAGATTTTAATAGGTCTCTGGCAATAAAATAAAATTGTAAGAATGTACAACGGGCAGGAATAAAAACAAAAGGGGGCACTTATATGACGTAAAAGGAACACTTTCCTTCTAGGATACCCAAATTCCTGAAATACTGGGGACACTGTACCCCCCCCCCCTTGATGCGTCATTCTGAATCCTGAAAGAAGACTCATGAACTTGTAGAAGATATTAGACTGTCAATACTGAGAATGCTGTAGTCCCGAGAAATCTCCCCGTGTCCTCAGCATGACGTGAAAATATCTGAGCTTGTTTTCTACATATAATACGATGTTTTATTAGGTCTACATTTGCATTAACACATGTTAGTAATGGACATGGATTCCGAGATTTTGATATATAAAATTGGAAATATTGGGACATTCAAATCATATCTTTATCATTTTAACTGCATTTTAAGGAGGAATTCTTTCTACTACAACAGTCTTTTATATCAATTTTTATCAATTATATGATTGATATAGAAATTATTTCTTCCTTGAAAAATGGGGGTATATTTGTACAGGCCACCCCCTCCCCGAAAAGTGGGGGTATATATATACCCCCATCCCCCCATATTTACGCCAGTGATACTACTTCGGACAAACTTGTGTGTAACAAAAAAAAAGTATAAATATTATGAACAATTATTTATTTTGGCCAAAAACCTTCGAAATATAGGTTAAAATTTACAAAACACTCATCATTCATCCCATATATTTCTTTATTTGGGCATAAATCTTTAAGTCAAATTAACAAGCGACTCTTAAGAAAGTTTTTTTGAAAGTGATACAGTATTACCTGTCCAGTACTTATTTTAGATAACTACCCGAAAAAGGGTGATTTTGGCATTTTCAAGCGTTTTGTCCCATTTCTCCCCGACTGTCCCACTTCACTCCTATTACTGTCCTAGTTCACCTCCATGGAGTCCCCACTTAACCCCGTTCAATTACCTCATTTCAAATGATTATTTGCATACAAACTAAAAACATAGGGATTGTGTCAAGTACCTTGTTTTGTAGCCTACTATTGATATTATTTACCACGTAAAAATGAAGTTACAAAGCAAAGAGTGCCAAATCACGATTCATATCCCACTTCACCCCCGCTCTCCCTACAATAATTAGCCACTCTGCCGTTACACATAATATCTAACGGTGATTTATAAATCTCAAATAATTAGGATGATGATAATAATAGCAATGATAATAATAATGACAACAACAACAATAACGATGATAATAATAATAACAATGATAAAGGGGGAAAGTATTGACAAAATGCGAGTTCCACAAACACACAAATAGCAAGTAAATGTCCCAATTTCCCCTGGTGATAACATATTAGATTGAATCACTATTTAATCATAAGAAAGAGGCTTTTCGTTTTATCCAACAGGTGAGGTGGTTCACATTACGGGTGGCAGCTAAATACACTATGGTAGATACTACTAAACGATACCAAAGGCCACAATTCCAATGTTACCGCGGTGATCCTGACGGGAATGCCAGGCCAAATAATGTCCTGTTCTTACCGGGGTGATAATTTTTCTAATTGAATAATGATTTTGTTGGGTTGCAAATCTCTGATATAGAATATCATGATTTTAGCGATGATTAAGGAATAAGGTTTCTTCTTTAATTTTACAGGGGAGGTGGTTCACATTACAGTGGTGGCAGCTAAATACACTATGGTGGATACTACTAAAGGAAACCAAAGACCACAATACCAATGTTATCGCAGTGATCCTGACGGAGATGCCCTTCTTTTCTTTGGCCGATCAGCACCCATAACATCAGGTCTTCCTCCGCCTACCCATAAGCCTCACTCAGATCGATATCCTACCGTCAGGGTGGTCAAGTTCCCTCAGGATAGTGGATGGGATACAAACGGTTTCGGCCCTTTCTACTGTCAGGCTTCTAAATCTGGACGAGATGTGACAAGGGTTACTACGTTTTTCCAGCGAAGAGATGGTATGTTTCTCCATTAAGATTTCTTTTTAAAAAGATGGGTGACGTTTTTGTAAATAGCCATTTATCAGTCAGTAGTGATTACATAATAAGTTTCTAATTCGATTATGAGTGATCCTGCTGTCAGATTAATTTCTTAAAGTGACGTCACCACTAAAATAATATAAATTTTAATTTACTTTTAATATGATAAACTTTCAACGAAATACCGCTGAATGGCATTTTACGTAGATCGAAATGTTAAAAAAAAAAAGAATATACTGGTAAAAGAGAATGTTTACGCAAGTTTGTTGGGTAATTTTTTGCACATGGGGGTTGGGTAAAATTTCACCCAGCAAACATGTATGCAGTGGCGTAACTACGGGGGGCAGAGGGGGCACGTGCCCGGGCGGTACGTGAAGGGGGGGGGGGGGGGGGGCGGGCGCAAAAATGCAAAAGAGAGAAAGAAAAGGGGGATATATACAAGAAATGTTATGGTCTTTGAGCGTTATATGCGCCCCAGTCAAGGACAAAAATGCGTAAGAAATGGTGTTTTATAGGGTTTGAAATGCGATTTTTTTTTTCTAAAGCTTGGTCGCTTTGCTCCCTCGCATAATTATGTTCAAGATCTATTTCTCGCCTCCTCCCCCATGGCGCTTTTAAAGTGTTAACCATTAATTGACTCCAGTTGCTTTGCCCCCCCCGCATAAGGCAGGAGCTTGTTAAATTTTGCGCCCGCAGATGGGATATAGGTGCATAAAAAGCACTTTCAAAGTATAGAAAATTCGAAAGAAATCATAAATTTGCCTTGCAATTGCTTTCCTCAAATATAATTCTTTAGGGTTTTCATTCATTTTACGCCCCAAAAATAGGAATGTTCAAAATTAAAAAAAAAAAATAAAAATCTATTGCTATAGGTCGCTGTATTCCCTTGAATTTTTTTCTTTGTAAGGGTAAAATACATAAGAAATTTCAAGCTGAGGGGAGAAAAGGACAAAAATTCTGCCGCTCGGTCGCGTTGCTCCCTCGCTTATACACTAACTCATCAAATTTGGGCTAACAACCCCGGTTATGTGTATCAAACTCATTTTCACGTAGTGCCATCATTTCTAAATTAAAAACGCTCGTTAATCTGAGTTTTGGCAAGGGGGTGGGGCAGATTTGATAATTTGCCCCGGTGCCAGAATGCCTAGATACGCCACTGCATGTATGTTTACTTATATCCAATATTTGGGAAAAATCTCTTTCAGAGTGAACGCACTTTTACTGCATTCTGCCTAAGAAATGGTACTTAAAATATCTTTACAGAGTGTGCAGAGTATATAGTGCCGGTAGGGGGGGGGGGGGGGGAGGTGAAACAAAGTTTTATGCTGAAAAGGGACATTCCTTAATTGTCATATCCACATCCAGCTTACCCGTACACTCTCGTCATCGTGGTGACTTATTTTCTTGTCACTGTCGTAATTACAATTATTAAAACTGTTAGGCCCGAATTCACAAAGGAGGTTTAAACCATGGGTAAGGTTTAAACCTCCGTTAGCGTACTAAAATAAGCATAAATAAGCGCACATTGCCCATGCTCGCGCTCAAAGAAAATATATGATTGGATCGGATTCCGTGCGCACGTACACTTAAAAAACCCAGGAGGGGTTTAAACCTTGGTTTAAACCTCCTTTGATTTCGGGCCTTACTGGTTACTGGTTTAATCTCAGGCTCAATGTAAAAGGTACAAAATCAGGCAAATTTCAATCCCTAACTGCTCTCCCAACCCAGAAATCCCTTTCTCCCCTGAAACTTGAAACCTACTTCAAAGATAATAGAGATCGCCTCTCATATGGGATGATACATGATATGATTTTGAAAAGCCACTCAACCAATGACCATGTAGATTTCCAATAGATGGGAACTCAATCCCTCTCATTCTCAACAACATTTTGAAAGCGTTAAAAAACACCCCGTGTAATTTTATACTGCAGCCAATGGCCGTTGAAAAAAACAAACAAACTCTGGATGTGCATGTGAAGGAATGGCATATTACACATTGGCATTGCACCCTCTTAACATCATTGCTTAATAAATATAAATTTCAAAAGACAGGTTCTAATATGTTGAAAGAGGCAATTGTTCAGTTTTAAGTGGTTACGGGTTGTTGAATATTTGAAGTGGTACCAGACCTTCCTTGTGCTAGATAATGTTAGCATTTAATTTCGCTGGATATTGTTTTAGCAAAGAAGACATCTTGAAATATTTAATGCTAATGATACATTGATTTGGATAACTAAGTCAATATTTTAAAAAGGAAAAATTTCTTCAACAATATCTTAACTATGCCGTATAAAGTGAGGGTAAGCAGTGATACGTGCAACATGTTATGGGATATTGCCACTTTAATGTTGAAAATATTGGGTACATTCATCATGTAGATGTGTTATAACTGAGAAAATGAACATAACAAATATCGCTGAGAGTCCTTTTGATCAATAGGGTTCTGAACGAGTCTTCTTCGTTTTCTCAATTAATTTCAGGGTGACGGAAATATTTTCAAATTATTATACATATACGGTACATGTATATATTATTAGATTTTACTCATTGGCTTTGCAATGTAGACGTACACAAAATGGGTTTGATCAAATCAGATGTTGAAGTATGTTACTCTAATTTTCGACGCACCTAGCATCTTCCGTCTTCTTCAGGAATTAATGATTCGGTATCATACAAATATTCAAATTATGGTAGCGCTCATTCTCAGTCATTGTGTCTAACGGAGTGATTTATTCTGTTTGTGGGGTGCGTGTGTGTGCGTGTGTGTGTTTGTGTATTTTTGTGTAGAGTGTGTGCACAATATAAATGATTTCTTCTTTCCTTACAAACTGTATAGTGCAGGGGGGGGGGGGGTCTATCATAAAATGGATTTTGCCTAGTGGATGCCTGTGCATCAGATCAGAATGTTTGCTCCCACCTCCTGCTCTAAAATAAAAAAGAAATGGATCGACGGCACTTTTGTTGAATTTACATGAGAAAATGAATGTAGACCTACCTATTCCACAAGATATTGGGTTTAGATGTGAGTACATGTGCAACCCTTTTAGCACCCTTTTCTTCCACGTTTTCACCCTCTTCAAAAACTGCTCTACTGTGTCTACTCTGCCTGCCCTTGAAAAAAGTCGAACATAATACTTCAGTTTCAGTTCTCTGACACTGATTCTCTTAACCTGTTAACAGTGAGAATACAATGACAATTTTTAATGATTATTCATTATTTCTGTTCAAAGCTAAGTTCATACCCGGTGATGGTTTGTTCACAAAGACAGTCAGTGTGAATGACACTGGTGTGTTGATCAGCATGAGAGCTCGTTCCTCTCCCAATGTGAATGGCAACGTTATCAACTGGAGGAAAGATGGATTGAATCCAATATCAGCTTATGATGGCCAGACACGGATAACCTTTCCAGATCCGATCCGGATATCAGATGGAGGCATCTATGAAATCAGTTATGGCTATGAGAGGGATCAAGCTAGAGGAGGACTCCACAGGCTCATTGTTAGAGGTATGACTACTTTGGCAACCATGATTTCACAGATTAGGCTTCCAAACCAGTTTAAGTGGAATGCTTATAATAGGTAACATTGAGTTCTGATTTTGGAATGAAAAGTACATCTTCTGCACATAGTCAGTTGAAACTCACACTGAATTTTCGAGATTACAAATAGATGATAGACTTATCGGCCAAACTAATTTGACAGAAAAAAAATATGACAGAAAAACAGTGAGTAATGAGTAAAAGAGGGAAAAGAGGAAACCCCATTTTTGAAGATATTGTAGCTTATATATAACAAGATAAAAAACTACTTTCGAAAAATAAACTGAAGGCAATTTCAATAGCCCTGTCTATCACCTTTAGAAATGTGCGAACATTACAATCGCCTATTACGTAATCCGAACGTGATTTCTATGGGCAGTACAACAGGCCTTTGAAATTGCCCTTGAGTTTATTTTTCGAAAGTAATTTTGATCGTGTTATATGACAATTTGAATGTTTAAAGTCTCATTGTTTGTACTGTTGCATTACTGCGGAGGTTCATAATTGCAAAGGTCCGTTATTCCGAAGGGTCATAATATAAAATGAAATAGGGTTCGCATTTCCGAAAAGGGAAAAAAGGGTTTATAATCTGATATTTCCAACAATATAGGGTCCATTATTCCGAAGGTTCGTAATTCCGAAAAATAACGTAGGATTCTATTACGTTTTCGAAATTATGAACCTTTGGAGTAAACGAACCTACGGAAAAACGACATGTATTACCTTTATAATATCGTGATATCATTAATCAATCTTTTTAAAGCGAATATTATTCTATCTGCTTTTAGAATGTCCTGATGGAAAATGGAACCCGCCTGGTTGCCAGGGAATATGTGATAACTGTTACAATGGTGGTGTCTGTGATGACAAGTCTGGGCTATGTATTTGTCCAAACAACTTTAAAGGAACAAATTGTCTAGATAGTAAGTGTAGAATACGAGCGTCACCTTCAAAGATTTTGAAACATAATCTGTATATTTCAATATTTGTTAATTCCAAGAGCGTTGATGATGTTGCTTGTTATTGTTTTCGGCCTTCTGAATTATTCTCGGGGTCATATTCATGCAAAAACACGGAAAGTATCTTATATCGATGATGGAGTTTATTTCAAACAATAAATTACGTGGAATATTTTTTCATTTCATTATTTTTTGTATGTATGCTTTCATATCGCGTGATAGCAGGGGCCGCGGAGTGTTTTTGAAAGTGGGAGGGGGGGGGGGGGGGGCGCTTAGCATGCCAATGAGTATAATACTACTGCATGAGCATAATGAAACGTGTTCACTAAAACAATGGGAGGGGGCTAAAGCCATCTACCCCTCCTTCTACTGGACAGTGTGAACGCGCCTCTGCTACTTTATTCAGTTTGTAGACTTGGTGGTGGAAATCGTTTTGGTTTGAACTGTGAGTTTAGATGTACATATAAGGAGGACCGTGTCGCAGCCTGTCAGAACTACCTCTTCTGCTTGCCTGATCCTTACGGATGCTCTTGTGATGTTGGTGTTAAAGGCCACTCTTGTAACACAGGTTTGTTTTCTGTCTATTCTCACTTTATAATTCATCTTAATATCTGGTCATGTGATATTTGGTTTATTCCCCTACGCTGCTTTTTCTCTACACTCATATCCCATAAAGAGCGCGACTCTACTAATCGCGCGATCCCCCAAATTTCACCTCACCCGTCGAGGGTGGAGATCGGTCGGATAAAGGACTGGCTATTGTGTTAGCGTTGAGGGTGTAATAGGCCTCGCGATCGCGCTATACACGGAAACAGTCCAGGCAGTGGACTAGTCATGTATTACGTTGTGAAAGCACTGAACTGTTTAGAAGCAATTGGAAAAAAAAGTTGACTATGCAGTACATAAAAATTGGCGTATGCTGTGAGGTTTTGGATGTATCAAAATGATAAGAAACCGACACAATCTTGCTGAAAATTAAATTCACTACACACAGAATGTGTATATGGGACTACACACACATGTGGTATAAAAATTGGTCTAAACTTTTCAGGTATTTTTCGTCATATTTCGAATATAAGGGCATTTGAAGAGCTGTTCTTTCCAGCCGATATTTCTTTTATGATATTCTTCCAAACTGGCATAAAAAGAATGAAATATTACGTTACCTTTACAAGAACTCAACTTTCGGCTAAGTTAAGAAATTGTAGGCCTAGGCCTTTTTATTTATCAACATATCATAGACCTCGTATTCATCAAGGAGGACTACTACCTGCATGCTTAAAGTGTACCAAACTACCAATGGCCTTAAAATATCATTTGTTTACAGCTAAAATGTATAAAATCAACCAGACATACCTGGCCTTCTCATAGTTATTCGGGAGTATAAAGAAAATGAAGGAAAATATAACCCCTCCCCCCCCCCCCCCCCCGCGGAACCCAATCCCGAGTTCGGTTCCACGCGGACCATTATTCTAAGAGAGCGCGTACGGATGCATCGACTAGTCTCCTCACAAGTCGCTGTTTTGTTTATTTATTGGGAGTTTATTTCAAATTGCAATATCTCTTTATAGAATCAATATTTGAAGCACATATTTCGAATATTGTATAGCGACATGAAACCCCTAACATACAGAGCAAAATATTTTTTGGTGATTGGGACACTGATTATGGAGCCGAGTGTCAAACTCCTACTGTAATTCTGTAACATAATGAATAAACGAAAATGGAAATTTATGAAATGAAAATAAGAAATTGACTTCATAATGGCAAAATTTTGTTTCTTTATCTAAATACAAAATTGTGGTAATTTTATGGGATATAGAGGTTGACATTTGGCGCTCCATAAATCAGAGGCGCGAAATCAACGAAGTCAGTGTTTAAACTTGAACCAAGTTGCAACTTTGTAAACACTGTCGATTGACCTGATTTACTTTTCATCTTATGGGTAGCAAGCAGTTGAAGTATTTAGAGCAGGTTAAAACTACATTATAATTCACTGAATGAAAAAATATTAGTACGGTATTTTTAAATGATTAAATCAAGTGCACTCTACATGATTCTTTTAAAATTTTAATGTAAAAGTTTAAAAGTTTAAAAGTAGAATGTCAGTTCGACTTATCAGGCAGTTCCTTTATAAAGAATTAATGAGGTTAAACGGTCGGATTTTTTTTTTCCAGTTCACAGTATCCAAATAACACAATTATTGTATTTTTTAAGGGTGTGTCCATTGCTTGTAGATTATGATGGATTGTGATGAACCCAAAACGACCATGAAAAAAAAAAATATAAAATTCTATTTTGGACTTTAGGGGAATGTTATTCATCATGGGGTTTTTTCAGTGACTAGTAATTAAAGCAATTTTTATATCAGTTAAGTTTCTTTTTTTTCAGTCATGCCCACTTTGTCAGCCTATCTGATTGCTTTTATCCCTTAATAACAGCATGTGCAAGCAATGAATATGGGCCTGGATGTTCACAGACATGTCATTGTGCAGGCGGGTCATGTAATAGATATACTGGAGTATGTACGCGTGGATGTCAGGCAGGCTGGTCTGGTGACAACTGTCAGAGTAAGTAAAGACACTCAAATTTTTAAAATATTTATTTATTATTTTCATTTTTGTGTTTATATATTTTATTTATTTATTATTTATTTATTTACTTTATTTATTTATTTCTTTTTTTGTGGGGAGGGGGGGGGGGGGGGGTGGGCCTACTCGTTAGTCCGCTGGGCATGTGGGAGCTAATTGGTTTGATACTTGTGGATCTTGCAATGTCAAGGATCCTGATTAGTGATTATATCCTGAAACTGTATCTTCATGGTGTTTTGTAGAGAATATGCTATTCTTTTTTTTTAACACGTTGGTTTACTGACCCTATGTAGCTACGGTATAGATGGAGCCAAGAATCACAGAGAAGCAGATTTTTAGCTTAACGTAGATGACAACTTCTGTGTTGAAACACCTTGACACTGTCTTCTAGTGCCTTACTGGATTTCAAGATCCTAGCCGTAATTCTTTGTCAAGTGATCCATAATTGAAAATAATGATTTGAATCCTCCGATTTGATATTGCTTGATTTCCTGTTTTCTTTAATATCGCACAAACTCTTGAGCTTATTTTGTTTGAATTCAAATTTCGATAATTTAGCTGAAGCGGGGCATCGTAGTAGACCGACAACCCACGACACCGACAACCTGCGTGACAGACAGCCCAAGAGACCGACAGTCCATAGGAACGACAATGTCGGTCTAGTGAAAGCATAGAAGAGTTGTCAGGAGGCACGGAGACCGACATGGTGGTCTCATGGGCTCTAGCCTAGTTGAAGCCTAATTGTATATTATTTTATTTTATTTTTTCAAAATAGTTCCGGCTATTTGCCCTGCTGGTTACTATGGCCCTCGGTGTACTGGTAAATGTCATTGCTTGAAAGATGCACCTTGTAATAAACAGACTGGAGAGTGCCCTCTGCAGAAGTGTGCTGCAGGATATTCAGTGCGTGATGGACAGCACACTTGTCAAGGTAGAGTATACATGCAAACATATCAGAGCTGCCAACATTGAAATTCAACAATCAGGGAGATTTTATTAGAAATCAGGGAGATGTCTATTAAATGCATGCAACCTAATGGCAATAATTTTTCCATAATCAGGAAGATTGTTCGATAGGAGACATTTAAACTGGTTAATAAGTGTCCGATTTCAGGCAGTCTCCTGCAAAATCAGGGAGACTTGGCAGCCCTGACACATGCACAAGGAGTTGCGTAGCTAAGGGGGGGGGGGGGGGTACGGAGTACACGTGCCCCCTAATTCAGAGGCGAACCCCCCCCCCCCACTTCCCGCACCCTTAGTCGGTAGCGTTAATAATTCGCACCCCTCCCCCAGTGCCACTCTAAGTGGCTGGACCCACTCTACACTGCTGTGTACGAGAGTACGACATTGCATTTCATTTCAGTAGTGAATTATATAGCAAAAATAAGCCTAAATTTTTAAAGTATCATAAGACAGGCCTTGATTTTATAGTGAATTATTGCTTGTGTTGTTATTTTAATCTGCGTGTGTGTGTGTAACTAAATGATAATGTCTTTACTTCTATTAATAGCGTTTGGAAATACTATGACGAAGGTATAATGTTGAAAAAGAGAACAGCAAAAATAGTATTTCATTGCTTATACAAAATACAGTATAAACGTTAAAATGTTTCCTTATCTACATGCTATATCCTTTACTATGATAAAGGTATATAATGTTGAAAAAGAGAACAACAAAAATAATAGTTTATTGATTATACAAAATACAGGGCAAACGTTAAAATGTTTCCGAATCTACCTGTTGACATAATACCCGGAAAATTGGTACATTTTTTATCAATACATTTCAAATGTGCATCTGCTTTTATACTATCAGGCAGCATGAGTAGTGACACCATGAAACAATCAAATATTTTTTTTCCTGGCAACTATAAAAACTCGCTCTTTTACCTTTTGCAAAGGTTTTTCATGGTAATAAGGATTGTAATTCGGAAATATCATAATGAGGAAAAACTTGTTTCCTGAAGAACTATAAGTACTTTGATATTAGCGTGTGCTTTTATTGGCTTTCAAACGCATATCATGTTCAGTAACATTCAGTTTGGGTTATGGTAAAGATGATTTTTCACTCGCTTGTGATTTTTATCCATCTCTTTTTATTTCCCATGTTATATTAACTAAAGATAAAGATTGCTCTCAAAGTTCTGACTCTTATTTTCGGAAATGATGCGAAGTAGTTCTTTCCTAATTCGTCATCACATTCATCCCTCTCTTTCTTTTATGATCTTTCTTGCATGAGCCAAGGGGTTGTTTCAAGATTTTGCCAAAACACTATCAATGTTTAAATTGACAACCATATGCATAGTTTTTGGTGGAGCAAGCTTGATTGAAAATATCAAGCCTGTTTGTGACATATCCATGTTTGTGCCATTGGCACAGCAGGAGTCAATATTATTCTGTTCGGCAGGAGGATGCTTACAATTATAATTTGACCTAAAGTCAGTCTTTTAATTTCAATTCAAAATAATAGACACCCCTCGTCTAAAAAATTATCTAGGGAGAAAAACAACTGTTAGTTTTTAATATTTCCCTCCTATCAATATTAGTAGTCTTTTTAACTTTAACTCTTTCCATGTTAAATTCTGTTTATGCTTATTATCAGGATTATGCTTATATCCAAGCGAGCTTGTTTAAAAGAGCATTGCAGGAACGCGATGTATTTAAACATGATGTTGGACCATGTGAATTTCACCTCTTAATCCCAAATTACTCTTTCTTTACCATGTTATGCTTAAGAATATTAGTGAAATTTGTCTAAAATTTGCTTAACTTGCTCTGTGTAGACATTTTTGTAATAGCTACCGACCTACCGTGCCCGACATTAAGATTGATGAAATGATTCAGTTTATTTACAAACCTACATCCTTAAAATATACCGATATGAACATTTTGTTAAAGCGTTTGACTTTGTGTCAGTACATTATCTGCTAGACTATCCATACGGATAAAATAGCAATTTTAGGATATTGTAATTCATTAATTTACTTTGCCATGTTGTGCATATAACAGTTTCATTTCTCCTGTTGGTGTACTTGTGTTTGTGTGTTTTACAGAATGTCTCAGAGGTTTCTTTAGTTTTGATTGTCTCCAGCCATGCCACTGTGCTGCGCATGCGTGCGATAGAGTAACTGGTTTTTGTAGCGGACAGTGTATTGGTGACTGGATTGAACCAGATTGTCAGATGAGTAAGTAAAAGTAAGAGGGTCGCATTTGTAAATTTGTTCACTTACTTGACTGAAAAGATGTCGAGACTTTGAATCCTTATTCGATAGTTCTGCCCATAGCTTTCTGTCACTATGTATTTATGTCCAGGTGGAGGTACTAAGCGCTGATGGTCATTTTCTAACCCCCAATTGTGCCCCCGAACGGTTAACAATGGAATGCCTCTATCAACATGATCAACGCAACCTTTAGATTGGCCGACCACAGACGTAGGTGTGAAATAAAACGCACCTCCATTACTGAAACTCAAATTATCATTATTATAATGAACAAAATTAACTAGAATCACTGCTTAGTTTATTTCATTTTATATACAAAAATCCACATGACTCTTCACGATTAATAATGTTGTGTAGAGGTTTATGTGTGAATACAGAATACATGTACTTTTTTTCCCAAAACATTTCATAAATGGGAGCTCATGTAGATCTCTGTAGATTTTAACCCATATCTTTGTTACAGCGACTTATAAAAATAAACCGTTCTATTAAAACAGGAATGTTAAGATTGGACCATGTGAGGGTGAATCCCTACCAATCATCCACCTTTACATGCTACGTCGAGGGTAATCCTCCTCCTGACACCACATTAGTTCGTCTCTACAGTGATATCAACAATAGCACCGAGGGCAATAGCACCGAGGGCAATAACACCGAGGGCAATAACAGGAACTATAACACCAGCGGGATCTCGATTAGCTCGAGCGCTGTCTCAGGCTCAGAACGATCTGTGGTCTTTGCTGTTGAGAGAATATATCCTAATGAATATGTTTGCAGACTTTTAGTTGGTGACGGAGCTCAACTTATTGTGAAAAATCCTACATATGGTTAGTATGAATTTATATGTATTATCAACACGAGAGGTTCTGGTATCGACAGGGGAGCCTGGGTGTTACGGTTTTCCAGCACCTCATATTTATCCCTGAGACGGTGGGGCTTGGGGTGTTGCAGTGAGTGCTGGGTACTGTCCAAAGACACCTTTCAAATCGCTCTCATGTTCCTGGCCTCTTGTTGAGACTATGGTAAACGAGGAGACTCAAATAATAATACGTCTGTTTTCTTGAGGAGTGCAGAACCCGAAGGAGTAGTTTCGGGCAGTCTTTGGGTGCCACTGGAGAACCCGAATATTGACAGTGTTTAATGATTTACGTGGCAATCCAGCCTTTCCCTTTGCAATTTGTAATAAGATGATTTGTGTGAAAGCAGGAAAATAAGAAAAACAGAATGGTGAAAGTTTGAAAGACATCTGACAAGGAATAAGAAAGTTATGGATGTTTGAAAAATGAGATCACTACATCTATGTGAATCTCAAATTGCCAATTTGGCGAGTCGATTGTGACATACTTGCGGACAACTCTCCCGTTTGTCATACACAAAAATATAATTAAATTGCGGTTTTCTCCGAAGGGCATTTACCCTCTGGGCAGTACTCAAAATAAAATGGAGATAGCATATTGTTATAGGTCCTCGTGAAAGAAAATAGATCCTACATAATAATTCATTTTGACAAAAAGGACATTTTAGTCATTTTGCGTGTTAGATCGAACGGGGGGGGGGGGGGGGGGGGGGGGGAGTAGTTCGCAACTACATCACAGTGTCATATCATTATCTTTTCGGCCAATTTGAAATTCCCATATGTATAGTGATTAAAACTTTCAAAAATTCATAATTTTCTTGTTGCTTGTCCGATTTCGTTCAAAGTTTTCACCAATCTGCTTCTCTGATTTTTCCTCTTTCTCTCCGAGCAACTTGCCTTTAAGGTTGGATTTCCCTTTAACCAAAGATCTGATATAGGTTCTAAATCTAGTTTTGAATCCAGTAAGAAAGAAAGAACTAAAGAACTATTGTTCTGTTTATTATTTCCATTTTAATATATTCAACATGATGTATCTTCATGGAGGAGGAAAATTATCAGCACTGTATCTCTTTATTTCTGTAGTTTTGCCAGTTATACAGGAGGAACCTGTCATATTGAACACAACATCATCTACAATACATCTTCAATGGAATGCCTGGTCTGAGGACAATGATATAGGGGATCCTCCTCTGGTAGGATATGATATATTCACGATCAAAAAAAATAATGACTTGATGAGAGTAACTAGAGCAGACCAAAATTCCACATCATTGACTGTGAGCGGTCTGGATCCAGACACTGATTACATAATCAGTGTAGCCGCAGTGAGAAAAGGTCCAGGTGGAACTGGTCCACGGTCTCCAAACGTCAGCGCAAAAACTCTTCGTAGAAGTAAGTTTTATAGGATCAAGACGGCGGGTCTTTGCACAACAAGTATAAAAGTTGCCTTTTAACGGTACTCCAAACGTAAATATGACTTTATAAACGTTTTGATATGGCGGAAAGATGACTAACTGCGTTTGATTTTTTTTAGTTGCATTTATTTGCAATTTTATTTATAGAAAGGGCCTGTGAAATGAAAATACTGTGCTCTCGATAAAGGCCAGTAAACAGAAAAAGAAAGCACACATTTTAACGATTTCTATCAGCAACAGTCAAGTTCAAATAGTGTTGACAGTACGAGGTGGGGATGCTGTTGGTGTTTATTTTGCCTCTGAAAAACTCCAAATCAACAATGTTCTGAAACAGGAGAACAATATTAAAGAGTGCAGATATAATCTCTCAGCAGCAGTTTTGGGGTGGTGTTATCTATGCTAAAATTACTTTATTATTTGAAGTTTGAAGTTTATTTGTTCCACATTCCACATTTACATCAAAACAATTTTTCAGAAGTTATTTTACAAGCATAGTTATCTCAGATCAAGCATAATGTACAGTAAATAGGTAGAAAGTTTGAGAAATGTATAAACGACTGGCAAAAGAAGAAAATGTAAAATGTGGGGAGCCTAAATAAAAAGCATTGCTTGTAAATGATTAGGCTCCCGTATAGAGTAATGTTTTATTATTATTATTATCATCATTATTTTTAAAATTATCATTATTATGAATGTAGATGTTTCCCTATGACAGGTGTCTTACAAATTAATTATAATAGTCTATTAGGTCAAGTAGTAAATTTATAATTCTCTTCAACAATTTTCAATTCTTTATATATTTATATTAGTATTATTATTATTATTATTATTATTATTTTACTTACAGGTGTGCATGTTAGTCGGAAGATGCTAGCAGGACCTGTTGTTGGAATGATCCTATTTCTGGTTATCATTTTGCATCTTGTATTTGCTCTGCTTTTCTTTAGAATTAGAAGGTAGGTAACATGTAACGTATGAACCGACAGTGAAATCTAAAATATCTTCTTAAAATAGAATGCAGATTCATTTTTTGGTCTTTATTGTGTTACTTCAGAGACATTAATATTTCATTTTACAAAACAGAAGCACAAAGAATAATAATAATAACAGTTTGTAAATTTGTAGAAATCTCATTGCCTGCATTATGTTTCACTTTAAATGTACTTCATGATAAATTTATTCGGAAACCGTAGAGGGCTCAAGAATATGTCAACAAAAAAAAAGCCCCCCCCACCCCCCCCCCCCAAAAAAAAAAAAGAAAAGAAAAGAAAAGAAAAGATAAAAAGAAGACAAAACAGACAAAAAACAACAACAGACACCAAAACAAAACAGAATAAATGCAGCCTGGATATAAAGAAGACAGAATTAGACGGAAAACAAGTTAATTTTGTGCATGATGATTTCTTTCGTTACCAGATACAAACCATATTCATTATTGATATTTAGATTTCGATTTAAAATTAAAGACATATCTTTCCAACTTTCCAATATAAGTATACAAAGTAATGAATGAACAGATTAATGTTAATGTATTTTAAACAAAAATATGACAAAATATACATGCACGTGGTATATACATAGTTGGAGGACACGCCTCTAAAAGCAAAAGCTTGGGGCGAGGGTGCCCTTAAGCGTTAGAGTACATAATTATTAATGAATATACTATTGCTAAAATGCATGCTATTTATGACAGTATTTGACCAAGTAAAAAGCCAGGTTATTTTTTGATTAAACGGAATGTTATTTAAGAATGGCAGTTGTTATTTAATATTACCACAGTTCGGTCACTTGTCTATGTCAATTCGAGCTCTTTCTGGTAAACTAATGAAAGCCATGGAAGTGATTTTCTTCATCTTATTTTGAAAATTGATACAGATTAAATTAGTAGAAAACAGGAGTAGGCACATAAAGAATGAAATGTCAGCTCGTTTTCGAGAGCTTTAATACAGCATTAAAGAGTACATTTTCAGACGGTGGTTTTAATATTTATCATGACGTTGATCATTATTGCAAACATTTTGAATATATCTTTTAGTGATTTTTTCCACTTGATATCTCACTGATTTGCTAGTCGCTTTTGGATAGAACTATTTTTGTATTTGATGAGTCGAGCAGAATGACATGGTTATTTCCCTTTCTAAACAAAACCTTGTAATATTCAAATTGGTATGAAATTTATTTAAAATTAGAGAATTTGGTATGAAAAGATAGCAGATCAATGACTAGATTGAAAATGGGAGCATTATGTTTGCTTTTGAAGAATGTGAAAGCAAGGATGTTAACAGTTGACATATATAATCATGATAATAGAAGTAATTTATTTCAATGTTTTATTAGGTTGAGACAAGGACGTTTGAGCGTTGAAGCCACCGGATCCTCACCAAAGAAGCATTCCAAGTCACCTCCAATACACGAGAATCCTATATTTGAAGATCTTAGGTTGAGACAAGGAAGTTTGAGCGTTGAAGCCACCGGATCCTCACCAAAGAAGCATTCCAAGTCACCTCCAATACACGAGAATCCTATATTTGAAGATCTTAGGTTGAGACAAGGACGTTTGAGCGTTGAAGCCACCGGATCCTCACTAGAGAAGCATTCCAAGTCACCTCCAATACACGAGAATCCTATATTTGAAGATCTTAGGTTGAGACAAGGACGTTTGAGCGTTGAAGCCACCGGATCCTCACCACAGAAGCATTCCAAGTCACCTCCAATACACGAGAATCCTATATTTGAAGATCTTAGGTTGAGACAAGGACGTTTGAGCGTTGAAGCCACCGGATCCTCACTAGAGAAGCATTCCAAGTCACCTCCAATACACGAGAATCCTATATTTGAAGATCTTAGGGCCACTCCCCTTGCATTAAAAGCTTCCATGACCCACCTTAATACCTGTAATGTCGATGCCGAATCAAATACATATGAGGAATACGACCGTGACCCCGAACCCGACCCGATTACCTACGAGGAATATGACCTCGATCCAGAACCAGACTCGAATATCTACGAAGAATACGATCGGGAACCCGACCCCGACCCTAGTACCTACGAGGAATACGACCGGGACCCCGAACCCGACTGCGGTACATATGAGGAATATGACCCTGACACCGATGCCGAATCAAATGATTACGAAGAATGCGACTGCGACCCAATACAGACAATAGGATACTGATTCTGATATCTAATTTTATGACACGCTCACCTGCTAAGATCTAAATACCTACAATCTTACATACTGAGATCTTAATACGGACACCCGTACCTCAGCCGCGTAGCCAGGATTTCATTATTTGGACGCATTAATTGCTGCACTGTATGTAACAGCGGTGGGCGCGCAGGGGGGGGGGGGGGGGGGGCGGTTCCCCCTTCCCGCGCGAAAGCTTTGACGTTTTGGAAATTTTGATAGATAGATAACGGGTCGTTTAGCACTTTTTTGCAGGCGAAAAGTTAGTTTGTTGCCCTGACTGCTTTTCAGTTATTTGGACGCATTGCTGCACTGTATGTAACAGCGGTGGGCGCGCAGGGAGGGGGAGTTTCCTCTTCCCGCGCGAAGCGTGAAAGCTTTGACATCCTAACAAATTTGAAAGATAAAGGGTAGTTTCCCCTTTCCGCGTGAAGCACGAAAACTTTGCCGTCTTAGCAAATTTTGAAAGATAACGGGTCGTAGCTTTTTAGGCTCACACTTCCCCCCGCTTTTTCGGCACTGCTTTTTTGTTGTTGTTGTGTTTGTTTGTTTGTTTGTTTGTTTTTTTTTTTTTTTTTTTGGGGGGGGGGGTTGACCGCCCCCATCGCCCCCTGGATAGGTGCCGCCTTACCTACTAACATCTTATAATACACTCTTAGAAATGTTGGGTAAATGCCACTGGGTAAATGAAGATTGGGTATAGGTTGGTTAAATCTTACTCAACTTTTACATGCATTTACCCAACATTGGTCAAAAATAAGAATGAAATTGGTAAAGTTTACCCAAAAGTTGGTCGGACTCATAAGGACCCTCATGTTGGGTAAAATTTGGGTAAAATTTTGCCCAATATTTCTAAGAGTGTACCAATACCCTTACCTCATATACCATTACCTGGTAATATCTCAGTGATGTCATTTCAGTGACACACTGATGTCGACCGAATTGTTCAACCTATGGGCTTGTGGCATCTCTGAGGTTTCAGTTTATTACTTACAGATGTACTGGAATTTATGAAGATTAGAAGATAACTAATTCTTGCCTTATCCCGCGACATACTTCTTTTAATTAGACTATATTTAGAATGGATACGTTATATATATAGATGCGAAGATAACATTTCGACGGCGTCTCGGTAAATTGTATAGCGTGAGGATTGATGAGACAGGAGACAAAGGAGACAAAGGAGACAAAAAACCAGCTGAACTTCAACTTTATTGCATCAAGCTTTCGGCCTTCAAGGCCTTCACGGCCTTCTTCAGGTTCTGAAGATGATAATACAAACATATAGCATATACATCAATATACACACATGTCAATGTGTGTTTTTATATTCATTTAATAACAATATAACATTTGCATATTGATATTAGCATATACCTTTATGGCTACAGCTTATTACAGAGAACTTAAAGGAGAATTAACCTAAAAAAATAAAGACGATAGTGTTCAAAGGTGTTATTTATTCCTACTTGTTAGACTATAATGGCTTCGCGTCAAAACATACGAGATCGATACGAATCAAGATTTTCGGAGCAAAATTTATCATCTGCTAGCAATATGTATCGTCTGCTAGCAGCACATGGGGGCTGCCATTTTTTATGTGTACAAGAAGATTTTCTTAATCCAAATGCCCAATTGCCTTTTTCAAAATTAAAAACCCATTTGAGATTAAAAATATAGAATAGATATGTCAATTTATTTTTAAACTGAAGATTTCCTTATATATTTCTGTTGAAAATCGATATTCGCTTAATAGAAATCTATTTTCTCGATACTGTAACGTATGGGACGGAGCAAATTAATTCAAATTTTATGGATGCTTCTTCCCTGAGCATCTATAGCGGCAAACTATGCATTCACCTGCTTTCGGATAATGGACTTGAAAAGTCAGAATGCATGCTGTATATATTATGTTCTGCTCTGTTTGGCAAACCGAAGAAAATAGATTTTGGTTAAGCAAAACCAGACAATTTAAAAATATAAAGATTTAATTTTTATAATACATGTAAACACCCACTTTATATTTTTCGTCACATATGGGATTTTAGGTAATGAATAAAATCAATTTAGGTATTGGATTCAAAATATGTTCCTGACTGGAACATTTCTCAATGGTTCATGTACAACTCCAAACCAGCAAGAAAATGGCAGCCCCCATGTAAATGAGTAGGAGACGATACCGGGTGTTGGAATATCTTTATTTATACCCTTTTCTGATATCTTATTAGAAAATGATTTAGGTCAATAAGTAGGAATATATAACACCTTCCCATATAAGTAAATTTGTAATTAGGGGTTAATTCTCCTTTAATGAATGAATAATAAGAACATAGTTTAGAAATATTGTACAGAAATTTAATGTAAAATACCGCTTACCGAAAGTGAAGTTTCGTTGAGGGTGACTAATGTATGTGTGTGGTGTGTAAAATTTGAGAGAGAGAGAGACACAGAGGCAAGATGAGAAAAGGAGAAGAGCGGGATTAAGTTAGAATGAGACGAATAAACAAATATATGGTTTGAACAGAGTAAGAGCGTTACAGACTTATATTTCTGTAATATTTCTTTATATATTCGTTATAGCGAAAAATATTCGGAGGTCTGACGTTACGCGATATCAATATTTTCTTCATGGTGAAAGTATTTTATGTCACGTGAGACATTCCTGGCCAATCCTTGCACGAGAACTTTATGATGTAAGATGTAATTAAAATTATCTATTGTATTTTGAAGAAGAAATTACATTTTAAAGATGACAAAGGGTCAATTTTTGCTTGCTCGCTTCGAATATTCGTTAAATTTAAAATCAGGAAGGTTTGGGGGAGCGAACAACCTCATAATCAGCGAGGTGCCCGAATATCGTCATATTTGGAAAGCGAGGTGTCCGGCTCTCCTTATCCTCGGAAGGTGCCCCAAATATCATAATTGTTATGATTATCTGGTTTATTTTGATAAAATAATATTTTGCTTGCTCCCTCGCAATGAGGTGCCCGAATATTCTCATTATTTGGCAGCCAGGTTAACGAATATACAGTTTACATAGTTAGTTGTTGTTTTGTAATGACGAAATAACATTTCTATCACAATAAAGTGTATTCTTTCGCTTTGCAAGATGGTTGATATTAGGGCAAGAGGCGTCAGCTCCCCTTTAAAGGTGCTTCATCCCTATAGTTAGACTTAAACAAAGTCCTCGAAACTATGCACAGGTTTGGTACAGATACCGCCTATGAAATTTCTAGGTCACAAATGCTGTAACTCCTTTGTAAGAAATGAAAAACCTTGCTTTTGTTACAGAGGGAGTTCTTCAAAAATCAACGCTAGAAACGGTCAAAAAATATGTTTGAAAACTACGCGATGTTTTTCGAGTCGGAAAAAAGAAAGTTTTACCAAATTGTTGTTATTAATTACTTTAAAGCAAATTATCATCCTTTTCACAATTCGCACAATTTTCCAATTATAATTCTTTTGATGAAGCACCTTTAAAAAAACGCTTCGCGGCCCCCTCCACGTTTGGGAGGGCGGCAGCTTTGCTCCCAACCCGCTTATGCACATGTGCAGTGCATTTGCAATGGTGTAAAAACGTCAAAATGTCATGTTCGTGGTTGATAAATGTAATTTTTGGAAATAAATCTCTTTTCATAATCATGCTTAAAGCCTAGTAGAAGTAGTTCTGTAGAAACTTGCAGTCCAATATACATGCATGTGTTGAAGTATGTGATTTCCATCAGGCTTTACGCGAGTTTGTTTACGTGGTGCATGTCCAAACGATTCAAATGATACATTCATAGCAGCTTTATTAATTGCACTCAAGATTAGGCACCAACCTTTACCATTGACTAAGTACACATTTACTACTGGGGCAAAATAGACCAGAGACATTTCGTTTTTCCGAAGGTTCATAATTCGTAATTCAGATACTCAAATTTCCCGTAGCAGGGGGTTCATATTCCGAAAATGAAATAGGGTTCGTAATTCCGAAAAAGGAAAAGGGTTCATAATTCCGAAAATGACATAGGGTTAATAATTCCGAAAAAGAAAAAGGGTTCATAATTCCGAAAATACAATAGAGCCTTACATAACTTTTCGGAATTACGACCTTTCGGAAATATGTACCCTTTTTCATTTTCGGAATTATGAACCCTATGTCATTTTCGGAATTATGAACCCTTTTCCACTTTCGGAATTATGAATCTTCGGCATTACGAACCGTCGGAGTAACAAACCTTCGGAGAAACGAACCTTCGGAATTATGAACCTTCGGAATAACGACATGAAACCGTTCGTTTCACCCTATAGAGCTAAATGTACATATTACATTGCCATAAGAATGTACATGTATAACATACATGTATATGCCGGAGTTTCATTATGCTTCAGGCTAAAAAATACCCACAAAATAGGTCATAATCCGAAATATAAAGTTACGGCATGGCTCACTGAGACAAGAAATGGGATCCCCAATACTACATAATCACTGTCAAAATATTGTTTTTCCCCCGACAAATCTATACTAAGTTTCAATTCAGTCAATCAGATTTTACAATTTGAAAACCCTGTTTGAACCCTGCTATTCGGTCATTTTGAGAGACATGGGGGTCCACATTGCTGCCAAAGGGGAACGTTATACCCCCACTTTCTCTTACGCATAGTTTACCGATTTCCTAAACATTCTATACTTCAACTTCAGCTAGTTGCTGATTAAGACATTTTGTAATCTCACCAGACATCACGTGCCATTTAACACCATGAACATCCTTATACACCTTATCTGGATGATACTGGCTGATTGCACGGATCAGGAGCTTCCTCTTTGAACCCCTCGATGACGAGGACGTTGACGACGATACACACCGTGTCCTTACCCCGTCAGCCTCCTTAGGAGGCCATTTTTTGTAGATCTGTTCGACAAAATCTTCAGTTGGTAAATTTTTGAGACGCTCCAATTTATTCAGATCGCCCTTTAGTTGTTCCAATGCCTTTACTTTCTCACGAGCTTCTTTTTGTTCTTGTGCTTGACGCGCCTGCTCATCTGCGAATAGTAGATACAAAAGTTTCAAATTATGTTTAAAACATGAAGCATTCTCTGGGGGTATATTTCGTAGAAATCATCGAGTGGACTGACAACATACCCCTAAAGTAATAAAACGTGTGGTCCTTATCGCCGAGCAACGAAAATCGGTTCATTGTCTGTGATCATAGACGGGTTTACAGTAGCATTGCTTCCCCATTGAGCTGCTGGTTCCATTATTTCTAAAAGGCAGTCTTATGGGCTGTTGCAAGAAAGTTGCAATTGATTGCAAGTTGCAACTGATCGGTACTGACCAATCAAAATCATTGTTGCAAGCGCGTCTTCTTGAATGGGCAGACCCTGAACCATTCAGAATGCTTGTTCTAATTTGCTTTACAATTTGCAATTTATTGCAACTTTCTTGCAACACCCCATTAGTCTGAAAGCCTGTCCCGAAATAGTCACCCCATTTTACATAATTATGAGATTTGACCCCTAAAAGTTACTTAGACCATCCATGTCATTCACAAAAAGCTTGTCAGCTCGACTGAAGACGCCGGGTCTGGCGCCCAGAGCGCCCCCAGGGGCCCCCAAGTCGGGTCGATTTCAGCCCATCTACCATTTGCGTCAAACTTTGTAAGAAGAAATGGGTATGACTGTACATTACCAAATCACAAAAAAACTGACAAAACTTTTCCGTTGGGATGAGTCGTCATACGGCCCCTAAAAATTGGGGGAATTTTTCCCCTTTAGGCACATGACCCAAATTTTGTAAAAAGGAAGAGGTATGGGTACATTGCAAAAATATAAAAACTGACAAAAATTTCCATCGGGAAGAGGGTGTAACATGGCCCTAACAAAAACACCAAGCTTTGTCAATTTGGTCAGTTTTTGTGTTTTGGTAATGTATAGTCATACACCTTCCTTCTGACAAAGTTTGGCGCATATCTTAGATGGGTCAAAATCGACCCGACTTGGGGGCCTTTTGGGGGGGAGAGGGGCTCTTGGGGCCAAACCCCGGCGGCTTCGTTCGAGCTGACAAGCTTTTTGTGAATCACATGGATGGTCTAAGTAACTTTAAGGGTCAAATCTCATATGTAAAATGGGGTGACTATTTCGGGACAGGCTCCTGGCCGGCCTATCTGCAAGGGTGTTCAATGGTTGGCGACTGGTCACCAATGAACAGATGAAAGGTTTTCATTGTTGCATCGAAACCTTTGGCGGCCCATACTGGTCGGTAAACAGTTTTTCTGATCACTATGGTGGTGACCAGCGACAACCGAAGAAACTGCAACCATCGACAACTACTGCCGATTAAACCCCGAAAAGTTTTCCTCGGCAATTGAACTGGGCACCGATCGGTTGTACACAGGTCGCTGATCGGTGGAGATCAATTGTCAACAGTCATTTTATCCAAATACTAGATGATTGGTGAGCAACGTACCGCTTGTGGGAAAGTTGAAATACGGTCGCTGACTGGTCGCCGACTATTTACAGACTATTTGGCATTATTTGTCAAACTATGTGACTCTATGTTAATTGATGAAAGTGATTTGCACATCGCTCTCTGTCGGTTATAAGAAAGGACCTCGCGACAGTAAGCGATCGGTTGTCAATTGGTCGTCAATCGGTGGTCTTTAGGGTGCCAACTGTTTGCTAACTGGTTGCTGATTGGCTGCTGTAGGTGACCGACCATAAGAAATGCTCGGCTACCGCTGACAACCACTGGAGACCAGTCGACGACCTTTCAACAGATCAGAAAAAACCTTCTGCAGACCAGTCTTGTAGGCAAAACGTTATCGATGCAACATCGAAAAATTCCAGCCGACCAAAACGCTCGAGTAAACTGTTGCCGACCAATGACAACTTTTGGAAGACTATCAAAAACCTTTTTACGACCACTGACAACCAACCGGTTGCCACTGGTCGGCGACCGGTCGCCACCCTAGTGAGATTTAGGCTTGAGAAGCGGTTGTGTAATTTAAGGAAAGCGGTCGGTCTGCAACTGATTGGCAACCCTGTGTGCAACCTTTAGGCGACAAGTCGCGATTAAATTTTTTTTTCTTCAAATTGCGGGGTTTATGTCGGCACTGTTTGTTTATGCATCCCTTTCTGTTGTGGTGGTGGACAACATGTCGTCAACCATAGTGTACTTAGGCTTAAGAGCTAGCTGCAGACTGATTAAAAAACTGACTTTCCCAACCCAGCCCAGTACACAGGTACATAATAAAAAAGGGCACCTGAGTGGACGCCCAGCAATGCAATATGATTAGAACCAAGATCTGAACAAAAAGGAGAGGTATCTAATAGGCATTGCAGAGATTGCCCTGGCTTAGGCTAAAGAAACAGACCCTAATATCATTGTGACACAAGCCCCTCTGTGTCCCATCACGTAGCCACTGGCTTCCTCCCCCTTTTTCTTTCATTTTTTACCCAAAAAATACTGACTGATAGTATTCCAACTGCCCCCAGAAATCGTTGAAGCAGTCATTGTTGGCGAAATATTTATTTATAGATAAGATCGCCAATGCAATTGACGACCAGACATATACAGTCGGTATATTTTTGGACTTGTCCAAGGCCTTTGACACGATAAACCACGACATTTTATTATGCAAACTCTGTTATCATGGAATTCGTGGTAAGGCCTTGGACTGGTTCAAGAGTTACCTATCTAACAGGAAACAATTTGTTGCTACTAATGGGCACGAATCTAGTCTCAGAGATATTTCATGTGGTGTTCCACAGGGATCATTATTGGGCCCACTCCTTTTTATTCTTTATATTAATGACTTCCCCAATTCATCTAACTTGCTGTCTTTTATCATATTTGCTGATGACTCGAACATATTTTTTTCACATCGCGATCCCCAGATCCTTTTTGACACCGTTAATAATGAATTGAAATTCGTTCAAGATTGGATAAATGCAAATAAGTTATCTTTAAATGTTACAAAAACTCAATATATGGTGTTTAATAATAACAACCAAGCAAATCCTCTTCCCGGTCACATAATAATTAATAATGTCAATTTACAACGAACCGAATGTACCAAATTTCTTGGTCTGTATATTGATAGTGATCTTTCGTGGAAATCCCACATTAATTATTTGTGTAAATTACTCTCGAGAAATACTGGCATTCTTTATAAACTTAAAGACCTTTTTCCCACCAATATTCTGCAAACATTGTATGGTACTTTGATAAACTCAAACATATATTATGGCATTCTCGCGTGGGGAAATAGCACATTACTTCTTCTTGATAGAATTCTTTACATCCAAAAACGCGCTATTAGAATAGTCAACCGGAAACCATTTCTTGCTCATACAAACAAATTATTCTTCTCAAACAAAGTATTCAAAATAACTGAATTGTTTTTGTTCAATGTTGGTGTTTTTATGTATAAATTATCCTCAGACGACCTCCCTGATGTATTTTCAACCTTGTTCATGAGAAATGATTTTCTCCATACTTATCCACCTCGACAAAGTCACTCCTATCATCTTCCAAGAACAAGAACAGTCTTCGCCCAGAAAACAATTAAGTATACCGGACCTAAATTCTGGAACGAACTTCCAAGTGAACTCATCACTAGCCCTTCACTATACAGTTTTAAAAAATAGACTGAAATCTTTCTTGTTACAAAAATATAACGTTTAATACTATATTTATACTTTGCAACCATAATAACATCATTCGTACAATATTATTAAACACCCTTTCACTCATCAGCGTTCAGGCAGATTTAAGATTTAAGATTTAAGCTGATACTATTTTTTGTTTTTATTAGTCTTCAACCTGTAATAACCGGTTAGATGCTCATTAAATCAAACATGGTACTGTATTATTATTTTATTTTTAGTAATAATTTGGCAGAATTTGAATTTCAAGTTTACTAAGCGTATTGTTATAAGTATATTTCAAATACCCTCATTGGTTTAGGATGCACTCCAGCTCAGTAGGAACCAACTTTCACTTTACAAGCCTTGCTTTTTAGTTGGTTCCTACACATTTCACAGTTTATTTCGGTATGGACTTATATATTTGGTTAAATTATACACTTGATTTGTGCATTGTATACTTTAATGAATATTTTACTATTCTTACCTTGTACTTTATGTATATGCTTGAACTGTACGTGAAAAATTATTCTTCGTCCAGACGTGACACCTTTGTATATTTTCGTTGTGAAATGTGAAAAATAAATTCAATTCAATTCAATTCAATTCAAAAAAATAAATGTACAAGTCTTCGACAATTATTAGGGAGCATATGACGGAGCTAAGAAATACCTTTGGCTTTTGATAAACATCTCTGGGAAACATCTTTTTGGTACTGGACGTCTTTCTCCAAGTCGGTGATGTTTACCCTGAAACGTTGATCCATACCTGTACATCTCTTCTTTGCTTCATTCAGAGTAGTACTGCATTCATCCATGTACCTAGGTATACGAGACCACAAAAAGTCGGCCTATATGATACTACTACTACTACTGCTACTACTCTTACTCTTACTACTACTACTACTACTACTCTTACTACTACTACTGCTGCTTCTATTACTGAGCACTGCTACTGCTGCTGTTGCTATTTCTAAAATTATTGGATACATTTTATAGCACTCGTATCACTCACGGAAGGTGCTCAATGCGCTCTAATATTAAGTCCCATGTACGATATAGTACCCATAACTGTGTTCAGTACTCTTCATCTCTTATGATTTTCAGCCAGATTTTGTCAGTTTATCATATTTTTGATTATTATTACACCTGAAATACACAATTTGTCCTTTCAACATAACCACACAATTCAGAATAACTTCTAGACAGTTTCTTCCGTACTGCAATTACATGATCAGTACTCAACAAGATAGGACACAACACTGTTTGATTCTCCAAGATCTTGACTGACTCTATGGCTAAGATTCCTTGCAGGGGTGGTAAATGAGGGATGTTAGTACTTTGTGTAGTGAGGGTTAACGATGTATTTAACCATACCCTTGGCATTTCTTGTATCCGTGGTGTTTCAGGGCATCTTTTCCTTTCCTGAAGTAGATAGTTGCAATGTGCAGATAACAGCTGAGTTTGGTAGCACATTCGGGTAGGTAGCCTACATACTCCTTAAGGACAACGATCCGATCTGGAATATGCAAAAGCAAACGAATAGCACAAGAATTGTGCGTAGTACCTTTAATAAAAAGTATAATTATATACGGCATCCCCCCATTTCTTTTGGTTTTGTTTGTTGGTTTGGTCTTTTTTTTTTTTTTTTTTTTTTTTTTTGGGGGGGGGGGGGGGGGGGATCAGAACTGTGAAAAGCACTTCCCTCTTTCTTTTTTCTGTATAGGACTATATCTTAAGCAAATATCTGTTATTTATACATCGACTTCTTATTTGCAGCATTATATATTTTGCTTGATTTGCACACTGCAATGTAAGAAAATATCTATTTTAACACCTAAATTTTAAAAGGTCCTTACCATTGGATGGATACCCCCCCCCCCCACACCACAACCTCCCTCACCCGGTCGCTACGATCTCTTGTAAAGTGTCCCCTACTCACTTTTGAGAACCATTTGAGAACCTTTTAAGAACCTTGATAGTTACTGCTATCGATTTGGTGGGACAAGGCGTATGGCAGGGTCAATGCCATATAGATTGAACGATGACGAACGAGATTTTCAATTAAAGGTGCACCGTACTATATGGCGTTCGTGTGAGTATGCTCGTGGCTGTTAATAGTAAGGCAGCTCTAGGGTGTACATTTAATCATTTAGGGATCGAGAATCGGCCACCCGTCGGTGGAACCACTCGACCAAAACCTATACATGTATAAAAGTTTTTAAGGACCAAAAGTTATTTACTAAAAAATCTGTGACAGAAGTTTGGGTTTCTGTGTTCAAAAGAGGGGTGGCTGATTCTCATTTTCTGATTGGTCAGCACTTTCTACAATAGCATTTTTCGGATTGACCTATGATAAATCAATCTTTTTGATTGATCCATAACAGATCGGTCTTTTTTTTTTAATCATAAAAAGATCAGTCCTCTAGGAGTTCGATCTCTATGGCATTGAGTGCTATTAATATAGGCATTTAAAGCGAATCGGTCAGTACCGTCATCATTCCTTTGTGCAATCCAGGTTTTGATGTCATCCAGACAATCTTTGATGGACTTCTCAAGATGTTGAGCCCATTCTTGCACCATGCAGTTCCTTTTTGTGTAAGCTGTGCTGAAGTGTTGCAGGGCATCTTTGAAGTACGCATGTATCGCCTGCGTCATAAAATGGTGCATATTGTCCAGGATAATATCAAGGAGGTTCAAACAGATGGAGTCAACACAGACATCTTCCCTTTGAAGCGAGCTTTGATGACGCTACAACAAACATGACAAATATGCGCTCTCCGAAAACATTCTTCCAAACGAGGAAACAAATCAAATTCCGATTTATTGCAAACCATGGTTAAGTACAATGGAGGATATTCTGTTATGATGATAATTACCCAAATGTAACTTCGAAAAAGTGCACAACAAGGTTCAAGCGAACATATTTAGTGCCCAAAATACCAGATTTGCGATGACAATTTCTTGACTGGCCGCGTGTGCCCACTGCTCTGGTTGGCTATATAGGAGCCATCTTTCACGACGGTAATATGAAATTTAATAATCGGAATTAAGCGGAAAGGTGTTAAAATTGCCATTAAAGAGGCATACATTTGTGACATTTTTAAGGCTATATCTCAAAAACTTCATTCTGAGGCAGGGGAATTTCAGAATGAAATCGAAATTATTTAAACTTAAATTGCACATTCATTTTCTGTGTTTTGTCGATTTATGAATTTAACTGCGCATCGTAAACATTCAAATGTCAAAACATCTCTAAATCTTTCCCCTTTACTTTCGCGGTATCAGACATCGACGTCAAAGAATCAAGGCAGTTTATCAATTCAATTGTACATCCTTTATAATCTGCCAGGTGTTTGCATTAATTATCGTTAGTTGAGACTCCATCTGTTTGAACCTCCTTGATAATATCGTTCTGAAGATTATTTATTTTGCAAGCTGCGAGGGATTTCCCGAAGATTTCTTTTGGGTAATGTTATGGCTCTTACACTATGAACATGGCGAACAAAGAAGCGGACAAAATATACAGCTCCTCATTGTACCTTCCACAATTATAGTTCTGGTAGACAATAGAACATCCCTTCCTTGCTATTATGTAAAAATATGTAGAACAGGTGTCACATGCATATTCACCCACTCTACTTATTTTACATAATAGCAATGAAGGATGTTCTTTTGTATATAGCAGAACAATTGTGGAGGGAACAATGAGGAGCTGTATATTTTGTCCGCTTTTTTGTCATCGTGTTCATAGTGTTACGCTTCAAGACATGGAACTAAGCATATTGGTTTCGCACATAATGACGTAATGACATGGGCGCCAATCCTCACAGGAGTTCTATTAAAGTGGGGGGGGGGGGGGGACACCCCATTGTTGCATCCAGGTGTGCCCCCCCCCCCCCCCACTTGAATAGAACTCCTGTGAGGATTGGCGCCCATGCGTAATGACATACTAGTATAAATATACCAGTCTTGGAGGTACATTGGACAGTGCACGGAAGCATTACAGTTCGTCATGTACTAGGGGTAAAAAAAATTGACTCTTTTAATCGTTAATAATTAAAAAAACTCAGTAAAGTCGAATGATGTCAGATTTAATTATTTGGAGTAAGTTTTACGGCATTTCTTTGAATACTTTTCTTAAAAACAATGCTCTAAGTATTTAACTAGATTTTCACTTTTTTCAAAAGTCAAGGCCATAAAATCAGTGGGTATCAACTATCAATTTAAAATACAAAAAAATTGTCATTGTGCATGGCAGCTGAAATTCCAGAGCATCTCTTTTATCCACAGTCATGAATCTTGAATGAAAACAGATAGCAATAGGTTTGCAGGTGCAATGGGCAATGTCATTGTGTTCTGAATTGACTACTGATACACACAGATTTTGTGGTCTTGTTTCTTCCATAGTGAAAATCTAATTAAATATTCAAATCATTGTTTTAAAGAAAGTATTCAAAGGAGTGTCATAAAATTTACTCCAAATAAATTTGACATCCTTCAACTGTGAAAACCTCAGTTTGATAAGAGTTATAACTTTTGAGTTATTTAACCATCAAAAGTGTCAAATGTTGTTTTTACACCTAGTAGTATCTAAAATTTTGTTTACCAAAGTTGTAAAATCCAGCTTAGCTGTGAAAAATGATAACACTTTTACATATGTTCAAAATATGCAACTACCGAATCAACCGAATCAAATTGCAGATGGGGCATTTCTATACAAACCTTTCGCTCATCAGATCCTGTATTCATCTTCAGTCTAGCTATCTTCCAAGATGCAGTTGCAATGTTCTTTGCCGCTGAAACCAAATCATCATCCTTCTGAGAACTAGCGTAAGCTGTCTTGTAATACTCTAGAGCACTCTGGAAAAATAATGCACAGTGAAACAGAAAAATTGTTGAAGACTTTGTACTGAGTTTTAGATGTGGAATCATTGTTTGCCTGTACTGAGTTTTAGATATGGAATCACAATTGTTTGCCTATCACCCTACAACTACCCAATAATGGAAATCCAATGTACATGTATTCGGTCACCTGAGTGTTTATCACGACTTTAGGCCAGGAACGTTGAACAATACCACTCACAAGATAATAATATTTTGGATAGCCTTTGAAATGATTGTACCTTCCAGTTTAAAACAATTTGAACTCTTCTGATACCTGATATGTGAAAATCTGAAATTCATGAAAATTAAAAAATATATATCTTGGCAAGAGCATAGGCCTACACACTATTAGGTAATTTGGGTTAGTAACATATAGTATGTGACATTTAGACACCTCTCTTTAACCTGTTAATTAAGTGGTGTTGTTTTCACGATTTTACCACTGGTTAAAAATGTGGGTGCAAAAAAAAGATAAAAGTATAGGATGTCGGAGAAGCACTAACGCACGTTAAAATGTTGGATACGGTAAACAATTTGACACATTCAATAAAGAAACTTATCAGACATTCAATTTTAATGATAATATAATATAATATAAAGTATAAATTGGGTGATGCTGCAAGTGAACGGAGAGATGTTAGTACACTACCTTGAAACCATCTAATTTGGCCACGCCACATGCCTGATCACATGCTTTCTTGAAGAACATGTTTCCCTTCTCTCTTGACGTACTGGAGGTGTCATCATTAGTCGTCTTACCACCACCTAGACATACAAATAGAAAATGTAAAAAAATTGCTCCTCACATATTCATTGTGCTTAGGATCCAACTTGTTCTCGCCACTTCAAGTCTTTAGTAACGGAGTTCCGAAAGTTTCCCAAAGTAAATCATTACGAAACACAATTTCCCATACCAGGCGGTTCATAATTTCGAAAGTTAAATAGGGTTGATTCCGATCATTTGTTGATTACTTCAAGGGTTCGTCATTCCGAAAATGAAATAGGGGTCAAAATTCCGAAAATGAAATAGGGATCACAATTCCGAAAATGAAATAGAACCTTATTTTATCTTCGGAATTTACAAACCTTCGAAACGTACCTTTTGGATTAATGAACCGTATGAATCTTCGTGTGTGTGTGTGTGTGTGTGTGTGTGTAATTGTTTTTTTACAGATGTGTATCAATCAGATATGATTATTTACGTCTGGGACCGACCTTTAACGTCACCATCTGAAAGACGTGACTCAGTCTCGAACCTTGGTCCGCTGAATCAGTTTATAACTTCCACTGGTAGCTGGATTACATGCGCACGCCACAACGCCCAGTTCGGAAAAAGGTAACTTTATTAATACCACATTATTTCATTTTTGTTTTCAGTGGGAAGGTTTGCAACTGAGAAGAGCCTCCTTTCCCTATGCTGATTATGTTAATGATAGTGATAATGATAATAATAATAATGTTGATAATAATAATAATAATAATAATAATAATAATAGTAATAAAAATAATGATAGTAATAATACTAATGATAAAAATAATAATAATAAGAAGAAAAATACCGGCGTCTTTCCAGGGCGGACTGGGCAAGGGGAATGTGTGCAGTTTTCCCACTGGCCGGTCGGTATTTTGGCTCGAGGACCGGTCAGTTATGTGAAGTCTGACGACCGGTTTATCAAAAAGAAAGAGAGAGAGAGAGAGAATGTAAAAAAAATGATACCGAGGAAAATATGAAAATAAGCTTCGGCAGAGAAAATTGGGCCGCACACTATTTTTCACATATACCTTCCTTAAAGAATTAAAATGTGATGGTGAACAACCGCACTATCAGAAATCGTAAATTTTGTGCAATATACGCGTAAGGCAGTCAGTAACATTTTTTAAAAACTCGGTTTAATTGCCTTTGATGTTTTCACACAAAACTTCAGTGCAACAGAAATAGCAGACAATACTCGTCAAAGTTCGTTTCATAACTTTGCTCCCTTGAAAATGTTACCTCAGGACATTGCAGGATGTTCAATGTTCCCTTCCAAATCCAGGGCACTAGCGTATTTTAAGGGGGGGGGGGGGGGGTGAAATGTACCCTGCATCAAAGAAAATAACTCAGGACATGATTGCAATTAAGGTAGATAATCATTACAGTCCGCTTGAATTTTGACAAATTGTGATTAGTTACTCAGAAATTGTCTACTCGGTCAAGGCCTTACGCAACGGGATAGAGGGAAGGGGCAGTTGCCCCACTGCCCCCTTTCCTCCGACATTCTCAGAGCGAACATTAAAAAACAAACAAATACATTTTACATTTCAAAATAAATTAAATCACGGACCTGTCTTTAAGTGTTTTATCCCAATGATTTTTTTTCCAGGAATGTACTGAATTCGATGTTAATAGGATATATCCTATATTAAAGATAGTTTAAACATGATATTATGAATACATTATAAAACAGTTTATAGACCCCAGACCCGTAATCAGTCAACAGTTCAACCCACAATCAAACAATAAATTCTGATATCTTGATCATAGATTTTGTGCCCACCCTCCACATCCCCGCTTAGGTAATAAAGAAAAACGCTTTCTGGGTATATTTGGTTTACAATGGCTAAATCTCGAAAGCTTGGGGGGATCGCCACCTGAACCCCGACAGGGGCTCTTCCCCTGCACCCCGCTAAGGGGCCCTATGGTGGGCCCCGTGTACCCCACCCAAATGGGGACTAAGCGCACACATATATTACTCGGGCTAAATAAAATCGTCCCAATCTTTAGAGCTTCCGGGGACCTCACCTTAATTCATTATGAAATTGAATTCGAAATATTCTTTTTTTAGGGGACATAATTTTCTACGTTATCATTCTACACTGACACAAAAAGAATGATAAAGCTCACAAATTATTTTCCCGTTTACCAGTCTGAGAACCCAACCTTCTCCTTAACTGCAGTCATAAAACGACTTCATTTGGGTATGCTGCCGATATCCCATGATGAATAAAATGTTCTTTGGTCGTTGTGAAGTAACGAATTTAATCTGATCACATATTTGTCTGCATGTTAGCGGAAGACAACTTCTCTTTTTCCAATTTCTTTTAATAATAATAATAATAATAATAATAATACATGTGAGTTATAAGGCGCCAAATCCATTTAAACTTAAATGCTCAAGGCGCACAGGTGAAAGGAGAGAAAATGAAGAGACAAAACAACAAATTATGCATTAATTACTTTAAAATAATTGATAGCTACAATTTCTACTTTTAATTAGATTAAAGCCTAGAATATCTTTTATCACAAAATAAAAAAATACTAACTTGATCAAAACTACCACAGTTGCATAATCCTCTCATCATTACCATGCTCATGCGATGAGCCATCTCTTCCACGTCCTTTAAAGTGCATTTCCTCTGTGGCACGTCCATTTATTGAATTGATTTCATCATTGGTCTTGCTGCGCTCTGAGTTTTGAACAAATAGATTTGCATCTTCCTCGTCCTTACAGGAATTAACAAATTCTGCGTAGTATCCCTTTGGTCCTTTATACAAATCAAATGTCACTTCATCTCCAATTTCAACAGGCTCGTATGATAACTCAGAATTATGAAAAAACACTTTGTTGTAAGTGTCTTTTACTCTAATAAACCCGTATTTACGCTTGTCGAAATATTTCTTCACCATTCCAGTTATATCCCATTCAATAAGCACCTCTGACGTGGAGTCTAATAAGTCAGTGAACTGAACAGATTCTGCACAGTATCCCTTCGGACCTTTATACAAGTCAAATGTTACTTCATCTCCAACATCAACAGGCTCGTACAATACTTTAGATTTATGAAAGTACACTTTGTTGTACACGTCGTTTACACTTATAAACCCAAAGCGACGTTTCTTTTTATATTTCTTCACCACTCCAGTTACAGCTTGTTCAATGAGTATGATGCCCTGTGACATGTTGACATGACAATAAAGCTACTTGATCGTACGTAATCCAACATTTCCTAGACACCGCTGAATAACAGATCATCAAAATAATGGTACTGTGAATGATATATCTGTTCCAAATCATGTCCCAGAATGTAAGTCATGTCCTAAGTGTAAATATCGGAGACAGCAACAGGTATATACTATCACAATAGCTACAGAAGAAAAGTTGAATCGTTGCGTAATCGTATAGCGTTCACTTTTCAGATTGCGCAATGTCATAAGTTAAGAATTCCCACGCCTGGCAAACGCTGAACCAAAGATCTTAAATGTGCAGATAGGATACTCCCCCAATTTTTTATGTACCAGAAGTGGCCATTCATGGGGAAGGGCGCCTAATAGCGTTGGGTAGGTAAACTTTCCCGCGACTGTGTTGACATTACGTGCAAAACAATGGCGAGCAGGTCGAAGGTGTGTAGTGTTCTGTCGTGAATTGTTCAAACAACCCCCACAAAACACCCAATCTGCACTTCTTTCGATTTCCCAGAAACAAAACTAGTCTTGCACTTATTCTAATTAAGCCACATTTCATTATAATTGAACTAAATCAATTTACTGTACAGTGCGTCTCAGAAAACACAAAACCCTAAAACAAATGATGAGGCCAAGTCCACTCTAAGAAAAAGTTGTCAAGAGTCCCTTGATGGCCATTAATTCTGGAAGATTTTAACACCACAATTGATAGAAATATGTGACATTCCTTATATACAATTGATTTGAATAAATAGAGAAATATCCAACAAGCATAACACTGAAAATTTCATCAAAATAGGATGTAAAATAAGAAAGTTATGGTATTTTAAGTTTTCGCTTAATTTCGCAAAACAGTTATATGCACATCCTACTCAGTATGGAAATGAGGGAACCAGTGACGTCACCCACTCACTACTTCTTTTTTGTATTTTATTATGTGAAATATAGAATATTTTAATTTCTGCAGATTTCACAATTAGGAAGCTCTCATTGAATTGTGTATAGGTTGCAACAATGGCAATTACACATGTTCAGCGAGGAATCAAACCTTGTTTCACATTATAACAAGGAAAAATAAAAAAAATTTCGTATTTCATGTATTTCAAAATACAAAAGAAATAGTGAGTGGGTGACATCACTGGTTCCCTCATTTGCACACTGAGCAGGATGTGCATACAACTGTTTTGCGAAATTAAGCGAAACTTTAAAATACCATAACTTTCTTCCTTTACATCCTAATTTGATGAAATTTTCAGTGTTATGCTTATTGGATTTTCTCTATTTATTCAAATCAATTGTATATAAGGAATGTCACACATTTCTATCAATTGTGGTGTTAAAATCTTTCAGAATTAATGGCCATCAAGGGACTCTTGACAGTTTCACGAAATTTATCTCCTGGAAAGAGTGGTGAGATACTTTTTTTTGTGAAGTGTTCACTCTCTATGTAAATTATATTGCTGTTGTTAAGTTTTTTCGGGGGCGGTCGTTTTACCACCGTTTCATCATCTATTAAGTTATGGCACATTATCACTAGTCAATCTTTCATTGAATTACTGTACTTTGAAACATAGATGTGCATAATTATGCCCTCACGAAATTTAAGTAAACAACAAGAACAACAAATTTCATGTTGAATGCTCTGTAACATTGTCAATTGCCATGAAACTGCCTTGAGATTGCCAATAATTGTGACATTTTTACTTTTGTCAAAATTTGTCAATATTATAATTTTCTGAAGATGCAATAAAAACGAAGATCAAAACAAGATTTTAGTACATTTTTTTCATTGAAATTGAATCAAATCTTTAAAAGTGCATTGTGTGGTAAGCCTACCATACATATATGAAATTGGGTTTCTCTGATATCAAATGCATAAAATTGGTTTTATGTACCAGGTGTTAAAAAAAACACTTTTGATCATTAATAACTCTAGTTAAGACAGAATGAGGCTTTCACATTGTTCAGATAAAGGATATAAATTCATCTGGGATAAGTTCTGTGAAATTTCCGTGATTAATGCTCTTAAATTGATGCTCTGAATATTTAATTAGATTTTCAGGTTTTGAAAAAATAAAGGTCACAAAATCTCTGTGTATTAGTAATAAAATTCAGAAAAAGATTGTGCCATTGTGCATGGCACCAGTCATTTTTGCCAACCTTTTACTATTTAATGTCATTAATGATCCATGACTCTGGGTTAAAAGAGCAGCTCTGAAATTTCAGCTGCAAAGCAATGACAATTGTTGTGCTCTGAATAACTACTGATATACACAGATTTTGTGGCCTTAATTGTATCTTCAAGTGCATTTAAATATATATATATATATAGGTGATAAATATAGGGTGCAGTGCCCCCCTCCATTTTTCAAGTACCCCAAAGTGTCCCTTATTATTTCTCAAATTTACAGTTTTCTGATAACTGCCCCATTTCGCTAGAAAAGTGCCTCTTTTCCTTTCTAGAAAGTGCAATTTCCCCTTCTGATAAGTGCTCCTTTTGAAAGAATTGTAAATATTTGCCCCCTTGTCTCGCTATTAGATTCCCTTTTATCTCGCAGATAAGTGCCCCTTTTGCTCTGTAGTGCCCTTTCCTCCAACTGATATGAGTGTACCTTTTCACATCTGATATCAAATTAAATGTCACTTTTAACTTCTGATATCAAGTGCCCCCTGTGATAGCCCCTCCCCTTCCTCTTGCAATGAGCACAACCCATTTTACCTACATTTCCTATTTGTTCTTTAAAACAGAGCCATATATAGCTTCAAAGAATCGATGTGGCTTTATATAGTAACAGGTACAATACCCGTATTACTACATGTACCAGCAAAATGTAAGGCAGAGTAGCTGGAGTCAAGAGGGGTACAATGCCCCTCCTCTCCCACAGCAAAAGATGTCTCATTCCACTCGCTCGAACGTGCCCATAATCTAAACAAAGTCGAGCAACATTTATAAAATTATCAGAAAGAAAGGGACACTTTTCGGGTACTTGTAAAAGTCGGGACCTTGTGCCCCTAGCCCCCCACACACACAACTGGAGCCCCCCCCCCCCGTGTGTGTATGATTACTATTTTTACCTATTGTTCATCTTTTGAAAAACCAATAAATAAAAAAAAAAAATATAAAGAAAATGGGCATGGACATGGAACAACGCTGTGATAGCTGCATGTCCCCTGTTAAATAGACCCCCTTTTTCCTTTCTCTCCTCCTCATTAATTTTCAAGCCTTGATTCCTTCCTGTTACAGTATTTCACCCCCTGGGTCATTTCCCGCAAATGGTTTGTACACAGTCAATGCGTCAGTTTACCTCCCCAACGCTGTTGGGCGCCCTCCCCCTGGCCGTTACATCGTACCCTGTACAAAATCGGGGGGGGGGGGGGGGTGTCCTATCTTCCCTTATAAGATCTTTGGCTGTAGTAATTTCCTGTACTGTTTCGTCTAACATATTATGAATTCGATATGCACAGTGATCGAATCACGCATTGACCGCGCGCGCCGGTGCACACACACATACACACAAATGAAATAAAATTTTAACAACAACAACCTAAAATTACATCAACATGCTCAACTGACTTCCAATGGATTGTTGGACCAATCTACATTGTACAATAATCAGGCCCCGGATCACCCCCTTTTTATTGTATCAAGTAACCCCTAATACATGTATATACATTGATATTGCACACCTCAGCCATGAAGCCCCTACCGCCCCCCCCCCCCCCCACCAAATATCCACCACTGGACATAGATAAATTGGGCCGAGTTGTATAATAACCATATTCATGGACCAATCAGGCTATTACACTAGATGATATAAAAGAACTGATAGTCTCCTAAACGCAATCATCAGCAACTTCAGAATGCAACACAAATCCTCTTTAAAGGGAAGTCCACCCTGACATTAAGTTGGGTCTAATAAAAGCAGAAAATGAGAATATCATGTTAGTGAGAATTTGAGGAGGATCCGATGAAAGATAAGAAAGTTATAAATTCAAAGTTGTAGTCGATCAAACGCAAATTGTCAATTCTGTGACGTAACTTCGAGCACCTCTCCTATCTGCACTTCATTAAAACTATAAATTTCTATATTTAGGAAAAACAAACAATATCCAATTTTCTATGCACCATCGATACAATTATTGCATGCACATATGCTTGTCCCCACCCTTGTATGATATAAATTTATTCCTTCATCAACAACCAAGAACATGGAAATTAATGAAACTTTTAGTACAGACCAATTTGGATATAGGTGCGCGAAAATTATGTCGAACAATAAATTTAAAATTCAAGACTTTCTTAATAATTATCGGAATTTCCTCAAGCTTACACTGATCTGTTTCTCTTATGTTTCTGCGAACCAACTTAATCTCAGGGTGGACTTCCCCTTTAACACTGCCAATCTTCATCATCTTCGACGTAGGTAAAAAAAATGATCATTTATTCATACATATCCATGATTTCAGATCTATGTTAAAATGTAAGTGTGGGTAACTTCAATTTTTTTCAATTTTTCAATTTTATTATTATTATTTTTATTTTATTCTTTTATTTTTATTTATTTATTCATTTAATTTAATTAATTAATTTTATAATTATTATTATTTTTTATTTTTGATTTCATTTATTTATTTATTTATTTATTTTTATTATTATTATTATTTATATATTTATTTATTCATTTATTTTTTTATTCATTTTTTTTTTTATTTTTTTTATTTATTTGTTTAATTTTTTTGGGGGGGGGGGGCATTTATGTGATCAGTGACAGAGGAGGAGGAGGAGGAGAGGGAGGCTACGCGCCCCCAACATAGATAGCTACTTAGTATTTTTTTTTTGATGGGGCAGTGTGTTTTCCTTATAATGGATTGGTATCATTACTGTTATTTTATTCTCCAAAGCAAAGGACATACATGTATTTTTAGGCATTTTACTCCCAGTGTTAAAGATCGTATACTCGATCTGTAATGAAAAACATAAGTTTTTTTTTTCTGACTTGTGTTTTTCATTACAGATCGAGCATACGATCTTTAACACTGGGAGTAAAATGCCTAAAAATTTGTTTACAAATTAAAATTCCTCCCATCAAGCTTTTTCATTTACTGACATACATGTAGAATTACAAAGAAGAACAAACCACAATACAGGAAGGTTGAAAACAATATAAATGATCCCCCAAGTGTATTAACAATTTGAATGGGGCAGGCAAACTGAATCACGGAAACCCTAAGGGTCCCCCATTCCGACTTGCAATACTCTTAATGAAAACCATTTGGTTTCTTAAAGGATTTGAGCTTCAGACTGAAATGTACAGGGAGGGGCCATAAAGGTGCATGAAACAAAGACATTCTTCTGTTCCGTCACCTATGCGACAAGACACTTTTCGGACTAAAGAATAGAGAACATTTTCAGAAAATAAGGCATTCAACCTTAGTAAAGACATGTAGGCTACTGTAATTTGATGCATTAAATGATTACTTTGTCTTGCAGTTTTAACAAGGAAGATGACTGCAAAACGGGCGATGAAACAATAATAATTATGTTAAGGACTTTCGGCAAGACATTAATCTACATTTACCACACTCGACCCATTTGGGCGTTTTGCATTATTTGCGTAAATCCAAAAAGCCACATGTATAGGCATATACTAAACAGCGCAAGACAACTAAGGCAAATTGTGGAAACTGATCTACATGACTATGTACCAAAATGCGCGCTGATACCCAACGCTTACAGTGTCGTTAGTCTTGTGCCATGTAACCTGTGATACAATATAACCTCCCTTCGTTGTATCACTGCTTCCATTACACAAGAAAACAACCCATTTGGACAGAGCTGAAATTATTCGGAGACCCGATGGGATCACAAATCCGCACACACAAAAAGTCCAACTGAAATATCTTTTCTAGGTTCATAAAAGGTTAAGTCGATGATGCGGGACAAGAGCGCGAGGGAGGGGGTTTCCGGCAGTAATTTTCTTGTCCCTAACCTTTTATGACATAGTTCAAATTTTCAGACTGATCTTGATGCATATGATGTATATGTGGAGGTGTCGTGGTATAGTGATTCATTCACTTGACTCTCCATCCAAGGGTTGAAGGTTCGAATCTCAGCCCGCACTAACATCATTTGGCAAGACATTAGTCCACGTTTGCCACTCTTCACCCAGGTGTTACGCGGGTACCTGGCAAGATTTATTCCTTGAAATGCACTGTGCGCTGATTACGGATGCCGGAGCTAAAGCCAGGGTAATAATATCCAAACCCTTGGGAAGCGCATAGGGACGTTTATCATAACGTAATATGCGTTATACAAAAACGGTTCATTATTATTATTATTATAATTATGAGTCCAACCTTTCCCCCTTTTTTGCGAAAGACGCAAGCATTTAATTTTAGTTACACAAAATGAATGAAAAGTGTCTTATTCATTGTTTCGTTGTTGAATATGATAAGGTCATTTTCTCTGTATTTATCTTTCGATGAAAAATAACTTTCTATTTTCTAATTTGTTGTGTCTGACATGTGAAACAATAAATTTCCATTCTCTTATCTCTTGTTTTAATAAGAAATTCGATTTTCGAAATTCGATGATATTGTAAATATTTTTTCAATGGGTGCGTTTGAAATATGAAACAATAATCCTCTACTTGAAAACGAGGAAATGAAACCAATAATGACCGCCCACATGAATTATACGATAATACGGAAACTTTCTTCCCCATTGTTTCTCATTGTCGTCGGGTGAGGTCGTAAAATGCGAACAGGGTAGTAAAGCAAAAACATATTGATAAAGCCGAGAGAAATTTGAAAAATTTCCATTACTATTAGTTGAATATTATACAGGCTCAATGATCACAGGTGTATTTGTCATGATGGAAAGGATTTTAATACCTTTGGCACTGTTTGTCTTTTCATCACAATCAGTACATGGTAAGTTGATCTGGTCCATAGCGTCTTCTATCGTCTTAAAAAGTGTTCAGACGTGAAATTGTAATTATGTAGAATAATTTCAGAGAATCAGTTGATTGATGAATGAGGTGATGTGATGTTTATTTCTGTGAATGTTTGTGATTGTGATTACGCATATAGAATTATAAAAACTCACTCAAAACAAAATGATGACCGTGGAGAAATATGATCACAATGCACCAACTGCACAATTAACACATTAACCCATAACTCGTGTCCCAATAGTTAATCAGGAGCAAAACTGAAATAATAACTGACATTTTTCAAAGATTAAAGCAATGGGGAAATGTGTGTCCATCTTGGTGCATCTTGTTGGTCTAATACCAGATCAATATAGAAGTCTATCTCCAGCCAAATAAATCACCTTTCTTTTCCACGAATTCCGAATTTTCCGTTATTATGAGATTTTCAGCGTAAAAAAAAATAAATCTGTAAACAGTAAGACTGGCAGCAATTTTATTCTTGAGATATTGATAAGTAATAATTAGCCACTCTGCCGTTACACATAATATGTAACAGTGATTTATAAATCCTAAATAATGAGGGAGATGATGATAATAATAGTAATAAAAATAATGACAACAACAATAATGATAATGATAATAATAATAATAATAACTATGATAATTGGGGGGGGGGTGATAAAAATTGAGTTCCACAAACACATGCACATAGCAAGTAAATAACCCAATTTCCCTTGGTGATAACATTTCTGATTGAATCATCATTGCTCTGTCCCTCTCCCTCTTTTGCTCGCTCTCAATCCAAAACCTCAAATTACCCTCAGCAAGTTGCAATAGATACCTAATTTTCTTTTATTGTATATTTTGTTTACTGTTTTGATTTACCATTTGTATAATAATTTATTGTGTTTTTAATCGTAATTTTCTTTCCATATTTATTGATATTACTATTTTGATGATTTCATATGTTTATATGTATTTTTTTATTGTATTTATATTTTAAATTGATGCATCGTGCAATGCATTTTAATTGTATATGTGCACGGACATGTCGAACAACAGCCATTGGCTGAAACATGTTTATTACCGTGTTGAAATAAAATTAAAATAAAATAAAATAAATAAATAAAATCATTTAGAAAGAGGCTTTTCGTTTCATCCGACAGGGGAGGTTGTTCACATTACCGTGATGGCAGCTAAATACACTATGGTAGACTATGTAGGAAACTACAGACCACAATACCACTGTTACCCCAGTGATCCTGATAGAGATGCCGCCCTATCATTTGGCCGATCAGCACCCATAACATCGGGTCTTCCTCCGCCTACCCATGAGCCTCACTCAGATCGATATCCTACCGTCAGGGTGGTCAGGTTCCCTCAGGATAATGGATGGGATACAAACGGTTTCGGCCCTTTCTACTGTCAAGCTTCTAAACCTGGACGAGATGTGACAAAGGTTACTACGTTTTTTCAGCGAAGTGATGGTATGTTTCTCCATTAAGATTTCTTTTTAAAAAGATGGGTGACGTTTTTGTAAATAGCCATTTATCAGTCAGTAGTGATTACATAATAAGTTTCTAATTCGATTATGAGTGATCCTGCCGCTAATACTTCTAAATAACAATATATCGTAAATAACCATTTATCAGTGCAGCACCTTCTTAATGCAGAGGAAGGGAATTCCACTGTTTAGGAGCAATAGTAGGAATCACTCCCTTTCAAGTTAAATCCATCGATCTCTGCCATGTCTACCGTGAGGTAGAGATCGATGGTTAAAGCTACTTCAAAATTACAATAAGACTCCCTTCCAAAGTAATGGCTGAATTACTGTTTAGAGTAGAAAGTGGATTCCACTATTTTCTATTCAAAACGAGGTGATCCCTAAAATGAGTCCCTTAAATGTGGATCCAATTCCTGCACATTTAGAGAGTAGTTATATAATAAGTTTCCAGTTCTATTATACGTGTATTACTGCGGCTAATATTCTTAAGAACATATAATTAGTCAATACATCGTCAGGTTACTTTTATGATCAAAATGGTGTCACAGTCAAATGTAGCACACCGAAACACGGGTGAAGGGCATGTCACGCAGGTCAAAGGCACCTTATTACAATGAGTAACTTCTGCCTGAGAATAATGATAAGAAATATCCATTTCATTTCATTTCATTTCATTTATTTTCATATTTCTCATGAACATACATTTACATTTCAAAAATAGATACATACATAAATAACATAAAGGTAAATGGTCAATATAATGTAGTCATTGAGAGAAATATGATGGGACCTACATGAAAGCAAGCTTGTAAAACTGTAGGCCCCGGTGAAATAATTTATGGTTTGTTTGTTTGTTTGTATTTATTTCCGTATTAAGAAAACCACATACATTTCACAAAATACAACGTAAACATGTGCTTAAAAAACGGATGATGACCCAAATTCAGCAGTATTTACAAAATGCCGCTGTTCTTCCTTGGGGTCCCAACGGTAATGAACGTGCTGAGTATGATAGTCCTAGCAGGGAAAGGTTGAAATAAATTTTTATGCTGAAAAAAAGGGACATTCTTTTATCATATCCATAATCAGCCTACACAAATTCTTTCTATCTTGGAGACTAATTCGGCTGTCACTATCATATTATTTGCCATTGTACGAGGGAAAATTTCAGGCAAGCCCATGATGTTCTTTCTAAAACTCTAACTGCTCTACCAAACTTGCAATCCCCCCAGTGGCGTAGATACGAACACATTTTCTATTGTTAGTGGGGGGGGGGGGGGGGGGTGGGGTTGATGAATAGATCATCCCCCACTTTCAATGGATAATTATGCGTGTCTACGCCCGTGCCCGCTCCAGAAACTTGTAACCCACTTTTAAAGATCACATTTCAAGAAAATCACAAATATGGCAATTAATGTATCACTAGAAACTGGGAAGCTTACAGATGGCAATCGTATAAGATTTAAGTCAACTGCGTATCTGATGATTATAAAAACAACATAAATAAAAGCTCTTCTAAGCATCTGGAATATCCGAGGATTCGCCAGAAATATAGCGATGTTTTGATGTCGTCACACTAGGGATCGATCCTGCTTAAGCAGACGACGTCCTATAATGAATGAACGTAATTGCAATGCAATTATTTATCAAATTATAAAGAGTTTGGTATATTTAAACATGACCTTATTTAACACCATTCTAAAAGGGAAAGTGAACTGATTCTGATAACTAAAACCGTTTGATTGTAAATACACAGGAGAAGGGTCAATGATCAATGAAATAAACCCCATTTTCAAATTGAAAAGCCCTCCGAATAATAGGACGGATGGCATTCGTTCCCTCTTGAAACGCCGAACATGCCCCGGTGCAAGAAGCTGAAAATACAATGGCGTCTTATTTTGTTTACAAGTGACTGATTCCTTTATTTTTTTAACGCTGCATTTTGCATCAAAATAATACCATACACGAAGTTAAGAGTGAGGCAACAGACTAACATTAAGACTGATGCTAGTCAAGTAAGAGAAATGAGTGAAGAGGAGATGACAAAACAGGCACTGAAAAATGTGTAAGATGTTATGGGACATCGTCTGCTTAGGCAGGACTGGCCCCTGGTGTGTCGTCACACATCTCAGCAGCGTTCGAGGAGCTCTTCAGCTGCTATATCGGGGGCTGTATTTTACCGTTTTATAATTGATAATAATCATTATTTCAAATGTTTCCAAGCGTTGAATTTGGATAACTGTAGTAATGTGAAATTTGGAGTATAAGTTTTATTTCAACTAGACTAATCTGTAGTTCAGAGGTAATTCAGTGGCATGTTTGCCTTCTTTTCAGTGATTCTAATCTGTAGTTCAGTTGTATGCACTGATGAATCTTTTGAAAGCACAGGGCCATTGTCTGTACATCTTTAGCTGACCAGTAGGCTGGTGATAGGGCCCAATTAGGTACCCCTTAAGAATGCAATTGAGATTCTTCTCTTGTATGCTACATGGACATGTAGTTGATTGAGAATGTAGTTGAAGGTTGAAGGAGAGGAGCACAAGAAGACAGAGGGAGTGAGACATGAAGCTTTCCTGCTAGGCAAATCGTATCTACATGAACTGTATATCGAGTTTTAAAGTGAGTCTTTGATATAATGTATATATTTTTTATTTTGTGTTGACGCAGTTGTTATTCGTTGAGGTGTGTTATTTCTGAACATTTAGAAATTATGATGATATTTGTGCACATTTGGACCATTACTTTACATTGGCGTACAACTTGTTATTTAGTATGCATATGTGGCAGGCATGTAAGCCTGAACTTTTATATGCGGTGTCGTACACATACATAATTTTTTATGTTATTTAAAGAATAAAAATTATAGCAGGTCTATGGGAGTACATGAATGCTAAGGCATCATTTTAGATATTTTTAATAGAAATTAGTATTTTATCTTGTATCTTTCCCATATATGTATGGTTGATGTGTATTTTTGCATTCCATTTCAATAATTTATGTATACGTCGCATATATCTCTGGATATTTTTGTGGTGTTAATACTTACCTTTGTCATTTTTAATTTTACTCCGCCAATTTACTACAGGTTTCTGTAGCTGGACTGGCCATCAGAAAGTCAAAATTTAACCGATAGCTTTCACCGGCATATATAACCTTATAGGCTGGACACTTGCAGTGTGTGGGCGGTGAGTGTCTATATACATTGGGGTATGATGAGATATAACAGAAACAATGTACCACTCTTTTTATTGTTCATTTGTTTTTAAATTTAAATAAATATTGAAGTGTAACAGAAATGAAATGATATATATATATATTGATCTATTACCTACAAAATTACCATGGTGCAATAATGTGTTTATTTAAATCAGGATGACAAGATTTGTTCAATCAGTAGAATCGATTACTGATTTGGAAATATTTAATATAGGCCTACATTTCAGATTAATGAATTTGCGCACAAAAGTATATTCATTCACTCATCATGATCTCTTTTCTTTTGCTCAAGTTATAATGAGTTATTATCTAAATTGTATACATTCCTTCGTGATTTTTATTGTTTTCTTGTATTTTTTTTACTATTCGCAGGGGCTGTTTTGCCCATACTAATAAAGCTGCGGTACTCAATCCTCAAACGCGCCTATCGAGTGAATTTGTTGGAGAACCCTTCACTGGTGTCAGGAGTGGGATAGGCGCTATAAGCTGAAGGATCCAGAGACTCATCGCGAGGTACAAGAGATTTACAGGGAACCTCAGCCACGAGGAGTAGAGCGAAGAAACAGCCTCGGCCCACAGATGGATCACTTCTTGATAATTGGACAATAAACTAAATTCCGAAAGACTGAACAATTATGCTAAAACTATAACGTGAATATTTAATGCACTTATGAATTGTATCTAAAAATCGCAACCCAGTCTAATGTTAATTCGTATCCTATATCTGTAATATCATTTTCTTAATTGTATTTGTGCATTTCTCTGTCATCATGACTGACCCTAAAGGAAAACCCATTGAATCAGAGATGATGATGCAGTTCTTCAGGCGCTCCATGGGACTTCAGGGGATTTCTCAAAGCCGTCTTACCAAATTCAAGGGGGTTCCTCAGAGTGCGGCGGAATTGTCTCTCGCCGAATGGTTGGAGGAATTTGAAGAGGTGACGGCACAGTTTGATTTAGCACGCAAAGATAAGACCCGCCTTCTTGTGGATCATCTCGCAGGGGCAGCACGGGAAGAAGTCATGTGCCTCCCAGACGACAAGCGTTACAACTTTGAGGAGGTCGTGGGTGCTCTTCAAATGTGTTTTGGGTACCCGGAAACAACCCAGACACTCAGTAGCCAGTTCCACAACCGCAAGCAACTTCAGGGTGAGTCACTTTGTGATTTTAGTAGGGCACTGATTCGGACCTATTCCAAGATGGAGAAATCTGCAGAAAGGAACGACAAGGCTGCCCTCACTCAGCTAAGGGACCATGCCCTATGCGACCAATTTGTGACTGGAGCACGGGACGTTTCGGTGCGACGTGAACTTCGCCGCATCCAACTCGACCATGGAAAGTCAGACTTTAATGTGATAAGAAGCGAAGCCTTGCTCTTGTTTCAAGAGACAGACACAAATCAGTGTAAGCCCAAGGTGAGAGAGGCGGAAGTGGAAGTGGCAGAGGTGACCCAAGGTGTGTCAAAAGGTGATCAGCATGTCCTTAAGGAAATAGTTGATCAACAGAGAATGATGTTATCAGAATTGGAGAAGTTGAAAGCTGACATGGCATCCTTAACTGACACAGTGCTGAGGCTCAGGACTAACAAGAGAAAGCCCCTGGAGGACATAGAATGCTACAAGTGCCATAAAAAGGGTCACTACAAGAACAAATGTCCACATATTGAAAATATGGATACACAGTCGGGAAACTAACTACCTCCACCGTTGGGGGCAAAACGGTGGAGCTACATGACCACACGCCCATGGGAGTCGACCAGTCGGCATGTACACTGCTGGAGTCTGGGAGCATCAAGGAGAGTATTGATGGAGGCAATGACAATGGAAGCAATGATTTGGACATCCGCAGTTTGTTAGTTCAGCCGAGTCCTACTGTTGTCGCCAAGGTCGCTGGTGTTTCGATTGGATGTGTTTTGGACACAGGATCTCAAGTCTCTATCATCCCTTCCGAAGTGCTTCATTCTCAGTTGGAAAGTGCACTGGGATGTCCAGAAAAACTTGGATTTTTTGTGAAAGTAACAGGAATTTCAGGGACAGAAGTGCCGGTGGAAGGCTATGTACGTGCCCGAGTGTGTTTTGACGGTCGAGAAGCCATGGTAGGATTTTTGGTTGGACACAATTTGCCAATGGAGGGTAGGAGAGAAAATTTTCCAATCCTGATTGGCAGCAATGGTCTGAGACCACTTCTAGGAGATGAGATTAGTGACATTGATTTAGCGAAGGCTTGTCTGAACCTGTCAGATGGGATTAAGCAGAAGAGGGCACAAGATGTTGTGACTGGGTCTCGGCAGGAGGTGGTCCCGCCACGAACAGTACAACGAGTGCAGTGTAATCTGGAGAGTTCCCATGTCGAGGGCACAGGAGACAATCTAGATGTTTGGCTGGTGGAACAAGGTAATACACACACAATTAATCCAATTCTTCAGGTAATAGAAGGTTGTGTCTCTGGACAAAACACAGTTGAGTTTCTTGTCGTCAATACTGGTGAAGTCGAAGTAGCCATCCCCCCTCATACGACCATAGCATCTGCAACTCAGTTGGAACAACGCGACGAAGTCAGTGTAAAGTTAGTGGAGAGCTCTGTAGAAGTCGATGTTTGTGAAGTGCTTGTCTCGACCGGAGATGGACCAGATAACACTTTCAAGGTCGGAGACGATGGGCAAGCACAGACTTCGAATAGCCACCCAGGGCATAGGCAAGAGTTTAGATTCCAGAATGAATCTGTCGTACAACTGCCAATGGGTATCAGCTTAGACAATGTGCCTTATGATGACGCAAGCCGGATTGCAACACTCCTATCCAGCCACATCAATGTCTTTTCTGACGATGAATTTGATCTAGGTTATTGTGATGATATTCCACATGAGATCAAAGTGAACTCTGAGAAAACAATACGCATGCCTTATAGGAGAATTTCTCCTTGTGAAACTGAAGAGGTTCGACAACTGCTGCAAGACATGTTGGATAAGAACATTATCAAGCGGTCAGCGAGCCCTTACGCTAGCCCGGCGGTGTTAGTGAGGAAGAAGTCTGGAGCTATTCGTCTCTGCATTGACTACCGTCAGCTGAATGCTATAACGATAAAGGACTCTTTCCCAATGCCAAGGATAGATGAGTCTCTGGAAGCTATGCAGGGCGCAAGGTATTTTACATCGCTTGATTTGTCTCATGGCTACTTCCAAGTGGCCATGCATCCTAATTCGGCCCCACTGACAGCATTCCGCGTGCCATGGGGGTTATTCCACTTTGAGAGGATGCCTCAAGGTCTCTGTAACAGCCCTAGCACATTTCAACGTATCATGGAATTGATATTTGGAGACATGAACTTCACTCAGCTCATTTTATACCTGGACGACATCCTGGTCTTCTCCAAAACCATCGACGAGCATTTGACTACGTTGAAGGAAGTCTTCTGTAGACTCTCAAAGCATGGTCTAAAACTGAGAGGAGAGAAGTGCCAGTTCCTCCAAAGAGAGTTAGCTTATCTCGGAAACATTGTTAGTGACAAGGGAGTTATGGTTGATCCAGGAAAGGTGGAACGCATTACTGATTGGCCTACACCCAAGACGTCGTCTGAACTCAGATCCTTCTTGGGACTAGCATCGTACTATCGTAGATTTGTCCCCGACTTTGCAAGAATTGCGGCCCCCCTTCACTCTCTGATTGGAACCAGGACGTCATCAAAGGCTGGAAAAAGACACCCTTGCAATCCATCTCAAGATGATATCAAGTTTAGATGGACAGATGAGGCTGAAGGAGCATTTCAAATGCTGAAAGACAGACTCTCCACTGCGCCTGTCCTCGCATATCCACGATTTGGTCAGGAATTCATTTTGGAAGTGGACGCTTCACTGAAGGGCCTTGGAGCTTGCCTGTCACAGGAAGGGGAAGATGGTCAGCGTCATCCCATTGTATTTGCCAGTCGCAGTCTACGAGGAGCAGAAAAAAGATACCCAGATTTTTCCAGCTTCAAGATTGAACTTCTTGCCCTTAAATGGGCGGCAGCGGAAAAGTTCAAGGGGTATCTTATTGGCTCAAGGTGCATTGTGTTGACTGACAACAACCCCCTTGCTCACCTTCAGACCGCACAACTCGGAGCCACCGAGCAGAGGTGGGCTGCACAGCTGGCTCCTTTCAACCTCGAGATTAGGTATAGGCCAGGGAGGCTGAACCGCTGTGCCGATGCACTCAGTCGTTATCCTGGGAAGAATGAGGAAGAAGTAAAGGGAATAATTGGCAAGGTAACCGTCAGCTCGGTTTTACCGGATGATGTAGTGAACAGCAGTGACAAAGCACCCGACTTGCTGACTAAAGCAATTCCTTGCATCTATCCCTCTTACTCACCACAGCAGTTAGCATCTATGCAGGAGGAAGATGATGCACTCTCAGTTCTCCGTAAGCATTGGAAGTCAGGATGGAAGCCTGGTGACCCGCTTGAGATTGAAAACTCTGAAGTTAGATCCTGGTTCAAGGAATATCGCAATATAGTAGAAGAGAATGACATACTGTATCGTCGACCTCCAAATGCCATGGTAGCGTCAGCCAAGCAACTGCTCACTCCAAGGAGATTACGGATGACGATGCTTGAGATGGCTCATGACGAATGGGGTCATCAGGGTGTAGGAAGGACCATCGGAGTACTGCGTAGGAGATGCTATTGGCCAGGGTTATATCGCGACGTGAAGGAGCATATACGAAAGTGTTTCACGTGTATCCAGTCAAAAGCACCAACTCCTGTAGTACGCACTCCAAGGCGCCACCTTCTTGCCTTCAGACCTATGGAGTTGGTAGCCATAGATTTCTTGAAACTTGACAAAGGGAAAGATGGATGTGAAGACGTGTTGGTGGTAACAGATGCTTTCACAAAATATGCACAGGCTGTGCCCTGTAAAGACCAGACCGCACCTACAGTAGCGAAGGCTCTTCGGAACCACTGGTTTGCACACTATGGCGTCCCTCTCAGAATCCATTCTGACCAAGGGAGAAACTTCGAGAGTGCCCTCATTCGTGAACTCTGTCAACTGTATGGAATCAAAAAATCTAGAACGACACCGTATCACCCTGAAGGAAACGGCCAAACAGAAAGGTTTAATAGAACTCTTTGCACGATGATCCGGTCCCTCCCTGCATCAGAGCGACGTAAGTGGCCAGATCTCATCAGTCACCTAGTTTTTCTCTACAACTGTACACCACACAGAGTAACCCGGATCTCACCCTTTCGACTGTTGTACGGCAGAGAGCCATTTACTCCCCTTGACCAGCTTATTGGGGACTGGAATGAAGATTACATAGAAGAACAAGCAAGGTCACTCCAACAGGCCAACAAAATTGCTAGGGAAAACACCTCTTCGACCCGTCTGACAGAGAAGATTAGACATGATGCTCGCCCCATGAGCATCCCATTGCAGGTTGGTTCGAGAGTACTTCTCAAGAGATGCGCCTTTAGAGGAAGACATAAACTTGCGGACAAGTTCCATAGTCAGCCCTACATAATTACTGCCGTAAATCAGTCAGATGATGTATACGACATTCGACCAATGTTGGGAGGCCGCCAAATGACAGTACATCGCAAACTTCTCATCCAAGATCCAAGATTACCTACTGAGAATGAGGATTTCTTCCATCACAATGAAAACGTCAAAGTTTCAGGCGTGAGTGAAGACAGTGACCACGACAAAGAAAAAGAACTGCCTTACATCTTTTTGTGGGGCTCAACTGACCAAGAGGACCAAGTGGTCCAAAGTCAAGGTGAACACGAAGGATATCGGCGTTCAAGTAGAAGTAATAAAGGATTCCATAGCAATCCGGCACGCCTCCCTCGCTCAGTGTTGAGATAGCGTAAGAAAGGAGTGAACTCCAAAAGGGGGGAACAGTGACATATTTATTTGATGTAGTGGAGAATCGCTCCGAGTAAGGTGGTTAAGAATTCAACAACAAAATATGTATATTGGTTCGAATACGTGTATCTTATATATAGTTTAGACATGAATATATATATATGTTAAGATTGCAGTTGTCCCTTGGACTTTACTAGAGGTTTGCATTTACAAGTTTGGCATCTATTTCTTTCTAAAATTAATGTTTTTTTAAAAAGACATTAATTGGGGGGAAATTTGTAGTAATGTGAAATTTGGAGTATAAGTTTTATTTCAACTAGACTAATCTGTAGTTCAGAGGTAATTCAGTGGCATGTTTGCCTTCTTTTCAGTGATTCTAATCTGTAGTTCAGTTGTATGCACTGATGAATCTTTTGAAAGCACAGGGCCATTGTCTGTACATCTTTAGCTGACCAGTAGGCTGGTGATAGGGCCCAATTAGGTACCCCTTAAGAATGCAATTGAGATTCTTCTCTTGTATGCTACATGGACATGTAGTTGATTGAGAATGTAGTTGAAGGTTGAAGGAGAGGAGCACAAGAAGACAGAGGGAGTGAGACATGAAGCTTTCCTGCTAGGCAAATCGTATCTACATGAACTGTATATCGAGTTTTAAAGTGAGTCTTTGATATAATGTATATATTTTTTATTTTGTGTTGACGCAGTTGTTATTCGTTGAGGTGTGTTATTTCTGAACATTTAGAAATTATGATGATATTTGTGCACATTTGGACCATTACTTTACATTGGCGTACAACTTGTTATTTAGTATGCATATGTGGCAGGCATGTAAGCCTGAACTTTTATATGCGGTGTCGTACACATACATAATTTTTTATGTTATTTAAAGAATAAAAATTATAGCAGGTCTATGGGAGTACATGAATGCTAAGGCATCATTTTAGATATTTTTAATAGAAATTAGTATTTTATCTTGTATCTTTCCCATATATGTATGGTTGATGTGTATTTTTGCATTCCATTTCAATAATTTATGTATACGTCGCATATATCTCTGGATATTTTTGTGGTGTTAATACTTACCTTTGTCATTTTTAATTTTACTCCGCCAATTTACTACAGGTTTCTGTAGCTGGACTGGCCATCAGAAAGTCAAAATTTAACCGATAGCTTTCACCGGCATATATAACCTTATAGGCTGGACACTTGCAGTGTGTGGGCGGTGAGTGTCTATATACATTGGGGTATGATGAGATATAACAGAAACAATGTACTACTCTTTTTATTGTTCATTTGTTTTTAAATTTAAATAAATATTGAAGTGTAACAGAAATGAAATGATATATATATATATTGATCTATTACCTACAAAATTACCATGGTGCAATAATGTGTTTATTTAAATCAGGATGACAAGATTTGTTCAATCAGTAGAATCGATTACTGATTTGGAAATATTTAATATAGGCCTACATTTCAGATTAATGAATTTGCGCACAAAAGTATATTCATTCACTCATCATGATCTCTTTTCTTTTGCTCAAGTTATAATGAGTTATTATCTAAATTGTATACATTCCTTCGTGATTTTTATTGTTTTCTTGTATTTTTTTTACTATTCGCAGGGGCTGTTTTGCCCATACTAATAAAGCTGCGGTACTCAATCCTCAAACGCGCCTATCGAGTGAATTTGTTGGAGAACCCTTCATTAGGAACCTTGTTTAATTTATGCCATATATGCAATAAAAAGTATTAAGCCAATATTTACTTTGATGGAATTTTCTTGTAATGTGATACCTAAAGGGTGCCAGGTAAAAATGTCAGAGGAAAAAATGCCAGAGGTAAAAATGCCAGAGGTAAAAATGTCAGAGGAAAAAATGCCAGAGGTAAAAATGCCAGAGGTAAAAATACCAGAGGTAAATATGCCAGAGGAAAAAATGCCAGAGGTAAAAATGCCAGAGGTAAAAATGCCAGAGGTAAAAATACCAGAGGAAAAAATGCCAGAGGTAAAAATGCCAGAGGAAAAAATGCCAGAGGTAAAATGGCAGAGATAAACACGCGATGGGCAAGGCCGTACGCAGCGGGGGGGGGGGGGGGGGGGGGGGGGGGGGGGGGGGGGGGTTTAGAAATTTCAAAATCATACATTTTTTAAATCGGGTTTTAGACTTCAAGTTATGGGTTCCTTTGAAAGCGATCACCAAGTAAAGGGGCAAAATATGACAGCTGCATATTAGGAGAATATAGGTGAAAAAATCAACAGGTTAAATATAAAGAAGGTCAAGAAGCAGACCTGACATCTGCTTGTATTCTACTTTTTAGACTATTTAGTTTGACCGCGTTTTTCTTGTCGAACTGTTGGACGCTGGACTCCAGATCGTAGACCCAGCTGTTATTAAAATCGACGTAAGATTTCATTATCCCGAATGGAATTTGGAACGGGAAGGAAGTCTGTAACTGAATTTTAGGTTTAGAGAAGGGAAAGGAGGTATGCAAAAATGACATCACGGCCCTAATGTGGGACAGTCCCTTTTGTGGGTAAATATGAACCTTTTCGGAATTATGAACCTTTGGATAAACGAACCTTCAGAATAATGCAACAAATGTTCGGAATTTTGAACCCCAGGCATGGGAAATTAGTGTTTCAGAAATACGAACCTTCAGAAAAACGAGATGCCCTCCCCCCCCCCCCCATCATGATACTGTTTAACTTAAGGACACAGTACCTGTACCTGTAGTAAAAAAACTTTTACCAAATGATCTTGACTACTAGTAGTTTGCTTTTCGTTATCTGTACTTGTTTTTGTATACGAAAGATGGATCTGATCATGAGTGACGCAATTTCTTCAGGTGAATTTCTGTGGGAGATTTTATTTTTGTATTGGGTTTTATCATTAGGCTAATGCACTTTCGTATTCACATTAAGTTAGAAATTGAACTATTTCTTTTAGTTCATTTCTACCCCCTTTGTTATCTTCACATGATGAAAACAAAATGAAAGGGATTGTTCATTTATTTGCACTTTACAATCAGAGAGACATGGACGGAACTCCATTTGAAAATGCTGGGGATGGTACAATGTCAACAAATTTGGGGACGCTTCGGGTCTGTGAATAGAAAAAAGTCATATTTTCTACGTTATGCCTCCCGTCCTCCACAATTAATAGTTTCGAGGAGGGGCAAACATATTTTAACATTTTGCTTCCCAAAGCTTAGAAAGGATTTCCACCCATGTAGCCTATGTACAAGAATAAAAAATCACACAATTTACTCAATCTTAGCTTAAATATCATCACAGATTTTCTTTTCTGACGACTTTTTCCTTTTACATTTACCACTATAGCATTTTTTACCTCTGGCATTTTTACCTCTGGCATATTTACGTCTCGCATTTTTACCTCTGGCATTATTTCCTCTGGCACTTTTACCTCTGGCATTTTTTCCTTTGGCATTTTTACCTCTGGCATTTTTACACCGAACCTTTTAAAGATACTTTACTTAGAAGATACGAGATTTAAATGAAATTCGATATGGTTTTGAGGAGCCACTCAGCCAATATAATGGCCTGTTTTAATAGAACTCTCAACAACAACAACAAAGACTTGATAATAGCTTGAAAATGCACTTAATCTGAAATCTCATTTTGAAAGAATGTGTAATTGTATATTTCATTCGGTGCCCCTTGAAAAAAAAAAAAAAAACCCCGGATGTATACATGTGTAAGAATGGCACACTATACTTGATCTGAACATGACACGCTTATGACATCCTGTCTAAAAAGACAAGTTCTAGTATATGTTTAAAGAGGCCAATGTTCACTTTTAAGTGGTTCCTTAATGACTGAATTGGGGGTTGTTGAATCTTTGAAGTGGTACCAGGCCTTCATTAAGATAGATAATGTTGGCATTTAATAAACGCTGGATATTGTATTATCAAACAAGACATCTCCAAAGATTTTATGCCAATGATATTTGGATAACTAAGCCAATTTGATGTTTAAAAGGAAAAAAATGTCAACAATATTTTATCTGTGTCGTATAAAGTGACAGCCACTTTGATGTTGAAAATAGGGGGTACATTAATCATGTTCAGGTATATATATATATGTATATATATATATATATATATGTATTAAATGTATATATAAACACCTATCGGGTATATTAGGAGGACAGTTTTTGTTTTTTTTCTTTGTCCAACTGTAGACTTAATGTACCAACTGTCGACTAATGTAGGGGTCTCTATTATGACGAAATAAACTGTATTGTCAACTGTCGACCTAATGTACCCGTTAGTCAAATATGCATATATATACATATATATATATATATATATATAACGGCTGGTAGTACCTTTTTTTAGGCGGAAAGTTAGTTCGACGCCCTGACTGCTTTTCAATTATTTGGACGCAATATTGCACTGTATGTATGTAGGTGGGTGCAGGGAGGGGAGAGTTATTTCCCCCTTCCCGAGCGAAGCGCTAGAACTTTGAGGTTTTAGCAAATTTGAGAGAAAGATAACCGTACTCGTAGCGCCTTTTTAGGCTTTTTTCTCTCACTTCCCCCTTTTTTGCTCTCGCTTCTTTTTTTTAAGAGGCTGAATAGGGGGGGGGGGGCATGGCCCCCTGTGCCCCCTGACTACGCCAGTGTTCATAGGTAATTTATTAGTTGCAAAAACATGTACATAATCCTGGGAATATCTGACACATGTGGATTTTCATAAAAATATGCCTCGACGCCATGCCTGGACCAGGATATGAATATTTCTAGAAATGCCTGGAAATTAATATATTAGCATTTCCGTTATGCAAATGATATAAAACCACAATTATTTTTCACCTCAAGCTAACAATTAAAAGTATTCAACCAGTGCCCAAATTCCACTAGCCTACCTTTCATTCTTAATAAAAACACAAACGACTTAAAAATTACTAGGGGTATGAATAATTTGTTTGTTAACTGTATATTTTTCTCTACATACAGTACTGGTTAAAATCATTACATCACCTGCTAAAATGAACCGAATTGAATGTTTATAATTATCTAGTTCGTTATTACCACATCTTGTGGTTGTTGAATTAAGTATTTGTGTATTGCCAGACTATAAGTAAGCCCTAAACTATCTAGATGTCCAGGATAAGCAAAGTTTTAATAAAATTTTCTTCAATACGCTTCCCCCACCACATACAGCCAATAGCGCTTGTCATTTCTTAAGCATTTTCTTAATGTGTTTCCATTATTTATTAAAAATCTGTTTTAGCGATTCTAAAGTTCATTATAAAGTGATTTTCTGAGACCTACATTGTTAGTCAATTTGTTATAATAAGTAATTTTGTTGGTCCATCATTTTTTTAAAACTCTGGGAGTCTTTTTTATGCAAGCTGTTCCCCCAACATTTGGATGAGTGTTTTTAATGATTGCCTTCGTGTTAAGTTGATCCTGGCCTTTGATTCTGATTTGATTTTGATTTATTTTCTTCTGCATTCATATTAGTACAACATTTTCGGTAACATATATAAAATAAATTACAAGAGTACTTTTTGACAATGAATCATGATAAATAAACAAGTACATGGATATGAAACAATCATTTTTCAAAAACAAACACGGAATGATAAATTGTCAAATTATTGTAATTCATAAAATATAAAATCATTAGCAGAAGAAGGACTGCCATTATAAGCAATTTGCCTAAGATAAATATTGTGAAATAGCTAATTAAAACATGTTTAAATAAGCAGAATGGATAAATAATTGAAATCTTAAGTTAAAAGCATATTGATGATAAAATGGTGATGATGATGATGATGATGATGACGATGAGTTGACACAGATCTGATAGAATTTCATGCCTTGTGAGCAGGATCATGGTACAACTTCTTTACCCTTTGTTCATTGCTATTGACAAGTTCTTAGGTTCCAACAGTATAAAGAGCTTTCCGGAACTCTATGTACCGACATCAATGCTGGACTGTGGGTGACAGTTGCAGACAGTGACAAACACATTCATTAAAACACCTCTCACACAATGATCCGTTCTGAATCGTTCGTATTTAAATTAATTACTCCAGAGTACTGCATACAGTTCGTTTCTGGAATATAGCCTCTGAAGGATGTCTTTGGAGAATCTGACTTTTCTTCCGGTTTTCACCACTCTGTAACCGATTTCTCTGTGCCACTCTTTTAAACAGCCAGATATCTTCATACTTTCTGTAGTAGAACAGTTCTACTGCATCCATAGTGTAAAATACAATGATGAGGTGGCCATTCCGTTCTCCGTAGAAGTGGGATTTGAACCTGATCTACCAAAGGACTAATTGACGTAATACGTAATAAATATAAGGGGATCAGATTACAATGAACTTCAGAAATGCTGTAAAAGTTCCAGTGTCAAAATAAATCATGATGTGGTTATACCCTATTAGAATTTTGCATAGTTACAGCCCCAGTTGATATCACAGAATTAACTGTACCATGTAGTAGAGGACTATGCCTAAATTCAGAATGTGTGTTCTGCCTGCCCTTTTAAGGGATTTAAAAATCATAAAGAAATGGATCGACGCCACTTTTAGTTGTATTCACTAGGGATTAGGTGGAGAGGTGAGTAAAAGTGCACAACTTCTAACATAGAAGCACACTTTTCTTCGACCCCCTTCCTCATCAAAACTGCTCTGCTCTGCATCTCCTTACTATACAGCTACAACATTTTAATTTCTCTCCACTTACACTGACACTTTTATATAACACAAGGAAAATTTGAGTAAACATATATGACTTATTTCACAGCTAAATTCATACCGAGTGATGGTTTGTTCACAAAGACAGTCAGTGTGAATGACACTGGGGTGGTGATCAGCATGACATCTCGTTCCCCTGCTAATGTGAAAGGCAACGTCATCAACTGGAGGAAAAATGGACGGAGTCAAATATCACTTTATGATGGCCAGTCACGGATAACCTTTCAAGATCCGATCAGGATATCAGATGGAGGCATCTATGAAATCAATTTTGCCTATGAGAGGGGTCAAGCTAGAGGAGGACTCCACAGGCTCATTGTTAGAGGTATGACTACTTTGGCAACCATGATTAGGTTCGTATTTCTGAAAATGAAAAAGTGTTCATAAGTGTTCTATTAGATTTTCGAAATTATAAACCTTCGGATAAACGAACCATCAAAATAACGAATCATCGGAATTATGAACCTTTGGAGTAATGTTCGGAATTGTGAACCCTATTTCATTTGTCGAATTATGAAACCATGACGGTACCACTTTTTATTTTGGAATTATGAACCTTCGAAAAAACGAGTACCCCCAATTATAAACTTCAAAATGAGGAGAGTCTTGCGACTGGTCTGACGTCACTACGATTCGCAGGTGACAGGGCCTTTTCTCCGATTCGGAGGTTCACGATTAGGCTCCCAACATCATCAGGTTCATTATTTTGAAATTTCGTAATTCCGAACAAAAGGTGCAGGGTTCTATTTCATTTTCGAAATTATGAACATTCGTAGGAAACGAACCTTCATAGTGAACCTTTGGAACTACGAACCTTCGGAAATACATGTAATCTTTATAATTTCCTAACATCATGAATTCATGTGTTTTTTAAAGCGAATATTACTGTATCTGATTGTAGAATGTCCTGAAGGAAAATGGAACCCGCCTGGTTGCCAGGGAATATGTGATAACTGCTACAATGGTGGTGTCTGTGATGACAAGTCTGGGCTATGTATTTGTCCAAACAACTTTAAAGGAGCAAATTGTCTAGATAGTGAGTATAGATTACGAGCGACCCCTTCAAAGACTTTAAGCTAGATTACCTATTATGTCATATTTTTTTTTTTTTTACAATATTTGTTAATTCCAAGAAAGTTGGCGATGTTGATTATTTTTGTTGTTGACCTTCTGCTGAATTATTATCGAGGTCATATTCATGCAAACATACAGAAAGTATTTCATATTGATGGGGTTGATTTCAAAAAAGAAATTGCATGGAATATTCTTATTTTATTATTTTGTGTATGTATGTTTTCATATCGTGTGACAGCATGGGACCGCAGAGTGTTTTTAAAAGCCGGGGAGGGGCTTAGCTTGCCAACGAGCATATGAAACGTGTTCACTAAAAAAAGTGGGGACGGGGCTGTAGCCCTCTACCCCCCCCCCATTCCACGGCCCCTGGACAGTGTGAACGCTCCTCTGTTACTTTATTCAGTTTGTAGAACTCGTGGTGGAAATCGATTTGGATTGAACTGTGAGTTCCGATGTACATATAACAGTAATGACCGTGTCGCAGCCTGTCACAACAAGCTATTCTGCTTGCCTGATCCTTACGGATGCTCTTGTGATGTTGGTGTTAAAGGACATTCTTGCAACACAGGTATGTTTTCTGGCTGTTCACTTTTATACTTTATGCTCATATTCGTCATATTTGTCATCATATTAAGATAGTTATTGCCTTTACCTATCCAAGTGTCATAGACTCATAAAGGATGACTAAGTTAAACAGGGGATATTTCATAAAGCTGTTCGTACATTTACGAATGACTTTAAGAACGACTGGAACGTGTTCATACTAATCAGATTCTCAATCATTTAGCACAAGAACTGATCACCAGTCGTGCGTAAAGGCGTGCGTAACTTACGAACAGCTTTATGAAACACCCCTGTTTCTACTGCTATATTAAGCGCCAAGTTTCAAGCTCTTTACTAAATAAACATTAAAAATGTTTATTCTGGACCTTATGGGAAGGTTAGTCATCATTATGATCAGGCTTTTCTTTCAGTCACTAGAAATTTAAACTACTTGTTTTTATATCAGTGAAGTTTATTTTTTTTCAGTCATGTAATCCTGATATTTTGTCATCTTATCTGACTGCTTTCATCCATTAATAACAGCATGCGCAAGCAATGAATATGGGCCTGGATGTTCACAGACATGTCATTGTGCAGGAGAGTCATGTGATAGATATACTGGAGTATGTACACGTGGATGTCAGGCAGGCTGGTCTGGTGACAACTGTCAGAGTAAGTTAAGACATTCCCATATTTATTTTTATTTATTTCATTCATTTACTTTGTATTTATTTATATTTTAATTGATTGATTTATTATATTTACTTTATTTTTTAAAAATTATTATTATTATTATCTATTTTATTTATTTATTTATTCTACTTATTTATTTTCTTCTATTCATTTATTTATTTATTTTTAGATTTATTTATTTATTTTTTGTTATTTATTTATTTTTTACATTATTATTTTAAATTATTTTTTTATTTTTATTAAAAAAAATTTTGTTTTAATTTTTTTATATTTTAATTTTTTAAATTATTTATTTATTTGTAATTTTTTTTTTTTTTTTGCGGGGGGGGGGGGCTTTTTTTCTGAAGGTTCGTTAGTCCGCTGGGCTTGTGGGAGCTAATTGGCTTAGATACATTTGGATTAGGGATCCCCTAGCATTAACCCGTTGATTACTGAATTCTCTTATTCTCATAGTGTTAATACAGGAACCACCCGGCTCCTGTAGGCATTGGGTTAAGTAATTTTATCCTGACAGTGTATCTTCATGACGGTTTGTAGAGAATGTGCTGTTCCATTTTCTTTATACCACGTTGGTTTACTGTAAATTTGTAACTACGGTAGAAGGAAGCCAAGCAGCAGATTTTGAGCTTTAACGTAGACGAACCCTTCTCTGTTGAAACACCTTGACATGCAATGTTCCTTGGAGGAGTCGTGCCTGAGTGGCTTTCAAGATCCTAGCCGTGATTCTTTGTCAAATGATCCATAATTGGAAATAATGATTTGAATCCGCCTGTTTAATATTGCTTGAAATATTTTTTTTTAATATCGAGCAAAATTCTTGAGCTTATTTTGTTTGAATTAAATTCCGATGATTTAGTTGAAGCGGGACAATGTAGTAGACCGACAGCCCACGACACCGACAACCTGCGTGACAGACAACCCAAGAGACCGACAGTCCATGGGAACGACAATGTCGGTCTAGTGAAAGAAGCATAGAAGAGTTGGCAGGAGGCACGGAGACCGACATGGTGGTCTCATGGGCTCTAGCCTAGTTGAAGCCTAATTGTATATTATTTTATTTTATTTTTTCAAAATAGTTCCGGCTACTTGCCGTGCTGGTTACTATGGCCCTCGGTGTACTGGTAAGTGTCACTGCTTGAAAGATGCACCTTGTAATAAACAGACTGGAGTATGCCCTCTGCAGAAGTGTGCTGCAGGATATTCAGTGCGTGATGGACAGCACACTTGTCAAGGTAGAGTATACATGCCAACACATGCACAATGAGTTGCATAGCTATAAGCTGGGGGGGGGGGGGGGGGGGTACGGAGGGCACGTGCTTCCTTATCCAGTGGCGAAAATAATCGAAAATCCCTTCCCACACCCTCCCCCAATCCGTGGCCTTAATTATTCGCATTTTATCAACCGAGTAAGACCTGCGCCCCTATGATATCAGTACCCCCCCCCCCCCCCCCGTGGCTGGACACACTTTACACTAATGTGCACGAGTGTATTTCATTTCAGTATTGAATAATATATCAATATAAACTTTATATAATTATTTTTAGTGAAAATATACAAGCCTTGATTTTATTTTTATTCTTGCACGTGTTGTTTTTTTAATATGTGTGTGTACCTAAATGATAACGTCTTTCTATCAGTATCGTTTGGAAATACTATGATAAAGGCATATAATGTTTTTAAAAAAGAACAACAAAAATCATTATTTCATTGATTATACTGAGATTGCCTGGAAATTTGGTATATCTTTTAGCAATACTTTTCAAATATGCATCTGGTATTGAATTATTAGCACGAGTAGTGACACCATGTAAGCAATTTTTTTTTCTGGCAGCTATAAAGACTCACTCATGAAACTTTTTTTGAACCTTTTTGAACGATTTCATGGTGATAAGGTTTTTAATTCGGAAATATTGTCATCATAACGAGAAATACTTATTTCCTGAAGTACTTTCATCCGACCGTGTACTTTTATTGCCTTTCAAACGCATATCATGTTTAGTAAAATTCCGTTTAATTGTTTGGGTTATGGTAAAGATTTGTTTTTTTACTCACTTGTGATTTTTTTCCAACTCGTTTTATTTCCCATGTTAATGATGTTATATAGACTCATCATGCAAAGACTGCTCTCGAAATGCTTTTATTTTCGGAAATGATGCTAAGTAGTTCTTTCCTGATTCGTCATCGCATTCATCCGTCTCTTTCTGTTATGTTCCTCCTTGCATGAGCCAAGTGGTTTTGCTTGTTCCAAGATTTTACCAAAACACTATCAATATTTATTTTTCGAATTATTACACCTCTCTAACCAGGGGTGGCTCCAGGATTTTTTAAAGGGCACACAAATCTCAAAAAAAAATTCTCGTTTTATTTCCCATGTTAATGATGTTATATAGACTCATCATGCAAAGACTGCGCTCGAAATGCTTTTATTTTCGGAAATGATGCTAAGTAGTTCTTTCCTGATTCGTCATCGCATTCATCCTCTCTTTCTGTTATGATCCTCCTTGCATGAGCCAAGTGGTTTTGCTTGTTCCAAGATTTTACCAAAACACTATCAATATCTATTTTTCGAATTATTACACCTCTCTAACCAGGGGTGGATCCAGGATTTTTTAAAGGGCACACAAATCTCAAAAGAATTTCTGAAAAAAAAAAAGAAAAAAGGTTATCAGATTTTTTTTGTCCAGTTTTCCTCCAAAATTATCTGACAAGCCCCCCCCCCGGCTATCACTTCCGAAGGGGGGGGGGGGGGCACAATGTTAATTTTTCTTTCAATAGCGGGGGGGGGGGGAACGGGCCGGAAGTGCCCCCCCCCCGAAATCCGCCACTTAATTTCATGTATGAAAATTATTGCAAAATAAGAATGAGTTTCCGTTTAGTCCTTTACGTTTCTGTTACTCATTTGTTTACTATTGTTTGATTTCAAAGTGAGAAAAATTCCTGTACAAAATTGGCAATTTTCTCAAAAAGGAAACAATTTTTACTTATTTCAACTGTTTGTTTTGCGCTCTAAAAACTGATATAAATTGACCACCATATGCATATTTCTTGATGGCGCAATGTTTGATTGAAAATACCTTGCCTGTTTGTCACATATATTATGTGCCATTGGCACAGCAAGAGTTAATTATTCTGTTCGGCAGGAGGATGCTTACCTAATTTGATCTAAAGTGTTTTTAATTCCAATTCATCATAATAGGCATCCCTCGTCTACAAATAATCTAGGGAGTAAACTACTCTCGATCTCTCATGGTGTTGTCAGTTAATAAAATTTCCCTCCTATCAAGATTATTAGTCCTTCGAAGTTTAACTCTTCCCATGTTAATATCTGCTTATGCTTATTATCAGGATTATGCTTATATTCAAGCGTGCTTGTTTAAACGAGCATTTGCCGGAACACGATGTATTTAAACATAATGTTGGGCCATGTGGCATTTGACCTCTTCATCCCAAAGTACTCTTTCTTTAGCATGTTATGCTTATGAATATTAATTAAGTTTGTTTAAAATTTGCCTAAAGTATTCATTGTAGACATTTTTGTAATGGCTACAGCGGCCGACATTGAGATTTATGAAATGATTCAGTTGATCATACAAACCTACATCCTTAAAATATACCTATTGCACGTTTGGTAGAACGTTTGACTTTGTGTCAGGATAAAAATAATCACTTTCAATCAAAATTCGTTTAATTCATAGAAAACCCCTTGGAAACAGTTAAAAATAGGGAATTCTAAATGCTGAAATAGATACATTCATTTTAACGTTAATAATTCATATACGAGATATCTACATTAGAAACAAACGCTTGCATGAAAAGTTAGTTTATGTATTGTAGGGTATGGTCGTATGGGAAAACAATATATCTAATTTCCACTACTGTATGCTCTACAACTATATGGCAAATAATGATTTCATGTAAAAACGAATACGGAAAATTCGCTAGATTGTCCATGCGGATAAAGCTGTGAGCAATATTGGGATACTGGAATTCATTAACATTTACCTAACCATCTTGTGCATATAATAGTTTAATTTCTCCGTTTGGTTATTTGTGTTTGTGTGTTTGTGTGTTTTACAGAATGTCTCAGAGGTTTCTTTGGTTTTGATTGTCTCCAGCCGTGCCACTGTGCTGCGCATGCGTGCGATAGAGAAACTGGTTTGTGTAGCGGACAGTGTATTAGTAACTGGATTGAACCAGATTGTCAGATGGGTAAGTAAACGTAAGAGGGTCGCAGTTGTACAGTTGTTCACTCACTTGACTGAAAAGATGTGGAGAGTCTGAATCCTTACTTGATTGATATGCACACAGGCTTCTGTCACTGTGTATTTATATATGGGAGGAAGTAATAAACATTTAGGAATATTTTCTAACCTAAATCATTCCTCGAACTATCAGTTAACAAGATGAATGAGACTGTGTACTGCTTCGCCTAAATTCAGTTAAGTTCATGACTCAAACCTCTGTCACATTTGACTTTTAACCTACTTACCCCAAGATACTACAATAATGACTACCAGCACCCAGTTTGAAATTCATACCTCAAACGGTAGGCTTACTTGTGCTGTCACATTAATTAATGAGGCGAAAAACTTTAAATTTCATTATTGACCTCTGTGACCTTTGACCTTTGACCTACGTATCCCCAAAACAAATCAGATCGTCTTCATAATACATACAAGTTTGAAGTTGATACCTCAAATGGTTCTTGAGATATCGCGTGTTACCGAGGCTAAAACCGGCAGTTACAGCACCTTTGAACTTTGACTTACATACACAATATCTAATCAGATCGTATTCCTATGGTAATATACCAACCAGTACCAAATTTTAAGTTCATTTCATGAAAGGTTCTTGAGATATCGCGTTAACGAGGCTACCACATGAAATTTCAGAAATTGACCTGTGAGACCTTTGACATTTGACCTACGTAATAAAAAATCTAATGCGATCGTCTTCCCATGATGATAACTGCTAGCACCAAGTTTGAAGTTCATACCTCATATGATTTTTTAGACTTATCGCGTTAACAAGATAGCGGGACGGACGGACGGATGAACAACCCCCGAACATATGCCTTCGGCACTACCATTGGTGTAATTCGAGAATTTAATTATTACAAAAAATTAGAATCATTTTATTTCATTTATATAAACAAAATGTAATAAAATGTTCATTAATGGCATATGACTATTCTATAAATAATGATGTTGTAGTGGTTTATTTGTGACTACATAATAAATTTGTATTTTCAACAAACATCTTCTATATGGAACCGCAAGGTCAATGTGGATCTGTGTAGATTTAAAGGAGAATTACGCTCAAAAATAAAGACGATAGTGTTCAAAGGTATTATGTATTCCTACTTGTTAGACTATATGGCTTCGCGTCAAAATATACGAGATCGATACGAAACAAGATTTTCTGAGCAAAATTTACCATCTGCTAGCAATATGTATCGTCTGCTAGCAGCACATGGTGGCTGCCATTTTGTTTATGTGTACAAGAAGATTTTCTTAATCCAAAAGCTCAATTGCCTTTTTCAAAATTAAAAACCCATTTGAGATTAAAAATATAGAATAGATATGGCAATTTATTTTTAAACTGAAGATTTCCTGATATATTTCTGTTGAAAATCGATATTCGCTTAATAGAAATCTATTTTCTCGATACTGGACGTATGGGACGGAGCAAATTAATTCAAATTTTATGGATGCTTCTTCCCTGAGCATCTATAGCGGCAAACTATGCATTCACCTGCTTTCGGATAATGGACTTGAAAAGTCAGAATGCATGCTGCATATATTATGTTCTGCTCTGTTTGGCAAACCCAAGAAAATAGATTTTTGTTAAGAAAAACCAGACAATTTAAAAGTATCATTATAAAGATTTAATTTTTTTAATACATGTAAACACCCACTTTATATTTTTCGTCACATATGGGATTTTAGGTAATGAAGAAAATCAATTTAGGATTTGGATTCAAAATATCTTCCTGACTGGAACATTTCTCAATGGTTCATGTACAACTCCAAATCAGCAAGAAAATGGAAGCCCCCCATGTAAATCAGTAGGAGACGATACCGGGTGTTGGAATATTTTTATTTATACCCTTTTCTGATATCTTATTAGAAAATGATTTAGGCCAATAAGTAGGAATATATTACACCTTCCAATATAAGTAAATTTGTAATCAGGGGTTAATTCTCCTTTAATAAAATCAATTTTAACCCATATCTTTGTTTTTTGCAGAGTTCAGCGACTTATAAAAATAAACCGTTCTATTAAAACAGGAATGTCAAGATTGGTCCATGTGAGGGTGAATCCCTACCAATCATCCACCTTTACATGCTACGTCGAGGGTAATCCTGACACCACGTTAGTTCGTCTCTACCGTAGTATCACCAACAGCACTGAGGGCATTAGCAACACCAGCGGGATCTCGATTAGATCGAGCAATGTTTCAGGCTCAGAACGATCTGTGGTCTTTGCTGTTGAGAGAACATATCCTGATGAATATGTTTGCAGACTTTTAGTTGGTGACGGAGCTGAACTAAATGTGAAAAATCCTACATATGGTTAGTATAAATGTATATGTATTACCAACACAAGAGGCTCTCCCTGATAGCAGAAAGTGGTAAAAATTACGTGATATTTACGTCGTGGTTTTCGTCTTTTTTACGTCCTGTAATTACGTCAATAAGACGACAACTTGCACCAACGCAAGACGTCAAGAGGACATCTTATTTTGACGTCATCTGTACACTGTAAAAACTGAAGTGCTGTATATAGCACTTTTTGAGGGCATGCATAGGGACTGCACTCAGAGTGCTATTGAATGCACACAGCGTGATATCTCAGCACTTTCACGGGAGCTGGACCGGCTCCTTAACCTGCTAAACATTCATCAAAAAAATGATTTGGGCGAGCTTCGAACCAGGGTCCGCTGATCGAGAATTGCTGGCATTACCGCTAGACTAACTCACACTGTACGATTTAGAGCAGATCATATTGTTACATAGTGAATTTACGACACCACATAGTTCATGTTATCTACTTGACTCCCATGACTAAACTGGTTTACAAGAAGCATTTGTTAGTCCATCGGTAACGTCAGCGCCTCTCAATCAGCGCCTCTCAATCAGCGCAACCTGGTTCGAGTCTCGCCACGGTCACATTTTTTTTGGCTGGTAAATTAGCACACTGCAAGTGCTATAAACAGCATTTCAGGTGCAGTCACTATACATGCCCCTAAAAGTAGCACTTTAGTTTTTACGGTGTACAAGACGTAGAGATGACGTCAAAATAAGACGTCCTCTTGACGTCTTGCGTTGGTGTAAGTTGTCGTCTTATTGACGTAATTACAGGACGTAAAAAAGACGAAAACCACGACGTAAATATCACGTCATTTTTAAACACTTTCTGCTATCAGGGCTGGTGCAGACAGGGGAGTCGGGGTGTTAGGTTTCTCCAGCACCTCATATTTATTCCCGATACGGTCAGTGGGGCTTGGGTGAATGTGGGTGTTTGGTACTGTCAAAATGCACCTTTAAAATGGCGGTGCAGAACCCGAAAGGAAAAAGTATTTTCGTGTAGCCATAGTTGCCATTGGAGAAGCCGAATATAGGCAGGGTATAGGTGGGTTGAATCCATCTTTTTTAACCAAAGTCTACCATAGGTTCTAGACCTAGCTTCGATCCAAGAAGGAAGAAAGAAAGAGGGAATATTATTTTCCATTTCAATATATTCAACATCTTTGCCTATTCTGTTTATTTTTCAATATGATATATTCAACATTTCCCCTTTTGTTCTGTTTATTTTCCATTTTAATATATTCAATATCTTTTCCTATTGTTCTGTTTATCATTTTCTATTTCAATATATTCAACATCTTTCCCTATTGTTCTGTTTATTATTTTCCAATTTGATATACATGTATTCAACATTTTCCCCTTTTGTTCTGTTTATTACTTTCCATTTTGATATATTCAACATATTTTCCTATTTGAATATTATAAACAAGTCAACTGGACTTACTAATTTTTAGCTTGCGACGTTTCACTTCCACTCCAGGACGCTTTATCAGGCCAACTGATCTTTGGCGGCAATTGGTTGTTGGCACGTGACGGGGTCGAGGAACTTTGGAAAACCTGGAGGAATCTTCCGAACTGCCGAGTTGTAATCCCCGGCTAAGTTGTGTCGTAGGCCCCCTCCTCTGTTAAGAGATGGCTCCTCCCTTTTCACGTAGATGGACTCCTTTACTCTCCAACCACCGTGCCTCTCGATCTAAGATGACAACATCCTGGTTGTCAAAGGTGTGCTTGGTACTGTTCAGATGGGAGTATACCGCAGACTCTCCACAACCAGATGAACTAGCTCGTCTGTGTTGGTACTTGCGTTTGGCTAAAGTTTGCTTCGTTTAACCTATGTACAGCTCTTCACACTTGTCGTCCTTACATTGGATGACATGGATGACGTTATTCTGTTCGTCCTTTGGGGTCTTGTCGTGTCCGGACTAGCTACTGTCGCAATGTGTTGGTCGGCTTAAAGGATACAGGAATTTGATACTTGGAGAAGATTCTACGGATTTTCTCTGAAAGTCCGGAGACATATAGGGATCCGTGACGTTGTGCCGCCGCTTCTCTGTCGGTGTCGTACCACGTGTAGGTGTGTCCTGTGATCTTGCTTTGGACTTGTGAAGCGCTTTCTCGAATGTCCAACTGCTGTATCCACAGGATCCGAGAGCCGCCTTCACGTGCTTGTGTTCATTTACTCTCGTGTCCTCATCTGAGCAGATGTTATTAGCTCGTTGAAGAAGAGTTCTAATTCAACTTAGCCGGGGCTTTCAACTCGGCAGTCGAAGTCCCTCGACCCCGTCACGGGTCAACAACCAATTACCGCCAAAGATCTGTCTGCCTGATGAAGCGTCCCGGAGTGGACGTGAAACGTCGCAAGCTAAAACTAAGTCCACTTGATTTGTTTATAGTATTCAATGTTATACTACCTGGATGAATGAGAACATTCATAGATATATATTTTCCTATTGTTCTGTTCATTATTTTCCATTTTAATATATTCAACATCGTTTCCTATTTTCTGTTTATTATTTTCCATTTTAATATATTCAACGTGATGTATTTCAATGGAGATTGAAGAGGAAAATTGACAGCGTTGTACCTCTTTATTTCCATAGTTTTGCCAGTTATACAGGAGGAACCCGTCATATTGAACACAACATCATCTACAATACATCTTCAATGGAATGCCTGGTCTGAGGACAGTGATATAGGGGATCCTCCTCTGATAGGATATGATATATTCACGATCAAGAAAAATAATGACTCGATGAGAGCAACTAGAGCAGACCAAAATTCCACATCATTGACTGTGAGCGGTCTGGATCCAGACACTGATTACATAATCAGTGTAGCCGCAGTGAGAAAAGGTCCAGGTGGAACTGGTCCACGGTCTCCAAATGTCAGCGCAAAAACTCTGCATAAAAGTAAGTTTTATGGCATCAAGACAGCGGGTCTTTCAAAATACACTTGTATGTATAAAAGTTGCCTTTTAACGGTACTCTAACATGTAAAAAAAAATCAAAATAATGTAAATATGACTTTCAACGCCTTAGAAATGTCTTTTCAGTATTGCGTTTGATTTTCCTTTTTTTGGAGTTGCGTTTATTTGCATTTTTAGCTCACCTGAGCCTAAGGCTCGAGTGAGCTATTGCGATGGAAATTTGTCCGTCGTCCGTCGTGCGTCGTGCGTCGTCCGTTAACTTTTTACATTTTCATCTTCTTCTCCAAAACCCATGATCGGAATTCAACCAAACTTGGTAGGAATCATCCTTAGGGGTAGGGGACCCAAAGTTGCTAAAATGGTACATGTGGCCCCCAGGGGGGCCCAGGGGGAGGGCCCCCAATTGTAAAAGCTATGTAAATTTCAAACATCTTCTTCTCCAGAACCAGGCATAGCTCAGACTTGGTATTGTGTATGGAGATACCTCTATAGATGAAGAATGAATGTTGTTCATGAAATTTCTCTGAGTGGCCCTATAGGGGCCCTGTGGGGGTAACATACTGGAGGGGGGCGCTGCCAGGCAAAATGTAGATTCTGATCTTCTTCTCCAAAACACATGATCGGAATTCAACCAAACTTGGTAGGAATCATCCTTAGGGGTAGGGGACCCAAAGTTGCTTAAATGGTACATGTGGCCCCCAGGGGGACCCAGGGGGAGGGCCCCAATTGTAAAAGCTATGTAAATTTCAAACATCTTCTTCTCCAGAACCAGGCATAGCTCAGACTTGGTATTGTGTATGGAGATACCTCTATAGATGAAGAATGAATGTTGTTCATGAAATTTCTCTGAGTGGCCCTATAGGGGCCCTGTGGGGGTAACATACTGGAGGGGGGGGGGGGGCGCTGCCAGGCAAAATGTAGATTCTGATCTTCTTCTCCAAAACACATTATCGGAATTCAACCAAACTTGGTAGGAATCATCCTTAGGGGTAGGGGACCCAAAGTTGCTAAAATGGGACATGTGGCCCCCAGGGGGGCCCAGGGGGAAGGCCCCCAATTGTAAAAGCTATGTAAATTTCAAACATCTTCTTCTCCAGAACCAGGCAAAGCTCAGACTTGGTATTGTGTATGGAGATACCTTTATAGATGAAGAATGAATGTTGTTCATGAAATTTCTCTGAGTGGCCCTATAGGGGCCCTGTGGGGGTAACATACTGGAAGGGGGGGGGGCGCTGCCAGGCGAAATGTACATTCTGATCTTCTCCAAAACCAAACTTGTTAGGAATCATGCTTAGGGGTAGAGGATCCAAAGTAGACCATGGGGGTGGGGGGGGGGGGGAATTATGTTAATTTCTAACATCATCTCATGTACATTCTCGTAGTTGTTTCAATTTCTAACATATCTCCTGGTGGTGCTAGAGAGAACATGCACCAGATATGAATTGATCCACATCAGGTGAGCGTCGTGCCCCCCCTGGGGCTCTTGTTACAGAAAGGGTCCGTGAAACGAAAATATTGTGTCCTCGATATGGGCCAGTAAAAAAAAAAAAAAAAAAAAAAAAAGGAAGAATAAGAAAGGAAGCACAGATTTTGAACGCATGCGTGCGATAGAGAAACTGGTTTGTGTAGCGGACAGTGTATTAGTAACTGGATTGAACCAGATTGTCAGATGGGTAAGTAAACGTAAGAGGGTCGCAGTTGTACAGTTGTTCACTCACTTGATTGAAAAGATGTGGAGAGTCTGAATCCTTTCTTGATTGATATGCACGCAGGCTTCTGTCACTGTGTATTCATATATGGGAAGAACATTTAGGATTATTTTCTAACCTAAATCATTCCCCGAACTATCAGTTAACAAGATGAATGAGACTGTGTATCATATTTGCCTTCGCCTAAATTCAGTTAAGTTCATGACTCAAACCTCTGTCACCTTTGACTTTTAACCTACTTACCCCAAGATACTACAATGATGACTACCAGCACCCAGTTTGAAATTCATACCTCAAACGGTAGGCTTACTTGTGCTGTCACATTAATTAATGAGGCGAAAAACTTGAAATTTCATTATCGACCTCTGTGACCTCTGACCTTTGACCTACGTACCCCCAAAACAAATCAGATCGTCTTCATATGGTGATACATACAAGTTTGAAGTTGATACCTCAAATGGTTCTTGGGATATCGCGTGTTACCGAGGCTAAAACAGGCAGTTTCAGAACATTTGAACTTACATACCCAATATCTAATCAGATCTTGTTCCTATGGTACACTCTTAGAAATGTTTGGTAAATGCCACTGGGTAAATGAAGATTGGGCATAGGTTGGTTAAATCTTGCTCAACTTTTACATGCATTTACCCAACATTGGTCAAAAATAACAATGAAATTGGTAAAGTTTACCCAAAAGTTGGTCGGACTCATAAGGACCCTCATGTTGGGTAAAATTTGGGTAAAATTTTGCCCAATATTTCTAAGAGTGTAATACCAACCAGTACCAAATTTTAAGTTCATTCCATGAAAGGTTCTTGAGATATCGCGTTAACGAGACTACCACATGAAATGTCGGAAATTGACCTGTGAGACCTTTGACATTTGACCTACGTAATCAAAAATCTAATGCGATCGTCTTCCCATGATGATACCTGCTTGTACCAAGTTTGAAGTTCATACCTCAAATGATTTTTGAGACTTACCGCGTTAACAAAGAAAGCGGGACGGACGGACGGATGGCCAACCCCCGAACATATGCCTTCGGCACTACCATTGGTGTAATTTGAGAATTTAATTATCACTACAAAAAATTATTAGAATCACTTTATTTAAATTATATAAACAAAATGTAATGAAATGTTCATTAATGTTGTAGTGGTTTATTTGTGACTACATAATAAATTTGTATTTTCAACAAACATCTTCTATATGGAACCGCAAGGTCATGTGGATCTGTGTAGATTTAATAAAATCAATTTTAACCCTCTGTTTTTGCAGAGTACAGCGACTTATAAAAATAAACCGTTCTATTAAAACAGGAATATCAAGACTGGTCCATGTGAGGGTGAATCCCTACCAACCATCCACCTTTACATGCTACGTCGAGGGTAATCCTGACACCACGTTAGTTCGTCTCTACCGTATCACCAACAGCACTGAGGGCATTAGCAACACCAGCGGGATCTCGATTAGATCGAGCAGTGTTTCGGGCTCAGAACGACGTGTGGTCTTTGCTGTTGAGAGAACATATCCTGATGAATATGTTTGCAGACTTTTAGTTGGTGACGGAGCTGAGCTAAATGTGAAAAATCCTACATATGGTTAGTATAAAATGTATTTGTATTACCAACACAAGAGGCTCTGGTACAGACAGGGGAGCCGGGGTATTAGGTTTCTCCAGCACCTCATATTATTTCCGAGACGGTCAATGGGGCTTGGGTGAATGTGGGTGCTTGGTACTGTCAAAATGCACCTTTAAAATGGCGGTGCAGAATCCGAAGGAAAAAATGTATTTTCGTGTAGCCATAGTTGCCATTGGAGAAGCCGAATATAGGCAGGGTATAGGTGGGTTGAATCCGTCTTTTTTAACCAAAGTCTACCATAGGTTCTAGACCTAGCTTCGATACAAGAAGGAAGAAAGAAAGAGGGAATATTATTTTCCATTTCAATATATTCAACATCTTTGCCTATTCTGTTTATTTTCCATTTTAATATATTCAATATCTTTTCCTATTGTTCTGTTTATCATTTTCTATTTCAATATATTCAACATCTTTCCCTATTGTTCTGTTTATTATTTTCCAATTTGATATACATGTATTCAACATTTTCCCCTTTTGTTCTGTTTATTACTTTCCATTTTGATATATTCAACATATTTTCCTATTTGAATATTATAAACAAGTCAACTGGACTTACTAATTTTTAGCTTGCGACGTTTCACGTCCACTCCAGGACGCTTCATCAGGCCAACTGATCTTTGGCGGCAATTGGTTGTTGATACGTGACGGGGTCGAGGAACTTTGGAAAACCTGGAGGAATCTTCCGAACTGCCGAGTTGTAATCCCCGGCTAAGTTGTGTCGTAGGCCCCCTCCTCTGTTAAGAGATGGCTCCTCCCTTTTCACGTAGATGGACTCCTTTACTCTCCAACCACCGTGCCTCTCGATCTAAGATGACAACATCCTGGTTGTCAAAGTTGTGCTTGGTACTGTTCAGATGAGAATATACCGCAGACTCTCCACAACCAGATGAACTAGCTCGTCTGTGTTGGTACATGCGTTTGGCTAAAGTTTGCTTCGTTTAACCTATGTACAGCTCTTCACACTTGTCGTCCTTACATTGGATGACATGGATGACGTTATTCTGTTCGTCCTTTGGGGTCTTGTCGTGTCCGGACTAGCTACTGTCGCAATGTGTTGGTCGGCTTAAAGGATACAGGAATTTGATACTTGGAGAAGATTCTACGGATTTTCTCTGAAAGTCCGGAGACATATAGGGATCCGTGACGTTGTGCCGCCGCTTCTCTGTCGGTGTCGTACCACGTGTAGGTGTGTCCTGTGATCTTGCTTTGGACTTGTGAAGCGCTTTCTCGAATGTCCAACTGCTGTATCCACAGGCACCGAGAGCCGCTTTCACGTGCTTGTGTTCATTTACTCTCGTGTCCTCATCTGAGCAGATGTTATTAGCTCGTTGAAGGAGAGTTCTAATTCAACTTAGCCGGGGCTTTCAACTCGGCAGTCGAAGTCCCTCGACCCCGTCACGGGTCAACAACCAATTACCGCCAAAGATCTGTCTGCCTGATGAAGCGTCCCGGAGTGGACGTGAAACGTCGCAAGCTAAAACTAAGTCCACTTGATTTGTTTATAGTATTCAATGTTATACTACCTGGATGAATGAGAACATTCATAGATATATATTTTCCTATTGTTCTGTTCATTATTTTCCATTTTAATATATTCAACATCGTTTCCTATTTTCTGCTTATTATTTTCCATTTTAATATATTCAACGTGATGTATTTCAATGGAGATTGAAGAGGAAAATTGACAGCGTTGTACCTCTTTATTTCCATAGTTTTGCCAGTTATACAGGAGGAACCCGTCATATTGAACACAACATCATCTACAATACATCTTCAATGGAATGCCTGGTCTGAGGACAGTGATATAGGGGATCCTCCTCTGATAGGATATGATATATTCACGATCAAGAAAAATAATGACTCGATGAGAGCAACTAGAGCAGACCAAAATTCCACATCATTGACTGTGAGCGGTCTGGATCCAGACACTGATTACATAATCAGTGTAGCCGCAGTGAGAAAAGGTCCAGGTGGAACTGGTCCACGGTCTCCAAATGTCAGCGCAAAAACTCTGCATAAAAGTAAGTTTTATGGCATCAAGACAGCGGGTCTTTCAAAATACACCTGTTTGTATAAAAGTTGCCTTTTAACGGTACTCTAACATGTAAAAAAAAAAATCAAAATAATGTAAATATGACTTTCAACGCCTTAGAAATGTCTTTTCAGTATTGCGTTTGATTTTCCTTTTTTGGAGTTGCGTTGATTTGCATTTTTACAGAAAGGGTCCGTGAAACGAAAATATTGTGTCCTCGATATGGGCCAGTAAACAAAACAAAACCAAACAAAAAAAGGAAGAAAAAGAAAGGAAGCACAGGTTTTGAACGATGTGTTTATTCATCAGCAACAATCAAATTCAAAGTGTTGACAGTACGAGGTGGGATGTGCTATAAGTATTTATTTTGACTCTGAAAGACTCCAAATTAATAGTGTTCTGAAACAGGATACAAAATGTGTATCAGGCTTGAGAATATATATCATTATGCACGTTATTCGATACTTATTTAATTCCATGTTATTTGCCTACGCTGAACACGGAACTCATTTCATCCAATAGATAAAATGTAAACATTTGCACATTCTAAATGATGCGAAAATTCTTCCAATCCTTATAAGCCTATTCATCATTGTTGTTATTGATAATATCAATTTTATTCCGCAAACACAATCAAATCCGTATAATTGTCCACAAAAGACTTTGCTTTAACAAAAATACCCGAGTATTTTAAAGTGCAACTCCATATCGTTAATATCCGCAGTGTGTTTCTTATCAATCTGCTCGTGCCCAGGATAGCTGCCTTCTAAATTTTGTTCATGCGATGATGAGGCCGGTTTCCATTCCTTTCTTGACCATTCCCGATGACTGGAGTAACCTCTGCTTTCACGTTGCACATCCTCTCTATCTCTATCCTGATGTCTTGATGCTTGAGACGATTGTCTCTTTCCTTGACGGCGATTTTAATGTCACGGGTAACATAAATTTCGATGATGTTTAGTAATGTGAGTTGACGATGACTGGCTTGCAGCAGTTGATAATTTTGTCAGTCAGTATGCCACAATTCCAGTATTATCATGATAGTTATATTGACCGGGGTATCGTCTGCGGTTGGTGTTCTCATGGATGATTGCATGTCGTATATCCATGATCCCTCGGTACTTTTCAGTGGATATTTTTGGCAATATTGTCGTGTTGTGTGATATATTTCGTCTGAGCAGAGTCGGACATCTTAACGCCAAAAAGCATGAGTGTTTCTGGTTCTTTCCTACACAACATCCAAGTGTCATCCACGTCTAATCGGAGAACTGATTTCTCATATGGACGAGATCTCATCACTTGGTCCTGTATGGCAAAGATGAATCCCTCGGTTTCACCAGTGAGACCGGCCGAATTCAAAGATTTGTAGGTGTGCTTTAGGTTCACGGTCTGCCGATGTGTCAATTTTCAGGATGTCCATGGATCTTTTTGGCTTGTTGTTCTTCCTGTAATTTCTACTGAAAGGCTAGGAACATTTGAGTTTTTCTTTCTCTTTCTCACCAAACATCAAATGTCAATTAAATGATTTCCAAATACGACACAGTCTTGTCTACTGGTATAGTTAGCTTACTATACTTTTATCATGATCAAGGGATATACTCATCAAAATATCAGGCGAGTTGGATAGGAAGGTAGGAAGGTGCACCTCTTCTATACTATTCTATACCGTCTCAGTAGATCTCTTCCACCAAGATCAGAGGGCAGATATAATCTCTCAACAGCAGTTTGGGGTGGTGTAATCCAGTGGCGGATCCAGGGGGGGGGGAATTTCCGGCCCGTGCCCCCTTTTTATACGAAAATATGCATAGTGCCCCCCCCCCATTTTAGAACGAAAACCCTTTTTTTTTGCTTGTCAGGAAACTGGAGCCCATAACCCCCCCCCCCCCCCCCCCAACTGAGCCACTTTTCGAGAGCTGGCAAGACCCCAAAAATACGGGTCTACCTTTTCCAAAAGTTGACAAACCTGCATTTGTGTGCCCCCCAAAAATCCTGGATCCGCCCTTGGTGTAATCTATGCTAAAATTCGATGGGTATTTTAGGTCAAGTAGTAAATTTATAATTCTCTTCAACAATTTTCAATTCTTAATATATTTCTATTATTATTATTATTATTATTATTATTTTACCTACAGGTGTGCATGTTAGTCGGAAGATGCTAGCAGGACCTGTTGTTGGAATGATCCTATTTCTGGTTATCATTTTACATCTTGTATTTGCTCTGCTTTTCTTTAGAATTTGAAGGTAGGTAGCATTTAACGTATGAACCGACAGTGAAATCTAAAAAATCTTCTTAAAATGGAATCCAGTTCCATTTTTCGGTATTTATTGTGTTACTTCAGAGACATTAATATTTCATTTTACAAAACAGAAGTACAAAGAATAATAATTTGTAAATTTCTAGAAATCTAACCGACTGCATTATCTTCTATCTATCTTCTATATTACTAAAAAAATGGATTCTGTCTGTCTGTCCGGCTATGCGTTTCGCCATCTGTTGACGCATTGAGTTGAAAGTTGGTATATGGATAGGTGTTGGGTCCACGAGGTTTGTGGCGCACTTTTCGTGTTGATCCGAGAGGTCAAAGGTCATCTAGGGGTCAAATAGGGTCAAATCTTAACCGAAAGTGCTATGGAGTTGAAAGTTGGTATAGGGATAGGTGTTGGGTCCACGAGGTTTGTGGCGCACTTTTCGTGTTGATCCGAGAGGTCAAAGGTCATCTAGGGGTCAAATAGGGTCAAATCTTAACCGAAAGTGCTATGGAGTTGAAAGTTGGTATAGGGATAGGTGTTGGGTCCACGAGGTTTGTGGCGCACTTTTCGTGTTGATCCGAGAGGTCAAAGGTCATCTAGGGGTCAAACAGGGTCAAATCTTAACCGAAAGTGCTATGGAGTTGAAAGTTGGTATAGGGATAGGTGTTGGGTCCACGAGGTTTGTGGCGCACTTTTCGTGTTGATCCGAGAGGTCAAAGGTCATCTAGGGGTCAAATAGGATCAAATCTTAACCGAAAGTGCTATGGAGTTGAAAGTTGGTATAGGGATAGGTGTTGGGTCCACGAGGTTTGTGGCGCACTTTTCGTCTTGATCCGAGAGGTCAAAGGTCATCTAGGGGTCAAATAGGATCAAATCTTAACCGAAAGTGCTATGGAGTTGAAAGTTGGTATAGGGATAGGTGTTGGGTCCACGAGGTTTGTGGCGCACTTTTCGTGTTGATCCGAGAGGTCAAAGGTCATCTAGGGGTCAAATAGGGTCAAATCTTAACTGAAAGTGCTATGGGGACCAAAGTTGGCATGTGGGGTGAAGTTAGGTTAGCGAAAATTTTGGCGCCGATTACAAGGTCATCCGAGGTCATTTCAAGGTCAAATGGCAGGGAATGTCCTATGGGGACCAAGGATGAGATTTGTTTATTTGCAAAGTCTGAGAACCGCGTACGTCCGAGAACCGCGTATGTCCGAGAACCGCGATCCCCCGGGTAATCGGCTAGTGTTTCACTATAAATGTACTTCATGTTAAATCTATTGGGAAATTGTAGAGGGCTCAAGAATATGTCAACAACAAAAAAGACCCACACCTACAAAAAAAGACCAAAAAAGAAAAGATAAAACAGACAAGAAACAACAACAACAGACACCAAAACCAATCAGAACAAATGCAGCCTGGATATACAGAAGACAGAATTAGACGGAAGACAAGTTAATTTTGTGCATGATGACTTCTTTCGTTACCTGGTACTAACCATATTCATTACTGACATTTCGATTTCGATTTCGATTTAAAGACATTTCTTTCCAACTTTCCAATATAAGTATACAAAGTAATGAATGAACAGATTAATGTAAATGTATTTTAAACAAAAATATTACAAAATATACAAGCACGTGGTACATACATAGTTGGAGGACACACTTCTAAAAGCAAAAGCTTGGGCGAGGGTGCCCTTAGTCGTTATAGTACATACTGAATATACTATTGCTAAAATGCATGGTATTTACGACAGTATTTGACCAAGTAAAATGCCAAGTTATTTTTTTAAATCAAACGGAATGTTATGTAACCTCTTTCTGGTAAGCTAATGTAAGCCATGGAATGATTTTACTCATGTTATTTTGAAAAATTATACAGATTAGATTAGTAGAAAACAGGAGTAGGCACATAAAGAATGAATTTTCAGCTAGATTTCGAAAGCTTTAATAGAGCATTAAAGAGTACATTTTCAGACGTTGATCATTATTGCAAACCTTTTGGAATATATTTTAGTGAATAGTTTTCCAATTTATCTCACTGATTTGCTAGTCGCTGTTATTATCAAATTAGGGATTTTGGTATAAAAAGGTAACAGATCAAAGACTTGATTGAAATGGGAGCATTTTGTTGGCTTTTGAAGAATGTGAAAGCAAAGATGTTAACAGTTGACATATATAATAATGATAATAGAAGTAATATATTTCAATGTTTTATCAGGTTGAGACAAGGACGTTTGAGCGTTGAAGCCAGCGGATCCTCACCGAAGAAGCATTCCAAGTCACCTCCAATACACGAGAATCCTATATTTGAAGATCTTAGTGTCACTCCCCTTGCATTAAAAGCTTCCAAGACCCACCTTAATACATGTAATGTTGATGCCCAATCAAATACCTACGAGGAATACGACCGTGACCCCCAACCCGACCCGAGTACCTACGAGGAATACGACGGGGACCCTGAACCCGACCGAAGTACTTATGAGGAATATGACCCCGACACCGATGCCGAATCAAATGTTTACGAAGAATACGACTGCGACCCCAACCAACCAATAAAATACTGATTCTGATATCTAATATTATGACACGCTTACCTACTAAGATCTAAATACCTACAATGATACGTATTGAGATCTTAATATCGACACCCTTACCTACAAACATCTTATAATACCAACAATCCTTACCTACTAAGATCTTAAAGACCTCAGTCTGACCCAAAACAACCATATATTGACGTAAAGCTTAGTAAACAAAGAATATAATTACCCTGGGTATTCATAAATTTTCGTCTCCGTTTATCCATAAAAAATAAAAAAGATAATTTTTTTTGGTCCGCCCCCTCCCTATTGCGTAACAAGAGAGGAACAGGGGGTCGCTAGACGTGTGACGACATGTCATGTCATGTATACAGCTCCGAGTGCGTCTACACGATATGTCGTCATCATTGTATGCTACATTTTTATGCTACAATAGAAAATATATAGCTCCCCGTGGATGAATAAAGTGTATATTATAAAATTCGGTCAGGCTGAGGTCTTTAACATCGAGATCCTTACATACTGTGAGCTCATTACCAATACCATTACCTACTAATATCTCGGTGACGTCATTGCAGATTTCAATGACGATATACGCGCGCGTAAGATCTTCATTCTTGGTACTAAGCTGCCGGAAAATCCTACACAGTGACTGATGTCGATAGAATTGTTCAACTTATGTGCTTGTGGCATCTCTTAGGCTTCAGTTTATTACTTACAGATGTACTGGAATTTATGAAGATTAGAAAATAACTATTTCTCGCCCTTATCCCGCGACATATTTCTTTTAATTAGACTTTTTAGAGTAGGCACCTCAAAAAGAGTGCATGGTATATTGGATTTGTATCCTACAAGAGCAAGCCTAGATAGATAAAAAGATAAGAAATAAATGTAGAATCTAGACCTATATACACTAAGAGGCTCACGCACAAACTTTTTTTTTTTTTTTTTTTAGTAGTATTTATTGATTCATTCAGTTCAATCATACAACATAAGTCTAATCATGAACCTTGCAAAATCATAACACATAATATAACTTCATAAAACATAGTATGATATTGCTAATATAACCTAATCTTTGAATAGTCAAACTTATATCACCTGAATGAATCTAAATTTAAACTTTTTTTTTTTTTTTTTTAGTAGTATTTGATTCATTCAGTTCAATCATACAAAATATATTATATCTCAACAGTGACATAAGTCTAATCATGAACCTTGCAAAGTCATAACACATAATATAACTTCATAAAACATAATATCATATTGCTACCTAATATTTGAATAGTCAAACAACTTATATCACCTGAATGAATCGGAAATTGATTTGGCCATGCCCCCCCCCCTAAAAATGTCACAGGATAGACGACGAACAATAAACATAATTAAAAATAACCACTCCCTCCCACCCACAGAAAAAAAAAAAACAAAACAAAACAAAAACAAACAGAAAACAAACAAAACAAAACAAAACAAAAACAAAACAAAACAAAACAAAACAAAACAAACAAAAACAAAGAGGCAGTCTACAGCGGCGAAGATCGATCAAGCCCCTGAGTGCGCGAACCCGGCAGCCCCCTCCCAACAATCCTTACCTACTAAGATCTTAAAGACCTCAGCCTGACCCAAAACAACCATATATTGACGTAAAGCTTAGTAAACAAAGAATATAATTACCCTGGGTATTCATAAATTTTCGTCTCCGTTTATCCATAAAAAATAAAAAAGATAATTTTTTTTGGTCCGCCCCCTCCCTATTGCGTAACAAGAGAGGAACAGGGGGTCGCTAGACGTGTGACGACATGTCATGTCATGTCATGTATACAGCTCCGAGTGCGTCTCCACGATATGTCGTCATCATTGTATGCTACAATTGTATGCTACAATAGAAAATATATAGCTCCCCGTGGATGAATAAAGTGTATATTTCAAAATTCGGTCAGGCTGAGGTCTTTAAATTAAAGGACAATTAACCCCACATGATATTCTAGATGCGGTATTGTCTGCTACGTCTTTCCATGGAGGCTGCCATTTTGTGCATGACACGGATCATTAGGTACCATATGCATTGATAATAGCCTACCTTTACAACAGATACGTCGCTTTGTTCTGATTTTATTACGATTGTTATTGGCCATGGGCCTAGATAATTGACGACCCATGAGTTCTAATAGCCATCCTGTAATGCAGATTCCTCGCTTTGTTTTGGTATTGTTACGATTGTCTCCGTCCTTGACGTCAATTCTCCGTCTCCACGTACAGAAAGTATATTTTTATGAACAAATTAAGACCTTTTAAAAAATATATAAAACTAAACTTACATTTCAGAATATGTGACTATATCTAATATATATTTGTCCTCTAAAAATCAATTACAAGTTAACGATGAAGGAAATATTACTTGGGATGAAAAATATTTTCGTGTACACATAAAGTAATGGCAGCCCCCTTATTATTGCTAGCAGACAATAACTTGGCTGGAAAATAGTGATTTATATCTATATCCTGTGTTTTTACATGAAATTGCATGTATCAAATAAGAGGCATATACTACACCATTCAAAATAAGCTAATTCATACGCTGAGGTTAATTTCCCTTTAACATCGAGATCCTTACATACTGTGAGCTCATTACCAATACCATTACCTACTAATATCTCGGTGACGTCATTGCAGATTTCAATGACGATATACGCGCGCGTAAGATCTTCATTCTTGGTACTAAGCTGCCGGAAAATCCTACACAGTGACTGATGTCGATAGAATTGTTCAACTTATGTGCTTGTGGCATCTCTGAGGCTTCAGTTTATTACTTACAGATGTACTGGAATTTATGAAGATTAGAAAATAACTATTTCTCGCCCTTATCCCGCGACATATTTCTTTTAATTAGACTTTTTAGAGTAGGCACCTCAAAAAGAGTGCATGGTATATTGGATTTGTATCCTACAAGAGCAAGCCTAGATAGATAAAAAGATAAGAAATAAATGTAGAATCTAGACCTATATACACTAAGAGGCTCACGCACAAACTTCTTTTTTTTTTTTTTAGTAGTATTTATTGATTCATTCAGTTCAATCATACAACATAAGTCTAATCATGAACCTTGCAAAGTCATAACACATAATATAACTTCATAAAACATAATATCATATTGCTACCTAATATTTGAATAGTCAAACAACTTATATCACCTGAATGAATCGGAAATTGATTTGGCCATGCCCCCCCCCCCTAAAAAATGTCACAGGATAGACGACGAACAATAAACATAATTAAAAATAACCACTCCCTCCCACCCACAAAAAAAAAAAAAAACAAAACAAAACAAAAACAAACAGAAAAGAAACAACATGATGTCTTGTTAATGTGTTTCGCTCAAATGCAATCTTCTTTTCTTCTTCTTTACTCTTAAGTAGCTTTTCTCGTATCTCTTCCGCATTCGGTGGCTTATTTTTTCCTCTCCCTAGATATATTAAATATTTAATTAGTAAAATTATATGATTAACTAATTGTTTTCAGCTGCCTCATCTACCCCAATATGGATTTCCTTCCAACTTAATTCTTTAAGAATTGGAAGATTAAACAGAACACTACATAATTTCCACAATGTCCCTACTGTCTCACAATCCATAAATATATGTCTATATGTTTCCTCATCTTTACCACAAAAAGAACGTTTGTTACTTGCTAGAAATTGAAACCTGTGTAGATGATGATTTACAAAGACAATATTATATAATAATTTAAATTGAAATTCTCTCAATTTGTTGTCCAAGGTACTTAATCTAGGACGATAAAAGACTTTTTCAGTTTCTTTAATCGACATATTGTATGATGATTCTAAATTGTGAAAACTAATTGGAATATCGGCCATCTTATTAATACAAGCGATACATTTTCGCGATATCGATATCTTCGAAAGGTGACGTCAAAATAATGATGTAAGATAATTAATTAAAATTATATATTGTATTTTGAAGAAGAAATTACATTTCAAAGATAATAAAGGGTCAATTTTTGCTCGCTCGCTTCGATCATTCGTTAAATTTAAAATCAGGATGGTTGGGGGGGGGGGGGGGGAGCGAATAGCCTCACAATCCAGCATCCGAATATCCTCGTATTTGGAAAGCGAGGTTTCCGGCTATCCTTATCATCGGAAGGTGCTTCAAATATTATACTTGTTATGACTATCTGATGTATTTTGATAAACTAAATAATGTTTCAAAGACATTAAATTGTCATTTTGGCTTGCTCGCTCGCAAGAGTTAAAAACGGGTTAGTTTCGGGCAGCAAACGCCCTTACTTGGGCACTGAGGTGCCCAGATATTCTCATATTTGGCAGCCAGGTTAACGAATATACAGTTTACATACCTCGTTGTTTGTTTGTTTATTTGTTTTTTGAATGATGAAATAACATTTCTATCATAATAAAGCGTGTATTCTTTCGCTTCGCTCACTCGCAAAATGTAGAAACAAGATAGTTGATATTAGAGGTATCAGCTCCCCTTTAAAGGTGTTTCCTCCCTATAGCAGACTTAAACAAATTCCTCGAAACTATACACAGGTTTAGTAAATACCGCTTATGAAATTTCACGGTCACAAGTTCTGTAACTCCTTTGTCATGTTTGTAAGAAATTCTAAATGCATGTTCAATGATCGATATATAGTATTTTTTTTTCTTTCTAAAAAAGCGCCTTTGTTCTGTTATTCCGTATATTTTGGAAGACCTTATATTGTTTAAAAGTATAATTGGTATTTGTAAACTTTGTTCTTTAGTTCCTTTTGTCTGAATATTATATAATATGATTTAATGTGATATTAATGTATCTTAAAGACGATTACTTGAAACAAAAAGTTCTTTTTATTATTACCACATGTATGAAGTATTACGTGAAAGAAAATAGTTATATCTATGTCTAACGGTTGATGCATTATTTTTTTCCTTTCATCGAAAAAATAATTCTGTTTAATCATGGATAATTGCAGAGAATTCTATATATTTTTTACTGCGTATCCGGACACCTACCCCCTGGACAACCACCCCCCGGATAACCACCCCTAGGATAACCACCCTCTAGGACAACTACCCCCTAGGACAACTACCCCCTAGGGCAACCACCCTCTAGGACGACTACCCCCTAGGACAAGTACCCCCCGGATAACTACCCCCCAGACAACTACCCCCTAGGACAACCACCCTCTAGGACAACTACCCCCTGGACAACTACCCCCTGGACAACTACCCCCCGGACAACTACCCCCCGGACAACTACCCCCAGGGACAACTACCCCCCGTAGTTGTCCTAGGGGGTGGATAGTCACCCCATTTTACATATGAGATTTGACCCCTAAAAGTTACTTAGACCATCCATGCCATTCACAAAAAGCTTGTCACCTCGACTGAAGACGCCGGGTCTGGCGCCCAGAGCGCCCCCAAGGGCCACCAAGTCGGGTCGATTTCAGCCCATCTACCATTTGCGTCAAACTTTGTCAGAAGAAATGGGTATGACTGTACATTACCAAATCACAAATCCGTTGGGATGAGTCGTCATACGGCCCCTAAAAATTGGGGGAATTTTTCCCCTTTTTCCCCCGAAGAGGTATGGGTACATTGCAAAAATATAAAAACTGACAAACATTTCCATCGGGAAGAGGGTGTAACATGCCCCTAACAAAAACACCAAGCTTTGTCAATTTGGTCAGTTTTTGTGTTTTGGTAATGTATAGTCATACACCTTCCTTCTGACAAAGTTTGGCGCATATCTTAGATGGGTTAAAATCGACTGGGGAGGGGGGGGGGGGAGGGGCTCTGGGGGCCAAACCCGGCGGCTTCGTTCGAGCTGACAAGCTTTTTGTGAATTACATGGATGGTCTAAGTAACTTTAAGGGTCAAATTTCATATGTAAAATGGGGTGACTATTTCGGGACAGGCTCCTGGCCGGCCTATCTGCAAAGGTGTTCAATGGTTGGCGACTGGTCACCAATGAACAGATGAAAGGTTTTCATTGTTGCATCGAAAACCTTTAGCGGCCCATACTGGTCAGCAAAAAGTTTTTCTGATCACTATAGTGGTGACCAGCGACAACCGAAAAAACTGCAACCGTCGACAACTACTGCCGACTAAACCCCGAAAAGTTTTCCTCGGCAATTGAACTGGGCACCGATCGGTTGTACACAGATCGGTGCAGATCAATTGTCAACAGTCATTTTATCCAAATACTAGATGATTGGTGAGCAACGTACCGCTCGTGGGAAAGTTGAAATACGGTTGCTGACTGGTCGCCGACTATTTACAGACTATTTAGCATTATTTGTCAAACTATGTGACTCTATGGTAATTGATGAAAGTGATTTGCACATCGCTCTCTGTCGGTTATAAGAAAGGACATCGCGACAGTAAGCGATCGGTTGTCAATTGGTCGTCAATCGGTGGTCTTTAGGGTGCCAACTGTTTGCTAACTGGTTGCTGATTGGCTGCTGTAGGTGACCGACCATAAGAAATGCTCGGCTACCGCTGACAACCACTGGAGACCAGTCGACGACCTTTCAACAGATCAGAAAAAACCTGCTGCAGACCAGTCTGGTAGGCAAAAGGTTATCGATGCAACATCGAAAAATTCCAGCCGACCAAAACGCTCGAGTAAACTGTTGCCGAACAATGACAACCTTTGGAAGACTATCAAAAACCTTTCTACGACCACTGACAATCAACTGGTTGCCACTGGTCGGCGACCGGTCGCCACGCTAGTGAGATTTAGGCTTGAGAAGCGGTTGTGTAATTTAAGGAAAGCGGTCGGTCTGCAACTGATTGGCAACCCTGTGTGCAACCTATAGGCGACAAGTCGCGAGTAAAAAAATATTTCAAATTTCGGGGTTTCAGTCGGCACTGTTTGTTTATGCATCCCTTTCTGTTGTGCTGGTGGACAACATGTCGTCAACCCTAGTGTACTTAGGCTTAAGAGCTAGCTGCAGACTGATTAAAAAACTGACTTTACCAACCCAGCCCAGTACACAGGTACATAATAAAAAAGGGCACCTGAGTGGACGCCTAGCAATGCAGTATGAATAGAACCAAGATCTGAGTACAAAAAGGAGAGGTATCTAATAGGCATTGCAGAGATTGCCCTGGCTTAGGCTAAAGAAACAGACCCTAATATAATTGACACAAGCCCCTCTGTGTCCCATCACGTAGCCACTGGCTTCCTCCCCCTTTTTCTTTCATTTTTTACCCCAAAAATACTGAGTGATAGTATTCCAACTGCCCCAATACCTTTGGCTTTTGATAAACACCTCTGGGCAACATCTTTTTGGTACTGGACGTCTTTCTCCAAGTCGGTGATGTTTACCCTGAAACGTTGATCCATACCTGTACATCTCTTCTTTGCTTCATTCAGAGTAGTACTGCATTCATCCATGTACCTAGGTATACGAGACCACAAAAAGTCTGCCTATATGATACTACTACTACTACTGCTACTACTCTTACTCTTACTACTACTACTACTACTCTTACTACTACTACTGCTGCTTCTATTACTGAGCACTGCTACTGCTGCTGTTGCTATTTCTAAAATTATTGGATACATTTTATAGCACTCGTATCACTCACGGAAGGTGCTCAATGCGCTCTAATATTAAGTCCCATGTACGATATAATACCCATAACTGTGTTCAGTACTCTTCATCTCTTATGATTTTCAACCAGATTTTGTCAGTTTATCATATTTTTGATTATTATTACACCTGAAATACACAATTTGTCCTTTCAACATAAGCACACAATTCAGAATAACTTCTAGACAGTTTCTTCCGTACTGCAATTACACGATCAGTACTCAACACGATCAGTACTCAACACGATTTAAAGGAGAATTAACCTCAAACAATAAAGACGATAGTGATCAAAGGTGTTATTTATTCCCACTTGTTAGACTATATGGCTTCGCGTCAAAATATACGAGATCGATACGAATCAAGATTTTCTGAGCAAAATTTATCATCTGCTAGCAATATGTATCGTCTGCTAGCAATACATGGGGGCTGCCATTTTTTTATGTGTACAAGAAGATTTTCTTAATCCAAATGCCCAATTGCCTTTTTCAAAATTAAAAACCCATTTGAGATTAAAAATATAGAATAGATATGTCAATTTATTTTTAAACTGAAGATTTCCTTATATATTTCTGTTGAAAATCGATATTCGCTTAATATAAATCTATTTTCTAGATACTGTGACGCAATGGACGGAGCAAATTAATTCAAATTTTATGAATGCTTCTTCCCTGAGCATCTATAGCGGCAAACTATGCATTCACCTGCTTTCGGATAATGGGACTTCAAAAGTCAGAATGCATGCTGCATATATTATGTTCTGCTCTGTTTGGCATACCCAAGAAAATAGATTTTTGTTAAGCAAAACCAGACAATTTAAAAGTATCATTATAAAGATTTAATTTTTATAAATCATGTAAACACCCACTTTATATTTTTCGTCACATATGGGATTTTAGGTAATGAAGAAAATCAATTTAGGTCTTGGATTCAAAATATCTTCCTGACCGGAACATTTCTCAATGGTTCATGTACAAATCCAAATCAGCAAGAAAATGGCAGCCCCCATGTAAATGAGTAGGAGACGATACCGGGTGTTGGAATATCTTTATTTATACCCTTTTCTAATATCTTATTAGAAAATGATTTAGGCCAATAAGTAGGAATATATTACACCTTTCAATATAAGTAAATTTGTACTCAGGGGTTAATTCTCCTTTAAGGACACAACACTGTTTGATACTCCAAGATCTTGCCTGACTCTATATGGCTAAAATTCCTTGCAGGGGTGGTAAATGAGGGATGTTACTACTTTGTGTAGTGAGGGTTAACGATGTATTTAACCACACCCTTGGCATTTCTTGTATCCGTGGTGTTTCAGGGCATCTTTTCCTTTCCTGAAGTAGATAGTTGCAATGTGCAGATAACAGCTGAGTTTGGTAGCACATTCATGCAGGTAGCCTACATACTCCTTAAGGACAACGATTCGATCTGGAATATGCAAAAGCAAACGAATAGCACAAGAATTGTGCATAGTACCTTTAATAAAAAGTATAATTATATAGGGCATCCCCCCATTTTTTGGGGTTTTGTTTGTTGGTTTGGTCTTTTTTTTTTTTGGGGGGGGGGGGGGGGGGGATCAGAACTGTGAAAAGCACTTCCCTCTTTCTTTTTTTTCTGTATAGGACTATATCTTAAGTAAATATCTGTTATTTATACATCAACATCTTATTTGCAGCATTATATATTTTGCTTGATTTGCACACTGCAATGTAAGAAAATGTCCATTTTAACACCTAAATTTTATAAGGTCCTTACCATGGGATGGATACCGGCCCCCCCCCCCATACCACACACTCCCTCACCCGGTCGCTACGCTCTCTCGTAAAGTATCCCCTACTCACTCTCGTAAACCATTTGAGAACCATTTGAGAACCTTGATAGTTACTGCTATCGATTTGGTGGGGCAAGGCGTATGCATGGCAGGGTCAATGCCATATAGACTGAACGATGACGAACGAGATTTTCAGTTAAAGGTACATTAAAGGTACACCGTACAATATGGCGTTCGTGTGAGTATGCTCGTGGCTGTTAAAGTAGAACAGTATTGCCGATCACGAAATATGGTGATTTACATATGAATGTAAAGCAGGATGTGTATTGAATACGTTGGTGTTCATTACTGCCAATATAAATATTATATCAATGTAAAAACACATTTTATCAGCCCGTCTCAGACGGCAACGAATTGCGAATTGGCGTTTGCGAACGGAGTGTTTATTGATGACTTCATCGTTGGGTCGTTTTGGACGGCGCGCATGCCAGCGCTTATATTGGATGGGCGTGAGAGTGTAGATCATCGGGGTGATAGCTTGTTAGATCTCTAATTATGAAACTACTAATGGCATAACTATTTAAAAGAAACGATTCACACATTTCTTATATAATTTCAGTTCTCATGGAAATGGCTGTGGGACTTTTGAAGTGTAATTGTTTGAAGAAAAAGAACGTCCAAAGTCATGAGCTGAGACTTCATCTCCAGACACGGCCCGAGCTCCAGACGTGTCGATACTGAGTTTGATTTTGTTATACTGGGCCTTACTTCTAAATTCCCCTTATTTGATAAAGCTACGTGTATGGTGGCATATTGTCATCTACAATTGCTTCTTCTGAAAACTGATATAACTCACATTCTCTCTGGATGAAGTGTCGAAGAAACTTATTTGATTTCAGCAGAAATCGAATTTCGCGCATATGTATATAGTTCAGTGTACGGGGACCGTACCGGTGAAGAATTGTTCGTCACAGATTTGTTCCTGCAAACGAGATTTTTTTTGTGTTTTTAACGCACTTATTTACTGCAAATGTCAATGTCAGATTCTATTTAAAAATATTTATATTGCATATAATTTTTAAAAGAACGCAAGGTGAAATTATAGTAAATAAATGTGAACATTTCCGGTACAAAAATAAATGTCGTCTCAGCTCAGGTGCAGATCTCGCTATCACTCAGCTCGTACGTGGATAGCGTGCATGCAATGACCTGTTGTTTACGTACGTGCATGCATGACTGACGGAATTGCTGAATGCTGGTGCTGCTGTTTCGTCTCCGGAATTGCGATTTAGGGTGGCTAATTCTTACATATTTCAGTTATATATTTAATTTTGTGAGTGTGTGAATCGAATCAAGAGTTTGTTGGACGTTGGTGAAGTAGAGGGAAGGGAATATGGCTGAGCGGTCGAGGTCATCTGACAGTGAAGTAGGCTCCGGGATGACGCTCATGCTCGGCAACTTCTTCTCCTTCTATCTCCTCGCCCTCGCCTAATTCACCACTATCATTGTCACTGTCTGATACACTATCAACATCTCCTTCTTCCTCTTGGTCGCTTTCGATTTCAGAGTCTAAATCTAACTGAATCCCGTCCATATTTGTGGTGATATATACTGATCGAGCACATATATCCAAATAGCGTATGCCTAGCGTTTGTACAGCTTTTTCACCACCCGCGCGCGCCAGCACATTGTTGAACGACCCAACGATGATGTCATCATCAAACACGCATTTCAGATTAGTGTTTCAGATACAATATCGCGGTGAGATTTTATCAATTTGTATAAGTAATTTATGGCGTCCCAACTACTTTTCCAAACTGAACAATAGTTTAAGACGGTTCTATGAACCATAACCTTTACAATGATATGAAATTTAACCTTATTAATATCAATACTGTTCTACTTTAATCATTTATGGATCGGGAATCGGCCACCCGTCGGTGGAACCCCTCGACCAAAACCTGTACATGTATAAAAGTTTTTAAGGACCAAAAATTATTTACTAAAAAAACCTGTGACTGTGGGTTTCTGTGTTCAAAAGAGGGGTGGCTGATACTCGCTTTCTGATTGGTCAGCACTTTCTACAATAAGATCAGCATTTTTCGAATTGACCTTTTTGATTGATCCATAATAGATCGGTCACTTTTTAATGATAAAAAGATCAGTCCTCTAGGAGTTCGATCTCTATGGCATTGAGTGCTATTAATATAGGCATTTAAAGCGAATCGGTCAGTACCGTCATCATTCCTTGGTGCAATCCATGTTTTGATGTCATCCAGACACTCTTTGATGGACTTCTCAAGATGTTGAGCCCATTCTTGCACCATGCAGTTCCTTTTTGTGTAAGCTGTGCTGAAGTGTTGCAGGGCATCTTTGAAGTACGCATGTATCGCCTGCGTCATAAAATGGTGCATATTGTCCAGGATAATATCAAGGAGGTTCAAACAGATGGAGTCAAAACAGACATCTTCCCTTTGAAGCGAGCTTTGATGACGCTACAACAAACATGACAAATATGCGCTCTCCGAAAACATTCTTCCAAACGAGGAAACAAATCAAATTCCGATTTATTGCAAACCATGGTTAAGTACAATGGAGGATATTCTGTTATGATGATAATTACCCAAATGTAACTTCGAAAAAGTGCACATGAATGATATAACAAGGTTCAAGCGAACATATTTAGTGCCCAAAATACCAGATTTGCGATGACAATTTCTTGACTGGCCGCGTGTGCCCACTGCTCTGGTTGGCTATATAGGAGCCATCTTTCACGACGGTAATATGAAATTTAATAATCGGAATTAAGCGGAAAGGTGTTAAAATTGCCATTAAAGAGGCATACATTTGTGACATTTTTAAGGCTATATCTCAAAAACTTCATTCTGAGGCAGGGGAATTTCAGAATGAAATCGAAATTATTTAAACTTAAATTGCACATTCATTTTCTGTGTTTTGTCGATTTATGAATTTAACTGCGCATCGTAAACATTCAAATGTCAAAACATCTCTAAATCTTTCCCCTTTACTTTCGCGGTATCAGACATCGACGTCAAAGAATCAAGGCAGTTTATCAATTCAATTGTACATCCTTTATAATCTGCCAGGTGTTTGCATTAATTATCGTTAGTTGAGACTCCATCTGTTTGAACCTCCTTGATAATATCGTTCTGAAGATTATTTATTTTGCAAGCTGCGAGGGATTTCTTGAAGATTTCTTTTGGGCAATGTTATGGCTCTTACACTATGAACATGGCGAACAAAGAAGCGGACAAAATATACAGCTCCTCATTGTACCTTCCACAATTATAGTTCTGGTAGACAATAGAACATCCCTTCCTTGCTATTATGTAAAAATATGTAGAACAGGTGTCACATGCATATTCACCCGCTCTACTTATTTTACATAATAGCAATGAAAGGATGTTCTTTTGTATAGCAGAACAATTGTGGAGGGAACAATGAGGAGCTGTATATTTTGTCCGTTTTTTGTCATCGTGTTCATAGTGTTACGCTTCAAGGCATGGAACTAAGCATATTGGTTTCGCACATAATGATGTAATGACATGGGCGCCAATCCTCACAGGAATTCTATTCAAGTGGGGGGGGGGGGGGGGGGGGGGGGGACACCCCATTGTTGCATCCAGGTGTGTCCCCCCACTTGAATAGAATTCCTGTGAGGATTGGCGCCCATGCGTAATGACATACTAGTATAAGTATACCAGTCTTGGAGGTACATTGGACAGTGCACGGAAGCATTACAGTTCGTCATGTACTAGGGGTACAAAAATTGACTCTTTTAATCTTTAATAACTCAAAAGTTATAACTCAGTAAAGTCGAAGGATGTCAGATTTAATTATTTGGAGTAAGTTTTACGGCATTTCTTTGAATACTTTTCTTAAAAACAATGCTCTAAGTATTTAACTAGATTTTCACTTTTTTCAAAAGTCAAGGCCATAAAATCAGTGGGTATCAACTATCAATTTAGAATACAAAAAAATTGTCATTGTGCATGACAGCTGAAATTCCAGAGCATCTGTTTTATCCACAGTCATGAATCTTGAATGAAAACGGATAGCAATAGGTTTGCAGATGCGATGGACAATGTCATTGTGTTCTGAATTAACTACTGATACACACAAATTTTGTGGTCTTGATTTTTCAACAGTGAAAACTATTCAAAGCATTGTTTTAAAGAAAGTATTTAAAGGAGTGTCATAAAATTTACTCCAAATAAATTTGACATCCTTCAACTGTGAAAACCTCAGTTTGATAAGAGTTATAACTTTTGAGTTATTTAACCATCAAAAGTGTCAAATGTTGTTTTTACACCTAGTAGTATCTAAAACTTTTTTACAAAACTTGTAAAATCCAGCTTAGCTGTGAAAAATGACAACACTTTTACATGTGTTCAAAGTATGCAACTACCGAATCAACCAAATCAAATTGCAGATGGGGCATTTCTATACAAACCTTTCGCTCAGCAGATCCTGTATTCATCTTCAGTCTAGCTATCTTCCAAGATGCAGTTGCAATGTTCTTTGCCGCTGAAACCAAATCATCATCCTTCTGAGAACTAGCGTAAGCTGTCTTGTAATACTCTAGAGCACTCTGGAAAAATAATGCACAGTGAAACAGAAAAATTGTTGAAGACTTTGTACTGAGTTTTAGATGTGGAATCATTGTTTGCCTGTACTGAGTTTTAGATATGGAATCATAATTGTTTGCCTATCACCCTACAACTACCCAATAATGGAAATCCAATGTACATGTATTCGCTCACCCGAGTGTTTATCATGACTTTAGGCCAGGAACGATGAACAATACCCACTCACAAGATAATAATATTTTGGATAGCCTTTGAAATGATTGTACCTTCCAGTTTAAAACAATTTGAACTCTTCTGATACCTGATAAATGTTATATATTGTACTGTATGTGAAAATCTGAAATTCATGAAAATTAAAAAATATATATCTTGGCAAGAGCATAGGCCTACACACTATTATGTAATTTGGGTTAGCAACATACAGTATGTGACATTTAAACACCCCTCTTTAACCTGTTAATTTACAACTGGTTAAAAATGTGGGTGCAAAAAAAAAAGATAAAAGTATAGGATGTCGGAGAAGCACTAACGCACGTTAAAATGTTGGATACGGTAAACAATTTGATACATTCAATAAAGAAACTTATCAGACATTCAATTTAAATGATGATATAATATATAAAGTATAAAGTATAAATTGGGTGATGCTGCAAGTGAACGGAGAGATTAGTACACTACCTTGAAATCATCTGATTTGGCCACGTCACATGCCTGATCACATGCTTTCTTGAAGAACGTGTTTCCCTTTTCTCTTGACGTACTGGAGGTGTCATCATTAGTCGTCTTACCACCACCTAGACATACAAATAGAAAATGTAAAAAAATTGCTCCTCACATATTCATTGTGCTTAGGATCCAACTTGTTCTCGCCACTTCAAGTCTTTAGTAACGGAGTTCCGAAAGTTTCCCAAAGTTAATCACTACGAAACACAATTTCCCATACCGGGCGGTTCATAATTTCGAAAGTTAAATAGGGTTGATTCCGATCATTTGTTGATTACTTCAAGGGTTCGTCATTCCGAAAATGAAATAGGGGTCACAATTCCGAAAATGAAATAGGGATCACAATTCCGAAAATGAAATAGAACCTTATTTTATCTTCGGAATTTACAAACCTTCGGAACGTACCTTTTGGATTAATGAACCGTATGAATCTTCGTGTGTGTGTGTGTAATTGGGTTTTTACAGATGTGTATCAATCAGATATGATTATTTACGTCTGGGACCGACCTTTACGTCACCATCCGAAAGACGTGACTCAGTCTCGAACCTTGGTCCGCTGAATCAGTTTATAACTTCCACTGGTAGCTGGATTACAGGCGCACGCCACAACGCCCAGTTCGGAAAAAGGTAACTTTATTAATACCACATTATTTCATTTTTGTTTTCAGTGGGAAGGTTTGCAACTGAGAAGAGCCCTCCTTTCCCTATGCTGATTATGTTGATGATAGTGATAATGATAATAATAATAATGTTGATAATAATAATAATAATAATAATAATAATAATAGTAATAATAATAATGATAGTAATAATACTAATGATAAAAATAATAATAAGAAGAAGAAAAATACCGGCGTCTTTCCAGGGCGGACTGGGCAAGGGGAATGTGTGCAGTTTTCCCACTGGCCGGTCGGTATTTTGGCTCGAGGACCGGTCAGTTATGTGAAGTCTGACGACCGGTTTATCAAAAAGAAAGAGAGAGAGAGAGAGAGAATGTAAAAAAAATGATACCGAGGAAAATATGAAAATAAGCTTCGGCAGAGAAAATTGGGCCGCACACTATTTTCACCTATACCTTCCTTAAAGAATTAAAATGTGATGGTGAACAACCGCACTATCAGAAATCGTAAATTTTGTGCAATATACGCGTAAGGCAGTCAGTAACATTTTTTAAAAACTCGGTTTAATTGCCTTTGATGTTTTCACACAAAACTTCAGTGCAACAGAAATAGCAGACAATACTCGTCAAAGTTCGTTTCATAACTTTGCTCCCTTGAAAATGTTACCTGAGGACATTGCAGGAAGGATGTTCAATGTTCCCTTCCAAATCCAGGGCACTAGCGTATTTTAAGGGGGGGGGGGTGAAATGTACCCTGCATCAAAGAAAATAACTGAGGACATGATTGCAATTAAGGTAGATAATCATTACAGTCCGCTTGAATTTTGACAAATTGTGATTAGTTACTCAGAAATTTTCTACTCGGTCAAGGCCTTACGCAGCGGGATGGAGGGAAGGGGGCAGTTGCCCCACTGCCCCCTTTCCAAAAAAAAAACAAATACATTTTACATTTCAAAATAAATTTAATCACGGACCTGTCTTTAAGTGTTTTATCCCACTGATTTTTTTCCAGGAATGTACTGAATTCGATGTTAATAGGATATATCCTATTAAAGATAGTTTAAACATGATATTATGAATACATTATAAAAACAGTTTATAGACCCCAGACCCGTAATGATCAGTCAACAGTTCAACCCACAATCAAACAATGTCATGATTTGAGAGTTACACCTTACTCTATACGGAAGCTAGGCCAATTTGACAATTTGGAAAACATAATTTCTGATATCTTGATCATAGATTTTGTGCCCACCCTCCACATCCCCGCTTTCCGTAATAAAAAGAAACGCTTTCCGGAGGATGCGATTGCAAGTCTAATGTTTCCATTCGGAGATCAACGGAAGTTTTAAAAAAGTTGATGAGCATGTTAAAATAATGAGAAGATCTATGATAACTTTTGTGTAGGAAACGGGCATTTTTGAAGGTTTAAAATGGCTAAATCTTGAGAGCTTGGGGGGGGGGGCGGGGGTCGCCACCTGAACCCCGACAGGGGCTCTTCCCCTGCACCCCGCTAAGGGGCCCTATGGCGGGCCCCGTGTACCCCACCCAAATGGGGTCTAAGCGCACACATATATTATTACTATTACTATTACTATATTGTTCAATAAAATCGTCCCCATCTTTAGAGCTTCCGGGGACCTCACCTTAATGCATTATGAAATTGAATTCGAAATATTCTTTTTCAGGGGACATATTTTCTACGTTATCATTCTACACTGACACAAAAAGAATGATAAAGCTCACAAATTATTTTTCCGTTTACCAGTCTGAGAACTCAATCTTCTCCTTAACTGCAGTCATAAAACGACTTCATTTGGGTATGCTGCCGATATCCCATGATGAATAAAATGTTCTTTGGTCGTTGTGAAGTAACGGATTTAATTTTATCTGATCACATATTTGTCTGCATGTTAGCGGAAGACAACTTCTCTTTTTCCGATTTCTTTTAATAATAATAATAATAATAATACATGTGAGTTATAAGGCGCCAAATCCATTTAAACTTAAATGCTCAAGGCGCACAGGTGAAAGGAGAGAATATGAAGAGACAAAACAACAAATTATGCATTAATTATTTTAAAATAATTGATAGCTACAATTTCTACTTTTAATTAGATTAAAGCCTAGAATATCTTTTATCACAAAATAAAAAATACTAACTTGATCAAAACTACCACAGTTGCATAATCCTCTCATCATTACCATGCTCATGCGATGAGCCATCTCTTCCACGTCCTTTAAAGTGCATTTGCTCTGTGGCACGTCCATTTGTTGAATTGATTTCATCATTGGTCTTGCTGCGCTCTGAGCTTTGACAAAATAGATTTGCATCTTCCTTGTCCTTACAGGAATTAACAAATTCTGCGTAGTATCCCTTTGGTCCTTTATACAAATCAAATATCACTTCATCTCCAATTTGAACAGGCTCGTATGATAACTCAGAATTATGAAAAAACACTTTGTTGTAAGTGTCTTTACTCTAATAAACCCGTATTTACGCTTGTCGAAATATTTCTTCACCATTCCAGTTATATCCCATTCAATAAGCACCTCTGACGTGGAGTCTAATAAGTCAATGAACTGAACAGATTCTGCACAGTATCCCTTCGGACCTTTATACAAGTCAAATGTTACTTCATCTCCAACATCAACAGGCTCGTACAATACTTTAGATTTATGAAAGTACACTTTGTTGTACGCGTCGTTTACACTTATAAACCCAAAGCGACGTTTCTTTTTATATTTCTTCACCACTCCAGTTACAGCTTGTTTAATGAGTATGATGCCCTGTGACATGTTGACATGACAATAAAGCTACTTGATCGTACGTAATCCAACATTTCCTAGACACCGCTGAATAACAGACCATCAAAATAATGGTACTGTGAATGATAATTTTATATCTTTTCCAAATCATGTCCCAGAATGTAAGTCATGTCCTAAGTGTAAATATCGGAGACAGCAACAGGTATATACTATCACAATAGCTACAGAAGAAAAAGTTGAATCGTTGCGTAATCGTATAGTGTTCACTTTTCAGATTGCGCAATGTCATAAGTTAGGGACTCCCACGCTTGTCAAACGCTGAAGCAAAGATCTTAAATGTGCAGATAGGACACTTCTGTTACATACAAAATAGGGGGAGTGTCCTATCTTAAATGTGCAGATAGGACACTCCCCCTATTTTTTATGTAACAGAAGTGGCCATTCATGGGGAAGGGCACCTAATAGCGTTGGGTAGGTAAACTTTCCGCGACTGTGTTGACATTACGTGCAAAACAATGGCGAGCAGGTCGAAGGTGTGTAGTGCTCTGCCGTGAATTGTTCAAACAACCCCCACAAAACACCAAATCTGCACTTCTTTCGATTTCCCAGAAACAAAAATAGTCTTGCACTTATTCTAATTAAGCCAAATTTCATTATAATTGAACTAAATCAATTTACTGTACAGTGCGTCTCAGAAAAAACAAAACCCTAAAACAAATGATTGTTGTGACCATGGTATTTGCACTACGACAATAATTTTCTGTTTTCCTTAGAGGCCAAGTCCACCCTAAGAAAAAGTTGAATAAATAGAGAAATATCCAACAAGCATAACACTGAAAATTTCATCAAAATAGGATGTAAAATAAGAAAGTTATGGTATTTTAAGTTTTCGCTTAATTTCGCAAAACAGTTATATGCACATCCTACTCAGTATGGAAATGAGGGAACCAGTGACGTCACCCACTCACTACTTCTTTTTTGTATTTTATTATGTGAAATATAGAATATTTTAATTTCTGCAGATTTCACAATTAGGAAGCTCTCATTGAATTGTGTATAGGTTGCAACAATGGCAATTACACATGTTCAGCGAGGAATCAAACCTTGTTTCACATTATAACAAGGAAAAATTAAAATATTTCGCTGGAACGTGCCCATAATCTAAACAAAGTCGAGCAACATTTATACAATTATCAGAAAGAAAGGGACACTTTTCGGGTACTTGTAAAAGTCGGGACCCTGTGCCCCTAGCCCCCCCCCCCCGTGTGTGTATGATTACTATTTTTACCTATTGTTCATCTTTTGAAACACCAATACATTAAAAAAAATGAAATGTAAAGAAAATGGGCATGGACATGGAACAAAGCTGTGATAGCTGCATGTCCCCTGTTGAATATTATACCCCCCTTTTTCCTTTCTCTCCTCCTCATTAATTTTCAAGCCTGGTTTCCTTCCTGTTACAGTATTTCACCCCCTGGGTCATTTCCCGCAAATGGTTTATCAATGCGTCAGTTTACTTCCCCAACGCCCTTAACGTAATATGGGCGCCCTTCCCCTGGCCGTTACATCGTACCCTGTACAAAATCGGGGGGGGGGGGGGTGTCCTATCTTCCCTTTTAATATCTTTGGCTGTAGTAATTTCCTGTACTGTTTCGTATAACATACTATGAATTCGATATGCACAATGATCGAACCACGCATTGACCGCGCGCGCCGGTGCACACACACGTACACACAAATGAAATAAAATTTTAACAACAACAACAACCTAAAATTACATCAACATACTCTATAGAGTACCGAAGTGTGACGTCATACTGCCCAAGTTGTCAAGGTTGCTGGTTCCAAACAATTTTGTGCTGAACAATGGCGTGGTGATCACATCAGCACCAAACACTGAATTTGCCCTGCTCCAGCCAGTTGCTTGACTGATTTCGCGGTGAACCTCAAGCGCGGGCTTTGTTGTTTAGAATTAGTAACCTGGACGACGAGCGAATATGACGTCAGCACTTCGGTACTCCGTTGATTGTTGGACCAATCTACATTGTACAATAATCAGGCCGCGAATCACCCTCTTTTTATTGTATCAATTAACCCCTAATACATGTATATACATTGATATTGCACACCTCAGCCATGAAAACCCCTACCGCCCACCCCCCCCCCCCCCCACCAAATATCCACCACTGGACATAGATAAATTGGGCCGAGTTTGTATAATAACCATATTCATGGGACCAATCAGGCTAATACACTAGATGATATCAAAAAACTGATAGTCTCCTAAACGCAGACATCATTAACTTCAGACTGCAACACAAATCCTTGGTTCTAATAAAAGCAGAAAATGAGATTATCATGTTAGTGAGAATTTGAGGAGGATCCGATGAAAGATAAGAAAGTTATAAATTCAAAGTTGTAGTCGATCAAACGCAAATTGTCAATTCTGTGACGTAACTTCGAGCACCTCTCCTATCTGCACTTTATTAAAACTATAAATTTCTATTTTTAGGAAAAACAAACAATATCCAATTTTCTATGCACCATCGATACAATTATTGCATGCACATATGCTTGTCCCCACCCTTGCATAATAAAAATGTATTCCTTCATCAACAACCAAGAACATGGAATTAATGAAACATTTAGTACAGACCAATTTGGATATAGGTGCGTGAAAATTATGTCGAACAATAATTTTAAAATTCATGACTTTCTTAATAGTTATCGGAATTTCCTCAAGCTTACACTGATCTTAACCAACTTAATCTCAGGGTGGACTTCCCCTTTAACACTGCCAATCTTCATCATCTTCGACGTAGGTAAAACATTGATAATTTATTCATACATATCCATGATTTCAGATCTATGTTAAAATGTAAGTGTGGGTAACTTCAATTTTTTCAATTTTTCAATTTTATTATTATTATTTTTATTTTACTCTTTTATTTTTATTTTATTCTTTTATTTTTATATATTTATTCATTTAATTTAATGAATTTATTTTATTATTATTATTGTTATTTTTTATTTTTTATTTCATTTATTTATTTATTTATTTATTTTTATTATTATTATTATTTATATATTTATTTATTCATTTATTTTTTTATTTATTTATTTATTTATTTATTTATTTATTTATTTATTATTTTTTTTTTTAAATTTTATTTTATTATTATTATTATTATTTTTTTTTTTGGGGGGGGGGCATTTATGTGATCAGTGACAGAGGAGGAGGAGGAGGAGGGGGAGGCTACGCGCCCCCCAACATAGATAGCTACTTAGTATTTTTTTTTTGATGGGGCAGTGTTGCGGCCGAGTTTTCCTTATAATGGATTGGTATCATTATTGTTATTTTATTCTCCAAATCAAAGGACATACATGTATTTTTAGGCATTTTACTCCCAGTGTTAAAGATCGTATGCTCGATCTGTAATAAAAAACACAATTTTTTTTTCTGACTTGTGTTTTTCATTACAGATCGAGCATACGATCTTTAACACTGGGAGTAAAATGCCTAAAAATTTGTTTACAAATTAAAATTCCTCCCATCAAGCTTTTTCATTTACTGACATACATGTAGAATTACAAAGAAGAACAAACCACAATACAGGAAGGTTGAAAATAATATAAATGATCCCCCAAGTGTATTAACAATTTGAATGGGGCAGGCAAACTGAATCACGGAAACCCTAAGGGTCCCCCATTCCGACTTGCAATACTCTTAATGAAAACCATTTGGTTTCTTAAAGGATTTGAGCTTCAGACTGAAATGTACAGGGAGGGGCCATAAAGGTGCATGAAACAAAGACATTCTTCTGTTCCGTCACCTATGCGACAAGACACTTTTCGGACTAAAGAATAGAGAACATTTTCAGAAAATAAGGCATTCAACCTTAGTAAAGACATGTAGGCTACTGTAATTTGATGCATTAAATGATTACTTTGTCTTGCAGTTTTAACAAGGATGATGACTGCAAAACGGGCGATGAAACAATAATAATTATGTTAAGGACTTTCGGCAAGACATTAATCTACATTTGCCACACTCGACCCATTTGGGCGTTTTGCATTATTTGCGTAAATCCAAAAGGCCACATGTATAGGCATATACTAAACAGCGCAAGACAACTAAGGCAAATTGTGGAAACTGATCTACATGACTATGTACCAAAATGCGCGCTGATACCCAACGCTTACAGTGTCGTTAGTATTGTGCCATGTAACCTGTGATACAATATAACCTCCCTTCGTTGTATCACTGCTTCCATTGCACAAGAAAACAACCCATTTGGACAGAGCTGAAATTATTCGGAGACCCGATGGGATCACAAATCCGCACACACAAAAAGTCCAACTGAAATATCTTTTCTAGGTTCATAAAAGGTTAAGTCGATGATGCGGGACAAAAGCGCGAGGGAGGGGGTTTCCGGCAGTAATTTTCTTGTCCCTAACCTTTTATGACATAGTTCAAATTTTCAGACTGATCTTGATGCATATGATGTATATGTGGAGGTGTCGTGGTATAGTGATTCATTCACTTGACTCTCCATCCAAGGATTGAAGGTTCGAATCTCAGCCCGCACTAACATCTTTTGGCAAGAAATTAATCCACGTTTGCCACTCTCCACCCAGGTGTTACGCGGGTACCTGGCAAGATTTATTCCTTGAAATGCACTGTGCGCTGATTACGGATGCCGGAGCTAAAGCCAGGGTAATAATATCCAAACCCTTGGGAAGCGCATAGGGACGTTTATCATAACGTAATATGCTTTATACAAAAACGGTTCATTATTATTATTATTATAATTATGAGTCCAACCTTTCCCCCTTTTTTGCGAAAGACGCAAGCATTTAATTTTAATTACACAAAATGAATGAAGAATGTCTTATTCATTGTTTCGTTGTTGAATATGATAAGGTCATTTTCTCTGTATTTATCTTTCGATGAAAAATAACTTTCTATTTTCTAATTTGTTGTGTCTGACATGTGAAACAATAAATTTCCATTCTCTTATCTCTTGTTTTAATAAGAAATTCGATTCATTCATCTTCTCTGCATTTACCTGTCTCTGATTGTGTCTGTATCTAAAATGATATTGTAAATATTTTTTTTCAATGGGTGCGTTTGAAATATGAAACAATAATCCTCTACTTGAAAACGAGGAACTGAAACCAATAATGACCGCCCATCACCTGAATTATACGATAATACGGAAACTTTCTTCCCCATTGTTTCTCATTGTCGTCGGGTGAGGTCGTAAAATGCGAACAGGGAAGTAAAGCAAAAAAATATTGATAAAGCCGAGAGAAATTTGTAAAATTTCCATTACTATTAGTTGAATATTATACAGGCTCAATGATCACAGGTGTATTTGTCATGATGGAAAGGATTTTAATACCTTTGGCACTGTTTGTCTTTTCATCACAATCAGTACATGGTAAGTTGATCTGGTCCATAGCGTCTTCTATCGTCTTAAAAAGTGTTCAGACACCTAGTGAAATTGTAATTATGTAGAATAATTTCAGAGAATCAGTTGATTGATGAATGAGGTGATGTGATGTTTATGTCTGTGAATGTTTGTGATTGTGATTACGCATATAGAATTATAAAAACTCACTCAAAACAAAATGATGACCGTGGAGAAATATGATCACAATGCACCAACTGCACAATTAACACATTAACACATTAACCCATAACTCGTGTCCCAATAGTGAATCAGGAGCAAAACTGAAATAATAACTGACATTTTTCAAAGATTAAAGCAATGGGGAAATGTGTGTCCATCTTGGTGCATCTTCTTGGTTTAATACCAGATCAATATATAGAAGTCTATCTCCGCCAAAGAAATCACCTTTCTTGTCCACGAATTCCGAATTTTCCATTATTATGAGATTTTCAGCGTAAAAAAAAACTATCTGTAAACAGTAAGACTGGCAGCAATTTTATTCTTGAGATATTGATAAGTAATAATTAGCCACTCTGCCGTCACACATAATATGTAACAGTGATTTATAAATCCTAAATAATGAGGGAGATGATGATAATAATAGTAATAAAAATAATGATGACAACAACAATAATGATAATGATAATAATAATAATAATAACAATGATAATTGGGGGGGGGGGGTGATAAAAATTGAGTTCCACAAACACACGCACATAGCAAGTAAATAACCCAATTTCCCTTGGTGATAACATTTCTGATTGAATCATCATTGCTCTGTCCCTCTCCCTCTTTTGCTCGCTCTCAATCCAAAACCTCAAATTACCCTCAGCAAGTTGCAATAGATACCTAATTTTCTTTTATTGTATATTTTGTCTACTGTTTTGATTTACCATTTGTATGATAATTTATTGTGTTTTTAATCGTAATTTTGTTTCCATATTTATTGATATTACTATATGTTTATATGTATTTTTATATTGTATTTATATTTTAAATTGTTGCATCGTGCAATGCATTTTAATTGTATATATGCACGGACATGTCGAACAACAGCCACTGGATGAAACATGTTTATTACCGTGTTGAAATAAAATAAAAATAAAATAAAATAAATAAATAAAATCATTTAGAAAGAGGCTTTTCGTTTCATCCGACAGGGGAGGTTATTCACATTACCGTGATGGCAGCTAAATACACTATGGTAGACTATGTAGGAAACTACAGACCACAATACCACTGTTACCCCAGTGATCCTGATAGAGATGCCGCCCTATCATTTGGCCGATCAGCACCCATAACATCGGGTCTTCCTCCGCCTACCCATGAGCCTCACTCAGATCGATATCCTACCGTCAGGGTGATCAGGTTCCCTCAGGATAATGGATGGGATACAAACGGTTTCGGCCCTTTCTACTGTCAAGCTTCTAAACCTGGACGAGATGTGACAAAGGTTACTACGTTTTTTCAGCGAAATGATGGTATGTTTCTCCATTAAGCTTTTTTTTAAAAAAGATGGGTGACGTTTTTGTAAATAGCCATTTATCAGTCAGTAGTGATTACATACTAAGTTTCTAATTCGATTATGAGTGATCCTGCCGCTAATACTTCTAAATAACAATATATCGTAAATCGTATCAGTGCAGCACCTTCTTAATGCAGAGGAAGGGAATTCCACTGTTTAGGAGCAATAGTAGGAATCACTCCCTTTCAAGTTAAAGTCATCGATCTCTACCATGTCTACCGTGAGGTAGAGATCGATGGTTAAAGCTACTTCAAAATTACAATAAGACTCCCTTCCAAAGTAATGGTTGAATTACTGTTTAGAGTAGAAAGTGGATTCCACTATTTTCTATTCAAAACGCGGTGATCCCTAAAATGACTCCCTAAAATGTGGATCCAATTCCTGCACATTTAGAGAGTAGTTATATAATAAGTTTCCAGTTCTATTATATGTGTATTTCTGCGGCTAATATTCTTAAGAACATATAATTAGTCAATACATCGTCAGGTTACTTTTATGATCAAAATGGTGTCACAGTCAAATGTAGCACACCGAAACACGGGTGAAGGGCATGTCACGCAGGTCAAAGGCACCTTATTACAATGAGTACCTTCTGCCTGAGAATAATGATAAGAAATATCCATTTCATTTCATTTCATTTCATTTATTTTCATATTTCTCATGAACATACATTTACATTTCAAAAATAGATACATACATAAATAACATAAAGGTAAATGGTCAATATAATGTAGTCATTGAGAGAAATATGATGGGACCTACATGAAAGCAAGCTTGTAAAACTGTAGGCCCCGGTGAAATAATTTATGGTTTGTTTGTTTGTTTGTATTTATTTCCGTATTAAGAAAACCACATACATTTCATAAAATACAACGTAAACATGTGCTTAAAAAACGGAGGATGACCCAAATTCAGCAGTATTTACAAAATGCCGCTGTTCTTCCTTGGGGTCCCAATGGTAATGAATGTGCAGAGTATGATAGTCCTAGCAGGGAAAGGTTGAAATAAATTTTTATGCTGAAAAAAGGGACATTCTTTTATCATATCCATAATCAGCCTACACAAATTCTTTCTATCTTGGAGACTAATTCGGCTGTCACTATCATATTATTTGCCATTGTACGAGGGAAAATTTCAGGCAAGCCCATGATGTTCTTTCTAAAACTCTAACTGCTCTACCAAACTTGCAATCCCCCCAGTGGCGTAGATACGAACACATTTTCTATTGTTAGGGGGGGGGGGGGGGGTTGATGAATAGATCATCCCCCACTTTCAATGGATAATTATGCGTGTCTACGCCCGTGCCCGCTCCAGAAACTTGTAACCCACTTTTAAAGATCACATTTCAAGAAAATCACAAATATGGCAATTAATGTATCACTAGAAACTGGGAAGCTTACAGATGGCAATCGTATAAGTTTTAAGTCAACTGCGTATCTGATGATTATAAAAACAACATAAATAAAAGCTCTTCTAAGCATCTGGAATATCCGAGGATTCGCCAGAAATATAGCGATGTTTTGATGTCGTCACACTAGGGATCGATCCTGCTTAAGCAGACGACGTCCTATAATGAATGAACGTAATTGCAATGCAATTATTTATCAAATTATAAAGAGTTTGGTATATTTAAACATGACCTTATTTCACACCATTCTAAAAGGGAAAGTGAACTGATTCTGATAACTAAAACCGTTTGATTGTAAATACACAGGAGAAGGGTCAATGATCAATGAAATAAACCCCATTTTCAAATTGAAAAGCCCTCCGAATAATAGGACGGATGGCATTCGTTCCCTCTTGAAACGCCGAACATGCCCCGGTGCAAGAAGCTGAAAATACAATGGCGTCTTATTTTGTTTACAAGTGACTGATTCCTTTATTTTTTTAACGCTGCATTTTGCATCAAAATAATACCATACACGAAGTTAAGAGTGAGGCAACAGACTAACATTAAGACTGATGCTAGTCAAGTAAGAGAAATGAGTGAAGAGGAGATGACAAAACAGGCACTGAAAAATGTGTAAGATGTTATGGGACATCTTCTGCTTAGGCAGGACTGGCCCCTGGTGTGTCGTCACACATCTCAGCAGCGTTCGAGGAGCTCTTCAGCTGCTATATCGGGGGCTGTATTTTACCGTTTTATAATTGATAATAATCATTACTTCAAATGTTTCCAAGCGTTGAATTTGGATAACCTTGTTTAATTTATGCCATATATGCAATAAAAAGTATTAAGCCAATATTTACTTTGATGGAATTTTCTTGTAATGTGATACCTAAAGGGTGCCAGGTAAAAATGTCAGAGGAAAAAATGCCAGAGGTAAAAATGCCAGAGGTAAAAATGTCAGAGGAAAAAATGCCAGAGGTAAAAACGCCAGAGGTAAAAATGCCAGAGGTAAATATGCCAGAGGAAAAAATGCCAGAGGTAAAAATGCCAGAGGTAAAAATGCCAGAGGTAAAAATACCAGAGGAAAAAATGCCAGAGGTAAAAATGCCAGAGGAAAAAATGCCAGAGGTAAAATGGCAGAGATAAACACGCGATGGACAAGGCCGTACGCAGCGGGGGGGGGGGGGGGGGGGGGGGGGGGGGGGGGGGGGGGGGGGGGGGGGGGGGTTAGAAATTTCAAAATCATACATTTTTTTAATCGGGTTTTAGACTTCAAGTTATGGGTTCCTTTGAAAGCGATCACCAAGTAAAGGGGCAAAATATGGCAGCTGCATATTAGGAGAATATAGGTGAAAAATCAACAGGTTAAATATAAAGAAGGTCAAGAAGCAGACCTGACATCTGCTTGTATTCTACTTTTTAGACTATTTAGTTTGACCGCGTTTTTCTTGTCGAACTGTTGGACGCTGGACTCCAGATCGTAGACCCAGCTGTTATTAAAATCGACGTAAGATTTCATTATCCCGAATGGAATTTGGAACGGGAAGGAAGTCTGTAACTGAATTTTAGGTTTAGAGAAGGGAAAGGAGGTATGCAAAAATGACATCACGGCCCTAATGTGGGACAGTCCCTTTTGTGGGTAAATATGAACCTTTTCGGAATTATGAACCTTTGGATAAACGAACCTTCAGAATAATGCAACAAATGTTCGGAATTTTGAACCCCAGGCATGGGAAATTAGTGTTTCAGAAATACGAACCTTCAGAAAAACGAGATGCCCTCCCCCCCCCCCCCATCATGATACTGTTTAACTTAAGGACACAGTACCTGTACCTGTAGTAAAAAAACTTTTACCAAATGATCTTGACTACTAGTAGTTTGCTTTTCGTTATCTGTACTTGTTTTTGTATACGAAAGATGGATCTGATCATGAGTGACGCAATTTCTTCAGGTGAATTTCTGTGGGAGATTTTATTTTTGTATTGGGTTTTATCATTAGGCTAATGCACTTTCGTATTCACATTAATTTAGAAATTGAACTATTTCTTTTAGTTCATTTCTACCCCCTTTGTTATCTTCACATGATGAAAACAAAATGAAAGGGATTGTTCATTTATTTGCACTTTACAATCAGAGAGACATGGACGGAACTCCATTTGAAAATGCTGGGGATGGTACAATGTCAACAAATTTGGGGACGCTTCGGGTCTGTGAATAGAAAAAAGTCATATTTTCTACGTTATGCCTCCCGTCCTCCACAATTAATAGTTTCGAGGAGGGGCAAACATATTTTAATATTTTGCTTCCCAAAGCTTAGAAAGGATTTCCACCCATGTAGCCTATGTACAAGAATAAAAAATCACACAATTTACTCAATCTTAGCTTAAATATCATCACAGATTTTCTTTTCTGACGACTTTTTCCTTTTACATTTACCACTATAGCATTTTTTACCTCTGGCATTTTTACCTCTGGCATATTTACGTCTGGCATTTTTTCCTCTGGCATTTTTACCTCTGGCATTTTTACGTCTGGCATTTTTTCCTCTGGCATTTTTACCTCTGGCATTTTTACGTCTGGCATTTTTTCCTCTGGCATTTTTACCTCTGGCATTTTTACCTCTGACATTTTTTCCTCTGGCATTTTTACCTCTGGCATTTTTCCCACTGGCATTTTTACCTCTGGCATTTTACACCGAACCTTTTAAAGATACTTTACTTAGAAGATACGAGATTTAAATGAAATTCGATATGTTTTTGAGGAGCCACTCAGCCAATAGAACTCTCAACAACAACAACAAAGACTTGATAATAGCTTGAAAATGCACTTAATCTGAAATCTCATTTTGAAAGAATGTGTAATTGTATATTTCATTCGGTGCCCCTTGAAAAAAAACACAAAAAAACCGTATGGATACCTGTGTAAGAATGGCACATAATACTTGATCTGAACATGACACGCTTATGACATCCTGTCTCAAAAGACAAGTTCTAGTATATGTTTAAAGAGGCCAATATTCACTTTTAAGTGGTTCCTTAATGAGTGAATTGGGGGTTGTTGAATCTTTGAAGTGGTACCAGGCCTTCATTAAGATAGATAATGTTGGCATTTAATAAACGCTGGATATTGTATTATCAAACAAGACATCTCCAAAGATTTATGCCAATGATATTTGGATAACTAAGCCAATTTGATGTTTAAAAGGAAAAAATGTCAACAATATTTTATCTGTGTCGTATAAAGTGACAGCCACTTTGATGTTGAAAATATGGGGTACATTAATCATGTTAATGTATATATATATATATATATATATATATATGTATTAAATGTATATGCATATATATATATATATAACGGCTGGTAGTACCTTTTTTAGGCGGAAAGTTAGTTCGACGCCCTGACTGCTTTTCAATTATTTGGACGCAATATTGCTCTGTATGTATGTAGGTGGGTGCAGGGAGGGGAGAGTTATTTCCCCCTTCCCGAGCGAAGCGCTAGAACTTTGAGGTTTTAGCAAATTTGAGAGAAAGATAACCGTACTCGTAGCGCCTTTTTAGGCTTTTTTCTCTCACTTCCCCCTTTTTTGCTCTCGCTTTTTTTTTTTAAGAGGCTGAATAGGGGGGGGGGGGGGCATGGCCCCCTGTGCCCCCTGACTACGCCAGTGTTCATAGGTAATTTATTAGTTGCAAAAACATGTACATAATCCTGGGAATGTCTGACACATGTGGATTTTCATAAAAATATGCCTCGACGCCATGCCTGGACCAGGATATGAATATTTCTAGAAATGCCTGGAAATTAATATATTAGCATTTCCGTTATGCAAATGATATAAAACCACAATTATTTTTCACCTCAAGCTAACAATTAAAAGTATTCAACCAGTGCCCAAATTCCACTAGCCTACCTTTCATTCTTAATAAAAACACAAACGACTTAAAAATTACTAGGGGTATGAATAATTTGTTTGTTAACTGTATATTTTTCTCTACATACAGTACTGGTTAAAATCATTACATCACCTGCTAAAATGAACCGAATTGAATGTTTATAATTATCTAGTTCGTTATTACCACATCTTGTGGTTGTTGAATTAAGTATTTGTGTATTGCCAGACTATAAGTAAGCCCTAAACTATCTAGATGTCCAGGATAAGCAAAGTTTTAATAAAATTTTCTTCAATACGCTTCCCCCACCACATACAGCCAATAGCGCTTGTCATTTCTTTAGCATTTTCTTAATGTGTTTCCATTATTTATTAAAAATCTGTTTTAGCGATTCTAAAGTTCATTATAAAGTGATTTTCTGAGACCTACATTGTTAGTCAATTTGTTATAATAAGTAATTTTGTTGGTCCATTATTTTTTTAAAACTCTGTGAGTCTTTTTTATGCAAGCTGTTCCCCCAACATTTGGATGAGTGTTTTTAATGATTGCCTTCTTGTTAAGTTGATCCTGGCATTTGATTTTGATTTATTTTCTTCTGCATTCATATTAGTACAACATTTTCGGTAACATATATAAAATAAATTACAAGAGTACTTTTTGACAATGAATCATGATAAATAAACAAGTACATGGATATGAAACAATCATTTTTCAAAAACAAACACGGAATGATAAATTGTCAAATTATTGTAATTCATAAAATATAAAATCATTAGCAGAAGAAGGACTGCCATTATAAGCAATTCGCCTAAGATAAATATTGTGAAATAGCTAATTAAAACATGTTTAAATAAGCAGAATGGATAAATAATTGAAATCTTAAGTTAAAAGCATATTGATGATAAAATGGTGATGATGATGATGATGACGATGAGTTGACACAGATCTGATAGAATTTCATGCCTTGTGAGCAGGATCATGGTACAACTTCTTTACCCTTTGTTCATTGCTATTGACAAGTTCTTAGGTTCCAACACTATAAAGAGCTTTCCGGAACTCTATGTACCGACATCAATGCTGGACTGTGGGTGACAGTTGCAGACAGTGACAAACACATTCATTAAAACACCTCTCACACAATGATCCGTTCTGAATCGTTCGTATTTAAATTAATTACTCCAGAGTACTGCATACAGTTCGTTTCTGGAGTATAGCCTCTGAAGGATGTCTTTGGAGAATCGGACTTTTCTTCCGGTTTTCACCACTCTGTAACCGATTTCTCTGTGCCACTCTTTTAAACAGCCAGATATCTTCATACTTTCTGACGAACAGGTGTAGTAGAACAGTTCTACTGCATCCATAGTGTAAAATACAATGATGAGGTGGCCATTCCGTTCTCCGTAGAAGTGGGATTTGAACCTGATCTACCAAAGGACTAATTGACGTAATACGTAATAAATATCAGGGGATCAGATTACAATAAACTTCAGAAATGCTGTAACAGTTCCAGTGTCAAAAAAAAAACTCAAAATAAATCATGATGTGGTTATACCCTATTAGAATTTTGCATAGTTACAGCCCCAGTTGATATCACAGAATTAACTGTACCATGTAGTAGAGGACTATGCCTAAATTCAGAATGTGTGTTCTCCCTGCCCTTTTAAGGGATTTAAAAATCATAAAGAAATGGATCGACGCCACTTTTAGTTGTATTCACTAGGGATTAGGTGGAGAGGTGAGTAAAAGTGCACAACTTCTAACATAGAAGCACACTTTTCTTCGACCCCCTTCCTCATCAAAACTGCTCTGCTCTGCATGTCCTTACTATACAGCTACAACATTTTAATTTCTCTCCACTTACACTGACACTTTCATATAACACAAGGAAAATTTGAGTAAACATATATGACTTATTTCACAGCTAAATTCATACCGAGTGATGGTTTGTTCACAAAGACAGTCAGTGTGAATGACACTGGGGTGGTGATCAGCATGACATCTCGTTCCCCTGCTAATGTGAAAGGCAACGTCATCAACTGGAGGAAAAATGGACGGAGTCAAATATCACTTTATGATGGCCAGTCACGGATAACCTTTCAAGATCCGATCAGGATATCAGATGGAGGCATCTATGAAATCAATTTTGCCTATGAGAGGGGTCAAGCTAGAGGAGGACTCCACAGGCTCATTGTTAGAGGTATGACTACTTTGGCAACCATGATTAGGTTTCGCGAATTCGTTATTTCGAAGGTTCGTATTTCTGAAAATGAAAAAGTGTTCATAAGTGTTCTATTAGATTTTCGAAATTATAAACCTTCGGATAAACGAACCATCAAAATAACGAATCATCGGAATTATGAACCTTTGGAGTAATGTTGGGAATTGTGAACCCTATTTCATTTGTCGAATTATGAAACCATGACGGTACCACTTTTTATTTTGGAATTATGAACCTTCGAAAAAACGAGTACCCCCAATTATAAACTTCAAAATGAGGAGAGTCTTGCGACTGGTCTGACGTCACTACGATTCGCAGGTGACAGGGCCTTTTCTCCGATTCGGAGGTTCACGATTAGGCTCCCAACATCATCAGGTTCATTATTTTGAAATTTCGTAATTCCGAACAAAAGGTGCAGGGTTCTATTTCATTTTCGAAATTATGAACATTCATAGGAAACGAACCTTCATAGTGAACCTTTGGAACTACGAACCTTCGGAAATACATGTAATCTTTATAATTTCCTAACATCATGAATTCATGTGTTTTTTAAAGCGAATATTACTGTATCTGATTGTAGAATGTCCTGAAGGAAAATGGAACCCGCCTGGTTGCCAGGGAATATGTGATAACTGCTACAATGGTGGTGTCTGTGATGACAAGTCTGGGCTATGTATTTGTCCAAACAACTTTAAAGGAGCAAATTGTCTAGATAGTGAGTATAGATTACGAGCGACCCCTTCAAAGACTTTAAGCTAGATTACCTATTATGTCATATATATATTTTTTTTACAATATTTGTTAATTCCAAGAAAGTTGGCGATGTTGTTTATTTTTGTTGTTGACCTTCTGCTGAATTATTATCGAGGTCATATTCATGCAAACATACAGAAAGTATTTCATATTGATGGGGTTGATTTCAAAAAAGAAATTGCATGGAATATTCTTATTTTATTATTTTGTGTATGTATGTTTTCATATCGTGTGACAGCATGGGACCGCAGAGTGTTTTTAAAAGCCGGGGGAGGGGCTTAGCTTGCCAACGAGCATATGAAACGTGTTCACTAAAAAAAGTGGGGACGGGGCTGTAGCCCTCTACCCCCCCCCCCCCCCCATTCCACGGCCCCTGGACAGTGTGAACGCTCCTCTGTTACTTTATTCAGTTTGTAGAACTCGTGGTGGAAATCGATTTGGATTGAACTGTGAGTTCCGATGTACATATAACAGTAATGACCGTGTCGCAGCCTGTCACAACAAGCTATTCTGCTTGCCTGATCCTTACGGATGCTCTTGTGATGTTGGTGTTAAAGGACATTCTTGCAACACAGGTATGTTTTCTGGCTGTTCACTTTTATACTTTATGCTCATATTCATCATATTTGTCATCATATTAAGATAGTTATTGCCTTTACCTATCCAAGTATCATAGACTCATAAAGGATGACTAAGTTAAACAGGGGATATTTCATAAAGCTGTTCGTACAGTTACGAATGACTTTACGAACGACTGGAACGTGTTCATACTAATCAGATTCTCAATCATTTAGCACAAGAACTGATCACCAGTCGTGCGTAAAGGCGTGCGTAACTTACGAACAGCTTTATGAAACACCCCTGTTTCTACTGCAATATTAAGCGCCAAGTTTCAAGCTCTTTACTAAATAAACATTAAAAATGTTTATTCTGGACCTTATGGGAAGGTTAGTCATCATTATGATCAGGCTTTTCTTTCAGTCACTAGAAATTAAAACTACTTGTTTTTATATCAGTGAAGTTTATTTTTTTTCAGTCATGTAATCCTGATATTTTGTCATCTTATCTGACTGCTTTTATCCCTTAATAACAGCATGCGCAAGCAATGAATATGGGCCTGGATGTTCACAGACATGTCATTGTGCAGGAGAGTCATGTGATAGATATACTGGAGTATGTACACGTGGATGTCAGGCAGGCTGGTCTGGTGACAACTGTCAGAGTAAGTTAAGACATTCCCATATTTATTTTTATTTATTTCATTCATTTACTTTGTATTTATTTATATTTTAATTGATTGATTTATTATATTTACTTTATTTTTTAAAAATTATCATTATTATTATTATCTATTTTATTTATTTATTCTATTTATTAATTTTCTTCTATTCATTTATTTTTTTTAAAATTTATTTATTTATTTTTATTTTTTATTTATTTATTTATTTTTATTTTTTATTTATTTATTTTTTACAATTATTATTATTTTAAATTATTTTTTATTTTTTTAAATATTTTTTTATTATTTATTTATTTATTTAATTATTTATTTATTATTATTATTATTATTATTATTATTATTTTTTTTTTTTTGGGGGGGGGGGGGGGCTTGTTTCCTGAAGGTTCGTTAGTCCGCTGGGCTTGTGGGAGCTAATTGGCTTTGATAAGTTTGATTAGGGATCCCCTAGCATTAAGTGATTGTATCCTGACAGTGTATCTTCATGACGGTTTGTAGAGAATGTGCTGTTTCATTTTCTTTATACCACGTTGGTTTACTGTAAATTTGTAACTACGGTAGAAGGAAGCCAAGCAGCAGATTTTGAGCTTTAACGTAGACGAACCCTTCTCTGTTGAAACACCTTGACATGCAATGTTCCTTGGAGGAGTCGTGCCTGAGTGGCTTTCAAGATCCTAGCCGTGATTCTTTGTCAAATGATCCATAATTGGAAATAATGATTTGAATCCGCCTGTTTAATATTGCTTGAAATATTTTTTTTGAATATCGAGCAAAATTCTTGAGCTTATTTTGTTTGAATTAAATTCCGATGATTTAGTTGAAGCGGGACAATGTAGTAGACCGACAGCCCACGACACCGACAACCTGCGTGACAGACAACCCAAGAGACCGACAGTCCATGGGAACGACAATGTCGGTCTAGTGAAAGAAGCATAGAAGAGTTGGCAGGAGGCACGGAGACCGACATGGTGGTCTCATGGGCTCTAGCCTAGTTGAAGCCTAATTGTATATTATTTTATTTTATTGTTTCAAAATAGTTCCGGCTACTTGCCCTGCTGGTTACTATGGCCCTCGGTGTACTGGTAAGTGTCACTGCTTGAAAGATGCACCTTGTAATAAACAGACTGGAGTGTGCCCTCTGCAGAAGTGTGCTGCAGGATATTCAGTGCGTGATGGACAGCACACTTGTCAAGGTAGAGTATACATGCCAACACATGCACAATGAGTTGCATAGCTATAAGCTGGGGGGGGGGGGGGTACGGAGGGCACGTGCTTCCTTATCCAGTGGCGAAAATAATCGAAAATCCCTTCCCACACCCTTTTATCAACCGAGTAAGACCTGCGCCCCTATGATATCAGTACCCCCCCCCCCCCCCCCCGTGGCTGGACACACTTTACACTAATGTGCACGAGTGTATTTCATTTCAGTATTGAATAAGATAACAATATAAACTTTATATAATTATTTTACGTGAAAATATACAAGCCTTGATTTTATTTTTATTCTTGCACGTGTTGTTTTTTTAATATGTGTGTGTACCTAAATGATAACGTCTTTTTTCTATCAGTATCGTTTGGAAATACTATGATAAAGGCATATAATGTTTTTAAAAAAGAACAACAAAAATCATTATTTCATTGATTATACTGAGATTGCCTGGAAATTTGGTATATCTTTTATCAATACCTTTCAAATATGCATCTGGTATTGAATTATTAGCATGAGTAGTGACACCATGTAAGCAATTTTTTTTTCTGGCAGCTATAAAGACTCACTCATGAACTTTTTTTGAACCTTTTTGAACGATTTCATGGTGATAAGGTTTTTAATTCGGAAATAGTGTCATCATAACGAGAAATACTTATTTCCTGAAGTACTTTCATCCGACCGTGTACTTTTATTGCCTTTCAAACGCATATCATGTTTAGTAAAATTCCGTTTAATTGTTTGGGTTATGGTAAAGATTTGTTTTTTTACTCACTTGTGATTTTTTTCCAACTCGTTTTATTTCCCATGTTAATGATGTTATATAGACTCATCATGCAAAGACTGCTCTCGAAATGCTTTTATTTTCGGAAATGATGCTAAGTAGTTCTTTCCTGATTCGTCATCGCATTCATCCGTCTCTTTCTGTTATGTTCCTCCTTGCATGAGCCAAGTGGTTTTGCTTGTTCCAAGATTTTACCAAAACACTATCAATATTTATTTTTCGAATTATTACACCTCTCTAACCAGGGGTGGCTCCAGGATTTTTTAAAGGGCACACAAATCTCAAAAAAAAATTCTCGTTTTATTTCCCATGTTAATGATGTTATATAGACTCATCATGCAAAGACTGCGCTCGAAATGCTTTTATTTTCGGAAATGATGCTAAGTAGTTCTTTCCTGATTCGTCATCGCATTCATCCGTCTCTTTCTGTTATGTTCCTCCTTGCATGAGCCAAGTGGTTTTGCTTGTTCCAAGATTTTACCAAAACACTATCAATATCTATTTTTCGAATTATTACACCTCTCTAACCAGGGGTGGATCCAGGATTTTTTAATCTCAAAAGAATTTCTGAAAAAAAAAAAAAAAGGTTATCAGATATTTTTTGTCTAGTTTTCCTCCAAAATTATCTGACAAGCCCCCCCCCCCAGGCTATCTGTTCCGAAGGGGGGGGGGGGCACAATGTAAACTTTTCTTTCAATAGCGGGGGGGGGGGACGGGCCGGAAGTGCCCCCCCCCCCCGAAATCCGCCACTTAATTTCATGTATGAAAATGATTGCAAAATAAGAATGAGTTTCCGTTTAGTCCTTTACGTTTCTGTTACTCATTTGTTTACTATTGTTTGATTTCAAAGTGAGAAAAATTCCTGTACAAAATTGGCAATTTTCTCAAAAAGGAAACAATTTTTACTTATTTCAACTGTTTGTTTTGCGCTCTAAAAACTGATATAAATTGACCACCATATGCATATTTCTTGATGGCGCAATGTTTGATTGAAAATACCTTGCCTGTTTGTCACATATATTATGTGCCATTGGCACAGCAAGAGTTAATTATTCTGTTCGGCAGGAGGATGCTTACCTAATTTGATCTAAAGTGTTTTATTTAATTCCAATTCATCATAATAGGCATCCCTCGTCTACAAATAAGCTAGGGAGTAAACTACTCTCGATCTCTCATGGTGTTGTCAGTTTATAAATTTTCCCTCCTATCAAGATTATTAGTCCTTCGAAGTTTAACTCTTCCCATGTTAATATCTGCTTATGCTTATTATCAGGATTATGCTTATATTCAAGCGTGCTTGTTTAAACGAGCATTTGCCGGAACACGATGAATTTAAACATAATGTTGGGCCATGTGGCATTTGACCTCTTCATCCCAAAGTACTCTTTCTTTAGCATGTTATGCTTATGAATATTAATTAAGTTTGTTTAAAATTTGCCTAAAGTATTCTTTGTAGACATTTTTGTAATGGCTACAGCGGCCGACATTGAGATTTATGAAATGATTCAGTTGATCATACAAACCTACATCCTTAAAATATACCTATTGCACGTTTGGTAGAACGTTTGACTTTGTGTCAGGATAAAAATAATCAATTTCAATCAAAATTCGTTTAATTCATAGAAAACCCCTTGGAAACAGTTAAAAATAGGGAATTCTAAATGCTGAAATAGATACATTCATTTTAACGTTAATAATTCATATACGAGATATCTACATTAGAAACAAACGCTTGCATGAAAAGTTAGTTTATGTATTGTAGGGTATGGTCGTATGGGAAAACAATATATCTAATTTCCACTACTGTATGCTCTACAACTATATGGCAAATAATGATTTCATGTAAAAACGCTACATTGTCCATGCGGATAAAGCTGTGAGCAATATTAGGATACTGGAATTCATTAACATTTACCTAACCATGTTGTGCATATAATAGTTTAATTTCTCCGTTTGGTTTATTTGTGTTTGTGTGTTTGTGTGTTTTACAGAATGTCTCAGAGGCTTCTTTGGTTTTGATTGTCTCCAGCCGTGCCACTGTGCTGCGCATGCGTGCGATAGAGAAACTGGTTTGTGTAGCGGACAGTGTATTAGTAACTGGATTGAACCAGATTGTCAGATGGGTAAGTAAACGTAAGAGGGTCGCAGTTGTACAGTTGTTCACTCACTTGACTGAAAAGATGTGGAGAGTCTGAATCCTTACTTGATTGATATGCACACAGGCTTCTGTCACTGTGTATTTATATATGGGAAGAAGTAATAAACATTTAGGAATATTTTCTAACCTAAATCATTCCCCGAACTATCAGTTAACAAGATGAATGAGACTGTGTACTGCTTCGCCTAAATTCAGTTAAGTTCATGACTCAAACCTCTGTCACATTTGACTTTTAACCTACTTACCCCAATATACTACAATGATGACTACCAGCACCCAGTTTGAAATTCATACCTCAAACGGTAGGCTTACTTGTGCTGTCACATTAATGAGGCGAAAAACTTTAAATTTCATTATTGACCTCTGTGACCTTTGACCTTTGACCTACGTATCCCCAAAACAAATCAGATCGTCTTCATAATACATACAAGTTTGAAGTTGATACCTCAAATGGTTCTTGAGATATCGCGTGTTACCGAGGGTAAACCAGGCAGTTACAGCACCTTTGAACTTTGACTTACATACACAATATCTAATCAGATCGTATTCCTATGGTAATATACCAACCAGTACCAAATTTTAAGTTCATTTCATGAAAGGTTCTTGAGATATCGCGTTAACGAGGCTACCACATGAAATTTCAGAAATTGACCTGTGAGACCTTTGACATTTGACCTACGTAATAAAAAATCTAATGCGATCGTCTTCCCATGATGATAACTGCTAGCACCAAGTTTGAAGTTCATACCTCATATGATTTTTGAGACTTATCGCGTTAACAAGAAAGCGGGACGGACGGACGGATGGACAACCCCCGAACATATGCCTTCGGCACTACCATTGGTGTAATTCGAGAATTTAATTATCACTAAAAAATTAGAATCATTTTATTTCATTTATATAAACAAAATGTAATAAAATGTTCATTAATGGCATATGACTATTCTATAAATAATGATGTTGTAGTGGTTTATTTGTGACTACATAATAAATTTGTATTTTCAACAAACATCTTCTATATGGAACCGCAAGGTCAATGTGGATCTGTGTAGATTTAAAGGAGAATTACGCTCAAAAATAAAGACGATAGTGTTCAAAGGTATTATGTATTCCTAGACTAGTATTGTTAGACTATATGGCTTCGCGTCAAAATATACGAGATCGATATGAAACAAGATTTTCTGAGCAAAATTTACCATCTGCTAGCAATATGTATCGTCTGCTAGCAGCACATGGTGGCTGCCATTTTGTTTATGTGTACAAGAAGATTTTCTTAATCCAAAAGCTCAATTGCCTTTTTCAAAATTAAAAACCCATTTGAGATGAAAAATATAGAATAGATATGCCAATTTATTTTTAAACTGAAGATTTCCTGATATATTTCTGTTGAAAATCGATATTCGCTTAATAGAAATCTATTTTCTCGATACTGGACGTATGGGACGGAGCAAATTAATTCAAATTTTATGGATGCTTCTTCCCTGAGCATCTATAGCGGCAAACTATGAATTCACCTGCTTTCGGATAATGGACTTGAAAAGTCAGAATGCATGCTGCATATATTATGTTCTGCTCTGTTTGGCAAACCCAAGAAAATAGATTTTTGTTAAGCAAAACCAGACAATTTAAAAGTATCATTATAAAGATTTAATTTTTATAATACATGTAAACACCCACTTTATATTTTTCGTCACATATGGGATTTTAGGTAATGAAGAAAATCAATTTAGGATTTGGATTCAAAATATCTTCCTGACTGGAACATTTCTCAATGGTTCATGTACAACTCCAAATCAGCAAGAAAATGGAAGCCCCCCATGTAAATCAGTAGGAGACGATACCGGGTGTTGGAATATTTTTATTTATACCCTTTTCTGATATCTTATTAGAAAATGATTTAGGCCAATAAGTAGGAATATATTACACCTTCCAATATAAGTAAATTTGTAATCAGGGGTTAATTCTCCTTTAATAAAATCAATTTTAACCCATATCTTTGTTTTTGCAGAGTTCAGCGACTTATAAAAATAAACCGTTCTATTAAAACAGGAATGTCAAGATTGGTCCATGTGAGGGTGAATCCCTACCAATCATCCACCTTTACATGCTACGTCGAGGGTAATCCTGACACCACTTTAGTTCGTCTCTACCGTAGTATCACCAACAGCACTGAGGGCATTAGCAACACCAGCGGGATCTCGATTAGATCGAGCAGTGTTTCAGGCTCAGAACGATCTGTGGTCTTTGCTGTTGAGAGAACATATCCTGATGAATATGTTTGCAGACTTTTAGTTGGTGACGGAGCTGAACTAAATGTGAAAAATCCTACATATGGTTAGTATAAATGTATATGTATTACCAACACAAGAGGCTCTGGTGCAGACAGGGGAGTCGGGGTGTTAGGTTTCTCCAGCACCTCATATTTATTCCCGATACGGTCAGTGGGGCTTGGGTGAATGTGGGTGCTTGGTACTGTCAAAATGCACCTTTAAAATGGCGGTGCAGAATCCGAAGGAAAAAAAGTATTTTCGTGTAGCCATAGTTGCCATTGGAGAAGCCGAATATAGGCAGGGTATAGGTGGGTTGAATCCGTCTTTTTTAACCAAAGTCTACCATAGGTTCTAGACCTAGCTTCGATCCAAGAAGGAAGAAAGAGGGAATATTATTTTCCTATAATTTATATTAAGCATCTTTTCTATTGTTCTGTTTATTATTTTCCATTTTAATATATTCAACATCTTTGCCTATTCTGTTTATTTTTCAATATGATATATTCAACATTTTCCCCTTTTGTTCTGTTTATTTTCCATTTTAATATATTCAATATCTTTTCCTATTGTTCTGTTTATCATTTTCTATTTCAATATATTCAACATCTTTCCCTATTGTTCTGTTTATTATTTTCCAATTTGATATACATGTATTCAACATTTTCCCCTTTTGTTCTGTTTATTACTTTCAATTTTGATATATTCAACATATTTTCGTATTTCAATATTATAAACAAGTCAACTGGACCAAAGAGTTTAAATACGAAGAGTGCTCAGTGCCGAAATAAAGCACGCGTATATATTGTGGTACATGCTATGGGTACAGTCATGTCGATCGGCCACGGCGCAGAGGGAAAGGTTATAGTCTTAATCAAGATGTTTGTATTTTTTTATTTTCTTTATATTTTTCTTCTTTTTCTGGACAGCGCTTTTGCCTTTTGGTAAAGCCGTAACTAAAGGACATAATTTTGATATTGTCCCTTCAAATACAAACTTATATCCCAAAACAGATAGGAATCAACTCTAACTGCACCAGGGAGGAGAGGGAGAGAGTTGGGAGGGGGCCTCGGACTAGATGTTTGTATTTTTGTTAAAGTTATTTGCTATGAAATTTCTATTAATATTTATGTGATGATGGGGGGGGGGGGGGCGTCCAAACATGTTCCCTGATATTAAGCTCTATATGCGCATACACTGCGATATCTGACGGGAATGTCGAGAAAAGATATTTAAAGATAATAATGTGCTATCTTTATTTTTCTATTAAATCAGAATATTTCATTTGATTTATGGAAATTATAGGGATTATAGACCTGCAATGTAATTTTATTAGCCTTATTCTTTTAAAATTCAAGACAGAAAAGGCTTTAATAAAATGAGATTGCGTGCGAGCAATTCCTTATATAAATATAAAGATTAAATTAAGAGTGGCGTATTCAAGATTATATATCCAGGAATATACGTGCCCCTATAGGCCAGCCAAAACCAAATCTGACATGTCTTAGTTACACATCGAATGAAAGGAAATGTGTACCCCCCCCCCCCCCCCCCCCGCAAAGAAAGAATCTGAAAACTGTGATAATTTTTTTCCTTGCTTGTCCTAAAATTCAAAATAGAATGCATCTGATGATTTTTTGTGCGTCAGGCGTGAGCCCCCTCCCCCTGCATTCCTGGATACGCCACTAATATAACCAACTTACGGTAAGTTATTTGTAATATTCTGCTGTAGAAATGTGAGACGACATGCGAAGAAAACAGTATAGGGGCTTGCTCCGAAGCCATCACCAACGCAATAGGTCCTTTACCAATTGTACGAAAAGGGTGCATGGGGGGGGGGGAATGGCCTCCGTGTTTTTTATTAAATTAACTAGTAACCAATAATATCAGCTGATGATATAATTTATTTATTATCAGTCCTATTCTGTCTTTGTAGGAATATCCCATTACTTTTGCCCCAGCTCTCTTTGTCTCTCTCTCTCCTCCCCCGCCCCTCTCATTTTTTTCTCATACTCTCTTATTCTCTCTTACAACCGATCTGTAAAAATGACTCCAATAGAATTGAGGAAAAAATAATGATCTCTTATTTTTTTTTATTTGTGTTTTTATTAGGAAATCAACAGAAATCACAAAAATTACAAGTTATTTACATGATTAAAAACAAATTCACTGAGCAAAAAAAAAAAAAAAAAAAAAAAACCAACAGAAACAAACAGTAAAAATAAAGCAATTGGAACAAAATAAAAAAAAAAAAAAAAATCTCTTATTGCTTTTCTCCCAAGATTTAATGAGATCGACCACCAACACTATGCAATCCTATTCTTCACATCCATGACAGAATAGCAGGGGCGGATCAAGAGGGGGCGAATCGGCCGTGGCCCCCTTCTTGAAACCCAGGTTGGCATATACGGGCTCTTACCTAAATTGTGAAAAAATCCGGATCGAGCACCAAATTTAGTTTGGGAGCCCACGAGACTATAACAATGTCTTTCTATTAACCCTCCGAGAAAAACTTGTAAAGAGGCCTACCCCGCAAGACTGACGTGACAGTCCGGGCATGGATCAGTGGCGGATTTAGGGGACTTTTAAAACAAAATTGTATCCCCCTTTTAGAACTGATAACTTTTTTTGCTTGTTAGAGAATTATGGAGGAAAACTGATAAAATCTGATACCCTATACACCCCTCCACTGAGCGACTTTCGGGCTGGCGAGAAGAAAAATATTTTCCACCCCCCCCCCCCCCCCCCCCCCTCCCTACTGAGCAACTTTTGGAGGGCTGGCGAAAAATACCCCAACTGACTTTTGGAGAGCTGGCAAGAAGAAGAAATACAAATCCCCCCTCAAGCGGTTCCAAAAAGTTGACAGCCCTGCATTAATTTTGTGCCCCCACCTATTTCCTATACGCTCTTGTCATAGAATGTCAGTGTCAGACTCATATCCATAACAGGGTTCAGAAGCTCCCCCCTCCCCCCACTACATTGTCGGTCTCTCGGGGCTGTCCGTGCCAAATCCAAGCTAACAACGAACAGCAAGCAAAAAACATTGATGTTTGGCAAACTGACATAGTTCCACCGGCAACGCCACCACCTCGATCGGGATCGCAGAGGGGTAGACCGAGCCTAGATAGTGCTAGACACCTATCATTTCCATGCACCTATTCCGCTCAGCTATTCCATGCTGCTTGCATGAACATCAGCCATTAGGCTAGGCGTAATGCGGTGATAGAACATTGCTTATACGAATTTATGAATTTAACACATTGAATTTTGCCTCTGGTACATTAGAAATATAATAGTGAACTGGCTAGGCTGTGTTTGCTTTTGGGGCGGACGTACGTCTGCTACATGGTCGTCTGCTAGTGCACGATCTCATTGGATGTCGTCGACTCACGTGATCGGTACACGCCCATATTAGGTCATCGATAACAAATATTGGAATGCACGTGTAGTATGGCAAATTATTTTTTTTGGGTCGAAAGCATGCATATTCCCGGGGATTTGTGCGGGGTTTATTGGACTCATCGAGCCTCAATTATACCCTTCCATAGCTTTAAATTTCATGTAAATCACATTTTTCATAATTTCAAATAAATACTAGGGGAATTAAAATCATTTCAAAACCCCTGTTTTCATGTGTTAACCAATGGGAGCTGGAAGGCCAAAGCATGCATATTCCGGGGATTTATGGGGGGGGGGGGGGGGGGGGGTTATTGGACTCATCGAGCCTCAATTATACCCTTTCAGAGCTTTAAATTTCATGTAAATCACATTTTTCATAATTTCAAATAAATACTAGGGGAATTAAAATTATTTCAAAACCCCTGTTTTCATGTGTTAACCTATGGGAGCTGGAAGGCCAAAAGCATGCATATTCCCGGGGATTTATGGGGGGTTACTGGACTCATCAAGCCTTCATTATACCTTATCAGAGCTTTAAATTTCATGTAAATCACATTTTTTACATTTTCAAAGAAAAACAAAGGGAATTATAATCACCCTAAAATTCCTTGTTTTCGCGTGTTAAACTATGGCAGGCGAGACGTTTTTGGTCAAAAGCATGCATATTCCCGGGGATTTATGGGGGGTTTACTGGACTCATCAAGCCTTAATTATACCTTTTCAGAGCTTTAAATTTCATGTAAATCACGTTTTTTATATTTTCAAATAAAAATTATGGGAATTATAATCATCCTAAAATTCCCGTTTTTGCGTGTTAACCTATGGGAGATGGAAGGCCAAAAGCATGCATATTCCCGGGGATTTATGCGGGGTCCCTTGCACCTTTTGAGCCTTCATTAAGCCTTTTCAGAGTCTCAAATTACATGTAAGCCACATTTGCACTAAATTCAAGGTAATACTAGAGGAACTATAATCATTTTTAAAATCCATGTTTTCACGTGTTAACCCTATGGCAGATGACTCTGTCAAAAAGCAGGCATGATCCAAGGGATTCATAGCGGCATTTATTGACAAAAAAGGTTCAAGAAATGTTTTTTTAACTATCCATCCTTTTTCTCATGCAAAAATCAGACTTGAAAAAGATAGATTAAGATATGAAATATTAAGAAAAAGTGAGACATCTTTTCACGTGTTATAGCTATGGAGAACGTATTTTTCCGAGTCTGTTTTTAACACAGAAAATTATGCCTCCAAAATATTCTACGGATTCGGTCAGAGTAATCTGTCTTGATACTATTTAAAGTCTTTGACTGGACTTACTAAGTTTTAGCTTGCGACGTTTCACGTCCACTCCAGGACGTTTCATCAGGCCACTTACTGATCTTTGGCGGCAATTGGTTGTTGACACGTGACGGGGTCGAGGAACTTTGGAAAACTTCGAGGAATCTTCCGAACTGCCGAGTTGTAATCCCCGGCTAAGTTGTGTCGTAGGCCCCCTCCTCTGTTAAGAGATGGCTCCTCCCTTTTCACGTAGATTGACTCCTTTACTCTCAACCACCGTGCCTCTCGATCTAAGATGACAACATACTCGATATTCACTCAATATTCACTCCTAAACAAGTGATCACTGACGTGACTCCCTGGGGAGTGAAAATAGAGTGAAAATTCACTCTTTTTTTTTTTAGAGAGTAGATATATATTTTCCTATTGTTCTGTTCATTGTTTTCCATTTTAATATATTCAACATCGTTTCCTATTTTCTGTTTATTATTTTCCATTTTAATATATTCAACATGATGTATTTCAATGGAGATTGAAGAGGAAAATTGACAGCGTCGTATCTCTTTATTTCCATAGTTTTGCCAGTTATACAGGAGGAACCTGTCATATTGAACACAACATCATCTACAATACATCTTCAATGGAATGCCTGGTCTGAGGACAGTGATATAGGGGATCCTCCTCTGATAGGATATGATATATTCACGATCAAGAAAAATAATGACTCGATGAGAGCAACTAGAGCAGACCAAAATTCCACATCATTGACTGTGAGCGGTCTGGATCCAGACACTGATTACATAATCAGTGTAGCCGCAGTGAGAAAAGGTCCAGGTGGAACTGGTCCACGGTCTCCAAATGTCAGCGCAAAAACTCTGCATAAAAGTAAGTTTTATGGCATCAAGACAGCGGGTCTTTCAAAATACACCTGTATGTATAAAAGTTGCCTTTTAACGGTACTCTAACATGTAAAAAAAAATCAAAATAATGTAAATATGACTTTCAACGCCTTAGAAATGTCTTTTCAGTATTGCGTTTGATTTTCCTTTTTTGGAGTTGCGTTTATTTGCATTTTTACAGAAAGGGTCCGTGAAACGAAAATATTGTGTCCTCGATATGGGCCAGTAAACAAAACAAAACAAAAAAAAAAGGAAGAAGAAGAAAGGAAGCACAGATTTTGAACGATATGTTTATTCATCAGCAACAGTCAAATTCAAAGTGTTGACAGTACGAGGTGGGATGTGCTATAAGTATTTATTTATATATTATCCTTATAAGCCTATTCATCATTGTTATTGATAATATCAATTTTATTCCGCAAACACAATCAAATCCGTATAATTGTTCACAAAAGACTTTGCTTTAACAAAAATACCCGAGTGTTTTAAAGTGCAACTCCATATCGTTAATATCCGCAGTGTGTTTCATATCAATCTGCTCGTGCCCAGGATAGCTGCCTTCTAAATTATGTTCATGCGATGATGAGGCCGGTTTCCATTCCTTTCTTGACCATTCCCGATAATGATTGGAGTAACCTCTGCTTTCACGTTACACATCCTCTCTATCTCTATCCTGATGTCTTGATGCTTGAGACGATTGTCTCTTTCCTTGACGGCGATTTTAATGTCACGGGTAACATAAATTTCGATGATGTTTAGTAATGTGAGTTATGTCCCTTATGACGATGACTGGCTTGCAGCAGTTGATAATTTTGTCAGTCAGTATGCCACAATTCCAGTATTATCATGATAGTTATATTGACCGGGGTAATCGTCTGTAGAACGGTTGGTGTTCTCATGGATGATTGCATGTCGTATATCCATGATCCCTCGGTACTTTCCAGTGGATATTTTTGGCAATATTGTCGTGTGTGATATATTCCGTCTGAGCAGAGTCGGACATCTTAACGCCAAAAAGCATGAGTGTTTCTGCATGGTTCTTTCCCACACAACATCCAAGGGTCATTCATGTCTAATCGGAGAACTGATTTCTCATATGCACGAGATCTCATCACTTGGTCCTGTATGGCAAAGATGAATCCCTCGGTTTCACCAGTGAGACTGGCCGAATTCAAACATTTGTAGGTGTGCTTTAGGTTCACGGTCTGCCGATGTGTCAATTTTCAGGATGTCCATGGATCTTTTTTGGCTTGTTGTTCTTCCTGTAATTTCTACTGAAAGGCTAGGAACATTTGAGTTTTTCTTTCTCTTTCTCACCAAACATCAAATGTCAATTAAATGATTTCCAAATACGACACAGTCTTGTCTACTGGTAAAGTTAGCTTACTATACTTTTATCATGATCAAGGAATATACTCATCAAAATATCAGACGAGTTGGATAGGAAGGTAGGAAGGTGCACCTCTTCTATACTATTCTATACCGTCTCAGTAGATCTCTTCCACCAAGATCAGAGGGCAGATATAATCTCTCAACAGCAGTTTTGGGTGGTGTAATCCAGTGGCGGATCCAGGGGGGGGGGGGAATTTCCGGCCCGTGCCCCCCTTTTATACGAAAATATGCATAGTGCCCCCCCCTTTAGAACGAAAACCCTTTTTTTTTTGCTTGTCAGGAAACTGGACCCCATAACCCCCCCCCCCCCCAACTGAGCCACTTTTCGAGAGCTGGCAAGACCCCAAAAATACGGGTCTACCTTTTCCAAAAGTTGACAAACCTGCATTTGTGTGCCCCCCGCATACAAAATCCTGGATCCGCCCCTGGTGTAATCTATGCTAAAATTCGATATTACCCTATTATTATTATCAATTTAAAATTATTATTATGCATGTAGATGTTACCCTATGACAGGTGTCTTACAAATTAATTATAATGGGTATATTAGGTCAAGTAGTAAATTTATAATTCTCTTCAACAATTTTCAATTCTTAATATATTTCTATTATTATTATTATTTTACTTACAGGTGTGCATGTTAGTCGGAAGATGCTAGCAGGACCTGTTGTTGGAATGATCCTATCTCTAGTGATCATTTTGCATCTTGTATTTGCTCTTCTTTTCTTTAGAATTAGAAGGTAGGTAGCATTTAACGTATGAACCGACAGTGAAATCTAAAAAATCTTCTTAAAATGGAATCCAGTTCCATTTTGCGGTATTTATTGTGTTACTTCAGAGACATTAATATTTCATTTTACAAAACAGAAGTACAAAGAATAATAATTTGTAAATTTCTAGAAATTTCATCGACTGCATTATGTTTCACTATAAATGTACTTCATTTTAAATCTATTGGGAAATTGTAGAGGGCTCAAGAATATGTCAACAACAAAAAAGACCCACACCTACAAAAAAGACCAAAAAAGAAAAGATAAAACAGACAAAAAACAACAACAACAGACACCAAAACCAATCAGAACAAATGCAGCCTGGATATACAGAAGACAGAATTAGACGGAAGACAAGTTAATTTTGTGCATGATGACTTCTTTCGTTACCTGGTACTAACCATATTCATTACTGACATTTCGATTTCGATTTCGATTTAAAGACATTTCTTTCCAACTTTCCAATATAAGTATACAAAGTAATGAATGAACAGATTAATGTAAATGTATTTTAAACAAAAATATTACAAAATATACAAGCACGTGGTACATACATAGTTGGAGGACACACCTCTAAAAGCAAAAGCTTGGGCGAGGGTGCCCTTAGTCGTTATAGTACATACTGAATATACTATTGCTAAAATGCATGGTATTTACGACAGTATTTGACCAAGTAAAATGCCAAGTTATTTTTTTTAATCAAACGGAATGTTATGTAACCTCTTTCTGGTAAGCTAATGTAAGCCATGGGAGTGATTTTCCTCATGTTATTTTGAAAAATTATACAGATTAGATTAGTAGAAAACGGGAGTAGGCACATAAAGAATGAATTTTCAGCTAGATTTCGAAAGCTTTAATAGAGCATTAAAGAGTACATTTTCAGACGTTGATCATTATTGCAAACCTTTTGGAATATATTTTAGTGAATAGTTTTCCAATTTATCTCACTGATTTGCTAGTCGCTGTTATTATCAAATTAGGGATTTTGGTATAAAAAGGTAACAGATCAATGACTTGATTGAAAATGGGAGCATTTTGTTGGCTTTTGAAGAATGTGAAAGCAAAGATGTTAACAGTTGACATATATAATAATGATAATAGAAGTAATATATTTCAATGTTTTATCAGGTTGAGACAAGGACGTTTGAGCGTTGAAGCCAGCGGATCCTCACCGAAGAAGCATTCCAAGTCACCTCCAATACACGAGAATCCTATATTTGAAGATCTTAGGGTCACTCCCCTTGCATTAAAAGCTTCCAAGACCCACCTTAATACATGTAATGTTGATGCCCAATCAAATACCTACGAGGAATGCGACCGTGACCCCCAACCCGACCCGATTACCTACGAGGAATATTACCTTGATCCAGAACCACAGTCGAATACCTACGAGGAATACGACGGGGACCCTGAACCCGACCGAGGTACTTATGAGGAATATGACCCCGACACCGATGCCGAATCAAATGTTTACGAAGAATACGACTGCGACCCCAACCAACCAATAAAATACTGATTCTGATATCTAATATTATGACACGCTTACCTACTAAGATCTAAATACCTACAATCATACGTATTGAGATCTTAATATCGACACCCTTACCTACAAACATCTTATAATACCAACAATCCTTACCTACTTAGATCTTAAAGACCTCAGCCTGACCCAAAACAACCATATATTGACGTAAAGCTTAGTAAACAAAGAATATAATTACCCTGGGTATTCATAAATTTTCGTCTCCGTTTATCCATAAAAAATAAAAAAGATAATTTTTTTGGGTCCGCCTCCTCCCTATTGCGTAACAAGAGAGGAAACTGCAGGGGGTCGCTAGACGTGTGACGACATGTCATGTATACAGCTCCGAGTGCGTCTACACGATATGTCGTCATCAAATTTTCACCCCCCGCAAAGTAGCGTTCCTCAGAGACGGGGCCCTCATCAGAAAAACCACCGGGGCTCAACATTCGGGACGCTGTTACTCATTCCACAGGAAACGGAATCTCATGAAGTTGGTTTCAATTTGTTCAGAAAATATATAGCTCCCCGTGGATGAATAAAGTGTATATTTCAAAATTCGGTCAGGCTGAGGTCTTTAACATCGAGATCCTTACATACTGTGAGCTCATTACCAATACCATTACCTACTAATATCTCGGTGACGTCATTGCAGATTTCAATGACGATATACGCGCGCGTAAGATCTTCATTCTTGGTACTAAGCTGCCGGAAAATCCTACACTGATGTCGATAGAATTGTTCAACTTATGTGCTTGTGGCATCTCTGAGGCTTCAGTTTATTACTTACAGATGTACTGGAATTTATGAAGATTAGAAAATAAGTATTTCTCGCCCTTATCCCGCGACATATTTCTTTTAATTAGACTTTTTAGAGTAGGCACCTCAAAAAGAGTGCATGGTATATTGGATTTGTATCCTACAAGAGCAAGCCTAGATAGATAAAAAGATAAGAAATAAATGTAGAATCTAGACCTATATACACTAAGAGGCTCACGCACAAACTTTTTTTTTTTTTTAGTAGTATTTATTGATTCATTCAGTTCAATCATACAACATAAGTCTAATCATGAACCTTGCAAAGTCATAACACATAATATAACTTCATAAAACATAGTATGATATTGCTAATATAACCTAATCTTTGAATAGTCAAACTTATATCACCTGAATGAATCTAAATTTAAACTTTTTTTTTTTTTTAGTAGTATTTGATTCATTCAGTTCAATCATACAAAATATATTATATCTCAACAGTGACATAAGTCTAATCATGAACCTTGCAAAGTCATAACACATAATATAACTTCATAAAACATAATATCATATTGCTACCTAATATTTGAATAGTCAAACAACTTATATCACCTGAATGAATCGGAAATTGATTTGGCCATGCCCCCCTAAAAATGTCACAGGATAGACGACGAACAATAAACATAATTAAAAATAACCACTCCCTCCCACCCACAGAAAAAACAAAAAAAAACAAAACAAAAACAAACAGAAAACAAACAAAACAAACAAAAACAAAAACAAAACAAAACAAAACAAAACAAACAAAAACAAAGAGGCAGTCTACAGCGGCGAAGATCGATCAAGCCCCCGAGTGCGCGAACCCGGCAGCCCCCTCCCATCATCTTTCTGGTTTTGATTAGTGCATAATAGTTTTAGATGTTCACATTTTTTATGATGTCTTGTTAATGTGTTTCGCTCAAATGCAATCTTCTTTTCTTCTTCTTTACTCTTAAGTAGCTTTTCTCGTATCTCTTCCGCATTCGGTGGCTTATTTTTTCCTCTCCCTAGATATATTAAATATTTAATTAGTAAAATTATATGATTAACTAATTGTTTTCAGCTGCCTCATCTACCCCAATATGGATTTCCTTCCAACTTAATTCTTTAAGAATTGGAAGATTAAACAGAACACTACATAATTTCCACAATGTCCCTACTGTCTCACAATCCATAAATATATGTCTATATGTTTCCTCATCTTTACCACAAAAAGAACATTTGTTACTTGCTAGAAATTGAAACCTGTGTAGATGATGATTTACAAAAACAATATTATATAGTAATTTAAATTGAAATTCTCTCAATTTGTTGTCCAAGGTACTTAATCTAGGACGATAAAAGACTTTTTCAGTTTCTTTAATCGACATATTGTATGATGATTCTAAATTGTGAAAACTAATTGGAATATCGGCCATCTTATTAATACAAGCCCTATACAAATTCTTCGAACATACTGATTCAAATTGGAAAACTTTTTTACAGAACCTAAATTCAATTTTTAACCCATCAACCAAAGTATGCCCTTTAAATTCACGTTTCCATTCTCCAGGGGTGTTTGCAAATATTTCTTTGATCACTGTTATTTCTTCTTCATCTAGTCCCATACATGTGAAATAAGTGTCTGACTTAAGTGCACCTTCTTCATCCGTAATATGATGCAATTTAAATGTATTTTTAAGAAAAAGACTTTCATGAAAAAATGGTTTTCCTTTCTTCTGAATATATCTATGGTTAAAGAAAATTTCGTTTCTTTTATTACTTATATCCTTTATAATAAACACATTCACATCAAACCAAATACTAAGCATTTCCTGATAATATTTGGGTAACTTTACATTGATCATATCAGGCGAAAGGTTGCAATAAAAAATGAAATTACCACCGAATGGTCTGAGAAGAAATTTAAAGTATTTTTTCCATTTTACCTTCTGATCTCCAGTTACGAGTCTTTTGATCCACATTACCCTCTGTACCATAACAAAAAGTTTAAAATTAAGCATCTTTAGCCCCCCTTGTTTATAATCTAGATATAAGGTGCTTCTTTTTATTTTGTCCCTCCCTCGCCATAAAAAATCGAAACAGATATCGATTTCTTTAAAAACCCATTCAGGCACCGGAGTCAGAGAGCTAACATATATTAATTTTGAATACCCATACGTTTTTAACAAATGGAGCTTTCCAATCAAAGTGAGATCCCTTTGTTTCCACCAGTTTAGTAACTTTTTAATTTTACTCAAGATCTCTTTATAATTCATTTCTTCTGCAACATCAGGATCTAATGAGAAATATATGCCTAAAATTTTAACTATATCAACTTCCTTCCCAAAGGGAAAAATAACTCCAGACAACCCAGAGGGCCCCAGGGGCAAAATGAATGTTTTATTTGTATTAATCTTAAGTCCAGATATTTTTCTAAAATTCTCTAGGATTACCTCCAGTCTATGTATCGAGTCTAAATCTTGAACAAATATTGTCATATCATCAGCATAAAGAATTTGCTTAATTTCCGTTTCGCCAAAACGAATCCCCTTTACCAAATTATCGTTCCGAATACAGTGAGTAAGGCACTCTATTCATAAAATAAAGAGGTATGGAGACAGGGGGTCTCCTTGCCTTAGCCCTCGTTCGACTTTGAAATATCCGGTTGATGACCCTCCATTAAAGACACAGCTCTGTGCATTAAAATAAAGTATTTTAACCCATTCCCTGAATATCGGTCCAAAACCAAATGAGTTTAATACCTTTTGAATAAAAACATGTGACACCGAATCGAAAGCCTTTTCGAAGTCAATTGCTAATAAATACCCTGGTTTGCTAAAATTTGATGTGTGAAAAATCATGTCATTAATTATTCTGATAGCTTCGCCAATATTCCTATCATTTAAATAACCTACTTGATCAACCGACACCACATAACTCAGAATAGTTTTTATTCTCTTAGAGAGTATCTTAGTGAGAATTTTGTAATCTACATTGAGTAGGGAAATAGGTCTATAGTTACTAATAAGCGTCGGGTCTTTACCTTCTTTATGTATAAGGGTAATTATTGCTTGTTTCTGAGATGGCGACAATTCTTTATACTTTAGAGTATCATTAAATGCATCAACTACTAAGTCACCGATTACCTGCCAAAATGTGATATAGAACTCAACATTCAATCCGTCATTTCCAGGCGATTTATTCATTTGCATTTCTTTTAGAATTTCAATACAATCTCCTTGATTTATCTTTCCTTCACAATGATTTTTTTGGTTTTCGGTTAGTTTAGGTAAACTGTTAGGGAAAAAATTAGAGTTCTCACCTAATACTACTTCTGATTTAGAATACAATGTTGAGTAAAATATTCTGATTTCCTTTAAAATATCAATTTCGTCGTCAATTATATCTTCCTTCACTTTCAACTTTTTAATAATACCTTTTCTCCCCTTGGACTCTAACAACTGTTTAAAATATGCAGTTTCCCTTTCCCCACTTTCAAACCATGGCGCTCGAGACCTAATTTTTATACCTTCATTTACATAAGCGTAAATTGTTTTTAATTCGTTCCTTTTTCTTGCCAGAGTCTCAATCAGATCACTATTTCTATGTGTTGGTCGCTGTTGTAGTTCTTCTATTTTTACAATTTCATCTTCTAACTTGGCAACCTTCTCCTTTCTTTCCTTAGCTTTTTTCTTGGAGTATTTTCTAGTAAAACCTCGAAATTCCATTTTAACATAATCCCATAATATTCTACCATCTGTAATCTCCTTTGATAATTTTAGTTTTAAACGAATTATTTCTTCTTTCATACTTTTAACATATTCTTTATCATTACATAAACTATTATTAAATTTCCAGTAACCTGTTTTTTTCACAGGATTAATAGCAATGAAATTAATATTCAACTCTATTGCTGAGTGATCGGGTGATAATGAAGGTATTATTTTACAATGTAACACTTTCTCCTTTAAAACATCTGAAATTACCCAATAATCCAATATACTTTGCATGTAAGGCTTTTCTTGATGATATGTAAATTGTTTCTTTGTGGCATTTTGTAATCGCCATATGTCTAGTGCCTTGTATTTAATTAAAAAATCTTCAAACTGCATACTTAGCTTGGATTGCTTTTTATTAATATTACCTCCTTTGTAATCTAAATATATATCCCTAACCATATTGAAATCTCCTCCTACAACAAAAGGTTTATTTTTAAATTCCTCCTTTTCTAAAATCTGAATAATCTTATGCAAAAACTCTAGTTGTTCCTGTTCTTTACTTCCAACAGGGAAGTAAACGTTTCCAAGTATTACCTGTTGATTTTGTAACGACCCGATTGTGAAAATGTACCTGCCTTCCAAATCCACAATAGTGTGTTTTAATTTAATATCGACCCCTTTATCAATTAATATCATAACGCCTTTACTGTGATTTGTACCATGACTGTAAATGCAATTCCCATCCCACATAGAGTTCCAGTTATTGACTATATCTTGAGTACTGAAGGTTTCCTGCAGAAAAATAATATGTCCACTCTTTTCTTTACACCATTTAAAAATACCTCGTCTCTTATTTTTCTCTCGAATACCCTTAACATTTAGTGATATAAAATTGCAAACGGAAGTTTTAGGTTGATACATAAATGTTTGAGGAGAAAATAATGCAGGATGAGAAGAGGAAGATCTTTGCCCCCCACCTAAAGCTGATCAAGATCAAAATGCCGCTGCTAACTGACCTCATGGAAAGAAACAAAGAAAACCAAAAACATACAAGACATATACATAAAACAAATAAAGAGACCCCACCAAGAAAAGACGTGTCTAATACAGAGACCCTCGTGGACATTTGAGTTCTTGTTACGCTACCCTCTCCCTATGCTTCTACTTTAGTTATTCAAGAAATTATAGCCCAGTAATTTGGAATTTCTTTTAGTGTTATCAGCCTAAGAATAAGACATCTGTCATTGAAATCTAGCTTATAAAACACACCGACTTGAAAATTTTCTGATTGTATTATTTGCATGTCAACCCTGAATCATATCAATGAGAGTAGGTATTGAGAAAAAATAGTTTGGAGCTTTAAAATAATGATACAAGAAAAACCTCTCTTGAAAATTGTTTGAAACTTCACCAGACTAACTACAATTACCTCCTTATTGTATTATTTGAATGTCAACTTTGAATCATACATGTATCAATGAGAATAAGTATTCAAAAACACCTTGTTACATGCAAGTTAAGATTAAAGGGAAATTAACCTCAGCGTATGAATTAGCTTATTTTGAATGGTGTAGTATATGCCTCTTATTTGATACATGCAATTTCATGTAAAAACACAGGATATAGATATAAATCACTATTTTCCAGCCAAGTTATCGTCTGCTAGCAATAATAAGGGGGCTGCCATTACTTTATGTGTACACGAACATATTTTTCATCCCAAGTAAAATTTCCTTCATCGTTAACTTGTAATTGATTTTTAGAGGACAAATATATATTAGATAAAGTCACATATTCTGAAATGTAAGTTTAGTTTTATATATTTTTTAAAAGGTCTTAATTTGTTCATAAAAAATATACTTCATAAAAAATATACGTCAAGGACGGAGACAATCGTAACAATACCAAAACAAAGCGAGGAATCTGCTTTACAGGATGGCTATTAGAACTCATGGGTCGTCAATTATCTAGGCCCATGGCCAATAACAATCGTAATACAATCAGAACAAAGCGACGTATCTGTTGTAAAGGTAGGCTATTATCAATGCATATGGTACCTAATGATCCGTGTCATGCACAAAATGGCAGCCTCCATGGAAAGACGTAGCAGACAATAGGTGCATCTAGAATATCACGTGGGGTTAATTGTCCTTTAATCATTGTTATATTCTAAATTACCAATGAACAATGGAAAACCAGGCCTTTCTCTCTTCAAATATTGCATCATAAACAAATAAACAATTAAATTCGTTACATTCTCTTCAACCATGTTTCAATAGGCCTATCTTTGGGTTTGTACCCTCTGTTGCCATGCACAGAAAGGAAAAACAAATTTGGAGCTTCAACATAATAACAAGATAGGAACCTCTTTTGAAATTGTTTACAACACCACCAGACTCACTACAATTACCTCCAGTTTATAAGATTCTTGTACATTGTCTCACTGTTACTATAGGCAAGGTTGGATCTTACCATCTAATAATCTCTGTAACATACCAAACAACCATTGAAGCAAGACCATTTGACCCTTTTCATAAGATCTGTATACTTGAACTCTGTCTTGTGTTATATAACCCAGTGTGGAATTTTCTTTTATTATTTGCATGTCAACAAAAAAAAAAAAAAAAAAATTGGCTTGGGTTTAACACGATGACTTGGAATTCTATTTTGTGTGTGTGTTATTTGCATATCAGTCCTGAATCATATCAAGTAGGTATTGGAGATTAATCCATATAAGGCAAGATTAATCATCATCCAATAATCTTCGTTATATATATGCTAAATTACCCATGAACAATGGAAAACCTAGCTGCTTTTTTTCTCTTCAAATATTTGCATCATAAACAGTTACAACTTGTTACATTCTCTTCAACCATGCTTCAACTTAATAGGCCATCTTTTGGGTTTAGACCCTATGTTGCCATGCAAGGAAATAGAAAAAGAGAAAACAAAATTGTTTGGGGCTTTAACTTAATAACACAAGAACATCTTTTGAAAATTGTTTGCAGCATCACAAGACTTAATACAATTACCTCCTTATTATATTGTTTGAATGTCAACCCTGAATCATACCAATGAGAATAAGTATTCAAGAAAACCTTGTTCCATGCAATATCGGCCATCTTATTAATACAAACGATACATTTTCGAGATATCGATATCTTCGAAAGGTGACGTCAAAATAATGATGTAAGATAATTAATTAAAATTATATATTGTATTTTGAAGAAGAAATTACATTTCAAAGATAATAAAGGGGGGAGCGAATAGCCTCACAATCCAGCATCCGAATATCCTCGTATTTGGAAAGCGAGGTTTCCGGCTATCCTTATCATCGGAAGGTGCTTCAAATATTATACGTGTTATGACTATCTGATGTATTTTGATAAACTAAATAATGTTTCAAAGACATTAAATTGTCATTTTGGCTTGCTCGCTCGCAAGAGTTAAAAACGGGTTAGTTTCGGGCAGCAAACGCCCTTACTTGGACACTGAGGTGCCCAGATATTCTCATAATTTTGGCAGCCAGGTTAACGAATATACAGTTTACCTCGTTGTTTGTTTGTTTATTTGTTTTTTGAATGATGAAATAACATTTCTATTATAATAAAGCGTGTATTCTTTCGCTTCGCTCACTCGCAAAATGTAGAAACAAGATAGTTGATATTAGAGGTATCAGCTCCCCTTTAAAGGTGTTTCCTCCCTATAGCAGACTTAAACAAATTCCTCGAAACTATGCAGAGGTTTAGTAAATACCGCTTATGAAATTTCACGGTCACAAGTTCTGTAACTCCTTTGTCATGTTTGTAAGAAATTCTAAATGCATGTTCAATGATATATATATATAGTATTTTTTTTCTTTCTAAAAAAGCGCCTTTGTTCTGTTATTCCGTATATTTTGGAAGACCTTATAATTTTTATTGTTTAAAAGTATAATTGGTATTTGTAAACTTTGTTCTTTAGTTCCTTTTGTCTGAATATTATATAATATGATTTAATGTGATATTAATGTATCTTAAAGCCGATTACTTGAAACAAAAAGTTCTTTTTTTATTATTACCACATGTATGAAGTATTACATGAAAGAAAATAGTTATATCTATGTCTAACGGTTGATGCATTGTTATTTTTTTCCTTTCATCGAAAACATAATTCTGTTTAATCATGGATAATTGCAGAGAATTCTATATATTTTTACTGATATTAGTGTATTTCATTAATTTTTCTTGTATATGCAAATTATTTTATATGTTACTTATGATCGTTTCTTGAAATGTAATATTGTTCTTGAGAGGAAGCAATAAAATATCATTCAAAACAAAACAAAAAAAGGTCAAAAAATAATTTAAAAAATTACGCGATTCTTTTTTCAAGTGAAAAAAAAAGTGTTACCAAATCGTTGTTATTACTTGAAAGCAAATTATAATCCTTTTCACCTCCGAATTTTTTTTTCAATTTAATTCCTTTCTAATTTATCGCATACTCACACAACTTCAGCATTTAGTGCTGCAAAAGGGATGAAGCAGCTTAATAAAAACGCTCCGCGGCCCCTTCCACGTTTGGGAGGGCGCCGGCTTTGCTTCTAACCCGCTTATATACACAATGGATTGGCAATAGTATAAAAATATCACAATGTCATGTTCGTCATTGATCAATGTAATATTTGGAAATAAATATCTTTTCACAATCATGCTAGTAGAAGTAGTTCTGTACAAACTTGCAGTCCAATATACATGTATGTGTTGATGTATGTGATTTCCATCTGGCTTTAAACGAGTTTGTTTACATGGTGCATGTCCAAACGATTCAAATGACACATTAATTTATTAATTGCACTCAAGATTAGGCACCTACCTTTACCATTGATTAAGTACACATTTACCACTGGGGCAAAATGGACCAGAGACCATTTCGTCATAAGCAAGAAGTTCGTTTTACCCTATATAGCTAAACGTACATATTCCATTGCCATGGGAATATAAAACACACTTTCGGTTAATATACACCCACAAAATTGGTCATAATCCGAATTATATAGTTACGGCATCGCTCACCGAGACATACATAAACACAGTCAAAATATTGTTTTCCCCGACAAATCTATACTAACTTCAATTCAGTCAATCAGATTTTACAGTTTGAAAACCCATTTTGAGAGATAAAGGGTTCCACATTGCTGCCAAAGGGGAACGTTATACCCACACTTTAGCGATTTCCTAAACATAAACATTCTCTGCTTATGTTGATTCACGTATCAACTTCAGCTAGTTGCTGATTAAGACATTTTGTAATCTCACCGGACATCAAATACCATTTTACACCATGAGCATCCTTATCCACCTTATCTGGATGGTACTGGCTGATTGCACGGATCAGTAGCTTCCTCTTTGAACCCCTCGATGACGATGACGAGGACGATGACGATGATGCACATGGTGGCTTCGACCCATCAGCTCCCTTAGGAGGCCATTCTTTGTAGACCCGTTCGACAAACTCTCCAATTGGTAACTTTTTGAGACGCTCCAATTTCTTAAGATCGCCCTTTAGTTGGTCCAATGCCTTTTCTTTCTCCCGAGCTGCTTTTTGTTCTTGTGCTCGACGTGCCTGCTCATCTGCGAATAGTAGGAAAAATAACTTTCATTTTTTATAATTATGTTTTTAATGACGAATCATCAAAGATCACAATATATACAAACAATTTTAATAATTGTGTTCACCCCTTACGAAGCATTCTCTGGAATGTATTTCGTGGATCGCCGATCAACGAAAATAAGTTCATTGTCTGTGATCATAGAAAGGTTTATAGTAGCTTTACTTCCACATTGAGCTGCTGATTCCATTATTTCTAAAAGGCAGGCTGCAAAGGCGTTCAATGATTGACGACTGGTCGCCAGTGAAAGGTTTTTTATGCAACGTCATACTGGCGGGCAGAATTTTTTCTGCTCTTTAAAGCCCAAGCCTCAATATAGTGGCAACGATTTGCCGAACAGCAAAAACAGGAAAAAAGCTGCAACCATCGACAACTACTGCCAACTAAACCCCAAAATTTGAAATAACTTTTCCTCGGAGACTGGGCACCGATCGGTTGTACACATGTCGCTGATCGATGCAGATCAGTTGTCATTTCATCCGAAATAATGGAACATTGGTGAGCAACCGCTCGTGGGAAAGTTGACAAACGGTCGCTGACTGGTCGCCGACTGTTTACAGACCATTGGACAATATTTGTCCAACTATATGACCCTATGGTGATTGATGACTGCAATTAAGTATTTTGCGCATCGCTCTCTATCGGTAAACAAAAATAAATCGCGACATTAAGCAATCGGTTGTCGATAATCGGTAGTCTGTAGGTTGACAACTGATTGCTAATTGGCTGAAGGTCACCAACCATACGGTCAGACCCATCTCCGGAACACCGAGTGTACTCCGAAAACGGCGTTTAAATATAGAGCCCTCATCGCTCAGTGTGAGGCAGTGTATACAAAAGGCATGGGGAAATCTTATCTTTAAAAATGATGCTGCGTGTCAAAATACTTGAATAACCATTTGAAATAAATATATCCGCATTTTTTTTTGAAAAATATATTATCAACAGCAGGTCGACATTGCACGAATTTCCCCGTGACTTTTGTACACTGAACGATGAGGGCTCTATAATCATCTTGCTATATACGCCATTTTCGGAGTAAATACCTGTGCTCGGTTTTCCGGAGTTGGGTCTGACTGTCATAAGAAATGCTAGGCTATTGCCGACAACCGCTGAAGACGAGTCGCTGACTGTTCGCCCCCTTTAGACGATCGATAAAAGATTTAAATAATTTTATCACCATATCTCAACTATTTCGTATTCATGACTATGGTGACGAATACTAGCACCAAGCTTGAAGTTCATACTCAAATCAAGAAGCTTGATGGGAGGAATTTTAATTTGTAAACAAATTTTTAGGCATTTACTCCCAGTGTTAGCCTGGTGGTTAAGTCGCTGCCCGGCAAGCAGTAGATGACAGGTTCGAATCCCGCTGGTTCCAATTTTTTCTGACTTGTGTTTTTCATTACAGATCGAGCATACGATCTTTAACACTGGGAGTAAAATGCCTAAAAATTTGTTTACAAATGCCCTAGAAATAGTTTGAAGTAGTCGATCGTATTGTGTGCGGTGGGCGCTAGAGATAGGAGCATATGAAGGAGCTAAAAATACCTTTGGCTTTTGATAAACACTTCTGGACGACATCTTTTTGGTACTGGACATCTTTCTCCAAGTCGGTGATGTTTACCCTGAAACTTTGATCCATACCTGCACTTCTTTTTTTTGCTTCATTCAGAGTAGTACTGCATTCATCCATGTACCTAGGTATACGATACCACAAAATGTAAGCCTATAGGATACTAGTACTACTAGTAGTAGACGTAGTAGTAGTACTACTACTACTACTACTATTACTACTACTACTCCTTCTGCTACTAATACTACTGCTGTTGCTGCTGCAGATAATGTTGGATACATTTTAAGCGCTCATATCGCGCTCTAATATCATGCTTAGTCCCATGTACGATATAGTACCCGTAATCATGGTAATGGTTTTCAGACAATTTGTAAATTTATATTTTTTATAATTAAAGCTGAAATACACAATATTTGCCCCTTTTTCAACATAACCACAATGCAGAATAACTTCTAGACCGTTTCTTCCATACTGCAATTACATAACCAGTACTCAACACGATTTAAGCCCACGCCCACTATACGATCGACTGCGATCCGATTGTTGGAAATAATTCGCAATAAAATGAAATATGGACGCTTAACAAATGAAACCTACCTGATTCATGCTCTGAACAATGATATGAATACTAAACATAGCGTTTTGTTGCACTGTCAGCCTTATACCCAGAATAAGGGCCAAATCAGTTTCAAATCGTAGACAATGGTAGGACTGCTCTGACGTCACTATACAACTCGGAGCCGATTTGGCCTTTCATTCGACTAGAAAGCTCGCAATATAGGCCGTATTTTCGATTTTACTATGTATTATAACTATTCAGAACCTCAATCAAAACTATTTTATGTGTTTTTTAAAATGCTATTACATTTTCTTCTAAAATCGGATCGCAGACCGATCGTATAGCGTGCAGTGGGCTTTAAGGACATGATGCTCCAAGATTTTGCCTGACTCTATGGCTAAAATTCCTTGCCTGGTAAGCAGGTAGGTGAGGGAAGTTAGTAATTTGTGTAATGATGTCAACATATTTAACGATACCCTTGGCATTTCTTGTATTCGTGGTGTTTCAGGGCATCTTTTCCTTTCCTGAAGTAGATAGTTGCAATGTGGATAGAGCAGCTGACTTTGGCAGCACATTCAGGCAGGTAGCCTACATACTCCTTAAGGACAACGATCCGATCTGGAATATACAAAAGCAAAGGAACACAAGAATCGTACGTAGCACCTTTAATCAAAAGCACTTCCCTCTTCTTTTTCCGGGTATGACTACATCTTTAGTAAATGTCTGTAAATTCTGCATAAACTATTTATTTGCAGTATTTTAGATATATACAGTGTGTCCCAGAAAAAAGGAAACCGGATTTCATGGCAGAAATTTTCTATCATAACGAATAATTTCCCTGATGAAGTTATACATCTATGAAAAGCTATGCTTCTCTTCTTTCATTTGATGCACAACTTATTATTCATAATTCACGCATGACTGAATTAAACAATGGAAAGTGGTGGTACCAAAATTTCATTTGCACGAACAAATTGCTACTTTGAATGACTTTTTAGGGTATTAAACGTAATTATTTTGAAGAAAGGAAAACATCACATAAAAATTCATAATTTTCTCTTTTATATGACACTTCATGCGTAAAAAATAAATGATGTATGTCAGAGAACAACTAAAGATGAAAACACGCTTGATTTCTGTCCAAATTATGAGTGGATAGTTGAGTAAGAAGTCATTCAGCTCTCCTGACCTAGCAGCTGACAATGGACTTAATGCTTGGGCGAATTTACACAAACATGAGGAATGACAAGGAACATTAAAGATGGTTGGGGATAATAAAAAAAGCTGACAATTAAGCAAACCATCATTTTTAGGTTGCGTGACCATGCATCTGACCACAGAATACTAGTAAAGGGTGTTCATCTAACGGAATGGGCTTGCCCTAGGAGCATGTAACAAGTTGCTACCGCCTTCAATGAAAGATTTCCAGATCGCGACGTTCCTGCGAAGTGTACGTTATGGAGAAACATAAGAAAATATCAACAGGGAGGGACGAGCCTCAATGTCAACAAGGGTCGATTTGGTCGAAGACGAAAAGCCATATCGGAAGAGAATGTGGCAGAAGTAAGGCGTGTCATCCATGAGAATCCCCAAGTATCCGTAATTTTCAGCCTTTTTATACCACAAGTCCCCAAGCATCTCTAATGTTCCTTTTCATTCCTAATGTTTGTGAAAATTCACCCATGTATTAAGTCCATTGTCAGCTGTTAGGTCAAAAAAGCTGGATGGCTTCTTACTCAACTATCCACTCATTTGGGCAGAAATCAAGCATGTTTTCATTTAACTGGTTCTGTAGCATATATTATTGATTTTCGCGCATTAGGTGTCATATAAAAGAGAAAATAATGATTTTTTATGTGATGTTTTCCTTTTTCAATATGATTACGCATACTACCCTAAATACTCACTCAAATTTGCAATTTGTGCGTGCAAATGAAATTTTGGTACCACCACTCTCCATGGTTTTAATTCAATCATGTGTGAATTATGAATAATAAATTGTGCATCACATGAAAGAAGAGAAGCATAGCTTTTCATACATGTATATTTCATCAAGGAAATTATTCATTATGATAGAAAATTTATGCCATGAAATCCGGTTTCCTTTTTTTCTGGGACACACTGTATATATGTGAACAGATATGATGGAACAGAATGAAACAAATAATAATTAGTGTAAATCAACAGGAATAAGTGAAATTGAAAGGATGTTAAATTGAAAGGGTGTTAAATCGGCAGGAGAAATTGAAATAACGAAAAAGGAAGGTCGAAGCAAATGTCTCGTGTGTAATGTGTAGGTGTTCTGTGCAATAATAAGTGTTACGGACGTCAGTTAGAAAGTGTACTGTACAAGTAAGGTAAATTGGTGCGTCCGACCAAGTCCGACCGGAATAAGGTGAAAGGGGGGGGGGGGGGGCATTGTGAAATTCCAGTGTTGAGGGGATGATTTGGCAAGACAATTTTGGTTATAGGACGATTAATTTTGTTTGTATTTTATATATGCTTGCAATAGTCAAGTCCACTGCTTGCGTGTCGTAAGGAGATATGGATAAAAGTATATGACAAAGAGGTTACAATTTTTTTTGTAATAAATGCATATGAACATATACATACATACATAGTGCACATACTTGTACATTTGTATATACAATTATATGGCAACATATCATACATGCATATACATTGACGCACACATATACCGTACGTTCACATGATTATACATAAACAATTACAAGAATAATATACTGTGTATGATATACCCACATAATTATGTATGCAAATCGTGTATCCGATCATACACTTGAAAGCAATTTCATTATAATATTTGCCTACGTCTGAAGAAGGAGATCATTTTAGTAAATGAGGGAGGAGCAAGAGAGAGACAGATGTGGAGTAATTATCGAGTAAAGCAAAAAGAGGGAGGGATGGTTGGGGGGGGGAGAGGCTATAATAGCCAAAACAAAGACAGCAACATGAGAATCAAGACTAGGCTGTCGTGACTTGGGGTCAATATGAGGGTGGAGAGATATTTATTCTGATTATTACACTGATTATGTTGGGGGTGAGGGTTTTCAGTTTGAATATGTCGGTCAATTGAATCTGGTGTCTCCGTGGTCTAGTGGTTAAGACATTGGCGTTTTAAGCCAACGACCCGGGTTCGATTCCCGGCGGATACATTTTTTAACCTTTGCAAAAATTAAAAAAAAAGGGAGGACAGCCCTGGGGAACTTTGATTTAAGCTACGCAATCATTATTCTCTCATTTTCATTTCTCACAATTATATATATATATACACACATAAATGTGAAAGAAATTGCGAGAACAACGTTGCGTAGCTCAATCAAAGTTCCCCAGAGCTGTCCTCCCTTTTTGAAATTTTTGCAAAGGCTGAAAAAATGTCTCCGCTGGGAATCGAACCCGGGTCGTTGGCTTAGAACGCCAATGCCTTAACCACTAGACCACGGAGACGGGTTAGTGGTTTCGGCGACACCAGATTCAGTTGACCGACAGATTGACAAATCCTCAACCTTATTAATTAATTCCTTTGTCGGGGGCAGGTGAGTTTTGAACAAAGACAAGCCGCATGCCTCAGCTGGATCCAAGCGAATGCTTTGAATACATGTATACATTAGAATAATTATTAACAAGTGTAAGGAATTTAACATATACAACAGCTTTGGCAAATCTCGTATATATATACATTGCTTGATGTTTCACAGTGCAATGTAATGAAATGCTTATTTTAACACCAAAAATTAAAAAGGTCCTTATCATGGGATGGGGACCAGCACCCCCACACCCTCCCTCGCAAAGTGTCCCGTACCCACGTTTGAGAACCTTTTGAGGACCTTGATAGCTATTGTTTACCAAAAGACAAAAGGCAGTTTTAACCAGTCAGGGATCGAGAATCAACCACCCTCGGTGGAACCACTCACCCAATACCTACATCTATATATAAAAGTGATGTACACAAAAATCTTCAATAAAATAATGTTTTGGTTTCGTCAATTAAAGGGCTGGTCAGATTTGTCCGATAACTGTAACTATACATATAAAGCGTTGCCAAATCCCTCAAGCGCTGTTTATGTTAAAATGAATAAGAACTAATTGTTATATGTCAGACCTCACGGATATGTGCTAATGAGCCCCCCTCGCCGAATTTATCGTCTCGGTGGAATCTCCTGGCCACCGAAATTTTCCGGACAGACCTCCCCGGTATTTTCTGAGAGCCGTTCGTTTGTGCACCTTTGAGGTGACGTTAGTTCAGACAAGGAGTTATCACAGAACTGATCATCTGGGAAATGTCCATCGTGCTTGATTGACAGCACTCCACTGATTTTATCGGTCAGGCTTGACCACTTTTATCGCCATCGTTATAGGTACATTTTATAAGCGCATAGTCGTTTTCGTTGTCGGACAAGTTTGACAGATCGGTCTTTTTGCGGTTGATCAAAAATGGACAATCTTTTTGGAGTTCGATATCTATGGCATTGAATGCTATCAATATAGGAATGTAAAGCGATCAGTCAGTACCGTCATCATTCCTTGGTGCAATCCAGGCTTTGATGTCATCCAGACACTCTTTCATGGACTTCTCAAGATGTTGAGCCCATTCTTGCACCATGCAGTTCCTTTTTGTGTAAGCTGTGCTGAAGTGTTTCAGAGCATCTTTGAAGTATGCATGTATCACCTGCATCATGAAATATGTATATGTATATATACGTACAGTGCGTCCCAGCAAAAAAGAAACCCTAAAACAAAGGCTGCTGTGACCTCACTATGTGTTGTATACCATGGTGGCATTAATCCATACACTCTTAACCGACTAACATTGTTTTGCAAATGGTATGTAAATTCCATTTGTGCCCGATTTTGGTGAAACCGTGAAAACGTTAGTATTACATGCGAACATATGACATAATGAAAATGCCAGCTTTAAAAGATATGATATGCAAAATTCCCTAGCGAGATGACATGAATTCAATCAGAAATTTAGGTCAAATGCCAATTTCCAGTGGTGGCAGGGGCATATGCCCCCTCCCCCAAAGTTTCAAAACCAAAATATCCCCTAAAAGATGAAAAAAGTGCCTCCTGATCTGAGGTGGGAAATTGCCATAATTTCCGCCTGTTTTGCCCTTCATACCTTGCATTTCCATTTGACGACAATGCACTTGATTTAATTTTTATGAAAAATATCACCTTTCTCATGTTTCTGTCCGCTTTGTTTTTTTTAAAAAGTTGCAGTTCTGAAAAATGTAAAATTCCCTTTTCATTACAATTGCAGGTACCATTTCAATAAAAAAAAATATGCCCTTTCGTTACCCCAACATCGGCAAAACATTGACCATCCTTATTCTATGATGAGGGCCTTATCTTTTCCCTTATTATTGAAAGAAACATATGAAAATAGTCTTCTCAAAGGTTTAAAAAGTCATATTTCCTTCGGGTCATGTTCGCATGTGACTAATTTTTTCACGGTTTTACCCTATAACATCTGGCACAACTGAGTTTTTACATGTAACTTTCAAAATGACACTGCTTGGTAAGGCATGTACGGATGGCCTATGGATGCCATTAAGTTATCATTTAAAAGCAAATACTGCTACTTTATGGAAAAATAACAATTATTGTCATAGAGCACATTATTGTGGTCACCATAACCCTTTGTGTTATAGAGTTTCGTGGTTTTTTATGGGACGCACTGTATATATATATACAGAGAGAGAGAGCGAGAAAGAGAACGAAGTGAAAATGATAATGAAAATATTGTCGCGGATACTATCGCTCTGAAGAATTAATAATTTGCGAGCTTTTTTTCTTGGCAATATTAGGGCTCTTTTAGGATGTCGCAGGTAAAGATGGCTAATCTACTACTCTGGGAGATACATCGGACTGTGCATAAAACATGAAACATATCCATAATTTCTAAAACACCTAATACAAAACATACAAGATCCAGCTTAGCTGTGGAAAAGGTATGAAGTTTAATTTGGTGAGCGATAATCTCCCCTTATGTATAAATTTATAACAGGGATTCAAAGCAACTTTTACCATGTTGACAAAATAATACACGTGCCGAATCAGCCGAAACAAAATGCAGGTGGGGACACTGATCTACGAACCTTTCGGTCATCTGAACATGTATTCCTCTTCAGTTTAGCTATCTTCCAAGAAACAGTTCCAATGTTCTTTGCCGCTGAAACCAAATCATCGTCCTTCTGAGAACTAGCGTAAGCTTTCTTGTAACAGTCCAGAGCTCTCTGCAAAGATAATGCACAGTACCAAACTTGTATAGGGTTTCAAGGGAAAGAATCGTCGCTGGTTTCGCGAACTGACGTACGCACATAGACTGAAGTACAGGATATACGTCGGTTCGCTAAACCATGCAGTGACGGATTACATAAGTTTAAGACATAGAATCATGGCTTGTTTGTCAGTCGACAGTTACCCAGGGAAAACATAAAATACAACCAGTATTATATGGACAGTTACATCCACCAAATGATTACTTTTGGTTTGTTTGACATGCGAAGGCTATTATCTTCTAATACACGTAATTCGGAAACGGATAGTCAGTCATTAAAGATTCGCAATATTTCCTTACATAGTTAAATTATTTTCACCGTTTTATGTAATATTGCGCCCAATTCTGAAAACTAACAAGCACCTACCGATTTGCTATTTAAGGGTTTCCTTGCATTTTCACTAATTTCAACCCAGAAGCTATCCGCCGAAAACGACAAAAAACAACAATCGCTTAGCTAGGCCATATGTAAAAAGGTCATCAAGTAGAAGAACTGCTAGTAGTCATACGTGCCTAATGGTAACGGGAATAGTTAACAATTTTGCAACAGGCCAGTATAAACCCCAACATCAACTCCGAAGCTGTCATACTGGACGATTTTCAGTAGTGTAAAATGGTCCTAATACCTCAGTCATACCTCAGTCACATGGCCAGACCGACCACCCTAACTGACCATAAACCAACATGCTAAGCCAGGGTAATAATTGTGGAGCGCAAGGAGTGTCAAGTCTGACAGACACGTGCGCTATACAGGAACCCACTATTATTAGGTGCATCTGTCCAATTACGGACCCAATTTTGTGCCCACGATATCTAAAAATCGGCCATGTCAATTTCCTTCAATTTCATGCCATGTATGGAGTCTATCATGAACATGCCATGCGAAACTTTTTGAGGTCATCAGGCCACCATGACGTCATCCAGCAGCCATTTTGTGAAATCACATTATCGATCATATCTTCATAACGATTCATCAAAAGTAAACCATATTTGACACGGTTCTAGGACTCCTACCCCCTGGACAACCACCCCCCGGATAACCACCCTCTAGGACAACTACCCCCTAGGACAACTACCCGCTAGGGCAACCACCCTCTAGGACGACTACCCCCTTAGGACAAGTACCCCCCAGACAACTACCCCCAAGACAACTACCCCCTAGGACAACCACCCTCTAAGACAACTACCCCCCGGACAACTACCCCCTGGACAACTACCCCCCGGACAACTACCCCCTGGACAACTACCCCCCGGACAACTACCCCCCGGACAACTACCCCCTGGACAACTACCCCCGGACAACCACCCCCTAGGACAACTACGAGGGGTAGTTGTCCCTGGGGGTAGTTGTCCGGGGGTAGTTGTCCAGGGGGTAGTTGTCCGGGGGGTAGTTGTCCGGGGGGTAGTTGTCCGGGGGGTAGTTATCCGGGGGGTAGTTGTCCTAGAGGGTGGTTGTCCTGGGGGTAGTTGTCTGGGGGGTAGTTATCCGGGGGTACTTGTCCTAGGGGGGTAGTCGTCCTAGAGGGTGGTTGCCCTAGGGGGTAGTTGTCCTAGGGGGTAGTTGTCCTAGAGGGTGGTTATCCTAGGGGTGGTTATCCGGGGGTGGTTGTCCAGGGGGTAGGTGTCCGGATACGACTTGACACACATAAACGTCAGGTCAAGCCCATGGTCAAGCCTCAACATGACATGTAATAAAATCCGCGCTAACATAATGACGCGCACGTTCGCGCGTCAAAATTTAAAAAATGCTCAAAATCACCCAAGGACCAAGGCGAGTCCCCACAATAGGCCATATAGGGGCAAAACATCTAAAAATATCTAGAATCTTCGTAAATCTTCTTAAATATTGATCGTTTTTCGCCCAATATTTTGATATGTTGTAGCTGAGACAATTCTCTACAAGATCAGTCAATACTATTTTTCAGTTGGACACAGCATCATGGTATAATGTAAACGGGCATGTCAATTTGCAACATTTTACACGCATTGTCTATGGAAAATGACTTTCACTCAAACCTTGATTCTGCATTCCAGTCTTCTCAGAGCACTAGCTCCGTCATTCATCCATGATTTTCGCCCAGCTTCGAGTATGTTTTGTAGTTGTGAAAATTCTCACCTTTATGTAACCTTTAACCTTTATATTTTGATCAGATCTCGGGATCATACCCACATTTCAATCTGAAAGCGGGATTTGAGAATCTCATTTTCCATTACACGTTACCTCTATGGGGATAATTCTTGTATAGTGGTCTTCAAACTGAAATTGTTTCCTAAATGCTAAATGATGCCGGCGAGATTTGTACAGTAAGAGAAACAAGAGAAGAAGTTTCATGCACCGTATAGAGTCCTGTGAATAATTAATCATCAATCAACATCCATCATCAGCCATCAAAATCATCAATCATCACTATCACCATCATCGTCATCACCATAATTATGATCTCATGATCAAGCAATTCATTTTCAGTACTTTGTTTAATAATTACGTCATTACTTGTTCCATTACTGCATATACTCATGACAATCCCTATCTTTGTCAATGTCAGTATCATGATCATGATCATCCTCATTATCCTGATGACCATCATAATTAAGGACAGACCACCGAATTCGCCCAGCAGACGAATTAAGATCTCATCTAGTTTTTATTATTATTATTATAGGTTTTCTCGGCCAACTTCGTAAGCTTTTCATTCCTTTTGATACATGGGTCATTCAAATTCGCGAAATACCGATGTAGGCTTGAGAATGTCATTCAAAATGGCACTTCGTTCATTTGAATTACTTCTTTGGTCAATGGAATTTGCACTTGTATCATTCAATTTAAAGGAGAATTAAGCCCTGATTACAAATTTACTTATATTGGAAGGTGTAATATATTCCTACTTATTGGCCTAAATCATTTTCTAATAAGATATCAGAAAAGGGTATAAATAAAGATATTCCAACACCCGGTATCGTCTCCTACTCATTTACATGGGGGCTGCCATTTTCTTGCTGATTTGGAGTTGTACATGAACCATTGAGAAATGTTCCAGTCAGGAAGATATTTTGAATCCTAAATTGATTTTCTTCATTACCTAAAATCCCATATGTGACGGAAAATATAAAGTGGGTGTTTACATGTATTATAAAAATTAAATCTTTATAATGATACTTTTAAATTGTCTGGTTTTGCTTAACAAAAATCTATTTTCTTGGGTTTGCCAAACAGAGCAGAACATAATATATGCAGCATGCATTCTGACTTTTCAAGTCCATTATCCGAAAGCAGGTGAATGCATAGTTTGCCGCTATAGATGCTCAGGGAAGAGGCATCCATAAAATTTGAATTAATTTGCTCCGTCCCATACGTCCAGTATCGAGAAAATAGATTTCTATTAAGCGAATATCGATTTTCAACAGAAATATATAAGGAAATCTTCAGTTTAAAAATAAATTGACATATCTATTCTATATTTTTAATCTCAAATGGGTTTTTAATTTTGAAAAAGGCAATTGAGCATTTGGATTAAGAAAATCTTCTTGTACACATAAACAAAATGGCAGCCCCCATGTGCTGCTACCAGACGATACATATTGCTAGCAGATGTTAAATTTTGCTCAGAAAAAAATGATTCGTATCGATCTCGTATATTTTGACGCGAAGCCATATAGTCTAACAAGTAGGAATAAATAACACCTTTGAACACTATCGTCTTTATTTTTAAGCGTAATTCTCCTTTAACAACCGGTTACAAATGCGCAGTTTGCATTCAAATTGGTCAACGCTGGCAAAGTGGACGTCCGGATCATTCAATTTCACACCTGGTCATTCAACATAACAAAGTTTTCAATCAAATTCGCCTATCATTACAAACATATGGTATATGCACATTTTTCTCATCTAACAAAAGTGAGCTTTATTCTTTATCAATATCCGGTGATGTGTTTAAGAAATAACTCCTTGCATACCACCTAAGGGTCATGGGTATCAACAGGAGGGGGGACATGCCCCCCCCCCCCACGATTAGGATGGTGATTGTGATTATTAATGTGGTAGAAAGACTACATATAATGTACACAAATATAAATGGCCCAAAAGAGATCATGACCGCCGAAGAATTTTTTCAAAAAACAACAACAAATAAACAAACATGAAAACTTTGCTAATTCTACATGTCGGTGATGTGACTAGGTATAGAAAAAATCTATATATGATCGTTCAGTTGCTAAATAGTGTTGATTTAGTGGGTATACAACTCTAGTGGGAGCAAGTAAAATGTTTGTTGTTCACTATACCGTATAATTTAAAATGAATATAGCACGGAACAAAGATAACGGATTTATATGAAGATTGGGTGAGATTAAAATGATTATAAACGTGTTTATTTTGTCTGCAAAGCGTGTGAAGTTGTATGCAAAGAAATGAATTTGAATTCACGGAAGGCGTTATTACGTAATCGCGAATCGTCTCGCTTTAATTTGAATAAAAATTCTCCAAAGACGAAACACGTTTTAATTCGAATGCAAACAAAATGTTTTTGAATGACAGTTTTATGAAATCGAATGCTAAAAAACAAATTTTTGAATGATAAACACAGCTACGGTGGCAGAATCGGTGAATTTGAATGCACATAAAATGAATTCGTGTGGCCAGCTTACGAATTTGAACGAGAAATCCTATATTATTTTCCAGGTAGTCATTTTCAATACAGTCAGACCGCAGGTCGTATGCAAATGAGCAAAAATTGCGCATTTTATTTCTAGTGCCCGAAATGGACTCTCTCCCTGCACCCAGTCGGCTGTATCGCATGGTCATCTTTAAAGTTATGTTCTTCAATAAATATTAATGGTGTGCCCATTAGACTTTCTGCAAAAATAAATGAATAGTTTACCAACACAGGGATATTTTGTTTCAGTCAGAATTTTAGAAATAAGTTGTTTAAAATAACTGATGAAACAGTCATACAAAAGCCCTTTTTTCACAAGATTTCAAGTTGTTAAAAGACATATAAAAAGTATATGAGCCGCCATCAAGACACATATGTATGGAAGTGCTGGAATCTCATCTTTTTCATCGTTACATTCAAAACATCCATAAATTTATGACAGAGTCAGGATCCAGCAATATTCAGCCGCAGATTATCCGTTGTCAAGACCATGGTCAAGACCATAGAATCTTAGACCTGTGATTGGCAAGCTAGGCATCTGTAACCAAGTGCGCGTTGAATGAAACAATGCGCAACCTGTTGCTTCATCCTTGCGCAAACATACGCATAGCTGTTGCCTGGCTGTGAGAAAACATCTTGCCTGGTGGTAACCAATCGGAATGCTGGAATTGACTTTTTTAAAGACAAAATGTGTACATTGGTTACATATTGCTGGATCCTGACCCTGTCATGAAGTGCACATTAATGTTAGTTCAATCTTTGGAAAGTACAGAAAATGTTAGTTTTGGCCAGAATTATATTTCATTTCATTTCCATTTTTTGTCATAAAAGGAACACCATTTTTTACCAATTTCGTCTTTTATTTTGAACACAATAAAAGCATGTCACAAATCTCTGATCCCTCTTCTTTTATTTGATGTATAACTCATGACAATTGGTGAATGATAAGTAGTCTATTCAATAAATTGCAAATGAGATGTTCCAGGCTGTTCATGCTCATTATGTATTCATAGTCAGGCAGAACTGGAAATAAAATAGCGCGCTTTTAGGGGACCTGCGGATTGGCTGAATTATAGTTACGTATAATATATATACGGGGACAGGGAGAGGCGGGGGGGGGGGGGGGGGGGTGAGGGAACTTTGAACCATTCCACTAGCGCTCAGAGGAAAAATTCGGAAAAAGTGACATGGCGGAGATTGTAGAGCATGGTCCAAACTAACGAAAAAATGTAATTTTATTAAAATAAAAGTGGCTTTGACCATCGCGAAATAGTCTTTTTGCAGACGGTCATCTACGTGTAATATATATGTGAATACGGGGGAGGGGGTGACTTTGAACGATTCCGCTAGCGCTCAGAGAAAAATTCAGGAAAAATGACTAGACGGAGATTGTAGTCATCTCTTGGGGTTTGGTTGGGGACTATTCGGGGAAAGTTCCGGAAGAGCAGGGAGCATCCAGAAAACGGCGGTCAAGGGTCGGGCTTAAAAAGCATATGAGATCGGTTACAATGACAGAATAAATCTGGCTCATGTCGGCCGGACTGTGTCCGAATGGAAGCTGATAGAATGCCGAATGAATACTTAATGAAGGTTTTTCGCCAGACACAAAGCGTATAGATTTGCTATATGTAAAAATATCTAAAAAAAAATAAATCAATGCACAAGTTTCCTCGGCACAAAAGGGCCCCAACATTCCCAAAGAAGGATAATAGATATAAAGTTGTAATATTATTGCTCCAGGCAAGGTGGGAAAGGAGTATCTCCACATAAGTCAGTGAGATGGCTATACAGTGATGAAGATCCCCACTCTCGATGAGTATCTTCCAGTCAATGTATGGTAACATACAGCCAAAGATATAGAAAACGAAGAGGCACATGACTTCTATAGCAAAGGACTAGACCAGAAGTCTAGTCCCCAAGGCTCCTCCAAGAAAAGGATTCTCGAGAACACATTAGAAAAGCTCCAATGAACAAAAAAAAATGTGGAAACCCTCATACCGTTGTACCAAGGTTTCCGAGGATGAAGCCGTCCGTCGAGATGCTGAGTGCATGATGCCACACCTAATGACAAACATGGCGATTATGGTTTAGAGGTGAATGCTTATAAATTGGGGGAAAGTGGTCAGAAAAGACAAAGAAGGCTACAGAGCTAGTGATCACCGTCCAAATGTTGGAAATTTTACTGGAGGTGAAGTATATTCGCTTCCGAACGATTGCGTTTTTAAAAGAACCAATGGCCTGCCGGAGACAGTTCAGTGGGATAGGAAAAAGTTCGTAGATGATCATCTTTTTTGTTACAGATTTTGTCCGAAACGCAGCGGCTGGTCCTTCCGAAGAGGGCCCTTTCAGTCAGCCCGAAGCTGAAGACATGGGGAAGGAGGAAGAAGATCACAGAGCACCGTTAGACGAGATCTCAGACAATTCCCTAACCCGACAGCACTAAGTCAGCAGCACGAGGTGCAAGGGTAGACATGGTAGATGGAGTACCTCGTACACCAAGGAAATGATGACGCAAGTGGCTGCCTCCATGGGCCCCCATATAGATGAGCAACAAGCTGGCTGCCAGGATCTCTATGCACCTGGATGTGTACGTAAATCCTCCCAGAGACATCTGTAGCATAATTAAGAGGAAGCCCTTGCAATTACAGTACTCCGATCCACATTTATTGCTCCGTGAGCATGATGAGGATAACATGCCTTATGTCGAGGGCGCAAAACCAGTGATAGAGGTTCCATTCACTGGAGAACCTTTCACATACCCTCATCCATCCATCTGTACTAGTAGAGTTGTCTATCTACTACCTCGGCTCGTCCTTACATTTATCGTTAATAGCCCGGCAGATATTCTCCATTATCAATAGTGTTGTGGAGTACTCTGAAAGCGAGTCTTGGGTTGCATGGGGCCATCTCTCAAATTATCAGGTATCAAATGGTCGTAAAACCTATGCTGATTTCTGCTTTAATAGGATCCACTCTCTAACTTGCAAATTGTCTCCTCCTAGTTATCCTTCTATCCTGCAACATTATGACCGAGTCTAAAATTTAGGCAATCGCGGTCATTTGCACTTGACGCACCTGATCATGCTGATGATGGTTCTTGTATGGAACTCCTGATATGAGGTCTGTTGGCTGTGCTAATCAGGTAATCGCGTATAGCTGATTATCATAAATGCCCACAAGTGCCCACTCAAGAAATGTACGTTTTAATTCTAGTATTTTCGGCACTCAATATAATCGTTTGCATCGTACCCAGTTATATAAAAAATTATGTGATCTTTCTGTGTATACATTCGGGTCGGCGAAAAGTAATTATCATTCTAATGTAATGTTTTTAATTATTTATGTCTTGATCGTGACTCTATCCGTTTTTGTTTTTGTTTTGTTTTGTTTTGTGTGTTTTGCGAACGCTGGATTGCTTTGCTTCGTCGCCCATGACTAGGTCAGAATAAAGTTAAATTGCGCCCACCAGTCCAATTATATATCGATCAAAAACATTTTTTACATAGCTTTGTTGCTCTCTGGCTCTCTCTCTCTCTCTCTCCTTCCCTCTCTTTTGATGTTTTTCCTTTGTATGGTGAATGGTATTGCAGTGGTGCTGAGAAATCACGCAAGAATTAATAGTCCATCCCGGGTATATTTTCCGAAGGGGGTGGGGGGGGGGGGGGGGGGATGGGGTATCCCATGGTACTAATACCCCTTTAAAAAGTTGTTTTCATATTTCTTTGTACAATAGCTGGGGCACTCCCACCCCCCGATCCCGCATTCGTCCATGCATGCCTTTTCCAGGAAATAGAAGAAATCACTACACTACCTTATAGCCGTCTAGTTTGGCCGCGTCGCTTCCCAGATCACGAGCTGACTTAAAGAACATGTTGCCCTTTTCTCTTGATATTCTTGAGGTGTCCTGTTTAGTTGTCTTACCGGCACCTAGATGAACAATCAGGAAAATTTTTGTGTTACTTAGACAGACTTTAAAAAACCCAAAACATTACGTTATCACTGTAGAATAGGTGAATACAGAAGACACTCTCATAAAGAAACTCAAAATCCAAGTTTTCCCATCATAATTAATCCAGTTCATATCGTTTGTTGTGAACCAGAGATGTGGTAATATCTTTCTGACTCTCAGCATACGATAAGGCCTAAGGATTCCCTGTTAAAGAATATTAAGATATTATTCAATTTTTTTTTAAATCCACAAATACTATTTCTATTACTCTGTTATATGTTATTATTATGTATGTTATTTTTCTGCTGTAATAGCGCTCTGATCATTTTTCTCTAAAAGCGCTTAATAAGAAACAGTTATTATTATTATTATTATTATCAAATTTTCACTGACTGGTATACAAGAGGTGCTCTGGATTTACAGCTGCCGTAATACATTGGTTACTGTTGTGTTCTGAATTAATTACTGATAAACATAATTTGTTCCTTGATTTGTCAAAAATGACAATATAATTCAGGCATTGTTGTAATTTTCAATTCAATTTAAAGACATTTATTTCCAACTTTTAAATATAAGTGTACAAAGTAATAAATGGACAAAATAATGTACATGTATTTATAACAAAAATATGACAAAATATACATTCATGTAGTACATACATAGTTGGAGGAAACACCGCTAAAAGCAAAAGCTTGGGCCGAGGGTGCCCTTAGTACATAATACATAATAGTACATAATAAATATATAAAAAGAAAATAACTACGTACAAAAAAAGAAAAAGATAACATTTCTAGATCGCTGAGCTTGATCGGAGGGAAAAAGAAAAAAGGAAAGAAAAAAAAAAGAGGGGGAAAGAGGAAGGGGGATGGAGGTGCAACATAAAAGGAGTACGGAAAACAGAAATATTCACGAAGAAGTAGAGAGAAGAAAGGGAGAGAATAGACCCAATGGAGGGTGGGGAAGTGTCTTAAACCATATTATTTGTAAGATGAAGTGAAATGTCTTTTCATCCTTCTTGAGAAGCTGGCAAGATATGCAGAGTATTTTATTGTGTCTGGGGTAACGTTCCACAGCTTAGGTCCCGAGTACCAGATGTTATGTTGGAATAATAACGTTTTGTGCTTGGGTAGATGGATGTGATTTGCGTGTCTGGTTCGTATTTATGAATAGTATAATTTAATTGAAAGCGGTTACAAATTCGTCAGGAAATAAAATGTTTGTACATCTGGACATAAATATGCTTTGTTGATGTTTATTTATATCGGTAAATTTTAGTATGCTAAATTGTTGGAACAAATGGTCGACGTGACAACGGGGAGCAGTACCTGTAGTTATACAAATTATTTACTTTTGTAGAGTGATTAATTTGTGTAATTTGTAGGTGGTTCCCCCATGCTAGGTTGCAGTATGATAGATATGGTAGGATAAGAGAATAAAGCATACGGAGGATGTTGTTTGGTAAAATGTGCCGCAGTCTAGAAATTATGTCAATGTTTTTAGAGACTTTGCTTTCTGTTTCAAGAATATTCCCCCCCCCCCCCAAGATTTTAGAACTATGAATGTGCACACCTAGAAATGTTGTGCTTTCAACTCTAGATAGTAGTACGTTGTTGAGATAATATATGGAAATGCTGTATAAATCAATGTTTTATTGTTGTGAAAGATCAGATTGTTACATTTTTTTAAACTGACAGGCAATTTATTAGCCTTAAACCACTCGCATACAAGGGTTAGCTGTTGATTAACATTACTGCACAGTGAGGTAAGTTTAAATCCGCTATACATAACATATTCGTGTCGTCGGCATAAAGACCAAAAGTTAATGTTGCTGTTGATTTGAAGATGTCGATTATGTAAAGAATAAAAAGTAATGGACCAAGCAACGACCCTTGAGGTACACCACATGTGATATTACTCATGTTATGAGAAGACCGAGTCAAACTTAGTGCACTGGAGGCGATTGCTAAGATAACTGGCAAACCAATAATGCGCTATGCCACTATGCAATGCTATCCCATACATATAAAGTTTTTTTTAATAGAATTTAGTGATTAATGGTATCGAAGGCTTTCGATAGTCTATACAAAATTCCAATTGAATATTGATTTTTTTTTGTCATAGGAGTCAATTATATCGTTTGTTAGTTTGGATAATGCCATAGGCATAGCTGTAGAAATTTTTTGGCAGAATCCAAATTGGTTATTGTAAACAATGTCGTGTTTACTAGAAATTCGTAAGTCCTGATGTATAGAATGCGTTCGAGAATTTTAGGAAAAACCGATAGAACAGATATTGGTCTATAGTTGGTAAGCTGTCTTTTGTCCCCAATCTACTTTTTGAAAGAATGTCATAAAGAAATTTGACATCCTTCAACTTTGCAATGTGTAAAGTCTGATATACATGTAAGTTTTAGTTATTTAGTTATTAACAAGCCAAAATGCCACATGTTTTTGCCCTAACAAACCCTGTATATATACCACGAAGACAATAAAAAAAAAAATCCGTTGATACAAAATATGAAAACTAGAATATCTTGAAAACAGGAGCTGCATATACATGTATAATGTAAACGAGAATATCTTGAATACAGGAGCCAATCAACAAATTTAAGTAACGATTCTTTTTCAGTGACCCAAAATTGGTCTAGTTTGATTGCTTTTGTTCAAGAGGCATTTTCGCTGTTGACAAGATTTATCATGATGCTTATGTTCAATAGGCCTGTTTACTAATATATTCATAGTTATGCCCACAAGCATATACTCGGGGCAAACTCCGATCCACGTTGTTTGCTACACACAGCATTGCTGTACAAAGTGAATGGGCGAATCGAGTAACTGTGGGATTTGCAGAGACTTTGGTCGTTTCCACTTCTCGCAACCAAAAGTCAAACCAAGATGGAACTACAAGAGAATAGTATTATCACGTGAAAGAATAATATTAGGCCTTAAGAATATCACAGAAGCATTTTAAGAGGTAAAAATTGTCCGATCAACAGTCAAACATCGGCCATGCAAAGCCTGCTGGCGAGAGTGTCTACGCTATCGCAAGAGCACTTCTATTGCCCGACCTGTCCCCGTAGCGACAGTAATGGCCTGCCTAACACACACAATAACCATCGTCTCAAATTTTGCTCTCTGTACGGGATTATTTGGCATTTTAACCCTTACATTCTGGCCCGTAACTAGGGGGGGGGGGGATGGGTTCAGTGGGTTCGAACCCCCTCCCCCCCCCCCCCCCCCCCCCCCCCGTTGGTGAGCAGAGGTCCGCTTGAAAAAAAATGAAAGAAAAGCGAGGGGAGAGATGATGGAAAGAGAAAATAACGTGATAAAATATCGGACTTTCCCTTTATTTTAATACATTTTATTTGGATTTTGTCCTGTAACTTCCTAATCTGGCAATGTCGTCTTTCACCATTCATTTTCGAATTTTGTACATTATGCCATGTTGCAATCGATTTTTTTTCAAAGCGTCATTCAAAGAACTATTTGATTTCGTTTGTAGTACGTCCATGGCAGGCCTGTAACGGATGGGGGGGGGGGGGGGGAGGGGGGGTTCAGAGGGTTCGAACACCCCCTAGAAATCTGCCTGAATAACAACAATCAGAATATCAGAAACTATCAGAATAGTGCTGTTTAGGTGAAAAATTGGAAAATATTTCCATACCAACTGGCTTAGATAGGGAGGGGTACTGCACAAAGAGGTCACGTGAAAGGGAAGAGAGGAAGGAAAGTGAGAAATAATGTGAGATAATAGGGTTTCCAATCAATTTGAACACTTTTTTATTTGCTTTTGTCCTGCAACTTCATAATATTGCACAATCATTTATAAGGCCTAGTCAATTTACGTCTTTGGCCATTCATTTTCGGAATTATTTTTTATTTTTATTTTGCTATCGATTTTGTTAAACTGAAAGAGTTCAAATAAACACCATATACAAAGATAAGGTGGGAAGATAAGCAGTGATAAGCATGATAAGACTCAAATGAAATCTGTGGTAATGGAATATGATAGTGAAAGATAGAAACCATGATACTGGAAAAGAGAGAAAGAGGGGTATTTAATGTGTCTGTTCACTTCCAAATAGAAAGTTTTCCCGCTCTCGGTTTCATGGAGTACTCCTCGCGGACCCGCTCTAGTCATTCAGGCCCTTTAATTATGGCCCTCTAATATAGCCTGTTCAACCGGAGTGCCATGAGAGTATTTTACAAAACATCGACTTCTTGGGAACTATAATCAGAAATAACAAGATGCCCCAATATAACACTTGGGGTGTGTTGGAAATAACATTTGGGAGATAGTAAAGTGCTTTTTCCGTAGCTCGCTTCGCTCAATCACAAAACTTTGAAACGAGATAGTTTGAGGGAGCGAGGACAATGAATATTTCCATAGTTTCCAACATTTCCATGTTATTGTTATATATCAATCTTATGGCAATTTTCGGGCACGACACTGCCTTATCGCTATGGCGCCCAGATATTAGGGTTACCTTACTTTCTATATTGAAATGAGCAACAACAAATTAAAGTGCAATTTTCTTCGCTCGCTTCGCTCACTTGCATACATATGGGATAGTTTCTGGCAGCGAGGTCCATTAATATTTCCATAGGATTTTATTGCAATATTCAGGCACGTCGCTGCCCTATCGCCATGGCACCCACATACTTGTTAGGTCCACTTTCTATATTGAAATGAGCACGTACAGCAAAGTAAAGTGCACTTTTCCTCGCTCGCTTCGCTCGCCCGCAAACCTTATATACGAGATAGTTTCATGCAGCGAGGTCCATGAATATTCAATGTTAGGACAATTTTCGGGCACATCACTGCCCTATTGCCATGGCGCCCAGATATTTGGGTTACCTTTCTATAAAAGAACAACAGCGAAGTGCCCCTCCCCCCGTTCGCTTCACTTACTACAAAAACTTTATTAATATGAATGATTCCTGGCAACAAGATGACAGGAGATATAGCTTTACATTTCACCTATTGGTGATTAATATAGTAAAATTGTGCAATTTAATAGTATATTTTTATTTTTCTCTCGCTCGTTTTGCTAGCTCGAAGTATTTGGAATTCTACACAGAGGTATAGTATATGTTCGGTATTCACATTTGACCCCCCCCCCCCGTCAAATAATTCTGACTACGCTCGTGCCCATACCCTTAGAGGGGCACGCCCCCTGACCCCGAACCCGCCACCCCTACTTGGTCGCTTTTTCCAATGATGACCCCCCCCCCCCCCCCCGCAAAAAATCATAGTTACGGGCCTGGTATTTCACTTTGTATATAAAAAGCTGCTATAATCCGATGTTCCTCTTGCCTTGTCCTTACTTGTGTTCAAAATAAAGACGGATAAACATATAAATCAGAAAAGCTGGAGATTCGGACTTTCCCCATAGACATTAAACACACACAGCAGGCTGCTGAGCTTGCCATGTCTCGTCGTGCACGGCACGTGCGGGGGATTTGCCAACCCAGTCTCTAGGATTTGCATACTCAACAAAGCCTAATTTGTTATAGAATATTTTATTATTGATTAAATCAGATTTCAGTTTCATCGATGGTCTTAAAAGTATGAAATTAGATTTTGTCAATTATGACCAATCACCATAGGTTCACATGAAATATTCAGTGTTGCAAGTTCAAGGTTCACATTTACACTGAATTCTCGACGTTCAAAGCAATCTCTGTTTAAAAAAAATTATAAAAAATGACAATTACATGAATAACGGTTACCATGGCAACGGAAACTGATACAAATATACATTTGTCAGTCTGAATGATGGAGAATATCATTCTGAACAGAATGTCCAAGTTTTGCTGAATTAGGATTACGAGATACAAAGATATAACGTTTATGTGTTCTATGTGTTGACAGATGTCGAAAAATCTACAAAATTTCCCAAAACGGAGGTTTATATAATACAATACAATACAATACAATAAGCATTTAGTACGCCCTTCCCATAAGGCTCGGAGCGTTTAAATGCTTTGCAGGGTACTCTACTGATAAGCAATTAAGGTGATCATTATCAAAATGGTGTTCATATATACACAAAAGAAATGTATGGTATCTGTTATCTGTTTAAATATTGTATCAAACCCATATCAAAACTAAAGTAGAAAAACGGAATCAATTTTTACCCCAAAAATATCAAAAAATTCTCCAAACCATGTTGGTTTGTATTGAAATAGACGGTTGCCATGGCAACGGTCAGTAAAGTAGATAGGTTTGGTTGGTATCAAAATACGAGGAAATAATCGGACGACCATGCAAGTTTCAATGAAATATGATAATCATACAAAACGTTACAGGGGAAGATGTCAAAAGGGTACAATGGGACCCCCTAAGAAATTGAATAAAAGCCCATTTTCATCACCTTTGATGGCATTTTGTTTTTCAGCATGAGCGGCCACCTTTTTCTTGTTAACATCTTAAATATCTTAAAGTACATTATAAAGAAGATTTTTTAAAAGGTGGTTTCGTTTAGTCCTGGGGGAGGGGGTGCATGGATACCCCTGTAAGATACCCTACTAATATGACTAATAACCTGACAATACAATAATTATGAAGCTATTTGTCGTGAGGTTTTTCCATTTAGTCCTGATAACAATGAATTTCAACTAGAGATAAATTGTGTTGCTGCATTAATACAAATTTTATTTTGTAAGTATTCAATTTTCAATGGTGTCAGTTTGATTCATAATTTTTAGACATTTGCGTAACGCTCACCACTACATGAAGGGTCATGCCCCGAACAAGCTCCGCCATGTTTTTTAGGAATCTCCTCTGTGCATGGTACTTTTGTAGCTTTGATGCCATCTTTGGCGCCGTTGAAACCCGAGGTTTGACCAAAATGGCTTTCATTCCAGTCACAGTCCTCCACATCTGGACTGAAATCTTTGACATATTTTGCAAAGTATCCCTTCCGTCCTACGTACAAATCGAATTTCACTTCATCTCGAACTTCAACGGGCTGGTACAACACTGCGGATATGTGGAAGAATACCTTTCTGTAAGTTTCATTTACTGTTATAAACCCATAGCGACGTCTGTCTAGATATCGCTTCACAATGCCAGTTACATTAGGATACAGGAGTGTCTCTTGATATACAGCCTCATCAGGTTCGGAGTTAGAATCTTCAACCCCCTGATTAAGAAACTCTATGGATTCTGCAAAGTGCCCCTTTGGTCCGACACACAAATCAAACACCACCTCATCTCCAACTTCAACGTACTCGTCTGGGACTTCTGAGATATGGAAAAACACTTTGTTGTAAATGTCATTCACTCTGATGAACCCATAGCGACGTCCGTCTTTATATTGTTTCACTACACCCATTACACCTTGTTGAATGAGTTCCTCTTCTGGATCAGGCTTGGACTCAGACTCTGCATTGTCCGAATTTAAAAACTCACAAGATTGTGCAAAGTACCCTTTTGGTCCGACACACAAATCAAACACCACCTCATCTCCAACTTCAACGTACTCGTCTGGGACTTCTGAGATATGGAAAAACACTTTGTTGTAATTGTCATTCACTCTGATGAACCCATAGCGACGTCTGTTTTTATACTGCACAACCACTCCAGGTACACCTTGTTGAATGAGTTCCTCGTCTGGATCAGACTCGGACTCAGACTCTTCATTGTCCGAATTTAAAAACTCAAAAGATTGTGCAAAGTACCCTTTCGGTCCGACACACAAATCAAACACCACCTCATCTCCAACTTCAACGTACTCGTCTGGGACTTCTGAGATATGGAAAAACACTTTGTTGTAAGTGTCATTCACGCTGATGAACCCATAGCGACGTCTGTTGTTATACTGCACAACCACTCCAGGTACATACTTTTGAATGAGTATGCCCTGTGACATGATGACATGAAAGTCAAGCTAATCGATCAGTATATAATTATGTTCTCAACTTGATCACGACATCCGTACATTCAACAAAATAATATGTTCAAGCAGCCAATGGTAAGCATATTGTGAATGATAATACGTCATTCACATTGTGTCGCAGATTTTAAGTATTGACCTGATAATAAAGAAGAAGGAACTATACACAAGCTATACAAGTAAGAATCACGATAACTAAATGAAAACAAAATGATGAATCAGAGTATCAATGAAAACAAAATGATGAATCACAGAATCATCGCAGATTGCGCAATGTTTGGGGATTTCCAATTTCGTTAACGCTACACGCTCTAAAAGTAGACATACTGTTCCGTATTTAAACACTATGCATGCTAGGAATATCATTGATCTCGTGCGCCAATGGCCCATGCACAAACACAAATAAACATGCTCTGTTGACTTCCAATGGATTGGTGGATCAAATGAATCTACATTGTACAAAAATCAGACTCCGGACCCCCTCCTTTTCAGATGAATACCCATTATATACATTAACATTGTGTCTCATTGAGGCCGGTACATCATCCACGTGCAAAAGGATAAAAAGGGTACCTTTTCAGCAATAAGCGCATAACCCGGGTAACGCGTTTAGGGTATAAACAAGCAAAATCAAGAAAAAGGGTATCAAATTCAGAGACTAATAAGAAGATCCGCGGAAGGAGTGGGGTGGGGGGGGGGGGGGGGCGGGGTATACTTCGGTAATATGCTACAAATTAGGTTACATTTCTTTTATCTTTGGGGGGTAAGGGGTGAAAGGCAGGAACATAATTATAACTGTTAGATGTAAAAAAAAAAAAAAAAAAAAAAGACGAGGGGGATTTCGGCCACTTCATATTTTAGGGCTCTTTATAATCAATTTGATTTATTTCTACTTTTTACTTATATCATGGAAGCATATACCAGGGTAAACTTCCTTTTACGACAGCCACCTAACATGAAAACAATGTATAGGGTTAGGGTTGGGGTCAGGGTTTAGGGTTTAAGGTTAGGGTTTAGTGTTTACGGAACCGCACATTTGGGTGGCTGTCGCATAAGTCATTATATTATCAACAACGACAGTGACATGAAAGGAAAAATGGCCAAACTCAGATTAATGAGCGTTTTAAATTTAGAAATGATGACACTACGTGAAAGTGGGTTTTGATGCACATAACCCGGGGTTATGGTATAAGCGAGGGAGCAACGCGACCAAGCGACAGATTCCCCCCCCCCCCAATTTCCACCCCTCAAATTGAAATTTCTTACGTATTCTACCTTTACACACACACACACAAAAAAAAAATCCAAGGGAATACAGCGACCTAGCAATAGAATTTTTTTGTTTAAATTTTGAACATTCCTATTTTGGGGGCGCAAAACAAATGAAATCCCTGAAGAAATACATTTGAGGAATTTAGTAAGGCAATTGCAAGGCAAATTTATGATTTATTTCGAATGTTCTATAGGCCTACCTTGAAAGTGCTTTTTATGCACTTATATCCCATCTGGGGGCGCAAAATTTAACAGGCTCCCGCTTGATGCGGTGAGGGGGCAAAGCAAATAGAGTCAATTGGAATTGAACGTAATTGTGCGAGGAAGCGAAGCGACCGAGTTTTAGAAAGTTTCCGCATTACAAACCCTATAAAACACAATTTCTTACGCCTTTTGTCCTTGACTGGGGCGCAAATAACCCTAAAAGACCATAAAATTTATTGTATTTCTCGCCTTTTTCTTTCTCTCTTTTTCTTTTTTTCTGCCCCCCCCCCTTCAAGTGCGCCCGGGGCACGTGCCCCCTCTGCCCCCATAAATACGCCATTGCCTCATACCGTACATGTTATTGTATATATATCGCCTCAAATATATTATTCATTCCATTATGACAGACTAAACCGATCTCTAGACATCATTCGGGGAAGGGGGGTGTAGGAGATCACGTGACTTAGGAATATCGGTTGCCACGGTGTAAAGAAGGAGACCCCCCTCCCCCACACCAAAATTTTCTTCGAAAATATTTCTACTGTGATATGAATACGTATAGGATACTACTCCCGTCTCCCCTCGCGCTGGGGGTGACGGGAGGCCGATGGGGGGGGGGGGGGGGGGGGAGTAGGAAAAGTCAATCCGTCGGTCCTCCCAAGACCCATATAAGGGGGAGTAATGCCCCTGAAAAGAAAATGACAATAAATTCATTTTTTTTCTCATTTTGTATCCTTCAAAATGGACGTATACCGCTAATTATGCATGTTATGTTTTCATGGCCTTAATTTCTCTTTGAGTATTAAACCACAGAAACATGGCAAGATCAAATAGCTCCCTCTAGCTCTATGCATGGATATACTCACTGGCGTTGACAGGGTCACAGGGGAGCCATGGCCCCTCCTATTCAGCCACTAAAAAAAAAAAGAAGAAAAGAAAAAGCGAGAGCGAAAAAGCGGGGGAAGAGGGAAACTCCCCCCTTCCTTGCACCCATCCCTGTTACAGTGCAGTATTACGTCCAAATAACTAAAAAGCAGTCCGGACGTTGAAGTAAATCTCCTCCTAAAAAAAATTGCTACGAGTAAGACACTTTTTACCGCCGCGCGAAGCAAGGGCGGTACTAATTTCAGTCGATTCTGTCCCCATGTTTGTTTGTTTGTTTGTTAGTGTTGTAACGTTTGAATGGTTCCATTCCAGTTCACCAAACTTTCAGCGAATCTTCATCTAAGTAATATGCGATTTCCTATTGAATTCCACGGTCATAGGTGCATCTGATTTTTTAAATTATTTTTTTATATTAATTTTTTGGATATTATAGCGCCGAAGGTACAGCACGTACCGTCATATTTGGCCTGTGCATGCAGTGTACGAAAAAGCACCGCAACATAGTATCTATTGAGTTATCGTATCCGCGCGCGCGCTATTCGTATGATGAGAGACTAGACTATAGTCTAATTAAAGTACAGTGCAATCGGAGAAACTGCTAGAGCTTCGCCGGTCACATATGCACTGTAATGTATTTTTAGTTTTTTCTTTTTTCTTTTATTGTTGTTTTTATAATATTTATTTCTCCTGGCCTAAAGCTAGTTACAGGACTATAAAATGTTTGTAGTCGGCCGTAGTCGCAACCAGCCTTGCTCGCAACATTTTATCATTTATCTGTCATTTTGTGTTCGTGTGTAGATCTAAGTACTGTTAGGTCCAACGACGTTACATCTGTGCTGCTGCAGTGTAAGATCAGCCGTCGTTCGGGTGTTGGCTACGCTGACATTGGGTACGACAACGCTCCGCTGAACCCCCTCGCGAGGAGGAGAGCGATCAAAACAATAAAGTGACAAAAGACTCCTCCAAACAGAGGGATTTTTCCGTCTAGCTGCAGTGTAACTATACACAGCGCTAACGCAACAGAAATTGGATATGCGATAGCACTTTTTGTAGCAGCATTGAAATCTGCACAATTTTTCACGTAATGTGGCTATGCCTAGGCTAGCCCCGGGACGTTTCAACCACAAAGTAATGCCTAGGCTATTATAGTTTGCTGCATGGATACAATTTCCCATTGAATTCCACAGGTGCATCTGTTTTTTCTTTATTTAATTTTTATTTTTTTCTTTATTGTTTTGAAGGTGTGTATAGGCAATATTTAAGTCATACTATTACTACTCTAGTTAGACCTAGATCTATAGTACAATGGTACTTATAAGGTAGCCACTTCAGTTCTAAGAACTGTTCTCCCAGCGGGCCCTGCATAACAATTACCCCATAGTCATCAGGTACAATTCAAACCTGCCCAATAAGCCACTTCGGGGACGCAATCTGAGCATGAGCAGATAAAGGTCATCTGTACCAAATTCTAAAACCCACTGACACTAATATTCGATATGTGTTCATGAATGTCATGTAATCATTATTCAATTTATGCACTAATGGTGCATTCCATGATATCCAGGTGGAAGTATTCTTTTTAAAGGGGGAAACAAAAGCTATTCATGAGGCACCTCTATCATAGTTATTTTTCTGAAGTGCACATAAAGGGACCCTCCATGTCTAAAATATCTGTGGATATTTGGGGTCATTTGTACCATGCGCTAACCCCGAAATGGATTATTATCTTGAGCACAATCTCAACTCCCCGGGGAGCATGCAAGCCAGGTTATCAGATGACGCTCACGGCTTAGGTTCCCATCACTCATGGGTAAAAAAAAAGCGAGCGGATAAAATGCCTTGCCCAATGACATAAACACCAGACATAGTAGGGTTCGAACCCGCGACCCTCAGATCCAAAGACGAGAACCCCAATCCACTATACACCACAGCGCATCCGCAATTAATTCTTATTGAATGGTAATGAGGTGGGACACTACATCGCGCAGGCGCGGCGGTTCACTGTTGCTAAACAGTATCAATCTAGTTACACTTCTACAAATGTAGGTCATCAGGATCTACATGTGTATTTGCCCGTAATTTTGCTTAGTTTGCAAGTTGACTGGACTGCTTTTTTCTTTTCTTGATTATAAGTTAGATAAAATTTTATATGATCAGTGTCTTATTTTGTACTTGGTTTAGCTACCCAGTCAATTTTTTCTTTTGCATATTTCGTTATTTTTACTGTGTGTTTTCTTTGAGTTGGATATGAGGGAAGCTCCTTTTGATGTTCACATATAGTTCCATCATGGTAATTCATTATCTCTAATTTGTATCATTTTGCTCTGGAGTCTAAGTTAGACAAGATCTCATCTAATCAGAGTCTTATTTTTATAGTGGTTTCATGACTCAGTCAGGGTTGGCTTTTCTTTTTTTTTTTACCCTGCATATTTTGATTTTTACTATTATGTTCCTTTTGAGATGGATAAGAGGGAAACTCCTTTTGTTATTCGTTAACAACGGTAAATAGTTTATATCTAGTATTATGGTACTTCATGGTTTGTAATGTGTATCATTTGTAATGTTAATCATTTATCATTTTGCTCTGTACACTCTTAAAAAAAGTTACCCCATTGGTGTTAAAAAAATAACACCAAAATGTGTTAAAAAGGGAACATGGTCGTCTGTGGTGTAAACCATTACACACCATGAGTGGTTAGATTTTGCTTGTTACATGTGTTATGTTTTACACATCTAATGTGTAAAATGTTAACAGCAAAGGGTGGGGTAACATCTTACCCCCAAACGACCATGTTCCCTTTTCACCCCATGCTGTGCAACTTTTAACCACTACCAGCCTGTGTAACAATTAACCCCGCAGCTGTGTTATTATTTTACCCCTTAAGTGGTACAGAATTTACCCCATACTCTTTACCACACCCCAATGTGTCACTTTTTACACTAAATGTCTACACCAGGATGAGTTGAGACTACAAGACAAATGCACAATGAAAATTATGTTTTGTTAAACTTGCATTTTAATAAGCATGAAAAAAGTTAACAGATTTTAAACTACAGTATTTAAATATGATCAGAAAGGTTGAATTATTTACATATAATTTCATATAATTATACTCTAAATGCTGGAATGTGGATCAATCACAATAAAAGTAACAATATACAAGCTTCTTTTTTACAATTTGGTCAATTTTCCAAAAGAAAAGGGCGAAAACCTGGATGTATGTTTCTTGTTTTGTGAATTTGTTGGAAAAAAAACACTAACTTCAAACATGTTGATATAGTTTTGACAAACGTATTTCCTCTTAAAACTTGCATCTCAATAATGGAAAACAAAACAAACTACAAAACAATGTTACAACAGACTTTCCAACTATATAACATGATCTGAAAGGTTGATTTTCACATAACAAATGATTTACATATAATTTTGACATAATTATATTATAATGGTGGCTTCACACTATAGATACTTAGGAATAAATCTGGAAAAAATTGAGCTAACTGCATGGCATTTTTGGCTGGCTATGAAAGTTACTTAGGAATATTGTAAAGAAGGAGACCCTTCCCCACAACGAACCACTGTTTTCCTTCAAAGTATTTCCACTATGATATTTTACGTATAGGATATTACTCCCGTCTCCCCTCGCGCTGGGGGTGACAGGAGGGTAGTAGGGAAAAGTCAATCCGTCGGTCCTCCCAAGACCCATATAAGGGGGCCACAATCCCCCTGAAAAGAAAATGACAATAATTTTTCCCCCTCATTTTTTGTATCATTTACAAGGGACGTACCGCTAATTATGCACGTTATGTTTTCATGGCCTTAATTTCTCTGAGTATTAAACCACAGAAACATGGCAAGATCAAATCGCTCCCTCTAGGTCTATGCATGGATATTCTACTCGAACATTATTATATCCTTACCATTTAGTCTTCATCAAGATGAAAATGTATTTTCTTCAGAACTCATGCAAGCTTTGGATAAAGTTTTCTTTTCATTAATAGACACCCTATCTATTTTTAAACAATTGATAAACAATTTCTCCGTTGCAAATCAACTGAAGCAAAGTTGTGTTTTTGTGATACATGTACATGAACAAAATATCAAGTATAGAATTGAGTTTAAAAAGATTGGTCTGTATTAAAAATTAAAAAGCACGACGCCTGGATAAAATAAGAAACGTAGAAACCATCAGTTGGTAGGCATTATTTAACAAGTCGTAGAGGCATGTTTCTAAAAAGCCATACACTAACATAATATAGCTAAGATACCTCATTTACATAGTATTTGCATACAGATACAAATAGTATGCAACCCTAAACCTAACCCTAAACCTAATTCTAACCCCGAGAATGTTTAGAAACATGCCTCTACGACTGGTTAAATAATTTCTACCCCATCAGTTCGAGTTTGTGGCATAATATAGTGTGAGTCAATAAAAAGAAAACCCACATTCAAGCCCTAATATCTTAAAAAGCAACTAAGTAAGATTGCTGAAAAACATTATAATGGTATGGCGGTTGATATAATGTCCTCTTTAAATTGACAGGCTGTTCATTAAAATCCGATCATGGATGACTGAGCACTGTCAGATTAATTGATCAAGGTGTCAAATGAAAGAAGACATGATAGGCTACAAGGTGAGTATATTTGACTAAATCTATATATGAATAGCAACGATATTCATTGTTAAATCTTGGTGTTCTTTTTATTGACTCACATTGTATTCATCCAATATACAAGAAACCTGTATCTTGTACATTTTATGTAGAGCATGTAGAGAGAAAGACAGAGAAAAACAAAATAGTTGCAATTAGAATGAAAAGAGAGCAGAAATAAAGTAGGATATAGAAGGAGAAAGATGATAATAAAGTAGCAGTAGAAGACAAGAAATATTTTCATTGCAGTTCATAAATTATCAAGGTCTCTTTAAGAATGTATCTGCTTATTCACTGTCTTTTCAGCAGAGTGTAGTTCTGATTGACACAATAATATTTCCGTTAATTGACCTTGCAGACAGAATCACTCTCCTCTTTCTACCAGTAAAGAAAGGTGTCCCAAAGAAGAGCTCGGCTTCTGCCCGTCAGATCCCGATAGATGCTCATTCATGCATGTCTCTTCTTCTCTTTCAAGATTTTTCGGATCAGAGAAAAACAGAGATGTTTTGGGGTTGGCATCTCCCTAATTTCTTTTATAATGAAAAAAATATTCAGCTACTGAGTGTCCGTTTGCCGTTGTAGGGCCAAACTATCTAGTGACTGCTTCGTACATGACGTATGGAAGTTTAATTTCAATGAGTAAGGAGGCTATCATCATGGGAATACTTTATCGTTTATTCAAGTGTACATCAGTGAAAGAAAGTAATGTGATTTGCATATTTTAGAGAGATAAGATATTTAATTCCTGTGAACCCAAACAGTAATTTGTTTATTTATGAATCCAATTAATGCAAGTCTTCAGAGCCATCTGTACATAGATGGCTCTGAGAGTCTGTATATTTTTGTTTTGTTTTGAATAATATTTTATTTCTTCCTATCAAGATCAATATTACATTTCAAGAAACAATCATGATAAGTCACATATAAAATAATTTGCATATACAAGGAAACTTAATGAAATACATTAATATCAGTAAAAAATATAAAATTCTCTGAAATTATCCATGATTAAACAGGATTATCTTTCGATGGAAGGAAAGAAAAAAAATTCAATGCATCAATCGTTGGGCATAGATATATAACTATTTTCTTTCATATAATACTTTATAGTAATAATAAAAAGAGCTTTTTGTTTCAAGTGATATTTTATTCCTTCGTCTTGAGAAAGATACACTACTATCACATTAAATCATAATACAGTGTATATAATATTCAGACAAAAAGGAACTAAAGAACAAAGTTTACATATACCAATTATACTTTTAAACAATATAAGGTCTTCTAAAATATACGGAATAAGAGCTCCATCTACGTCAAAATCCAAGTGTTCTATGTCAACCCCCTCCCTAGCTGCTTACGCAGGGCATGTTACAACTGGTAATGTCACAATGACGCATAATGTCACAGCGACACATAATAGAATACTATTTTCGGCTGAATAAACTAGTACCTGGAACTGAAATTAATGGGATGGATAATTTAAAGTAAATAGATTCAGCTATAATTATTATAGAGATTAAGTTTGAAATATATTAAATACACATTGCATACTACATGTTAGCACTCCCAATGCACCTTTTCGCCCGAGTATATGTCGGGGCATAAAGCTACCATAATTATGTATTGGGGGTGTTTTTAAGCTCAAAGTCTATGTAGGTGAAAGAAAATACTTTAGATTCACACATCCAATTAATTTCAGTGCCAAGAATTAGTTTATTAAGCCCAAAACAGTACTCCATTATGTGTCGTTGTGACATTATGCGTCATTGTGACAATACCGGTTGTAACATTACACACATGTGTAACTTATGCACTCGTGATGCATGATGGACAGGCGGAAGCTAAACGATGTTATGGTAGTTGATCAGAAACAGTGGCGTAGACACGAACACGCTTTCTATTGTTAGTGGGGGGAGGGGATGGTGAATAGATCATCCCCCACTAACAATGGATAATTATGCGTGTCTACGCCCGTGATCAGAAATATTCATATTATACTGAATCATTGATGGCTGAAAACCCATTAAAGAGAAATGGTGTTTGGAAATCACATTTTTTCGTTTTCCACCCTATGCTGAAGCTTGGACGCCTTGGTGTATTTTAAAGGAATTTTATGATATGTAGTGCATGGCCACTGTTCTAGTCTACTTGATTTTTATGAACCTAGAAAATTTCTTTCCTTTGAAGTTTTGATGGAATGATTTGATTGACTGATCGAAGGATTTAATTAAACGAATGCCGTTTTAGCAGCCCGAAGACTGAATTACGATGGTTACATGGTTATGTACATGAACAATGATACATTATTCAACCAGTTCAGAAAAGGCTCGTCAATGTATGAAATATTTAATCCGAATGCAAAATTGTCTTTCTTCCTGATACAAAATCCCAGTTGAGATTATTATATTGAACATATATATATTCTAAGACCCATATAAGGGGGAGTAATCCCCCTGAAAAGAAAATGACAATAAATTCATTTTTTATCATTTTGTATCCTTTAAAAGGGACGTATACCGCTAATTATGCATGTTATGTTTTCATGGCCTTAATTTCTTTTTGAATATTAAACCACAGAAACATGGCAAGATCAAATAGCTCCCTCTAGCTCTATGCATGGATATACTCACTGGCGTAGACAGGGGCACAGGGGAGTCATGGCCCCTCCTATTCAGCCACTTAAAAAAAAGAAAAAAAAAAAAAAGCGAGAGCAAACGGTGTACAAATGGTTCATGTATAACTCCATATCATCAAGAAAATGGCATCCCCCATGTAAAGTGTAAGCAGATGATACCGTGTGCTAGAATGTCTGGATTTAAACCCTTTTCTGATATTTTATTTCTACAGTGTTACAGGCCATTGGGCAAGAATATAGTACACCTTTGAACATAAGTACATTTATATTGTAGTGTTAATTCTCCTTTAATACATGGTTGGGAGTGCGTTGGTGCGATCTGGCAACACAAAGTTTTTATCGCAGTGCACTCTACGTACGAGGCGCAAGCCGAGTGTGTTGGACACCACGATAACGCACGATAACGCACTAACGCACGAACTCACAACCATGTATTAATAGTTTTATAAAACGGGTCGGCAATATAATTATGAAGTCTATAAAAATGGTTACGAACCCCATAGAAACCCCAAGAGTCGCACAGTCGTGGAGGCTGCCATTTGCTTCCCTGGATGACATCAAGCGCAGCCAGCAAAAGTCACGCGCGTTTCAGTGCACACATGTAATCCCTGCTCATAGACAAATGACAATTAAACTACGCGATTTCATTGCGTTTTAAGTTTGCACGCACCCGAGGTACGTTCATAGACAAATTAAATAGTATAGACGAAAAGGTAGCACCCGCGGATTTGCCTCATTTGCATATAAGCTACAGCGTCACCATTCAATCTAAGCGTATTTAAGCGTATTTAGGCTCCGCCCCCCGAGAGACATTTCATATCTCCCGAAGCCCCCATTAGCATAAAAATCCGATTTCACTTCATGCATTATTTATTTTTGCTTTGCGTATCCCGACAATAATCAGCTCTGATTGGACATTACCTCGTGAATATTACAATTATCCAAAAGAATTAATCGACAACAAATATGACCTTTTTCGTCACTTCCGCTGTGTGTAAAGTCAATGTAATGACGTCACCCGCACGAAGTGTGAATTTCTTGTGAAAAGTTTACCGGTGAGTACAACTATAATTACGCTTAAATTTCATAAATAGAATAACATTCATATAAATTACTACCAATGTGACGGATCTCCCGGAATTTCTGTACATTTTGAAAGTATTTGAAAGTACTGTATGCTATAAAAATGATGGCAATCTGTTGTCAAACTTTCATTACATTTTCTATCGTTCTGAGCTTATGTTTCAGCTCGATTGCCATTACCACCCCTGCCACTCTTGACAGCTTACCGGGAGTTTCGGGCGGGACCGTGTCATAAAATCAATCATCCCCATCAATTTCAATGACAGAGATCCAAACTAACTGTTGGAACAAATACTTTCAAACTTTAGTTGGAAAAATATCTAGTATGACTCTAATGTGACATTAACATATTAACTAGGACCAGGTGGCTTGTCGAGATTAATTTCGTTTTTCAAGCTCTGGCGGCCTCTGCCTGGTGTGAAGATTTCAGCATTTCACAAGTTCCATGTCCATGGCAATGATTTTGATTTTCAGTTAGAGTAGAACTTATAGACCTATCGTTGATCTGCATTTCAAATTTAGTTGATTAGGTCAAACTTCTTTGAAAAATCGGTTATCTAAGTTAGATGTAGACATAGAGTCTAGATCTAGTTAAGCTAGATCTGACAGTTAGACCTAATAAGTTAGTCTAGAATAGATGTAGGGAGGCTCGACCTCTAACTGTTATATACCTAAGTTAGATCTTTAATATACTTACACAAATGTCTAACTAGTAACTGTTAGATCTATCTAGGCCTAGGCCCTACTGATGATTTTATTTTTATTTTTTGTAGGGCCAATATTATTGATTTATTCATTTATATATTTTTTTTCAGATGCGAGGCCTAGCCAGTCATTGACGTAGGCCTAGGTCTTGTCTTGGCAATTCCTAGAATCTACATAGTCGTACTAGACAGTCTAGGCCTATTAGATCTGATCTAGCCTAGACTCCTACTCGGTGGTCCAAGTCTAGATTTTCTAGATCTAGTATAACGTACATGTACATGATACATGTAATCGTAATAGTTAGACATAGTCTTAGTCACTAGAGTCTAGGGTAAATCACATTACTAAGCCTAATGAAAGAAAGCCTGGTCAGTGATTGAATTATGGTGGGGGGGGGGGGGGGGGTCCTGGTCTAGTCTAAAAATCTATAAAAGTTTAGAATACTTAAAGGGTCCTTTGATATTAGTAGAACAAATACATTATAAATATACGTTGTGTTAAAAAATAGTGGATGATGGAATACACAATTGAAAAAATGACACAGATGTAGAAAACAGGGTAAAACAATCGAAGATAACGTAGAGAAATAATCAAGCAGATGGTGAGCAAATCTGTTTTATATCGGCTGGGCGTCATAGTTGCTGATTTCATCACATAAACTGTGAACATGGTAAATTATATTATCGTGAGAAGCTACGTAATTAAAATTGGTTTTATGAACATTCAACTAGCAGTAATCCAATAGTACATCTATTTTTTTCCTTTTTTTTTGCAATGAATCAAATCTAACTGCAAATATACGTTGTGTTAAAAAATAGTGGATGATGGAATACACAATTGTGACCCGCCGCCTCAAAACCTACAATAAGTCGCACGGACCACAACGTAGCAAACAGCCCAAAATAGTAAATTTGCTTGGATCAGTCGATTTTCTGTTTTTGATAGGAATGGGTAGTTTCATTACCATTCTATCATGTCTCAAGTTTGTGAGTCGTAATTCGACTTAGAAATATGTTTTTGGGGCATTTTAAAATGACTCCTTTTTTTCACCTGTCGAGCTAATGAATGTTTGGAGAGCTTTTGTTATACTTTCATTCAATGCCAAATTACTACTTTACCTCCAAAGGTATTAAATTGATTTTTGGAGTGAGTAATGAATAGGTCCTCCTGGAGCAGCTTGCCAAAATTCAGCCTAATCTGATAATCCCTTCATACTGGTTGCTATGGCCATTTGAATACCCAGTTTTACTTGGGCGCACACAGAGAGCGAAGGTTTAGCACTCTTTTGTTCCGAACTTAAATGGCCATTTTCTCTGAATAGGAGTTATTGATTGCTGGTTACATACTGATTCTAAATGTGATATTTAAATGTGTTATCATTGAGTAAACTAGGCAAGTGATATACCATTGGAAAGCTGAGAATCTCTACTTTCAGAAAATGTATAAAACAAAAAAAATAATTTTGGCGACTTATTGTAGGTTTTGAGGCGTCGGGTCACAATTGAAAAAATGACACAGATGTAGAAAACAGGGTAAAACAATCGAAGATAACGTAGAGAAATAATCAAGCAGATGGTGAGCAAATCTGTTTTATATCGGCTGGGCGTCATAGTTGCTGATTTCATCACATAAACTGTGAACATGGTAAATTATATTATCGTGAGAAGCTATGTAATTAAAATTGGTTTTATGAACATTCAACTAGCAGTAATCCAATAGTACATCTATTTTTTTCCTTTTTTTTGCAATGAATCAAATCTAACTGCAGATAGAGTGATTAAAGCAGGACATGAGGGAGATATAGAGTATGAGAGAGTTAAGAGATTATGAGAAAGATAACTTGTGAGATGATATAATTAGAAAGGAAACGATGTGAGATAGTGAGGGAGATAGGAAGAAAAAGGGAAAGAAACTTTCCAATATCTCTGCCCCCCCCCCCTTGCCGCATGAGTTAGTGATTCTTTTTGAGAGGGGAAGAAAGAGAAAGAGCTGGTATTAAAAGTGTGGCCCTAGCCTAGGGGTGGGGGCCGGGAGTTCAATTCCAAGTTTGCTAAAAAAAAAATCAACAAAAAAGAAAAATAATTATATATATATTTTTTAATTACTGTCAGAAGTTCTCACATATGGATTTGTTTCTTGTGACACAGCTTAACCAAGTTTGATTTCATATTTATTTTTCAACAGTGAATTGAAGTAGTACGGCACGTAGCTTCTCACTGTTTATCATTTTAATTGTATTGTTGATTACTAGTATTATAATTATATTATAAATGGAAGGCACTGATTCGCCAATGCTGGTGAGTCGCCAAAATCCATATCATGAATACATTAACATACATGAATAAATTAAGTGTACTTGACCTCTCTCAATGCGCATGCTCGACGCTGACCCGCGTTTTTGTTTTTGTTGCGTGAAGAGCATGTATGGATGTTGGGAGCATCTTAAGAAATGAATAATTCATAGTATGTTAATGGGGCTTCGGGCGCGTTCAAATCGGGTTCAAATGTCTCTGACAAAATGGCGGAGCTTTAGGGGCCTGGGTACGTGTACGCGCAGCTCAGCCGTGCTTTAGAGCCTTTTCACCAATCAGGATGGCTACATTCTGGAACCCGTTTTATAATTCGTAATAGAGAATTGACTTGTTTACCACTGACACAAGATTTAAAATAATTGCAAATTCATTAAACAAGATCAAAGTCGGTGGGGCGAAAAAAATATTGCATTAGCTAACAACCTAAAATCCCATTTGTTCAATCTTGCGTTTTGAGGACAGATATTTTTGCTTGTTATTCATTCTCTTGTTATGTTTGGATAATTTTCTTTATGTTGTATAACGCCTTGAGCATTTAATCCAAAATGGATAATGGAGCTATAGAAATGTATTATTATCATTATCATTATTATTATTACGTATGGTCACAACTGATCTTGCGTGGTTTTTGCACGTGCGTGTCCGCAGCTGCGATCGGCTGTAGGCCAAGTCCTGCAATTCGTACGTCCTTCTTTTGTCATTGCCACAACCAGTCTTGCACCCTCCTCATTAACATAATCCCTCTTACCAGCAAGAACTCTTGAGGCGAACGTACAGCGCCTTGCAATTACGTGCAACCGACGTGCAACTAACGCGCGACATGTCATGGCTCGTATGGTTGGCTATTACCGCCAAAATGTGTGTCCAAAGCATGCGCATGCCAATCATAACGTATGCATGGGTCTGGCAGAGCATACGCGTCGATCTGGCAGAACGTACGTATGGGCATACTTCATTATAGTTCTATGTATGGTTGGCTATTACCGCCAAAACGTGTGCCCAAAGCATGCGCGTGCCAATCATAACGTACGCATGGGTCTGACATAACGTACGCATGGCTCTGGCAAAGCATACTCGTCCTTCTGGCAGAACGTACGTATGGGTATTCTTTATTATAGTTCTATGCAGTTCTTAACGTACGCGTGGTCTTGCCATGTCATACGCGTGCTTCCAAAAAATTTCAATTTTCAACCGTAAACAACGCAATTTCTTGTGCATTTTACCCAGAAAATTTTGCAATTGAGCGGTAGAGAAGTTCAAATTGTTTACATTGATAAACGGTTTTCTGTTCACTCACTTCAATATCGGGAGCAAAAGTAACAAAAACCCTAGCCTATAGGCTTGAGAAAGAGTCGAGGAAATCAGCGAGGCTACCTGAAGTTGAGATTCCTTTCAAAAGTTGAACCTTTGCAAATGCTGTTTTATACACTTTATCCTATATTGCGGGCGCAATATTTAGCAGGAGTCATATGAAACTTACATGGTATAGCGAGCAAAGCAATAACATCTTTATTTTTTTTACAAATTTTGAACCCTTTAAGCTATTTAAAACTATATACTGGGCAGTGGCGTATCTACGGATTATGGCACCCGGGACAAACAATGAAGTTGCTCCCCCATCTCCGAGTCGTAAAAGTGAGGGAGCACGGCGACCGAGCGGCAATTTTTCCATTTTTAACCCTAACAAAAGTAATTCTATGTGCATTTTACCCAGGAAATTTTGCAATTGACTACTGCTATTGAGCAGTCGAGAAGTTCGAATTTTGTACATTGATAAACAGTTTTCTATTCACTCACTTCTAAAATTGGGAGCAAAATTAACGGAAACCCTTGAGAGGTAGTCGAGAAATTCAGCAAGGCGACGGGAAGTTTGGATTTCATTCAAATGTTGCAAATGTTACATATGCTGTTTTATACACTTTATGATATCTGAATCTTGGTAGAAATATTGCGACTGCAATATAATATTGCGGGAACAATATTTCTAGCAAGATTCAGATGAAACTTATTACATGATAGCGAGCAAAACAACGACAATTACATCTTTATTTTTCAAATAACTTTGCAATTTTCATGTATATGTGCTTTAACAAAAATATCCCACTAAGTATCTCTAACAAATTCTGTATCAATGCCCAATTTCATTCATACAATGCACGTAGTTCCTCCCACTTTCATTTACCGTTGACAAGAGTTAATGTCGCAAAACACTCTAATATAAATGGAAATGAATGAAAAAAAAAATGAAAGAAATTTTTATGCCGCGAGAGGGCACCGTGATCGTTACCTGATCATGCCGTTGCCACACGGGGCGCAAACTTCAGACAGACTGGTCGCCGCACAACATGCATGCTCCGCCTGACCTCGAGCTCTCGTGCAAGATTCGGTCGGCTTCGTGCCGTCGAATGAATCCCACTTAGTCCAACGGACGCGTTCGACGCACAAACTGTGTACGAGTGAATGTGGATTACACAATCCTGACTTTCCCCACGGCCGCCTGGTGGCGTATCCCTTTAAGCTGTTTGAGGAGTATATACGGGGGGCGCAAAATTACGAGATCCTTAAAGCTGATAATTATGGAAGGGAGCAACTGAGCTTTTAAAAAATGTTGCATTTCCAACCCTCAAAAACTGTATTTCTAATGCATTAACCGTTCGGATTGGGGGGGGGGGCGCATAATCCGTAAGAATTATGATATTTCTTAATTTATCCCATTTCCTTTCTCTCTTTTGCGTTTTTTGCGCCCCCTCCAAGTGCGGCCCGGGGCATGTGCCCCCTGTCCCCCTAAATACGACACTGATACTGGGGGCGCAAAATTACGAGATCCTGAAAGAAAATAATTGTGGGAGGGAGCAAAGCGACCGAGCTTTGGAAAATTTTCAGACCTTCAAAAGCTACATTTGGGGCGCAAAATACGTAAGGATTAAGATTTTTATTCATTTCCCCTTTTCTTTCTCTCCTTTGCTTTTTTGCGCCCCCTCCCAGTGCCGCCCTGCCCCCTAGATACGCCACTGAGCGAAGCGACCGAGGGGTGACCGAGGGGTGGGGGAGGGTGCAGGGATTTTTTTAAAAATCTGTTTACAAAACTTGCATTTTAGAGCATCCCAAAATGGTTTTTAATGAAAAGGAATGCATTGATCTACGCCAATGGACGGAACCCCTTAATTGAGAATAACAATGCGAGCGAACAAATTTTCTTTGATATTTCTGCATTGAAATTATGGCATTTCTTATTTCCTTACTTCTAATCATTAAATAATGTGATGTTATTTAAAGATCAAACATAGTTTGGATAATCTGAAGTTTTAAGTTAATGTATCATAATTCTTGTTTATTTTATCCAAAATATGGGGGGGGGGGATGATAATACAGGCCACCCCCCACCTCCAATTTTTGGGGGATATATACCCCCCCCCCCCGGATTGACACCCATGTTATTACTAATTCATTGAGAAAGAAAATAAAGAAGATTCAAAATTGCAACTTTAGAAGAAGGAATATTTACATATATGTTTACAATCTACCTTGATTTATCACATACACTAATTGATCTTAAGCACAATGTTTGAATTGGTAATATTTAGGACGGTTAGGGAAAGAAATCTCCTTTCACTGTCAAACATATCTCAAAACAGTCCCTGGATGATACATTATATGGTGTATTGGAAACAAAATAATGAATGCATATCGAACAACTACCCATGCATAATATAGGTTTTCCCGGCCAATTTCGAACTTTTGTCATTCAATTTGATAAAACGTTCAATTTATCAAAAACATCGTTTCCCGCATCTTCTGTCATTCAAAAGTGTATTTATTTCATTCAATTTATCGTTTCGAGCAAGGGATTTTGCTTTTGTATCACTCAAATTCATGTCCGTGCATTCAAATTAGCATGCATGCAAGAATCACTCAAATTCATTGGCAATTGCCGACAGGGCACCTCGGGCATTCAAATTGGCAAATGGGAAGTCAAATTCGGAACATGTTCATTCAAATTAACATGCAAGTTATTAATTCACCTGTTTGTTTATAATTCCCCTGATATAAGGCTAATTTCAAATTTTATTTCCTTGCTGATTCCTTAATATAGTAGACCTTATTGTCCTGTAGGCCACTTGAAGATTTAAAAGGATGTATTTTATTCTATAGCATGGGTGTCGATCCCGGGGGGTGGGGGTATATATCCCCCAAGAAATATTTGAGGTGGGGGGATGGCCTGTATTATAGGTTTTTGCGGTCATGTTCGTAAGTTGGCCGGTCAAATTCCTACTGTGTGCATTCAATTTCGAGGATCTGGTTCATACACAGCCGTTTTGTCGTTCAACTTCATTTTCGAGCTTTCAAATTCTTTTTCATGGCACTCAGTGCTACATTTTTATCATTCAAATTCGCCATAAAATGCACCAATTCGCAAAACGGTCATTCAATTTAGCACGAGACGAAAATGTATTGCGCAATAACCTTATTCAGCGTTCGAATTCATTTTGCGCCATTCCATTTAACACGTTAAGCGTTCAAATTAGCAACTGAATTTCATCTAATGGTCATAATGTTATGATAATTTAGTAATTTTAACATTTGCTTGGACAATTTCACCACGCATGTACCAATTGTTTTCTAAATTCTCTTATCTTTGCATACTGTATGATATTGAGTTTTGTAAGTTTCTTTTCAAATTGGATACTGGAGCTTCGCTATGAAGTTTTAACATACAACACAATATTTGGGATCTATTTGTGTTCAGATGCTTATTTTTCAGAGAGCAAATCAATTTTGCCTTTGAAAATTCATACACGTGCATTTTGTTTAATTTCTTTGTTTTTATAAATTGCTTATTTTCACATCCTGTGAATTTATTACATGAATACTCAAAGAATATTATGTAGATATATATTTTGTTTTTTCATAATGTGCTTTACATTTGCTTTACATGTTAGGCAATTTATTTCTTTGATTTCACATTTGTTTTCATTGGGTAAGGGGAATTATGTTTGACATCTATTTCCTGGTGGTCAAGACATCTGGGGATGTAAGTCTGGGTGTGTCTGTACCAGCGCATACACTTGTCTTGGGTGATGGCGTCGATGTTCCGCCTTGCCACTTGCTGCACAAGACGTGTTCGCCATTCCTGCATCGTCACGCCCGCTTCTTCTGCAGCTGCCCTGTCCCCTACCCGCTGCTGCCACTCAGCACGAGCCAAGTCTCGTTTGACGGCCGCCTTAAAGGCGGAGTGTGCCATCTCGGTGCAGTTGAGAAACGGCGAGTACGGGGCAGGAGTTTCAAGCTGATCCGGGGGGTCAACGTCAGCTGGGAGCTGGGCACGAACGTGTGGCCGGGCATTGTCGTAAATCAAGAAGATGGGCTCACCTGCCGGGAACATGTTGGCCCACTCTCGTGCTGTTGCAGCTAAGAAATCCTCGAACGATTCCCTCGTCGTCGTCTCGCTGGACACGGTGTGGTGGACGAGGCCCACCTCTCCAGACCTATTTCACGCTGACGGTTGACGACGCGACGAACAGGGGTGCCCCTGGCAGCTCTCCCAAAAGACCTCCTGGTCCAAATGTTATAGCCGCACTCATCGATGTATACACAATGACTGACGACCCCTTGGGCCATGAACCACTGTGCGTACTCTTGGCGCTTTTCCATAGTTATGGGGGCATTTCTGGCATCAGGAACATCTTCGGCCAGTTTGAGGGTTATCAGCATCCCATCAAGTGCCCTGGAGATAGATGTCACGGAAACGGCGGGCTTCTGGGGCAGGGAGGCTTCTAAGTCGCGCTTCATTTGCAAAAGAGTTGCTAAGGGATTGGCACCAATTATTTGCTGAAGACGGGCTCGCATGTCCTCGTCAACCTTCACGTTGTTTGCTCCCCCTCTTTGCAATTTGTGACGTCTACCTGCCCTTAGGTAGGTAGCTACTATGGATCTTGCAGTGCTCCTGTTGATACCCAGGGTGTCCGCAAGTTGCAGGTAATCTGCCTGATGTCCCTCAAATGCGTCGATATGCGACAAAGGTAGATAGAGATGTGAAACACAAGTGCACTGAACGATTACCTATGTTGCAATGGAAGACTTCTATATACTTGAACTCTATAGACTTGAAGAAGAAGACTTGCTTCATACTACCTGTAACAGCAGTTAATGTGCATCACAAAAGACGTTATTTTAAACATTTAATTTCTAAAACATAAGTTAGAATGCACATGCGTAATATGCACATGCGAATTTGAATGAACGCATTACGAATTCGAATGCCCACGTGCGAATTTGAATGATCGAAAAGGCGCTTCCCGGCGAGGTTGCGAATTTGAATGCCCTCGACGGGCATTTTAAATTGAAAGATGTTAATGCTAAATTACTTGACCGAAGTGCGAATTTGAACGACTAACTTCATGGTGCGGATTTATTTTTCGAATTTGAATGACTTTTTTATTAAATTGAATGGCGAGTTTGCGAAAATGACCGCAAAAACCTATATCATCCCCAACCCAATATGTTTGGATAAAATAAATAAGAATTATGATACATCAACTTAAAACTAATAATTATCCTAACTCATTATGCTTTTTCGCTTGAAATACCATCACATTATTTAATGATTAGAAGTAAGGAAATAAGAAATGCCATAATTTCAAAGCGAAAATATCGAAGAAAATTCGTTCGCTCCCATAGCTATTCTTAATTGAGGGGTTCCGTCCATTGCGTAAATTTCTTCTTTTCATCAAATAGTGGCTCAGTGGCGTATCTAGGGGAGCAGGGGGCACGTACCCAGGGCGGCACTTGGAGTGGGCGCAAAAACGCAAGGGAGAGATAGAAAAAAGGGGGGAAATAAAGAAATATCATAATATTTACGGATTATACGCTCCCAAATCCGCAGTGTAAATGCACAAGAAATCTAGTTTTTGAAGATTTGAAATGCGAAAATTTTCCAAAGCTCGGTCGCTTTGCTCCCTCGCATAATTATTTTCTTTCAGGATCTCGTAATTTCGCACCCCAGCAGGCCAATATAGTTCTTAAATAGCTTAAAAGGTTCAAAATTTGAAAAATCTAATTAATTGCTTTGCTCCCTATATCATGTAATATGATGTTTGAATGTTTTCTTGTTGGAAGCATAATAGAAAGGTTTACGGTTTATCACGATGACTGTGATAGTCCTGAAAAGGACTGTTTGTGATCTTTCGTGAGTTATGGTAGTTCTTAAAAGAACTACCATTTTTATGGTAACAGTCCCTTTCACGACTATCAAATGGTGATAAACCTTAAACCTTTCTATTACATCATGTAAGTTTCATATGACTCCTGCTAAATATTGCGCCCCCAATATAGGATAAAGTGTATAAAACAGCTTTTGCGAAGTTTTAACTTTTGAAAAAAAATCTCAACTTTAGGTAGCCTTGCTGAATTTATCGACTCTTTCTCAAGCCTATATATAAGGTTTTCGTTAGTTCTGCTCCCGATTGTAGAAGTGGGTAAATAGAAAACCGTTTATCAATGTATAAAATTCGAGCTTCTCTACCGCTCAATTGCGGTGGTCAATTGCAAAAATTCCTGCGTAAAATGCACAAGATATTGCATTTTTTAAATAATTTTTTTAATTGAAAAATTGGCCGCTCGGTCGCTTTGCTCCCTCGCTAACGTAGATAGGTTAGAGCACTGGGAAGACTAACTTCATTTTTTTTTGCCCCGGGCGCCATAATCCCTAGATACACCACTGGCTTCGCTCCCTCGCCGGTCATCCCCCCCCCCCCCCCGAATCGTGAACACAGATCGTCACCCCTGTTCTATAGATTCCCCAAAGCCACGCAAGTTGGGAAATTTATATATATTTATATATGTCAAATACATAATACAAAATAACATACACAAGTCTAGTCTAAACATAACTAGAGAATGGATGGATTTCCGTAGTTTTTTGATCGAGGAACTTTCTGATGGAGCTGATTTTATCATGGTTATGAAGTGCCAAGGAGTCAGTCTTACAGATTACATTAACATGATTACACATAATAAGGTTTTTGTCAAAAAATTACATCAAGGTTCTTAGATGAAACAGGGTTGACGTTGATGTCGAACTGGAAAGGTGCAATTGGAACATAATTTGGTAAAATTGGTAAAATGAAGGATCTCTGTTTTATCTTTCTTCAGATGGAGTCCATTTCTGGTTGACCAGTTCTTAATGTCCATTACACAGTTTTAAAGTTTAGTAAGGCCGTCGGACATCTCGTGTTGCTTCAGGTAACATAATACTTGGGTATCATCAGCGTAAATCATGGAAGCGATCTCATACAATTTAATGATATCCTCAATAGGAGAGGAGAACGTGGTAAAGACCAGGGGCCTTAAGACGGACCCTCGAGGAACGCCCTGAGATATGGAGTGAGTTGCAGATTCACAATGGTCAATGATAACAGACTGGGATCTTTTTAGGCAGTATGACTTAAACCAACTTAGAGTACCATCTCGTATTCCAAATTTATCCCGAAATCGACGATTAAGAAATACAAGAAACAAATAAAGTACCTAATCTTGTAGTCTTGTATCAATGTTGTTGCTAATCTGTGAATTAAAATGATTTCAGTCGAAAGGTTATCAAAACATGAATTTTGATGCGTTTCTATCTAACACGTGTTTCTATGGGGGCCTGAATAACTCGTATATATGAGCCCTGCAGTGGTCTGAAGAAAACATGCAGAACTACTGCACGCAAAAACTCATTCTAAACCAGCTACGAATGACATAGAGACATGGGCCGCGGAACCGCGTGCAATTTTCTGTACAGGTCAAATGGAGAAGACCTCGCAAGATACGTCCCCATGGTCACGGAGTTGCAAATTTGTGTCTGATTGATTATTACAACTTTAAAAAAAAAAAAAAAAAAAAAAAAAAAAAAATCTTTCTCATTTCTGATCGGATTTTGCTTAATCTTTCACTAGTCTGTTACTTTCATTTTTTCTGCTTTTATTAAAATCAACGAACACAACAAAAAAGTAACTCCCCCCTTAATCAAATTGGCGTAACTTCTTAACGAAAGGGTTGTGAGCAAAATAACTAGGCAAGAGTATTCCTAACCGTATTGATTAATATCGCTGTAAAAATGAGATTGATCCATCAAGTCATGCATGAGTGGGCAAACATTAAAGATCACATTGCAAGAAAATTCCATCAAAATAAATATTGGCTTAATACTTATTATTGCATAGATGGCATAAATTAAACAAGGTTATCCAAATTCAACGCTTGGAAACCTTTGAATTGATGATTATTATCAATTATAAAACGGTAAAATACAGCCCCCAATATAGCAGCTGAAGAGCTCCTTGAACGCTGCTGAGATGTGTGACGACACACGAAGGACCAGCCCTGTCTAAGCAGACGATGTCCCATAACATCTTACACATTTTTCAGTGCCTGTTTTGTCATCTCCTCTTCACTTATTTCTCTTACTTGACTAGCGTCAGTCTTAATGTTAGTCTGTTGCCTCACTCTTAACGTGTATGGTTTCATTTTGATGAAAAATGCAGCGTTAAAAAAATAAAGGAATCAGTCACTTGTAAACAAAATAAGACGCCATTGTATTTTCAGCTGCTTGCACCGGGGCATGTTCGGCGTTTCAAGAGGGAACGAATACAATCTGTGATATTATTCGGAGGGCTTTTCAATTTGAAAGTGGGGTTTATTTCATTGATCATTGACCCTTCTCCTGTGTATTTAATATCAAACGGTTTTAGTTATCAGAATCGGTTCACTTTCCCTTTTAGAATGGTGTGAAATAAGGTCATGTTTAAATGTACCAAACTCTTTATAATTTGATAAATAATTGCATTGCAGTTACGTTTATTCATTATAGGACGTCGTCTGCTTAAGCTTGATTGTTCCCTAGTGTAACGACATCAAATCTTCGCTATATTTCTGGCGAATCCTCGGATATTCCAGATGCTGAGAAGAGCTTTTATTTGTGTTGTTTTTATAATCATCATATACGCAGTTGACATAAAACTTATACGATTGCCATCTGTAAGCTTCCCAGTTTCTAGTGATACATTAATTGCCATATTTTTTCTTTGGATAGCTACTTTAAAGGCAAAAATGTCACAAGGGTCATTTTTATGCTGTATTAACAGTACATTTTAGCATTTCTTGCGCGATTTGTAAGTGTGCTCACTCAACCATGACACGATGACAACCTCTTATGTTCACACAACATGTGATGATACATTTTGGTAAAAATATCTGAAGATATTTTTTTCAATTATCTGAATGGATTTTGCAATTTCAAATTCACGAGGATTACATTTTTTTTTAAATTGTGCTCATCCTACCATAATAATGAGAAAGGTGTCGGAATAGGTGTGAGGGGACCAAGCGATGGATAATAAACAACAACAACACATATGGATAATAAACAACAACAACACATAAATATGCACCAGAAACCGAATTCGCTAAAATCTCGTTTCACGGAATACCGAAAATAAACCTTTTGAAAAGTGACAATCTTGCCTTTACTGTTTGTTCACTCATGCATGACTCAATGGATCAATCTCATTTTCACAGAAAAGTTAGTCAATAAGTGTAGAAACACTCCTGCCCAGTTACTTTGCTCAAAATCTTTTCGTTAAAAAGTTACGCCATTTTGATTAAGGGGGGGGGGGTTACTTTTTTGTTGTGTTTAAATACCAGGGTGAACTTCCCCTTTAACATAAAATTTGTAAAACTCAAGGCAAATTACCTTTATGGTGCAAGTCGTCTGTGTTCCGCCCATGTTTGGTGCCGTGGCACTTCGTGTTTTGACCTCTGTGGTTGTCATCCGAGTCATCCAATCCTCGATTTAAAATCTCAACTGATTCTGCTAAGTATCCTTTTGGTCCTAGGTTCAAATTAAACTTCACCTTATCCCCAACATGGACAGTATTCGTCAAGACAGCTGAGATGTGGAAGTACACTTTTCTCAAAGTATCATTGTTATCCTCGATAATGAACCCATGGCGACGTTTGGAGGAATACTGTTCAACCACTCCAGTAACATCAGGTTGAATGAGTTTCCCTTCTAGAGTTGATGTCTGACTATTAGACTTCGAATTCACTTTTCGATTTAAAAGTTTGACATTTTTTGCAAAGTATCCCTTCGGTCCTTTATACAAATCAAATTTCACCTTATCTCGATCTTTAACCGACCCGTATTTGATGGCGGAGGTAATGAAGAGCACTTTGCTGTAAGTGCCATTCAGGTATATAAACCCATAACGAAGTTTGTTTAAATATTGAATCACAACCCCAGTTGCATCCAATTTAAGAAGCACATCTGTATCCAAGAGCCTTACAGATGCTGCATAGTGTCCCGTTGGTCCGATATACAAGTCACATTTTACCTCATCTCCAACTTGAACATGCTTGTATAGGACTTCGGATTCGTCGAAAAACGCTTCGATGTTGCCAGTAAGTGATATAAAACCATGGCGACGTAGATCGTCATACTGCATCACCACTCCACTAACACCTGATCTAAGTTTGATCAAAGTAATATAATTCCTACCTCTGGTCTGCCACATGGTGACACTTTCAAAACAATTCTATTAGATGACAGGTTTCCAACTATTAACATATCATGAAGCAAATTGATGATGGAGATTAGGGATAGTTTTACCGTCGGATAAACAACAACTCCACCAAGTAATGATTTTGTTATTGTTAATGAATTCTGGTCCAGTGACAGCGAAATGACAATATAAGACGATGTTTTATTTTTTTTTTAATAGACACATTCAAAATAATTGTGCAATGGCGGTATTTTAAGGGAGTTTTTGATCATGAAATTTCGCAATAGCTATAGGCTAATGGTCGGAAGTGGTTAGGCTGTATTATTAAGTGAGCTTTTGATTATGAAATTTCGCAATAGCTAGGCTAATATCCGGAAGTGGCTAGTTACGTTGTGCAGGTTACTTTCACTTCCCGTCAATCATTAAGTTTACATTAAAAGGATACTCAACCGCAGATTTTGGACGTGTTTATTCCGCGAGAGGGCACCGTGATCGTTACCTGATCATGCCGTTGCAACGCGGGGCTCTAACTCCGGACAGACTGGTCGCCGCGCAACCTACACGCTCCGCCTGAGCTCTCGTGCGAGATTCGGTCGGCTTCGTGCAGTCCGAAAATAATCCCAGCAGTCCGACGGACGCGTTCGACTCGCAAACTTTGTGTACGGATGAATGGGGCTTACGCAATCCTGACTTTCCCCACGGCCGCCTGGTGGCGTATCCCTTTAATATTAGAAGATAATGTTCGAATATCTCGAAGATGGCATACATAATACTGTTTTTGGCAGCTTTCGAGAAACCAGGAAAATAATATCAAGAGATATCTGATTAATGAAATATAAAAGTAATGACAACAATTAAAAACATAGCATTTAAAATAGCGGGGCAAGTTTGATAGTTGCAAAAGCATAAATTAAATAATTAAGATTTTTTAAAAACCTTTACATAAGATTAACATGTGTTATTAATTTCCATGTAGTCAGTGGGGGTCATTAGCACCTCACGGCCGCTTCGGTACAAAAGTACAGACGGATCACGGGATCAGGGATGTTTTGGGGATGAAATCTCCCTTTCTTTTTGTCTTTTATCATGAAGAGGAAACAAAATAATCTTCAGCTGTAGTGTACGTCTGCTGTTACTGTTATTATAGTGAGCTTTCGAATATGTCGACGTGAACGCCGTCCTAGATCCTCCCAGCTACAGTGGACTGCTTTGTGTTAGCTGCATACCGCGCTTACGGTTCACCCGTCCACTGGCTTCTCCCTCGTCCACCTGTCAGATCGAGAACGCGTCAAGCATGGTTTCTCTAAAACGTGAACCTCGCTTCACCCATTGTTAGCTTCATGCTTCACCTACTTTGTATGCAGTCAACACAAAGCAGTCCATTGTCGATGGGAGGATCTAGGAAGGCGTTCTAGTCGACACATCCGAAAACTCCATTATTATAGGGCCAAACGCTCTAGTTACTGCTTCGTATGAAAGATTGGATGGAGTGGTTCAGGAATTACCTTACAGACCGTAAGCAGTATGTAAATATGTATAAATGGTCATGAATCTCAAATGAAAAAGTGTTACATGCGGAGTGTCGCAGGGATCATTACTTGGTCCACTGTTATTTATACTCTACATTAATGATTTTCAAAATTGTTCTAATAATCTTTTTTCCCTTTTATTTGCTGATGACTCCAACATTTTTCTCTCAAATCATAATCCTCAAATCCTCAAACTGTCACTTAATATAAACAAAACAAACTTCATTTTATTTAGCAAATCAATTGAACATCTACCAGGACCAGTTTTGTTAAACGACAAAACTCTTGGTCACGTTAAAACAACCATATTCCTATAGGAATACACATCGACAACAAATTAACTTGAAAATCACACATGAACAACATAAGTAAACTCATATCGAGAAATACAGGAGTGATTGGCAAACTCAAGCCCGGCGCACACTATACGATCCGACTGCGACCCGATTTTCGAACAAATTGCATTTTGCATTAAATGTGAAAGTTTTAAAAAGTGAAATTATCTCATTTGAAGTTCGGAATAATGATACGAATACTAATATCGAAATTTTGGTCAACTGCAGTTCTTCTGAAGGTTCATATCAAATGTAATAACAACTTTTCCCAAAATCGCATCGTAGTCAGATCGTGCAGTGTGCGCCGGGCTTTAAACCTTTATTTCCTATTCATGTCTTACTCTATTTATATTCTACACTAATCCTACCATACTTAAACTATGGAATCCTTACATGGGGGAATAGTGGTAAATCCCTTATCAATAAACTTGTACTTGTACAAAAACGGGGTATTAGAATAATCAATAATACATTTTTTCGTACCCACACAACCCCACTCGTCCACTCGTGTAATACTCTTAAGATTCACGAACTATATTTACATTATGCTCTAGGAATATTCATGTTTCAACTCACAAAGCATGAACTTCCTAACCCTGTATCTTCTATGTTTCTTTTTAATTATTCACTTCACTCCTATCCAACCAGACAAAGCCATTCTTATCACATTCCACGTACTCGAACAGCTTTTGCACACAATACAATTATATTTTTTCAGGAACAAAAACTGGAATTACCTCCCCCAGACCTAACTAATACCGGTTCACTGTATACATTTAAACGAAAATTCAAAATATCCCTCTTAAATACTTAGGCAATCCATCCTATGGCTCCCTAGTAATGTACTGTAATCCTTGTCTCCCCCATTCTATTTCTTTTTTAATGTTTTGTCATATACATGTTATAATCTCAAAGACTGTGTTTTTATTTTGAAGGGAATCTAAAATATTACAAGCCTAGCTTTTTACTAGATTCCCTCTTATTTCACGCCAAACTAGCTTGTCTTATCTCAACTTTAAAATGATAGGAATATTGATCTGTGTCTTTGTATGTTTACTTGCATTTTTTTCTTCTTTTGTTGAAAGTATTGAAGATATGGTCCTATATTAGTGTAATAATGCAACTGTCATTGTTTATTTTCCATTTATGTGCTTTGAAGTATGACATAAAACTGAAACTGAAACTGAAAGATTAACTTCAGTGAGTAAGGATTTTTCAAATTCAGCTTTTTCTAATTTCCTAGATTTATTTCATTTCAATTTTCATTTTCCAAAGTAACAATTGTACAGTTATGATCACCATGGGAATAAGTTAACATTTTGAGGTCAGGTGTATTTCAAACAAATTAATTTGACTTGCTCCTTTTATTGGGATAACACATTTCATTCCTGTAAACCTACACAGAAATTTGTTGAAATTGCCCGCACGTATGAATCCATTTCTTGAGAGGGTATTTCTGTAACATCTCCATCTACGTCGAAAGGTAAGATCTCTCTGTCGCTCCTCGGCGTGACTAGTTATGCAGTGATCTGAAGAAAACAAGTATGAATACGTCACACACACAAAAACTCAGTACCCTAAAATTCCTAACTTCAACCATGGAACAAAAAAGATATTTTAAGACTAATCCTAAAATCTATTAACCTAAAACCAAGTTATAACCCTAACCCTAACACTATGTCTTGAACGAAATAATGCCTGGAGCGAGCAATAGCATGTATATTATATCGGAACACCTACACGGAAGGGGGAAAAGAGACTCCGAGACACACATTCACACATACACCCACGCATCTATGTTTTCTATTGTTCAAATTTCAACCGATGACTCCACTATTGAATTGCGTCACAAAATTCATTGACGGAATAAACCTCACCAATTGTTGACAACCGATGACATACTGAAATACTACCGATGACCCATTGTTCTCTTTGTTCGATGTCATCGGTTTGATTGCAAAATATACAAAATACAGATTGACATTGACATTGATGTTTGGAATTCAATAATAAGCTGTCGGTAAAACAAATGAAGAGGACATGGAAAATATAAGGAAAGGAAATGTAGATAAAGATATATAAATCGCAAAATTGTCAGTAAGTCTTGACAATGACTTCCCGCCCAAAAATGTAGCAACGGTTAGCCAAACTAAGGGGTTATCACAGTTCTGTGATAACTCTTTGGCCAAACCCCTCATGAGACAATTTAGCCCACGGTGCGGCAATGACTGTGTAGAATGTGTCCTAAAAACAATCGACTTACAAGCATAATAAGAAAGTTTATAATTATTCCAGTGTAAATTGCTCTTGAAAATAATTATACCGAAAACGGAAAAATAATCAAACACGATACCTCAGGCTTGAAGGGACAAGAAAATGGTCGTAATATATCTTCTGAATTCTACATAATTATGTACACGTCTCTGAATCCTTGAGGAAATTCGTGGATCGGTTCTGTGGTTCATTTCAAGCGACTTCAAGCCCCCCCCCCCCCCCACCCTCTCCATCTCTGTATCATTTGTTCCCCTACCTCTGCGCGCGCGCGCGCTCTCTCTCTCTCTCTCTCTTTCTCAATCTCTCGCTCTTTGTATTTGTATCATTTGCGCCCTTTCCCACACACACACACTCTCTCTCTCTCCGTCCTTTTCTCAATATCTTTGTCTTCAATTTATGGCCCCTTTCGTTCTTCTGCAACATTCGTCGTGTACCCCCTGATATCTACCATGTGTTTACAAAGCCTGCTGTCTTGCAGCCCCTTGGCTTTTTGCTCTACTATGGATTATATTCATACACATACCGATATTTAGATCAACCGATTAAAATTAATGGTCAACGCTATGAAACTATAAATAATTTAAGAATTATACTTATTTCGTAAAATAGAGAAATGTAAGTTGGTTTAGTTGGTCAAGTAATCTCTGATTTGATTTCTTCAATCTAAACACATGGATCTGTAATATCAAACAATACTACCTAAATGATTAAAGTAAAATCTACTAAAAGTCTGGGTAGCATCATGCACCATATTTTCTAGTCATCACTTGGAATGGCAAACATTAATTGTATTAGAAAAATATTTGAAGAAGATGTCCACCCTTTAAGTAAGGCATCGACTCTATTAAATCACAAACCTTATCCAAGAAAACTTCTGAAAATGTTAAAATGTTGAAGGGAAGTTATTCAAATATACGTGTTTAGTGATTGTTATAATTCAGACCCTAAGCTAATTCTAGTGCATTGTAGTTTGGACCGCTTTAGATAGTTTCAGTAGTTATTCTTGCTTTACATTCCTCTTTACTTATTATCTTTGTAATAGTTTATATTTATAATATGATTTATCCCCCAGTTCCGCGTCATTAAAGGCTCTGAATACGGTATCTTAATTTTTATTTTTTTATTTTAAGGGAGTTATTGTTATTCAGTTTTAAAGTTATAAAATTACATTTATCTGCTGTAGTACTTGCGGAGAAGATTCCATTTGGGACCTTGTTGTTGAGGATTGTAATATATACATGTATACATTTGAGAAAAATCCGTTCCAATGCAAATGGCTTTTTCCCATAACCAGAAGACTGCATTGACATATTGCCATAGTATACCACATTGCCTATGAGTAGTCTAGCCTGGATGTGACCTTTGTATTGTATGTAGACCTGAAAGTAGAAAAATTGGTTTCGTTTGCCTGTACTTTATTTCACAATTCTAATGAACGTGATGTTCACGCATTCTCCCTTTGCTTTACATAAAACATTATGTTCAATGTTATTGGCAACTAAAAGTAAACATTCTGGTCTAAGCAGAAAGTACATAATGTTCAAAATTTCGAGAAAAACAAGAAAACCGGATACTTTCGCAATCATTATACAGCCTCTATGATATTTGCGAGATTCAGGGGAGTTTATAATCAGATAATTATTCTACGAAATTGATAAAAAGACATCTCATGATTTATAAAGACAATGAAGTCTTTCACGATTTCATAATCGTTGTCAGCAATCAAAAAAAAAAAGGTGTACTCAATCCCTTATGATGCTTTATATCCCTTTCCACGGACAGTGTCGTACCATTAATTAGGACCTGCATCACATTACAGGATTAGGAGAATTCTTAAATTTAAGAAGATTTCAAGACTATTTTGGCATTTTTATGTATATGTATACATACATAAAAATACAATTTGAGAGAGAGAGAATGAGAGAATGAGAGAGAGAGAGAGGGAGAGAGAAAGAGAGGGAGAGAGAGAAAGAGAGAGAGAGAGAGAAGAGAGAGAGAGAGAGGGGGGGGGAGAATGCGATACCAGCAAAATGATCAATAGATTCTTCTCTCTGTGTCTTTTTATCTTTCTATATCTGCATGTCTCTGCCTCCCCTTCCCCTCCACCTCCCCCTCTCTCTCCCTCTCTCTCTCCCCCTCTCTCTTTCACTCTCTCTCTCTCTCTCTCCCATCTATATCTGTATCTCTATTATTGTATTTCAAATGCAACCTCATTATGAGAGGTTGGTGGGCATACTGCTTGATATCCATTTCAGTAGTAATAGAACATTTGCAACGAAAATCACGCAAAACATATGCCAAAAGTCGAACTGAAAAATTGCACGTCATGGTAAGTCATTACACAAAAGACACGACTATTATCATGAGGCTCAATATGATATCAAATAACAGTTGCAATTTCATCGAATGTGGGACATCGACCTACAAACAACTGAACCATGACTCCAACTGAAATCTTTTGATTTATGAGATCCTAATCTCCACAGAAATTCCTGACTAAGTCTGGCCTTTCAAAGGTGATTTGAATTTTTCTTTATTTATGTTTGTAAATCATCGAAGGAAAATAAAAATGGAACTTGCGTCTGAAACACTATCCCTACACAAAGGAAGTTTGTCGAACATGTATATTCAACTGAAACGGTGCACGTCATAAATGAAAGATGAGTCAATGGACTCGGAATCCACTCAATTAGAATGTCGGAGGACATGATAATTATCCAGTGGGCTGACACCTCTTGCCCAAATATTAACAAGTCAAAAAGACAATTTAAACTGGTAAGAAGGTAATGGCTATCGGTCTCGTGGACTGTAACTCTTCTTGGCTACTCCCTTGATATAGGCCAGGCCCCTGTCCCGAAATATTCACCCCAGTTTACATATGATATTTGACCACTTAAAGTTACTTAAACCATCCATGTCATTCACAAAAAGCTTGTCAGCCTCATAGAAGCCGCCGGGTTTGGTCCCCAAAGCCCCCAGAGCCCCCCCCCCCCCCCCCCCCCCAAAAAAAAAAAAGAAGAAAAAAAGAAAGCACCAGAGCCCCAAGTCCGGTCAATTTCAGTTCGTTTAACATTATTATGCGCCAAACTTTGTCAGAAGGAAATTGTAATGAATGTAAAAAATGATAAGGATAAAAAAAGCAATAATTTTTTTTAAATATAAAAAACACTGAAAGATGTAAAAAAAATTTAAAAATCGAAATGTTTATAATGAAAACATGCCCTTACCTGGAACAAAAATATGGATTTCTGTTTCTTTTCTTCTGAGAGGCTTATTACTCATTCTTCACTGACAATGGATATGTTCTCCTGGACTCTGTTCATCTCCATGCTGATTGTCTGCCAGCCCACTTGCCAGGCTCAGTGTGTCACTGCTTTTATATGCAAGTCCCCTGTTGTTGGATGGGAGGACAAACACCTTTGTTACCTCAAGCACTTGAAATACTTTACATCAAGAGTTCCCTATTGTGTGAATGGTACTGCTACTTTCCAGATTGAGCTGATGAAGTGTATGGACATTAACCCTAACCCTGCACCAAGCTCTAGTGATTCGATTCCCAATAGCTTGTCTAAGACTGTAAAACCCCCGAACGCAGATATATTCATCTACAGCATGGATAAGATGAGATCATTAGACCCATGTTCTGATGTTACCAGGATGCCCCGTGTTCCTCTTGAAACTTGGAATATGATTGAAACTTTGAAAATTAACAGATATCCCATACATCGTCGTGGAAAGAGAGGAGGTAGACGCATGTCAAATAACGTCACTCGTCTTAATGAATTAGGTCCTATTCCAGTGCTCACACCATCAAGAAGGCCCGAACGTAGTTATGCTGATCAACCCAAAGGACCTAATCAGAACAATCTAATACAATTGTGTAAATCTGATACAATCGTAAACTCTAAATTAATGTGTTGTTTGTGGAATGCTCATTCAATCAGGAATAAGACCATTGAGCTTGTTGATTATATGTGTGAATATGATACTGATGTAATGATTTTAACTAAGACATGGCTTAACAAAGATGATAGTGTTATAATAGGAGAATGTACCCCTCCTGGGTACACTTTCTTAAATGTCCCTCGTAACTCCGCTAGTCGAGGTGGAGGAATTGCCATGGTGTTCAAGACACCACTAAAGATGCTGATTAGACATCATGCTGATTTAGTTTATACGACATTTGAGTATGTGCATATTACAAATAGTTCTTACTCTGTCAATTTCATTGTAGTATATAGACCTTCACCATCTACCATCAATGGCTTCACAAATACAGCATTTCTTAAGGAATTTGATGATTTTGTAAATGAGATATCTCTCTTTGCAGGGAAATTAATTGTACTTGGAGATTTTAATGTTCATTGGGATGATCCTTCCAAACAAGATGTTATTCAGTTTTCTTCATCCACAAGTTCTGCTGGATTAGTTCAGTATGTTAAAGGTCCAACACATAATCGTGGACATACACTAGATTTGGTTTTTACTCGCTGTGACGAATAATTGGTGGTAGACTGTTATACTGATGACACAAGTATGTCAGATCACCATGTAGTGTGTTTCAAGTTACAATTACATAAAACAAGACATATGCAAACTGTATCAACCCTCCGTAACTACCGGAAGATTGACAAGAAACAATTTGTATAATCACTCTCAGAGCTCATTTCCCAATCTCACCCTGATGGTGTTGATGCATTTTTTAGTGGTATGATTCTAGTATGGGTAAACTACTTGACAAATTTGCTCCTGTAAAAATTAAGACCCGCATAGTAAAGAACAGAGTACCCTGGTACAATGACTCAATTCATATTGCTCGTCAAGAACGACGGCGAGCTAAAAAGAAAGTGGCAGAAATCGAGATCCGACCCTGATCGTGAATCATTTCTGATTGCTAAGAAAGCTGTTTGTGCACTTACTGTAACTGCTAAATAAGACTAATTTAAACACAAATTGTCTTCTTGTAGCGACAAGATGTTTACCGAACTATTAATTCTCTTTTGAATAAGCAAAAGTCTGATCTTCCGTTTTATGATTCGCCTTTTCTATTAAGCAACCAATTTTCCCAATATTTTGTAGATAAGATCCACTTGATAACACACATGTTACCCAAGTTAGGTTCAAGGACAATATCTGCGAAGGGTTTAAGATACTTGAGGTCTTCCGACCTGTTTCTCAAGACGAGTTAATGACAGTTATTTCGAGATGTCCCAGCAAAAGTAGTAAATTGGACCCACTCCCAACTTGGTTAGTGAAAGACTATATTGATCGTCTTCTCCCAATACTAACTGAACTTGTAAATTCTTCTTTGTCATGTGGTGTCTTTCCACAGAAGGCTCACCATGCAATCATAAGACCTCTTTTGAAAAATTCATCTTTAGATAAAAACAATTTGAAGAATTATAGGCCTGTATCCAATTTATCGTTTGTTGCTAAACTTATCCAGAAAATTGCTTGCTCAAGACTGGTGGAACATATGGAGATTAATAATCTTGCTGATCCACACCAGTCTGCTTATAGACCCAAACATGGTACTGAATCTGCATTGATTAAGGTTAAAAAACGATATTATGTTTTCATTGAACTCAAACAAAGTAGTTCGTGTGGTACTTGTAGATTTATCAGCAGCCTTCGATACGATTGACCACAAAATTTTTATTTGTCGTTTGTCAAAGAGAATTGGTGTTAGGGGAACTGCGTTGAATTGGTTTCAGTCTTATCTTGATGGCTGGTCAGCACAAGTCGACATAGATGGGGAACTCTTAGATCCAACCATTTCTAGGTTTGGTTTATCCCAGGGCTCAGTTGTAGGTCCCACTGGTTTCACAGTTTATATTCTCCCAGTTGGCGACATCGCCCGGTACCATAATGTTTCGTATCATGTTTATGCTGATGACATTCAGTTGTATGTAGCAATTTTGATCCTAAAATTCCTGGGGAACTGGATAAGGCCATGTTTTCACTACACTCTTGTATATCAGATATAAGGAACTGGCTGACAGCAAATAAGTTAAAATTCAACGATAGTAAAACTGAATTTTTCATTGCTGCATCACCATACAATTACAGAAATTTGCCAGATTTAACACTGTCAGTTGGTGAAGTTTCTATACATCCATCGGATTCAATAAGGAATCTGGGTGCCTTTTTATGTTAACATGACTATGTCAACACACATTAACAATTTTTGCCGCAGTGTGATATTTCATTTGAGGAACATATCTAGGATTCGTAAATTTATTGATCAAACTACTTGTCATCATGCTGTAAGGTCACTTATTCTTTCCAGACTAGACTATTGTAATGGGCTTCTTTCCTCTATACCAAAATCTCATGTAAACCGTCTACAGCGTCTGCAGAATTGGGCTGCACGTCTTGTTTTTGAGGTTAGCAGAAGTCATTCTTCCCAACCTTTACTTCGTTCCCTTCACTGGCTGCCCATTCAAAAACGTATCATCTTCAAATTAGTTCTTTATGTTTATAAATCTATCAATAACCAAGCGTACATAGGGTACATATCTGAATGCTTAACTGTATATACACCTAGTAGAAATCTCAGATCCTCAAATCATAACCTTCAGCTCAGCTACCCAATGACCCGAAATTTGTCAGGTGATAGGGCTTTCACAGTTACTGCATCGAGGCTATGGAATAATCTCCCCTTGACCATTAGACAGTCAGCATCCATAAAGACCTTTAAAAAATCTGTGAAATCATATTTATTTTAAATCCGCTATCAAACTTTGTAACAGGTACATTCATAACATTTTGTCTCCATAAAACTACCTGGTAGTTCTCACATGGACGATTGAAGAGTTTTCTGATTTGTGTTTATATAAAAAAAATATAATGTGTTCTATAATTTAAATATTTTGTAAACGCTCCGAGCCTTATGGGAAGGGCGTACTAAATGCTTATTGTATTGTATATTGTATTGTATTTCTTCCAAAATTATCTAATCGAGCGTTAAATATGTATCATATTGATAATATTTCCATTTAAAAATTTTTACAGAGAGATAGAAGTTAATTTTAGATTATACTGTAATGCTACCATAATTATGAGAAGATGGAAGCCCTAAATGAAACACGCTTAAAACAATGTAATTATATATAACAAACGAAATAAACCTTTTGTTTGAATATATACATATGAAAGGAAGAATATAGAGTGTGAAATTGAACAACAAAATGATTCCATATAATACATTGATTTGTAATTCAAACACTTTAACATTTCCTACGATCAGTCACTTCCGTAATGAAGATTTATTTCACAGCATCATGAAATTAGAAAGAAATGAATGTGAGGGGTATGAGTTCTAGGAATGCCGGAGTGATGATATATAAGGTACAGCTCAAGAGACCAAAATTCCAAGAGATCGACAGCCCACGTACCAAGTCTCCATGGCCTTCTGAGAGTTTTTTTCTTGTTGTCTTTTGTTTGGGTTCACGAGATGGATGGCCAATACGAAACCAAGAGATGGATTAGAAGCAAAATAGAAGCCAATGTTTCATTATTATCGTAGAGGGCGTATAAAACAAAATATGAATAAAAGCCTATATTTGCTAGGATTACATATTTTTCTGCATAATTGTGTAAATTAATATCATGTCCAATATTCTATACTAACATTTGGAATACCTTTCCCTATTGCAGTCAAGAGTATTTTCTAAAAATTAATTCAAAAATCATAAATTTAACCAAAATCAGCTCTCTGAAAGTTTTCTATTATTCTATTATTCTATATAGAATATTTTGAATGGGGGGAGTGACACCCTTATTTTCCGACAGTTTTTTAGGGTATGACACCCGAATGCTGCACCCTAACCCCCCCCCCCCCCCCCATACAATGCATATTCTCTACTATTCTACGTGAAACATACGGACATTTTCCATGAAATCAACGGCGAATAGTGCTCTTTGTTCAGTAACATCAATAGTTTAGTGCAGTGAGTTAAATCTATTATCCTATATTATTACCATCGACGTCATGTACTTAAAAGGATCACGTTTTGTTCCCATGAAGGAGAGAATATTCAATAGAACAACATTTTTGTGGTTTATGTATGGTTGTGCCTTGATTTGACACTTCTTATAGCACATAATGGGAGTTTAAATCGCATTTCATTCGAGATATTTGCATTCAAAATAATGACTGTACGTCAAACGTAAAACTGCACCTCGTATAGAATTTCGATTCGCTCTCATTTAATAACAAAATACGAACTAAAGAGCATAGTCAAGATGAGTGATATCATGTAAAAACCAATATAGTGATACCATGTGGTTAGTTCTGTTTTTCAGTATCGGTAAAGTAATATGTTATTTGATTAGAAGAAAAGTTATTTTGTGAAAGACAATAAAATGATCTGAAAGTTGAGATGTTGTTTCCATGATATGACTGATTTTTTGTCTATTTATGAATAATTGTTTATATACAAGATTTCCGAACTTGATCAATAAGTGGCTGGAAGAGGAAAAGTAGGAGAGATGAGGCGTCTCGACGTTCTCATCTGGTTTACACTCCTTCTAAGGACTTCACTCTCACGAAAGATAACTTCTTATACCTTGTTTCTTTCTCGACTATCAATTTCTCTTTTTCTCCCCTTCTCTCATCATTCTCTACCCTCATTTCAATATCCCAACAGTCATTATCAGGACTAACACATGGTGAACCGTAAACCTCCTCCACGTTATCTACACCACCATACAAACCTTCAAAGATCATTTGATCAATAAGTGTTAAATCAATATGGTCTTATTTACCAAGAGTAGCCTTATTATAATATAAATACTAAAAGCTTCCTATGGGCCAATATAAATATATATTTAACCCAGCATTGCCAGGTATCCAAATAATAAACCTGGGTCGACGGGACCAGCGTGGATAAGGATAGAAGCATCGAGCAAGGATCGAACTCAGGTCCTCTCAGAAAATATTTAGGGAATTCAAAAGTAATGTGCTCCTACAAATATAATCTTTTCTAAATCGATGAATTATATAATTCTATCTAAAAAGAAGAGCTCATGGCGATGATTCGAATTCATATAATAGGAACACATTATCACAAAAAAGCCAATGTATTTTCTACCCAATCGCTCACGCTAGCTCGATTTTGCAAGGTTTGTCAATCTTGAATAATGATCGCCAATAGAGCATTTCCCTGAATAGAGTAAAGGTCATTGCGTGGTACGTATTCGCAAGCGATTAAAAACTCTTATTATGAAAGAAGATTTTAAAGAAGGAAGGCTGACTAGTTCTGGTAGAGATTAAAATAATTTTAAGCTTTCTCAATATCTTTTTATGTGAGTTTGGATTTAGTATAGAATAAACGTTCCCTGCGAATGATGGGCTCTTCAGATGCCTTCATAATATAGCAAGAAAAGCTGAAAAGTTTGTTTGACCAAACTTTCATGCCACATGCGGGTGTGTGTGTGTGGGGGGGGGGGGGGGGCGGGTATGTAGTCCCATATACACATTTCTGTGTTCGGTGCATGTGACCTTCAGCAAGATCATTTTGATGATTCAAAAACTCCACAGTAGGCTATTCACATATTCTTATAATGCTACATGATCAATTTTTCCCAATTGATTCCAGGCAGTTTCTTTTACAATGTATAATCTCATAACGAGAACTTAACTTTACCTTCAATACACAAAAGTTCACATTGCATAACTTGTCAATGACCATTTTATTTCTATTTTTGTCTATTTTGCTGAGACTAGGCATTCCAACTCCAGTAAAACCCATATAAAGATAGAATTATATTAAGAGCAATGAATAAAGATCAATCAATAACATCCATTTGAGGAAAATCACTATTTACTCCACAGTTAGATTCGCGACTTATTGACATTTTTAGTCGTCGACTCATAAGGACAGATATTATAATTATTTGTATGCAAACAAAACAATATTTCCTTTAATATGTCCTCATTTCCAATTCCACTTCGACCGAGAAAAAAGAATGTCATTTTTTTTCCTAGAATTTCATGAATAGGCTTATCCCCACTGCCCAACGCACATCTCTAACAATTATATCTTTTGTCCAGAAACAATTTAAGTCTGGGGCTGGGTGTTAAGTTTGGAGAACTTTCCAATTAAGTGTCCCTTAGAGTCAGGTTATTTCCACCTCTGTGATGTAACGCTAAGTGACCTAGCTTTGGTACGGGCGGGGGGGGGGGGGGGGGGGGGGATCAGTCAAACTCGGAGAATGAAATACGAATACAAAATACAAAACGTCACTGATTAGGGGGTGTAGGGGTGGGTCGTAGCGTCTTCATTCACTGTCACTGTTTATCATTTGTTCTCCATTTGATTGGGGGCACATTCCCCCTGTGCCCCCATGTACCTAGGCCACTGGTAACACTGGTGACGATATACTAGAGAAGGGGCTCTCCCAACACCATCCATTAAGTAATGGAAATGGAACAAAACTTTAAAAATGTGAGAACGTATTTGTTTATGTTTGATTAACTCAACATTTAATCACCCATTTTCAGCCCTAAAACTATTTTTTTAATAGTAACATGGGACAAGATTTTCTGCCATTTTGTTTAACCCTAATAGAGCCGGATTATTTAGACCCATCTCACAGCCGGGGGGGGGGGGGGGGGGGCTGATTCCGCCCCCCTAAGATCTCGGCCGTCCACCGCGCATTCGCAACGAAAATCAGCACACACGTCACCGACCACGTAATCTACAAAACTCTATAGTCAATTTCTCCGAAAAATGTCACAACTAATTAATTATGCTAATTTATGCATAAAATTAATGGTTTGCTCTAATTAATTAAATAAAGCCCCAAAACTGCTATTTTTTTGTATACAGACTCTTTGTCAGATTCTGATCAAGTAAACCAAAAAAAAAATTTCGGTAAAATCCTTTTTTTCTTATGTATTTTATTGTTTTTTTTAAATTTCTTATGTATTTCTTTGTTTTTCGACTTTTTGTTTTTTATTGTTTTTTCGATGGAATTCGTCGGCGACACTATTTTAATCATAAACAACATAAAATTAATTGTTTTTAAATAGTAAAAGTAAAAATAATGAAACATTTATGAATTTTAGCTGGAAACACAATTTGCATTGGATTTGTACACGAAATAACGTTTTTGAGCAATTTTGGGTCTGACATGCACTTACGAAATGTTGCGTAACTCCGGAACCGCACGCGCGGACATCTCAAAAGTTGCGCAAGACTTGAAAGAAAAAAGTAGTGAAGCGGCGTGGTGACTGCTTTTCGCGATGCGAACATATTACGCGAAACGTCGAGGGGGGGGGGGGGGGCGGAATCCGCCCCCCCGGTCCTATTAGGGTTAAGTTATCACTGAGTATATACAATTCAGTGCCGTATCCAGATGTCGATAAACAGAGGGGCGGCATCCTCCCCGACGGTGGGGGGGGGGGGGGGGAGGGCGGAATGTATCCAATGCATGATTTTAGCCCCACCTTCAAACAAAGGGAGGGGGGCACCCTCTGGTTATGATGGCTACACTCCTCCTGATGAATTATAACGCAGTATAGAGTGAACCTATATACACACTTGATCGTGTTTACACCATCCGTAAGCTCTACAGATCAAATCAAATCAAATCAAATCAAATCAAATCAATTTATTGAACTAAAATCCACAATCCCACATGATAATTAAGTTTTATTGACCTCACATGAATTCGACACCTGTAAAGTTATGATGTTTATCATGCCAGTCAATAACGTATTCATTTTATTAATTACATCTTGTGATATATTATACTCATTAAGAAATTACGAAGTGAAATTTGAATGAGAACAATGATGAATATATAATTGGCATTGTTGGTATATTTATGAATGACTGAAAACGTGATTACACCAGACTTGCAAATTACAATTACGTGGGGGAGGGGGGGGGGGGGGCGTGACATTTCGAAATTTTGGGCATGATTGCGATTTAAGTACACTTTGAAATAAGATGCAAGCCTGGACTCTTTTAAATCTTATTCATATTGCTGTTTTTGATGACAGTTTTAATACAACCGTAACCACCTTTAAATTGATAATGTACTGTTCAATAAATGGCACAGCCCCATTTTTCTTGAAAATCAGGAAATTGCTTTGTAAATATCGTGCCGTGTTGAAAGCGTTATGATCACAGAAAATGGGTGCATATCATGGGAACTGAACAAAGCCTCATAAAACGATTAATAGTTTGAAGTGGCTTTTCCAGCGAACACGATCACAAAAGCCCGGATCTCTTTATATCTCACCGGTATGCAAACATACTTCATGTCACAATTTCAAGTTCATGGTCCAACTGCCAAAGCATAATACAAAAAGGACGAACCTTACCAAATGTTGTGGTAAATTCCCCTGACATCAGTGGCATATCTAGGTATCTATGAAATCTGCCCCCCCCCCTCCAAATGCCCAAGCTCAGATTAATGAGAGTTTTTAATTGAAATGTTGGCACTACATGAAAATGAGTTTTGCTGCACATAAACCGTGGTTGTTAGTCCAAATTTGATGAATTATTGCATAAGCGAGGGAGCAACTCGACCGAGCGGCCGATTCTTTTTTTCACCCCTGAAATAGAAATTTCTTATGTATTTTACCCTTAGAAAAAAATCCAAGGGAATACAGCGACTTAGAAATAGATTTTTTATTGTAAATTGCGAACATTTCTATTTTGGGTGCGCAAAATGAATGAAAATCAGGAATTTAGCAAGGCAATTGAATATGTTGCAATGTAATTCTTTTGAATGTTCTATAATTTCAAAGTGCTTTTATGCACATTATCCCATATAACAAGCTCCTGCCTTATGCAGGGGAGGGGGGGGGGGGCAAAGCAACTAGAGTCAATTAATGGTTAACAACTTAAAAATGCCATTGGGGCGCGAAATAGCTAGATCCTGAACATAATAATGCGAGGGAGCAGATTGACCGAGCTTTAGAAAATTTTCGCATTTTGCATTTTGTCCTTGACTGCACTGGGCGCAAATAACCCTCAAAGACCATAAATTTTCTTGCATTTCTCCCCCTTTTCTTTCTCTCTTTTGCGTTTTTGCGCCCCTAAAGTGCCGCCTCTGCTCCCCGTAGATACGCCACTGCCTGAACATAAGCCTACATCTCCCCCCTCTCTCCCTCTCTCTCTCTCCCTGTTCTTCTCTGACTTGTCTAATAAAATCCAGCCAGTCAGAACGCTGCCAGCACGCGTGCGTGGATCGATATCACTGCCTTGTCTCCCCGCTTGAGAACGCTCTATAAAAGCATCGAAAACTTTGTTTCACTCACACACACACACGCACAAACAAGTTGTTTAACCATACGCTGAACCCGCTAGGTCTCCTTAGTCAAAAGATCAGACTTTCTGTCGAGTGGAACAGAAGATCAGTTCTCAGTTCTCTGCGGGTGATCTGTTGAAGAGCTTTCTGCATCAGTAAATCTATAATACAAAGTCTCCTGTTACGAATGCTCAGTTACATCTAACTATGAGGATATAAGTGAGATATGACTTCGCTCTGACGAGGAACGTGGTGTTATTTATCTCCCAAGCATTTATATATTTCAACATTCTCCATTTCGTGACTCCAGCAAAGGATTTTACTTTCTTCTTTGAAAACTTAAGATGGAGAGCGGCAAGTCATCGAAGATTACTGGACTAATCACAACCGTATCGCAACTAGTCTTGAAAGAAAAACGTGCAACTGATATCGGGAAGGATCATTTAGATAAGATAGAGGTAAGATTTTTTTGTTCATTTTATCTCATAAATGGCTGTGTATGGAGACAAAACAGACATTGACAACATATGTGTTGCATAATGATTTTGACCCATTCTAGGTTGTTTCAATTCCGCTTCAAGTGATAGATTATTCGAATCAACTCACATTGTCTCTGAATAGTTGGAAAAATGTTATGAATACACTAAAATTATGTTCTGCTGAATTGACATGTCATTAGAAATAATTAACATATAAATAACTAACTTATTTGACCATGCAGGCAGGCTTATGTATTCAGCGCATTTAACAGCCCTCTAAATATTATTTGCAAACTCGTTTCGATCCCACAAACGAACAGCGTAATGATTTGAAAAATGTATGTATATCATATATTTCATTACTTTTTAAAAGAATATCTTATGCCTACAAAAATAGTTTTATCTAGTTTCCTCGAGAATTTTCTTATGCAGTAAAAAATGTATCCTTCTAGCATGATGCTAAGTAAGTCTTCTTATACCAGTGAACTTGCCATTTGATATTCTGGAAACAAGAAAACATGAGATTTTGATCACATTTTCCAGTAGGAAAAATATATATTTTGCCCTTACCCAGGGTAGCCTCATCAGTATTATATACTGTTTTCCCTGAGGGCCCTGTAATCATATAATTACCCTGGTTTTAGCCGAGCGACCATGATAAGGCGCTCAAGCAGTCAAGGAATTTCTTCCTACTGGGTACCCATTTACTTCACCTGGATGGAGTGCGGCAAATGTAGATTAGTGTCTTGCCAAAGGACAGAACGACGTTAGTGTCGTGGCAGGGAATCGAACCCCGTACATTGTGTTGCCCTTGTGATTTTGTTATTGACTCATTTTAGATGATTTTCATGTGATAGGTTTTGTAAGGTAAGACGTGACAGTGTGCAGCATATCAGTTTCATATTCTTTTAAGACTATGAACAGATGGTTCAACTTCTCGTTACGTTAGTAGTGTTGATACTATTATGATCTGAAACATAACATGTAGGCCTAAAGGCTGCATTTAGGATTGATCCCATTATTATTATCTAAGTGGGCAGCTAAGCCATGCATGCACCTAACCAGGGTTCACGATCCTTGATACACTGGCGGCTATAGGGGCGGGGGGCATATCCGCGCCCCCTTTTAAAACCCAAGTGGCATACCTCACTACAAGATTGCACCCCCTCTTTTTTGAGGGGTGATGACTATTTTTTGTTGTTGCTTGTCCGAAATATTTTGGATTAAAAAGGGTATCCCGACAAATCTGATGACCCTTTTTTGGGGGCTTGTCTGAATTTTTGTTTAGTACTGTACCCTCTTTTATGAAATCCGGGATCTGCCCATGCCCCGATTATGATATAACCAGGCATCTCCTTGATATACCAGCTGGCTAAAACCATTCAATTGGAAGATAACTTTCCCAGATATCACATTACAGTACGATATAACGCCTTTACAGGTACTAGTATGGGATCAGGTAATTGGCTCAGGTAGGGTCTCATCACCCTTGTTTTTTTTTTCTATAAGCTTTCCCCACCTTACTGGTGATATTTTTCTTACGGTACCAACACGTGAATGTGAAACACGTGGACTCGTGTCTTAAAATAAATGACAAGGATTACATTGTAGGATGCGATTATCTGTGGAAGAATAGTTGACTGAAGCTGTGTAACATTCGGCAAAAGGGATCAATAGCAAAGTGCAGTGATGACCTTGTTGGTCTGGCAGTAGCCCAAGATTAGTGTCTTGTATTGCTCCTCTTTATAAGCCCTTTTATAGAATAATATCCTCTTTTTTGTAATAATCCTCTTTTTTGGAGTCAAAAGGGGCCTTTTTTTGTTAAAAAAGGACCTTAAAATGTCAGATCTAAATTGGATGAGACAGTCAGTAAGAGGTAGAATCATACAAATTAATCAAATCGATTTTCAGCTACAATAGCTCATAAAAAATGATACCACATAAGATAGCGTGAATGTCCGTCAATGCAGCAAGTTGATTTTAGGCATTAAAATTTGTATAACGACTTGGACTCCATGAATTATCTTTCTAAAAAATAGGGTTAGTGGTCTCATAATTGTAGCTAAAGGACATTAAGTTTGTCGGTGTGTCTTATATTCTGTCTCAGCATTTCAGATCTTATCGGCAAGTGACATAAAGGGTCTATTAAGTTATTTCTAATTTGTCCGACATGATGCACTGGAGCATCCTCCCCCAAATCACTATGCAAATATCAGCCACATGATTCTTAGGTTCTCTTCAGAAAAATGGATGTCACCATGGTCACAACACCCCAGAGTCGAGTGTTGTTGATATCATTGATTTACACCAAACATCAACCATGTAACGGAGGAAAAAACTGAAAGAAAAAAATGGATGTGTAAAAGAGACTGAGGATGGCAAAATGGTAAGAAGTTAAAGGAGAATTACGCTCAAAAATAAAGACGATAGTGTTCAAAGGTGTTATTTATTCCTACCTGTTAGACTATATGGCTTCGCGTCAAAATATACGAGATCGATACGAATCAATTTTTTCTGAGCAAAGTTTACCATCTGCTAGCAATACGTATCGTCTGCTAGCAGCACATGGGGGCTGCCATTTTGTTTATGTGTACAAGAAGATTTTCTTAATCCAAATGCTCAATTGCCTTTTTCAAAATTAAAAACCCATTTGAGATTAAAAATATAGAATAGATATGTCAATTTATTTTTAAACTGAAGATTTCCTTATATATTTCTGTTGAAAATCGATATTCGCTTAATAGAAATCTATTTTCTCGATACTGGACGTATGGGACGGAGCAAATTAATTCAAATTTTATGGATGCTTCTTCCATGAGCATCTATAGCGGCAAACTATGCATTCACCTGCTTTCGGATAATGGACTTGAAAAGTCAGAATACATGCTGCATATATTATGTTCTGCTCTGTTTGGCAAACCCAAGAAAATAGATTTTTGTTAAGCAAAACCAGACAATTTAAAAGTATCATTATAAAGATTTAATTTTTATAATACATGTAATCACCCACTTTATATTTTCCGTCACATATGGGATTTTAGGTAATGAAGAAAATCAATTTAGGATTTGGATTCAAAATATCTTCCTGACTGGAACATTTCTCAATGGTTCATGTACAACTCCAAATCAGCAAGAAAATGGCAGCCCCGATGTAAATGAGTAGGAGACGATACCTGGTGTTGGAATATCTTTATTTATACCCTTTTCTGATATCTTATTAGAAAATGATTTAGGCCAATAAGTAGGAATATATTACACCTTCCAATATAAGTAAATTTGTAATCAGGGCTTAATTCTCATTTAAACTGAAAAATAACACAAGCCATCAATGAGAGGGGGTAAATGCTAAAGGAATTGAAATAAAGATAATAAAACAAACTTTAAGGGGCCAAAACGGTATATTGAGCGTAGACAGAAGGAGCAACTATGAAAGAGGGGGCACATTGGAATAGTCAGTGCTTCCTTTTGGTTTGCGTGAAAATAAGGATCCAGGATAGGGTTTAAAATTACATGTATTTTTCTATGAAAGAAGCGAAATCAAACATTCCATTCCTGTCACGTGGATCAAAACCGAAAGATAAAAAATCATCAAGGAGGAAAACTGGAAAATAGAAAAAAGACGTGTGGGGGGGGGGGGGGAGGCCTGGAGGATGCAAAAAAGGATTAAAATGGGAAAAAAAATTCAAAGAGGACCAAAAAGTAGGAAGAGGGGTCATCATTTTAGTCTCATGGTGACATTTGAAACAAAGTCCTTACGAACACTGCAAGAAACTAGACGCCACGCTACCGTGTGCTAGAAGCATGTACATAGTGGTATGTGAGCACTTTTTGATGATGCAAACACACCTTATCTTTCGATTATTGGTGCAACCTTACTCACATAAATCTCGCTATAATGGTATAAAGGAAAATATCCTGTAATGGATCGTGCATCAACTATTGTGGTTAGACAAATATTGCACGGTTAGAAAAGCGTGCAGTGAATGGTAAAAATATCGATGGGCACGTGATGCGTAATTCGCCAATCAAATGCCTAGATTTTGTCCATGTGTTCTATAACTATAATTAAAGTTATCGATGATATGTGACAGGCCCTTTCGTAAAGCAACGAGCAGTAACACCAAACCTTGTACATTGGAATAGTTGTCTGCACGATGAAGAGTTCGGCCTCTGGGTTGCAGACAACATATATTTTTGTCGGAGAACAAAACCTCAGTCGAATTTTGTTTTCTCCGGATTAAAAAAAAACACGTTTTAGAACACGTTTTGAGGTCAACAAAATTAAGGGTTTGTCCTGCTTTGCTAGTGCCGACCACTTTAATTGATTGTGTTCTCGTGTGGGTATAATATTGACAACAAAGAGTTGAATTCTTACTACCCTCCGCTGTATATAAATAACTATTTACTCTGATTTACTTTTAGATGGAGAAGCGTTTTGGGGCATGTGTTATGTACATCAAAATTTTTATTTTTATTTTTATTGATCTTTAAAATGCAGGTATTTTAAACAAATTTTAAAGAGTTAACACACTAATTTTTATTCTGCAATAAGGCATGGATATATTTTAAGACTGACGCGTAAGTTAAAATGACTTTTATCATTTATCTACACGTAATATGACAATCGTTTATATTTTTCTTAATAATTGTTTTGTTCTAGAACTCTTCAAAGCCCAAGACCATGACACGTTACGTGATACGCCGAGGACGCGTTGAAGACTGTTGTCAGATCTCAGTACTCATGAGGAAATTGGCAGAGAGTGAAGACTATGGAGATCGGGTTGAAGTCTCCGAAGAAGGTTAGTTTGTTTTTCCTTCAGTTTATTCTTTGTTTTCTTCTTTTTGGAATCCAATATATCATATCCGTTATATGACATAAAGCTTCATTTTTATCCAAGTATTTTTATGATTGTATATATTGGGATGGCTGATATCATGAAAAGTCGCGTTAATACATAAGGCCAATTTAAATTGATTCCTAGTTTCTCGTCCGGAGTTTTCGAAAATGAGGAGGTGTGGGTTCCATGTTATTTAATATTTCATATTTTTCCTGTACATAATAATAATAATAATAATAATACCTGGCATTTATAAAGTGCCTTTCCCAAACTGGATCAAAGAGCTGACATATATTATTACCCCGGTCATTGGATTCTGGCACGCCCGCACACAGTGTATGCGCATTCTCCACTCCCTGGGGAGCATTCCATAGCATAGAAATGATATTGGGTCAATTTAAAAAAAGAAAGAAATAATTCAAATTCCATGTTCACATGCACTTCAGAGGGCTTAAAACAAAGAAAAATGAATTTTATTAATAATTGTTGTTGTGTCATTGTCCATAGAGGTCCTCAGATTGTTATTTATATCATTTTAGAACAAAAATAACAAATAACAAAAAAAATGAGGCTGACCGGAGAAAAGAAGGAAGAGGAGAGAAACTAGGAATTAATCTTATTAGGCCTAATCGCTGTAAACATATTGGAAATGACAATAATCAGATTGAGTTGCCATTTTTTATTTTTTTTTATCCCCGTAGTCCGTCACACTTCATATTTATTTATTTGAGTGACCCACAAACTACAAGCTTGTCTTTTTAGTGGGTCTCTCTTTTCCTTCATATGTTATTTTCCAATGTATTTTGAACATTCTAAACGAAATTTGTTGTACTTTTTGTGTACTTTGTAATTGATATAATGAATGTTCTGTATTATCTGTGTTATTGTTGGAAATAAAATGATTTGAATTGAATTGAATTGAATTAAAACGTTGTTCAATAATTAGTTTCCAAATGTTACGCAGTACTGTTGAAAGAGAACTCGAAAAAAAAATAATCATGTTAACTAACGCCGCTCACATTTTATGTTCAGATCTTCGTCGAGATGGTTTTGGAGATTATCCTGTGTTTGAGAGCATCGTCTTAGAAGACAGAGAGGCTAATGAGGAGTCATCCGTCTTGGGTTACGCCCTCTATTTCTTGGGTTTCTGCTCCTGGAAGGGGCGTCTCCTCTATCTTGAAGATGTTTACATCAATTCTGAATACAGAGGTAAACAGCTAATGCAATCATTTTGGTCACCCGATATTTGATACGGGTTTTATTTCGCCTATGACCTATTATAGGGCCAGGGTTAAGGTTGCATATGGGTTTCTGGTTTAGGTTTGGTTAGGTAAATGTCTGATCCAGGGTTCACATCGGCAAATGCGGTTGGAGTCGAAAATTGACCGAGGAGCATTTTTCGCCGGAGCATGTGTCATCCAACATTGTTTTAGTAAACATTATATGAAGATGTTAAAACAATTTCGTATTCATTAGTCAATTTCCTGTTTCCTATCTGTAATGGTATTCAGAAAATTATCACATCTTTAGTGAAATGACATTTTAAATTGCAACTGCATTCATGAGTGTTTGTGAGGATGTCTTCTGTCTACTCACTCAGCCACCTATCATGCCTATGCGCAGCCCTTCACCAATGACTCGCCAATCGCTATAAATCTAGATTTACCGTGACATTCAAAATACTTCTCCCTGAAGGAAATATGAAATGATTTCCAGAACGTCACCCCGGGTTTTATTTTCATGCTTGCCTCAGCAATATTTCCTGTTATACGAGAAAGGTGCTGAGTGCTACATTTTTCACAGCCTGGCGTATCCAATGGAGGGTCGAGGCGGCGTACGTCTCTCCAAACATGTGGAGGCCCATGCAGTATTAAAAAATAATCGTACAAAATGTACTTGCATTGTATAGCTATTAAAAGCACGTGTGGTTACATACATGTACGTATAGACCCCCCCCCCCTTTCCCTGGATACATTCTATTTGTGAATGGCTTTACTAAAAAGAAACCTTCCACCGCCCCAATCGCTATTAGGACATTCAATTTCCTATTCAGCTCCTATTTTATTCACTATTTCATAGATTGTTTTGATGCCCGAGATTCTTCCACTGTTGGTATGATTAGTGCTGATTTATTGGTTGGATCATCACACTACACCATGGCGATATGAATTCTTTTGAAGGATAAATGATCCTGAATTCCTTCATGAAACCTTTGCAATGATAACCCATTTTCTTTTCAATCACTCAGGAACTGGCCTGGGTATTGCTCTTCTACACACAATAGCTAAGGTAAGGTTTATCATTGTTTACAAGATATAATTCTATTTCAGGTTCGTTGATGGATTATCAAATAATTCAAATATATTATTGTTGTCACAATATTATATGTTGTTGTCGGATATTATCTGGTAAACTGAAAACAATTTGAAAAGCTCCGACGATCCACTTGTCATGCATGTCACTTGTCGGTGCATGTGGGTGCCCAAAGTGAGCGACTTTATCAAGGTTGCTTGGGCGTGAAAAGTGGGGTATTCAAGCCCCTCCTATATTGTTTAGCCTGGTATAATTATGTGTATAGTTCGTTATGTTCGTTATAATTATTTCGTTACATATGAATGCTTTAACTAGGGTTTAGTTGGGCGTGAAAAGCGGGGTGTTCAAGCCCCCATATATTTAATACGCCCTAGTATTGTTCACCCCAATAACCTTGACCGTATCGTTCACTTTGAGCCCCCATCACATGTCATTACACGTGGCCTATGGAACCAATTGGTCACCTTTTTTGTTGCCTGTTTTCTAACTTAGATGTATAGTGGTAATACCAAGCCCTCAACATGCTCAATGTCATCGTAAGATATATTATCTAAGGTCACTAAAAAATGATTCCGAGATTTTCAGCCCCTCCCGCTTTTTCTTTCGGCCCTCCCCCTTTTTCCTCGAATATCTCGAATATACCTAGATTTTAAAAAGAACACTTTGCATATTTCCTTTTCCAGATCTCTGAAGAGCGAGGTTGCAAAGCTGTCCAGGGTACAGTAGTTGAATGGAACAAGGATGTGATGAAGCTCTACAAACGGATCGGTGCTACGGATATGACTGAGGCTGATAAGTATCATCTCTTTGCCATCGGTCGAGCTGAAGTTAGTAGATTCGCCAAGGCTAAGCTCCCGGTCTTAAATAACGGATCACAAATTGTTACGTGTGAACTGTGACTGTATACTGTATTAGTAATAGAACGATCATTATCCGGTTCGGTTAGCCGTACGACCGAACAGTGATGGTTTGCTTTTAAGCGAACATCCGAGGAAAACCGAACATCAGAAGTGACGAGACACGTTGTAAGATGTGACGTCATTCGACCACGTGACCTAGCTCACCAATGGAGGAAGAGGATTTGGATAGTTGAATCCGGTCAATGTCAAAAACGATATGACGTGCATCACACGTATCCATGTACTTCCGAGAATCTATAGGAACATCCTCGCAATCCATAGGTCAAATATGATATCGGACTTTATCGGTCCTGAGTGAAGCGGTGTTTTGTATGAATAATGCACCCTGCATTCTCTTTACAGCCGAAATTCCAACGTGCAGAGCTGAATAATGAATTAGAAAAGAAACTTTCAGATTATGTCAGTTGATTTATTCCAGTGAATTCTGACAAATAAAATTTCAAAACTTTTAAAGGTATTTTGTTGAATGTTTTACATGTAGATGCACTTACAAAATGTAACCATTTCTACACCATACATAGAAGAAAAGATGGCATATTTGTTAAAACATCTCCTAAGAAATTGGAGTAGAAAGAAGGGGTATGAGATATCTAAAGTTTAAGAACAAGCTTGTTTACCGGTATTTTGCCTCTTACTATACATATTCTTTCAGTCTCACAATGAGTTATATTTATGTTTGCCAATGCAAGAAATACTTTTCACTATTCAATAATTATATCTGAACTTCGGGAAAAGCAGTTCCCGATAATACTATGCAGTATCACTTGGTCTTCGTTGTCCATCGAAATTTCTGACCGATTTGTCATGGGTTTCAGACATGGAATTTTCAAAATTCACCGGATCAAATCAGAAAACAACTTATAAGTCTGAAGTTAAAAGCAAATGGACAGTGGCGGTTTTTAGGGGGAACACCCGACCCGTACCCCCCCCCCCCCCCTTGAAAGAAAAGTGTACATTGTGACCCCCCTTTTTTAGAACTGATAACTTTTTTGTTTGTTTTCTTGCTCGTTAGAGAATTATGGAGGGAAACTGGACCCCATAACCCCCCCCCCCCCCCCCCCCCCCCCACTGAGTGGATTTTGGAGGGCTGGCGAAATTTTCTATTTGTCGCCCCCTCCCCCCACTGAGCGACCTTTGGAGAGCTGGCGAGACCAGAAATAAGGGTCTCCTTCCAAGCAGTTTCCAAAAGTTGACAAGCCTGCATTTGTGTACCCCCTATACAAAATCCTGGATCCGCCCCTGAGCACAGATATTGTTCAGATGTTTTGTTCTGCACAGAACTAAACATTTTTTTTTTTTTTGATAAGGGGATGGGTCGAGAAGGAAAATCAATTTTTTTGTTGCTCCTCATTAGATCAGCGTTATTACTCTTTCCACAACAAAGAAGTGGGTCATTTTAGGACGTACTCTATCCCTAGCCCTATACAAATTCGTATAAAATTAACAGGTAATTATGCCTCATTCCTGATTGTCAAATGAAGATTGCTTCTGGACAGTTCCTTGTAGTCCTTTGAATGTCTTTTACAACATTACAAATAGACATTGCCTAATTAACTGAGCTAAAAGATTTGTTTATTCATTTTGACACACAGTGAATTGAATAAATCAATCTATCATGGATCTACCGTATAACAAATGAATAATTTGAAATGATTTCTTTCCATTGTGTATATGTACATGTGGATATTGTTTATCAGAAAAATGTAATTTATGTACTGATGACAAATGTTGATATTTTATTTTATGATATTGAAAATAAATATGTTTATAAAAATTAATTTTTCTGACCCTCAATGGGTATTGTCTTGAATATTGATGCAATATCAGACTGGCAGAACTTCACAAAAAACCCTATTTCATTGTTTTCAAACATACATGTATATTAAACAGGTAAAGTGTTTACCACAAATACTTTTCAGAATTTACATTTTACGTATTGAGGAGCAGTTCGACTTGTCTAGTTTATTTTTAAGATACAAGACTTTATTCCAACACAGCTAGAACACTTTCTCTATTACAATGAAATACTGACCAATGAAATTATCAGTACAAAGAATCTCAAATGAGTAAGAGTGATGGAATGTATATTGTATAGGATGTTAATGAATGATAAGAATATAATGATTGAGAATGATACGTGAGTAATACGGATATACCAAGAAATTGAAAGTTAGAAAATGGAGCGAATAGATGATACAAATAGTGATACAAATAGAAATTTACATTTACAATGTAAAATCCAACAACATACTACAATATAGCATACTCTCAAATGATAACGACATCCAAGTGAAAACCTAATATATTAAAAAATCTATTTTCCACCATTTTTTTCGACGAAAATGCGACTCTTTTTATCTTCTTCTTCTTCATTTTTTCAAGAAGGGGATGAACCATCTCGATACGGGACATCCCGGTGACCGACAGACCGCAAGGCCGACAATAGGGAGTTTTCGAATGTGTCAACGTGAACGCCGTCCTAGATCCTCCCAGCTACAATGGACTGCTTTGTGTTTAACTGCATATCGCGCTTTGTGCAAGAACGGCTCACCCGTCCACTGGCTTCTCCCTCGTCCACTAGTCAGATCGAGAACGCGTCAAACATGGTTTTGCCATCTTCTCTAAAACGTGAACACACTGACCTCTGAACCTCGCTTCACCCATTGTTAGCTTCATGCTTCACCTACGCAGTACGTAGTTAACACAAAGCAGTCCATTGTCGCTGGGAGGATCTAGGAAGGCGTTCACGTCGACTTATTCGAAAACTCCTTAATGTCGGTCTAGTGAAACCCGTCAAAAAGTTGTGAGAAGTTGTGGGTCGCGTGGGTCTCCTGACATCTTTTGTTAGAATTCACTCGACCGACGGTGTATCTTGGGCTGTAGCCGTTACATTCATCCGTATCAAGCAAATTAGTTCACATTAAACGATCAATAATTTTGGCGGCGGAAGCACAGAACTCCTAAAGACGTCTTTAGGAGTTCTGTGGGCGGAAGGGTACGCATATTTTGGACGGAGCCACAGTGCGTAGTACGTATGAGCAAAGACAGATTACTCTCACCTACTTCGGTAGTGCATTTTGGCAGGTGTAAATTGCTGTGTTAAAAAGACTCTGGGGAAATACGTTCGCCATATGAATAACACGTGAAAAGATGTCTCATTTTTTCTTGATATTTCATAGCTTACTCTATCTTTTTTAAGCCTGATTTTCGCACGAGAGAAAGGATGGATAGTTAAAAAAATTAATTTTTGTACCGTTATTGTCAATAAATTCCACTATGAATCCCCAGGATCATGCATGCTTTTTGACAGAATCATCTGTCATAGGGTTAACACGTGAAAACAGGGATTAAGAATGATTATAGTTCCCTAGTATTGCCTTGAATTTATTGTAAATGTGGCTTACATGTTTAATTTGAGACTCTGAAAGAGCTTAATGAAGGCTCAAAAAGTGGAAGAGACCCCGCATAAATAAACGGGAATATGCATGCATTTTGCCTTCCAGCTGCCATAGGTTAACACATGATAAAAGGCATTTTGAAATAATTTTAATTCCCCTAATATTCATTTGAAATTATGAAAAATGTGATTTACTGAAAAGGTATAATTAAAGTTCGATGAGTCCAATAGACCCCGCATAAATAAACACGAATATGCCCCAAGGATTCCAGTTCATTATTATATTTCTAACGGTTCAGAGGCAAAATTCAATGTGTAAAATTTATAAAGTCATGTAATCAGTCTTCTTTCACCGACTTACGTCTAGCCAATTGACTGATGTTAGATCAAGCAGAATAGCTGAGCTGAATAGTGACCGACAATCAAGATGTCTAGCCCTAGCTGTAGGCTATAGGAACTACCCCTCTGCGATCCCGATCGAGGTGGTGGCGTTGCCGATGGAACTCTGTCTTCTTGCCTCAAACTTGGCTCATCAAAGTTTTTTGCTTGCTGTTCGCCGTTTAGATTTGCTTCAGACAATGAGACCGACAATGTAGTGGGAGGGGGCTTCTGAACCCTATGGCCCGTATTCTGAACTCCGGTTTAACTTAAACCGCGGTCTAAGTGTGGTTTAAACTCAGTCTAAAACTGCCCTTTGAACCATAGTTTTGGAAAATTACATTCTGAAATCCAGTTTAACTTAAACTCCAGTCTAGTATGGCTTAACTTTGGACAGAAATTTAGATTGGACAATTACGATTTTAGTCAGTTTTGATTAAAGCTCTGGTTTAACTTAGACTGGAGTTTAAGTTAAACCGGAGTTCAGAATACGGGCCTATGAGTCTGGCACTGACAGTCCATGACAGGGGCAAATACAGGATGTAGTAAGGGGGGGGGGGGGCACATTAAATGCAGGACTGTCAACTTCGGGGGAACTGCTTGGAAGGAGATTCATATTTTTTTAAAAACTTCTCGCCAGCCCTTTTTTATTGTGTACTTAAGGTATATCAGTGTGGTATCAAAAAGGGGGGCCGGCCGATTCGCCCCCCCCCCCCGAATCCGCGCCGCTATTCTGTCATGGATGTGAAGAATGGGATTGCATAGTGGTCGATCGCATTAAATGTACATATTGGAGAAAAAAAACAATAAGAGATCATTATTTTGTTCTCATTTCTATTAGAGTCATTTTACAGATCGGTCGTAAGAGAATATAAGAGAATAAGAGAGTAAAAGAAAATGAAAGCCTGTGAGGGGGGGGGGGGGGGGAGACAAGGAGAGCTTGGGGCGGGCAAGACAGAATAGGATGGTAATAAATGAATTATATAATCAGATGCTATTGTTAGTTGCTAGTTAATTCAATTCAAAGTACGGAGGCCGTTTTCCCCTTTTTCATCATTGTTGGGAGCCATTGGTCCCTATTGCGGAGCAACCCCTACACTGTTTTCTTCGCCTGCCGTCTCAAACTGCTACAGCCGCATATTACAAATAACTCAGTTATTTATATGGGTGGCGTATCCTGGAAAGCAGGGGGAGGGGAGAGGGCTCACGCCTGACGAACAAAACAATCGTCAGATTTCGGGCAAGCAAGGGGAAAAAACAAACAGTCCGCCGTAAATGCCTAAAAATTTGTTTACAAATAAAAAAAATTCCACCCATCAAGCTTCTTCGTTAACTAACCATTGTCTACGGCGGACTGTTTGAATATTAAGGAGTCAGAGAGAAGAGGATCTTGGGTATTTGATTCCAGTTCATCGTGACTTGGCCGTGAACCAGAATAGCCTGGTGGTTAAGTCGCTGCCCGGCAAGCAGTAGATGACAGGTTCGAATCCCGCTGGTTCCAATTTTTTCTGACTTGTGTTTTTCATTACCGATCGAGCATACGATCTTTAACACTGGGAGTAAAATGCCTAAAAATTTGTTTACAAATAAAAAAAAGAGATTATTTTTATAATTAACTTTAAAGATATTAAAGGATATAGAATCACGGATTGCACGTGGGAGGGAATTCCATAAAATGGGACCATTGTAAATAATAGATCGTTGATAAAAGAAGTATGAGATAGAGGAATATGAAAGTCACTTGCATTTCGTGTATTATACTTGTGTACTTGATTATTAAAATAAAACAATTCTAAAAGGGATTCTGGCAAAAGTGATTTTTTTACAAAGGAACATAAAAATTGCAGCTTGGTATTTATACAAGTCTTGAATTCGTAATATCTTGAGGGATGAGAATATTGGTTGGGTATGGGCAAGATAGGGAGCATGATATATAATTCGCACTGCACGTTTCTGGAGCAATAATAGTTTGTTAATATGAGTTTCTTGAGCATTGCCCCAAACAGTAATACCATAATATAAATGCGGTAGAATTATCGAATTATAAATTAATTTTAATACGGACGTGGGGAGAAAATTAAGTTTGTACATTATGCTAATATTTTTTGATAATTTGTTGCAAACAAAACTAATATGATGTGACCAAGTCAATTTATCATCCACAGTAACTCCTAGAAACTTTAAGGATGACACTCATTTGATTCTGGAATTGCACATATTGACAGACACAGTATCAACATTACATTTTTTTCTTTGTAAATATCATGAAGTTCGTTTTGGAAACATTAATTAACAGTTTATTTACTTGAAGCCATTTTGTAACCGATTGCAATTCATTGTTAAAAATTTCTTGTAGAGAATCAATATTATCATGAGAAAAGAAAATACTTGTATCATCTGCAAATAAAATACATTTCAAAATATCAGAAACATTAGGTAGGTCATTTATGTACAAGAGAAATAATGTAGGCCCCAGGATTGATCCCTGGGGCACTCCACATCTTATGTTTTTGTATTCTGATACATTATTATCAATACACACAAATTGCTTTCGATTGCTAAAATAGCTTTTAAAAAGTTTTAGAGTAATTCCACGAATTCAGTATTTACGCAATTTGGCTAGAAGAATCTTGTGATCAAGTGTGTCAAACGCTTTACTGAGATGTACAAATAAGCCTAAAAGAATTTCGCCATTGTCTATTGCACTAATCACCTAATGAATAAAATCAATTAATGCAGAAGATGTGGAGTGCCCCGCTCTAAATCCATACTGGTTTTTTTCTTTATAATATTGCACTTCGTTAAAAAGTCAACAAGTCTAGTAGAAATACATTTTTCAAAGATTTTAGAAAAAACAGGTAACACAGATAGCGGACGATAATTTGTCATAACATCAGAAGAACCACTCTTAAAAACTGGTACGACTCTTGCTATTTTCAGCTTTTCAGGAAATATGCCAGGTTCCATGCGCTGATTAAATATTGCACATAAAGGTGAACATATTAAGTGAATAGCTCTTTTTACAACTTTTATTTCAATGTTATCATACTCGTGATTGGTTTGAAAAATGCAGTAGTATCAACTTTTTTAACATGTCGGAGATATTCAGACTCATGTTAATCCGAAAAGGAAGAACTAATATCATGACCAACATTGGCAAAAAAATTATTTAAATTATTACAAATCTCTTTTTTATTTACAATTATTTTTTCATTGGACGAGACTTGATATTATTGCACTTATTCCCGAGGGCATTTATTAATCACATCCCATGTCTTCTTGCCATTTCCCTGTGTGTTAGCTAACCTTTTTTCATAATATTCCTTTTTTGCTAATTTTATCATATTTTTTACTTTATTACGATGTTTCTTATAAAGATTTTCATGATAAGAAGTGGGGAAGTGGGATATCAAATGAAATATTCTGATTTCGAAAAATAAAGATAGCATTTTATTATCATTATTTTTTGTTTTTCTTGGCATTCCCCTCAGATAGCGCAGTGTTTGGTCATATAGAGCTTAACATCAGGGAACATGTTTGGATCACCCCCCCCCCCCCCTCGCATAAATATTTCACAGCGAATAACTTTTAAAAAATACAAACATCTCTCTTGGCTCCCTCTCCTCCCTGGTGCAGTTAGAGTCTGGGCCGATCGACATGTACCACAATATATACCCGTGCTTTATTTCGGGACTGAGCACTCTTTGAATTTAAACTCTTTGGTATTAGCAGATATTGATCGTGAGAGGTTGGGGTGGGGGCGGTCTCCACCGTGGAAACAATAGGACAAAGGACATGAAGGATGTCAATACACATCGTTTCGACCAAATCAATTCACATTCATAATCGAAACCTTTGGACAGAGTATGTCGATACAATGCTCTGAATCGGGACACGCCTTTTGATGAAAAGATTACAAATAATGATGGCTCGTCAAGGGATGACCACTCACGATGACTATTATTCTTCTACAAAAGTCCCAATTCTCCCTATTTAACTCTTGGTATGTCACATATTCCTTAGCAATGTGAGCGACGCTGTACTGCCAATTGCTGGAATACTCCCCAGGGAGCAGAGAATCATTGTGTGCGGGCATGCCAGCATCGATGACCGGGGTAATAATATATATGTAAAGCGCTTAGAGACATCATCGATGCATTAGACGCTATATAATATACAAATGATGCACAGGTCTGAGTGCGTCGGTAGGAATTGTGCGCATAAGGTAACTATGGAATGTTTAACCCACGAGGCGCAGCCGATTGGGTTTAGACCAGTTTCCAGCATCATCTGTTTTATAGAACGGTAGACAAATTCTTGCCAAAAATTCATTTTTTTTTCAATCATTACCAGTGCATGGCAAATTTACCGGATGCATGAAAAATTTACCGGACGCATGAAAAATTTACCGGACGCATGAAAAATTTACCGGATGCATAATAAAGAAAAAACCCTTATACAAGGCCATGCTACAGGCTTGAACTGGTAAATCACTTTTATGCATCATAAATAGATTTTATGAATTTAATAAGTTCCATAGAGAACTGAAAATCTGGCTATTTTAGGTTAAATTTCAGAATTTCATTTTTCTACAAGTGTTAAGAGTCTTGACCCGAAGCTAACTAATGTCAATTATTTTTTTAAAATTTAGATCCGAGTAAAATAAGAATCCACGACAGTCAACAACTAGCCTAAGTTAGATCTAATCTAGTATCTAGTCTATTTACATGACATGAATTAATTTTATCAATCAATTTGAAGAATTCATACAAAGCTTCTGAGAACTTCAAGTGAAAGTCTTGCCGTCAAACTTTTCAGTCAGGCCAGTCAGTGTCGCTGCACAGTGAATGTAACCGATGCAAATGGATGCAGCGTACAGCCTGTGACTGTAACGCAGCAGTGGCACTGCACTGCACTACACTGTGTGATGTGAGCGAGATGTGTTCATTTTAAGTTTTAACATTGAAGATTTTCATTTTTGATCGGGTATAAATTTAATCGGATCATATTGGGCTTACCATCAAAATCCGAAGTCAACAAAAATTAACATCTAATCTTGTCTCATTTTCTTGCAATTCTCCGTCTGTAAACAGTCAAATATCGTAGCTCTCTCGCACTCGCATTTTAGAAGGATATCGTTTTGATCTCGCTATCGATAGTGCATATCGCGGCTTAATTCATGCATCCAGTACAAATTATAGAATGGGTTTCAGAATCCCTGCAATCTCATTGGTCAAGAGCTGTGCCTTCAATTTTACTGGCCTGCACGTTCGATATCAATAATTATTACGATCACTGACGATAGCCACTGTAAACATGCTATCGATATTTATTTTAGCGAGTGCGAGAGTCTGAGCTGAGAGCCGCGATATACGACTTTTTAATGACGGAGAATTGCAAGATTTGAGACAAAATTCAGATGTTAATGATAGTTGACTTCGGATTCTGATGGTAAGCCCAATAAAATCCGATTATAGGTCTACCTGTTTAAAAACAAGCAAACTGAAAAGGCGATTAAATGAAAATTAGTGCAGTGTGAAACTGAAACTTCAGTACCGTACGCTGCACTGCACTGCAGTGCATACGGTACGGTGATTCACTACAGTCTACAGCGCAGCATACACTGGCCTGGCATGGCTGGTCTGGGCTGGCCTGGATTATGGGCTGACCAGACTTAAAATTTGTTGATGCAAGACTAGAAGTTCTCTTTGCATTAATTCTTTAAATTACTTGCTTTAATGTAAATAGACTAGATTATATCTAACTTGGGCTTGTTGTTGACATGAGTGACAGATTCTAAAATACAAAAGTTGACAGTCATGACAGTAGTTAGCTTAGCCTAGCATTCAAGACTCTAACACTGAAATAAAATGAAATTCTGAAATTTAACCTAATTAGCCAGATTTTCAGTTCTCTATGGAAGTCATTAAATTTCTAAAATCTATTTTTGATGCATGGAAATGATTTACCAGTGCCATGCGTCCGGTAAATTTGAGCCATGCGTCCGGTAAATTTAGCCATGCGTCCGGTAAATTTCAGCCATGCGTCCGGTAATTTTTTTTACCGGACGCATGGCTCACTTTCACTGGATGCATGATTGGGAAAAAGTTTGATTTTCACTTTTTTTTTTACCCATTCTATAAAACAGATGATGCACAGGTATTTTTCGTGGGTCGGTAGGAATTGTGTACCCTCGGTACCTCTGAATTTTGTCCGAAACCCACTCGGCTGCGCCTCGTGGGTTCAGACAATTCAGAGGTACCTTGTGTACACAATTCCTACCGACCCACTCCAACCTGTGCATCATTTGTATATTGATCAATGCCTCTCAACCAATCAGATTGCAGGGATTTCTCGACCCGTTCTATAAAAGCGGAATATTATTATTATTATTATTATTATATACTATTCTATAGGATTTATAAATTCTGCGCCAAATTGCACAATAACGCAGTAATCACAAAAACCTCGAAAGACGGGTGATAGCTTTCACTTTGCAGAGGGGATTCATTAGCATGGTACAGAAGACCCCACACCAGCCACTCAGTATTCCAATACAAGATATTTGAAATAATGCTAATGAGAGATTTATTGTCCAAGACCCCCTTTCAGAATGACCAACATAAAATAGACCACTCTAAATTTTTAAATCGCAAGTCTCGAGACTATAAGAACATAGCTTCATGTCAATCAAGAGGTAATCATTAATTTTCACCTAGCTGAGGAGCTCCATTATTATAATATCACTCAAGGTACAGAAACCAGTCACACCCTTTCGCAAGATATATGGTATGATCACTATGAACATGGCGAACAAAGAAGTGGACAAAATATACAGCTCTCCATTGTACCTTCCACAATTGCTCTGGTAGACAAAAGAACATCCCTTCATTGCTATTATGTAAAAATATGTCAAACAGGCGTCACATGCATATTCACCTGTTCTACTTATTTTACATAATAGCAATGAAGGGATGTTCTTTTGTCTACCAGAGCGATTGTGGAAGGTACAATGAGGAGCTGTATATTTTGTCCACTCTCTTTGTCATCATGTTCATAGTGGATGATTAAGGAAATATATTTTAATCAAAGATCCTGCAGATGAACGAAACATGTCAAAGAAGAGGCTACTCTTGAAAAATCGGAGCAAACATCGATTTCTTTCTTTCTCATATTATCATCTGAGAAAGACGATCGCAAAAGATTTTGAAAAATATGAACACAAGGCAATTTCAATCAGTCAGACCCAACTCCGTAATACCGAGCACAGGTATAAAGCCTGATGCATCACCTTTGAGAAATGTGTAAACACTACAGTGATTATATTGCTTAAACCAAACATGATTTCTGCAGGATGTACATACCATATAGGGTTGTGAAATTGCATTTCAGTTGATTTCTTGAAAGTCTTTGCGATTGTGTTTAAGGAAAAATTTGGTGGCCAGCCACGCATCCAAACAGGTGGAATTATCATTATACAAACAATAAATGAAACGCATTTAGACCGTACTCAATTTGAACAAGCAAATAAAACAAATCATAAATGTATGATTAATATATCATAAAGGTACAGGGCGTTACTACATGACGTTGCATGTATAGTTCACACCACTCGCTCCCATTCAACGTCAAACATCACTCAAACAGTTGTTTTTCTTTCTTTAAATATGCAATTCAGAGAAATTTTACAATGATAGCTTGACGTGTAATCTAGCCAGGGGCGGCCCGCAAAAGTGCCCCTTTCCCTTCTAATAAGTACCTATTTTCCCTTCTGATAAGTAGCCAATTTCAAATCTGATAAGTGCCCTTTTCCTATCTAATATGAGCCCTTACCCTCATCTCATAAATGCCCCTTTTCATATCTTATAAGTACCCCTTTCCACCTCTGACAAGCGCCCTTTCCTCTTCTAATAAGTGCCATTTTTTACTTATATTTTCCCACTGTTTCTTACAAAAAGAGGCATATGTTGCTTCCAAGACTCGGTGCGGCCTTATATAGTACATGTAGTACCAGGTACCCATATACTACAATTACAATATAAGGCAGTGGAGCTGGAGGCAAGAGGGGCGCAATGCCCCTCACTCGAATGTGCCCATAATTTACACCAAGATGAGGGCAGTATTTTCTGAAAATTTTCCCTAAACTCGCTCGCCGTGCTCCCTTGCTCTCATAGTACATAATGAAATCAAGCAGATCGTATAAAGTATGATGATTTAATAGTAATTAAATGTCAATGTTGCTTAATAGTGGAAACAAAATGGCGTTCAAATATAGGTTGTCGTAAGTCTACAGGGCGCACACCTGTAATTATTTCCCCATAGGCTCATGTGTTAAAAATGAGAAACAAACAAATCATGAAAAATAAGTGCTAGCAATGGTGCCATTCAAACTTGTGTTTTGATTAGTTTATACAATTTCCTTGACTTCCTGATAATATGAAGGGGTGTTTTCAGCATGTTTTCTCTCTACAGTGACTGCAACTTAGACTACCCACAAACCTGGTCTGAGCATGGACCTACTATGGTTTGAGCTACAGTGGTAATTAGGTTTCTTGGGCTGCTAATACGTCCCCATAAAATCCCACTGGGACCAACTCCTGCTCTCTCATGGGACTGATATGAACCAGTAATTATCCCTGTTTATGCACATATGGAAAAAAAAGTGTTGAAATATTTATCATTGATTTTATATAATTTTTTTTTCAAAAATTACATCATCTTTGGTACGGGTCGAGGGGATCCCCGGAAAATGACTCGATCTGATTACAGGCGTGCCTCCTTCTAGGGCACACACGAGTAATTCGCCCGCCCCCCCCCCCCCCCCCCCCCATAGAAACACGTGTTAAATTGAAGCACATCAACAATTCATATTTAAAATACCCCTCGACAAAAAAAGTTTTAATTCACATGGTAGCTACAACACTGAGGATACTACAAAATTAGCTACTTTATTTGGACACTTAAGCTACATCAAATACTGTGAAGGCTGAAAAGAGGCAAATCACAAAATACGAAGGGAAAAGATAGACGATATGTAGAAGTTACTTGCACATCTAGTTCTAGTTTATTTTTTCTTCATATTTTTTTCCTTAAAAAAACAACAAAAAACACACCTTTTATAAAAATATGGTAAAAAAGAAAACAAAAGAAAAGGCGTAAATATTCCTTATTGAATGAACGCCGTGAAATGCAAAAAAAACAACAACAACAACTTCTTTATGCACATATATTCAATGCACCGAACCGGGCTGGCCAGAAAATACATTAAAAACGGGCAACGATTTGTGCTGACAGCTTGTCAAGAGTCTCCCCAAAAATCGCGCAATATGAATGCAGAACTGCATGTGGAATACATAAAACATTTTTTTTCAGGCGTAAATATTCAAATTTGAATGAGGAGCGCCGCTAAACCTAAAACAACAAAAACAACAGCAACTTCAAGCGTAAATATTCAAATTTGAATGCCGAGGGCCGCTAAACCTAAAACACAACAACTTCTCACTGCTGGGAACAGTGGAAATGCACTGCAGATCAAATAATTCCTCTAAAATACACCAAAGCGTCCAAGCTTCCACATAGGGGTGAAATATGAAAGAATGTGCCTTCCAAACACATTTCTCTTGAAAAGATTCACAGCCGACAAGTATTCAATTTTATATGAATATTTTTGAACAGCTACCATTACGTCATCTTAGTTACGCTAGTCCCAAATTCATCGGCAGCGGATGAATTACTCATGTGTGCCCTATAGTATAGTCTATGAAGGAATGCCAACTGCGTCACACAATGCCGATGTATGGACTACATGAATATTCATATTACCATATTCGTAACAATGTAATAAAGTGCCCAAGTAACACCAAAGCTTCAATGATGAAAACATCAAAATGCAAAATGAAAGTGATAAAAAATTAATATACCTATTGAATATCCCGCAAAACTTTTCCCGTTAAAAATACCAACTTGATCAAGCAAAGCCAAAGGCATAATTACGTCACTTTTCGCACGATACGTTTTACCGTGGGCGTAGACACGCATAATTATCCATTGTTAGTGTGTTCGTATCTACGCCACTGCGTATTACTAATGAATATAGCGACACCAGTTTCAGTATTGCAATCATTACTTTGCATGGGCAACCCAATTTTGTCTCATTCACTCATAATTATATCTGCACAATAGCGCGTACAGGCGAATGCTTCTTGTAAATAGTAGGATGGGCATTGCGTAACAGAATGGAATCTGGTAATCGTGTTTGAGTGCACTCAAATTGCTCTTTTGAGGCTGGAGACTATATCCACATATAGTCCATGTCGTTCAACCATGTGAGAACGTTGTGTCTCACTTCGTTTATTCATGGTCAACGAGCTGGAACTGATCTTTATATGATCTTTGAAAGCCCTAGACGATTCTGATGGGACTGATATTGTTTGCCTGATGCACGGGGTTTCTGGCTTTATATCCAGACTTAGTGACAATGGCAAGAGACAAGAGAATCAAATTTGTTATACAAATACTGAACCGTTCAACGTTAAATATATCTGATTGGTTTTCTAGGCTTTCCTTCGTCCTACAAATTTCTATTCAAAAATGAATACGTGGGACCGTACTCAGCACTATCTACGTGGCTGATATTCCTTCTGTAGTTACAGTCCCCTTGTCTGCATCCGACAGACATAGGAAATTTGTTTCCGAGAAAGCTTCGTACAAAACACGAGCAGGTTTGTCAGAACTAGTCAACTAGAGTACCTTTATATAGAGAGTAGCGACATAGACGTCTGACCTTTCGGGAAACAAAATGGCATTTGAATTCTTTCTATTGAGAACACCCATCGGAATTGAAAAGAAATGTTACATAGCAGAGGAAACAAAATGGCGTTCAAACCATGAGTTGTCGCTACTCTCTTTATGTCGGTAACCTGGCATAAAAAACCCAGAATATACAAATAACAACAATAATTTATTGGTGATAATAGTCGAAATTGACTGACTGCCATTATAACACGTACCAACAAGAACAATGTGACAGAATTAGTAAGCCAGTATTTTGTCTTGGACGATTTTTCGAACAAATCCGAAAAACTGCACTACTAGGCCATCGCACCACTGCATTGAGAAGTTGCGTTTGTGCGTCTGGCCATGTCCTATGTATTTATCTTCAAATGAAATAAACAGGATACATTGTATGCGATATGTAAATAACAGTATTTCCTAGTTTTCTACAGTATTTTTCTCTACCAAATACCTCTGTTTCGATCTTGAGTCAACTACCTCATTTCCTCTAAATATTTCGAAGCTTTCCTATAGTGTTTCCGAGTCCCTCGAATGACCTTCCAAACATGACTTTCAGCAAGCCGCCTTTTAACGAGGCAACATTTCGATTGCGTTAACTGTGATAACTCCGTGGTTAGACATTGCCATTGGATAGAAATCCCACAAGATGGCTTAGTCGGTTTTATCAAAGAGTTGATAACTCCTTGGTTTTATGGTCGTTTGAGGATTAAAGGGCACCAAGCTTGGCTTAAGAACCCCCCCCCCCCCCGCACAAACACTAAACAAACAAACAAAAAAGATAGAAAGAAGGAAAGAGAGAAAGAGAGAGAGAGTGAGAGAGAAGGAGACTGAGGAAGATCCAACAATGGGCAAGAAATCTATTGTATGAATTTCGAAAAGCTTCAACCGATCATAAGCATATTTTTGTTCGAGTCCATTTCATTGAAAGAAAGAAAGTCACGTTTAGGACGAGTATTCATTAAAATTAATGATTGCATAAACAACAAATCAATTAACGTAGATTTATTGAGAGAAAATGAAAAAAAAAACCTGGAGCTTTAAGTGATACACATAAACTACGTCATTTTAGAAACAAATGAAGCCCTAGATTACTATGCCTTTGTCAAGTTTATACCGGTAGGTCAAGGATCAAACAGTATGCCTTCCGGCAAATTTATTTTTGAGTTTGTTTACACACAAAAAAGTAGAAAACGGCGCCGTGAGTAGAAATAGCACATCTTGAATAGAAAAAACAAAATCTCATGCTACGTCACAATAGTATTTTGACGTTTTGATCTGGCAGGCTTGGAGAGCCTGTATCCCCCATTAGATCTGGGTCACGCTTTACGTGCATAATTCTCTGACAAAAAAAAACAAAAGGTTTTCATTCTAAAGGGGGGGGGGGGGGCACAATCGACAAAATCCTTTATAGTCAAAATGCATACTTTTCTTCAAAGAAAGGGGGCACGGGCCGGAGGTGCCCCCCCCCCCCCCCAGGATCCGCCACTGAATTACTTGTACTAGGTCAGTGATAGTCCAGATTCTGTACGTTTTTTTTTCCCCCTTTCTTTTTATTCGCCCTCTCCCTCTGCTCCATACCACACAGATAGCGACTCCTCACTACCACTGATCTCTATGTAAAAATCTGGATAGAGCATTCGTCCATACGCACTGTGCAAACATCTGAAGCCACAGTGCGGCCATTTAAACCACTCCCAATACAATGCGCACGCTGCGCATCACTGCACAGCCATTGAACCAGCTTCGACGTGATTGGCCTTTCCAATCTCCAGCTATAGAAATGGGAGTGGTAGCATGGCGGCCTAGCGGCTTCACCTCAACAAGCCAATGCTCTATCCAGATTCTTACATAGAGATCGACTCCTCACTACTCGCGCGATCCCCACAAATTCACACCCGCGAGGGTCGATATACGAATGGACTGTCTACGTTTTGACGTTGAGGGTGTATAATTTTCTAAACGTACGTAGAATATTACAAGCGAGCAGTCCAGGCAGTGGACTAGGTCAGTGACAGTGTTGGTCGGCTCTTGCTTTTCCCATCATGGTAGGAAGTCCACAGATGTAATAACCGAAATAATAGACGTAAATAGCTGAAATAATAACCGTAAATCGAGACCGAGAAAGGCGATAGTCGAGTGCGAGATCGCCACACGAAAATATCACAGTATACATACAGTTTCGAAAAAAGAGTGCGCCCCTACTTGACCTGCCCTCCCGGGGCGGGGTCAACGTAGCATGTACAGTGCAGGTTTGTGAATCCAGCTGCAGAGCCCGAATTCGCCAGGAGAAGGGGCTTAAGGGAAGCGTAAAACAGTACCCCGTGAAACTGCGCTTACGATGAGGGTTTCAAAACGTTCATTCTGCCTTCAAAAGTAAGCATAAACGCATCCAAAGACTGATAAACAAGAGGCAGTAAGAAGATACAGAAAGAGAAAAAGACTGATAAACAGGCTAGAAGAGACAGAAATAAATTGGGGAAAGAAGAAAAGACAGAAAGAGGGAGGGAGAGAGAGAGCGTGTGTGTGTGTGAGAGAGAGAGAGAGAGCTGAAGAGAGAAAGAGAGAGAGAGAGAAAAAAAAATGAGAGGTTTGGTTGACATGGTCATTTAAAGTTTGAACTTTCTCCATTTTCCATTTTAACAACTTTTATATTAGATTATATTAGATGTGAGAGGCTCTCATCTTGTCAAATATTGGGGTTGCAAAGAAGTGACCATTTCCTTATTTATGTGTATTACATAGGCTTTTCGTTTACAGGCAGACTGTGGTCTAACCATTCAAAATATAACCAAACAGATATTTATGAAAAAAAAAATTGATTTTTTTTTTTTTTGGTTTCATGATCAACATTCAAGGTATTGAAAAATAATGTCGATAATTACAGGTGTACCGCGGACTTCATGTTATCTATATGGGGTAATTTAGAAGGGATTCTTTTACCAATGTCATCATCCTGAGTATGGTTTGCATTCCAATATACTGCTTCCCTTTTAGTACTTCTTCCCAAGGTAGACCCTGTATTAAATCTATGGGAATAAGAGAATTCAGTATTCAACGGGTTAAATAACAGATGTGTATTTTCATCTTTAAAAAGTAGGGATACGCGTGTTGCGCGGCGACCAGTCTGTCCGAGGTTTGCGCCCCGGGGGGCAACGGCATGAATCAGGTAACGATCACGGTGCCTCCTCGCGGCATAAAAACGTCCACAATCTGCGGTTGAGTATCCCTTTAAAGGCGAACCATGAACATTTTACCTCGCTTTCTCGGAAAAGGTTCACTGTACTGCTCCTTTCGGTGCAAATATTATCGAATTTCACCCTATTATCTGATTATTGCACCCCTCGGCCCTATTAAACAGAAAGATACGTGCTAAGGAGGAAATATTTAAACCAGTGTTTTGTGTCAATAATGTCTCCCCAGGTCATTATATCCCATATCCCATGTTCATATTTTTCTTGTTACATGATTTTATTATACAAGGCTAAAACAAAAAGTGATATCGCCATATCCTGCTTTCGTGCTGTTGCATGTATTACACAATATTTCGTGGCAGACACGGATCGACAAAATGGTAGAAAATATGAGGGTTATAGTCATTATAAACTATCAGCTGATTGCAACAATGTACCTCCGTGAATTCCGTGTTTCCGTGACTTCCCACAAACCGACCTTCTGTCAAATGGTTGTCTCCTGTCAAGATAATCAAACTATAACCTTCAGATTATAAATTGTCTATAATGTAATACTGATCGAAACTATCGCACTGTGATACGTCAGTTCACGATTAACATTTTAGAAATAACATAATTAATTGACTGTAACATCATTGAGAAATATCGCAGAATTGAAAAAGTATTTTCCCAAATGAATGTGACGTTATGGTCTTACTCGTCACTGGATTGTGAAACAATACACCGGACTACTCCTAAAACACGGACTGTTTTCAGAACAATCTATGGGCATGGTGGTGGCGGGGGGGGGGGGGGGGGGGGTAATTGAAAGATGAACTACAACACGTTTGTGGTTCTTCTTATCATGTGTCATGTTATATTCCTTGGTAACGCCAATGAATTAAAATTAATTTATCGATCTCATATGGACAATAAACTTGAAACTTTTTGATTTCCCCGAAGTATTATTGTCCAGGGGATATTCGTTAGGAAACGGTTTAACTGTAATTATAAACGTACTTCTTTACTGGTTCCGTTTTATCCCAGCACTAGCTGCCCGATTACAGACAAAGAAGAACGATTGTACAAAGGTATAGCTTGGTGACATGCAGTGGCGTAGCTTTAGGGGGTGTGTTCTCGGGGCACATGCCCTTTAATTGTATGACGAAGAAAAAGAAAACAGGAAAAGAGAGAAAAGGAAAGGAAGGAGGTGAAAAGGATGACACAAGAAGATGATAGGACCCCCTTCCGCTCCCTCCCTGATCAATGGCTATGTAAATTAGCAGTTCATTTTCTGAGTAAGACCAGTGTCCCCCCCCCCCCCACCACTAATTGTGACGGTGCCCCCTCAGTGGCTGAACTCACTCTACGACACTCGCGACAAAGCATTTTACGCCTTGTGTGTTGGAGCCTTAATGTTGTGGTCCGTATTTTAATGTTATACAGAATTGGAATAATATGTCTATCGTGGATAACTAAACCTTCTTAATTGAATTATACACACCTGGTGGAAACGGGAACCATCTGGAAGATAAAAACGGTCCAGATTGGACGCTCAAGAACATTTCAAGAAAGCAAAATATAATCTAGAGATGCAACCCCCCCCCCCCCCCCCCCGCCCCAGGAAAAAATCCAGTAGTCGGTTCGTGTTACAAAAGATCTGTCCGTTTTGAGGCTAAATGTGTTTTCATGATTTTAGCAAGTTTATATGACGACTTTTGTAGGTAACCCAATCCAAATTTACCAGGGGCCATAGCTGCTTACTCCTGGGACTGAAACAGGGCTTTTCCCTGCGTGTCATCAATTTCTCGATTGCTCACCAAACTAATTTAATGAATGTTTCAATGAGGAAAACCAGAGGATTTCCGTAATCAATTTCCGAATGTGTTCTCATGGACATAAGGTCGAATCCCGTTTCCCTTTGACGGAAAGACGTTCAGATTGAAAAACTGTATGACTTGTCTTTCTATTCTCGGCTTCCAGATCTCTCGAAAGAAGCAAGCATGTCGTATTTCTAGATCAGTCGCATATAACTCCAAAATAGAATAAAACCCATGAAGTGATTTCAAGGAAATGTATGGTTTATCTTGGATTCACAATACCATTATAATGCCTTTCAGATCATTCAGGTGGACAGTAGAATCTAATCTCATTATTATTTAGACAGTGCGAGATGTCCCTTTTCATACTGGCTCTTTTCTCCTCTTGGTTCATAAAAAGGGTTAGCTGGTAGCTATTGAGACTATGAAGAGAATTTGCAGAATTATTGCAGAAAAAAACATAAACCACAGAATATCGTAAATGTTTCAGTAGGATGGGTTTGTATGCCAATTATAGCCCTTACAATTACAATGCATCATCACATAACTCAGTAATAGAATGTTACTATGGGGCGCCAGTGTTCACCGAGTTATTCTGTATAAACTTGCCTCATTTTGTGACAAAATTCACTCAAAACTCGTTTTTGTTACAAAATCATTGAACAGCAATTCATTTTGTAACAAAATGATTTTTGTTTTCCTTCCAGAGTTCTGGAAGCACATGAACTTGAATTTTTACATGACACCCTCAACAACAATTCTCTCTCCGTCCGCCACACATTGGGTCCAATTGGTCCAGAACTGAATATGTATACGACTTACGCAATCGCCATCAAGATCTTCTCTAATTCATTTCATCTTTTTTATTCCATGATATATTTGCAGTGGTGAATAGTCAATGTACATATGTCTATGTTTTCTTTTTTCTTTAACATTGTTTAAAGGGAATCTTTATCTTTAATGGCTTTTTAAGGGCACAGCATAACACACAAACTTTGTAAATATGTTTCATATTTTTTCAGGGAATGGTAATAAATTAATTCATTTATTCATTTATATGCAGTTATGTATCCCTATATTTTTCTCTAATTACATGTACCTTGTATACTTTTTTTAAAATTAATACCCAATAAAGATGTAATTGTGGTACATTTCAGTTACCAATTATAATTTTAATGTAATATTTGTTATCTTTCTCGTAATAATAAGTTTTAAAATTTATCTGATTTCATTCTTAGATTTTGTTATGCTTTTATTATCAATATTTAAACCATTGCTGTGACGTCACACTATTTATTAAACTGTGGATTATTTTCTACGAATCAACACTTTCTGCATAAGAATCAACACTTTTTCTATAAGAATCAACACTTTTTCTATAAGAATCAACACTTTTCTGCTTAAGAATCTACAGAATATGACTTGGAAGAGTTGAGTCATTCTGTAGATTCTTATGCAGAAAAGTGCCGATTCTTATAGAAAAAGTGTTGATTCTGATGCAGAAAAGTGTTGTTTCGTAGAAATCAAAATATGAGTTGGAAGAGTTCATTCATACAAAACAATGTTAATGTTAATAATGTAGATATTTTAAAATATGATGCACACATTTTATACAATAAAACAAAACTAGACATTTTAGGCCATGAATAACAAATTGTATTGAACTTATTTCCAAATATAATACCATTTGATACGTGTATACCTGCAAATTTAACATTAAAGGCATGCACATTCATTTCACATAAATTCTGCCCTCCATTTCGGTGGATGTGTCGATTTTTGCTTGGATACAATGTTCAAGTCATAATTGAATAATGAAGAATTACTTGCCTTTTCCTTGATTTAATGAAAACCTCAGCCTCTGATACCGGCTGCCCAAAGCGTTTGTCGTAGTCCTGATCAGCCTCTTGAGTTGCCGCCATGAGAGCATCATCGTCCAATACATCAGAAAATGCAACGCCAAAAATTTCCTCATTCCCACTACTATAATCACCCCTGAAAATGGACTGGGTGAGGAATATTTCACCGTCTGAATCCATGATGAATGTTGATATGGAGCACAGTTGATGTGCGAATAGGCAATACACGAATTCGACTTCAGAACACCATAACTGGGGGGCTTCCAAAGAGCAACAAAAGCACTTTTCAATTGGTCATGCACTGAGCCAGGTGCGTTGCTATGTTAGTGCATACATGTTCTATTGATAAACATTCCTGAAGCCCCCCAGTTATAAATTAGCATAAAAACCAGCACCCAAACCGAATCGGTCTATAGGCAAGAAGCAATTTTGTTCCAATGCTGTCGATCGAAATATTCAATATTCAAGAACCTACAGGTGAAAACGAAAACTATTGATGAAAGCGACCATGCATGTAAAACATCAATAGAAGAACAAGAATCCTCAGTTAAAGAAATTCGATAATAGGTAATAATGTGTTTTCTGTTCACTCAACTGGGGCACACGTGTTGTTGTTTTATTGTAAAGCAATGGTTTAAGTCGGCGAATGCACGAGAAAGTGTTGATTCTTTGATTCGAATCCACGAGGCGCGTAGCGCCGAGTGGATTCAATCAAAGAATCAACACTTTCTCGTGCATTCTCCTTAACGTAGAACCATGAAATTGTACATCTTGTCATCTGATTTATTTGCATTATAATTGAACCACGAAATTGACTTTTGTAATTAGTTTATTGTTAAGCGTATAGAGATACTGTATAGTTTACGATACGCCGTATAAATCCATCTTTATTATTATCATTATTCACATTGAACATAAACTTACGCTGTAGTGACCTTTCGTGTTTGATTTGATTAGATTTCAATCATCAGGTATAAATACATAAAAAAGGAAAATGTATAACAATGAAATGAAAATATCCATTGACAGGATAAACCATGAAAGCTGATAATAAGCTCATTTCAGCTTTTATGCGTACTCCTGCCAAGTTATATAACCCATAACCCCGGGTCTTACAAACAGTGAACGCGTAGACACGGCCACATAACAAACACACATCAAATATATGTAGCATAGGATTAGTTTTATTACATACAAGTTTTAAAATGTTATGAATAAGTCTTGATTTTATAAAATTCCGAAATAAATACAGATGCATTTCGAGGGCATGTAGCATATATATATATATCATACAATATTTTATTATTGATACAACTTTGGTAAGGACCAAGCAGAGATAGGGAAAAAGAGAAAGAGAGAGAGAGAGAGGGGGGGTGGGGGTGGGGAGTGAGAGAAACAGATAAAAACGGGGGGGGGGGTAGGGGAACTGCGTAAAAGACGCAAATCAATCTTATGAGGGGTGATCTATTCACCCCCCCCCCCCTCGTACAATGACTAGTAGAAAATGTCAAGCCAGTGGACAGAACAGTGGCTCGCACCGACTCAACATCAATTTATTCGATTGTATAGCTGACCAAGTGAAAGGGTCTGTATCGTTGAGAGGGGGCAAACCACGACGTAATATAAAATAGACGGAAATAAACCCCTCAAAAAAAGTTCTGCAATTCAACTTTGAGCCTTGATATCTTTTTTTTTTCTTGATTTTTAGATCATTGGAAAGTTCATTTATCCCCCTTCACATCCATGCCCCATTTGTAATGGTTATGTCATCCTCGAATGCACAGCACCCCTGAATAGAGGGCAAAGTCAAAAGTGAAAAGTTGCAAATTGAATGGCTATCTTGGCTATTGTCTATTGCTTTTGTTGCAATGTCGGGTGTGTGTGAATGATGTTGAATGGGTAACAGCGTTTGGAGGAGGCAGTGTTATGGTGTGGGGTGGCATATCTGCTGAGGGAAAGACACAGCTTATCATCGTTGATGGAAACCTGACAGCAGAGAGATACCGAGACAACATTCTTCGGCCAGAGGTCATCCCATACATGCGCAATCTTGGACCAAACGCCATCTTCCAAGATGACAACGCCCGCCCACACAGAGCAAGGATCATCACCGAATACCTGCAGGAGGAGGCAGTGACGAGGATGGATTGGCCTGCGAACAGCCCTGACTTGAACCCAATCGAGCACCTGTGGGACCAGCTTGGCCGTGCTGTACGCGCCAGAGTGACAGATCACACTACACTGGCTGAGTTGCGACAGATCCTTATCGAAGAGTGGAACCTCATCCCACAGCAACGCATCACCAGGCTGGTGACAAGCATGAGGAGGAGATGCCAGGCTGTCGTAGCTGTATTCGGATCTTCTACTCGCTACTGAACTTCTGATCCTCTGCTATTCCACATTTGATGTGCATGTTACTCAATAAAAAGTGCCAAACATTTTGTCATTTGCAAATTTGTGTATTTGTGTTTGTTTTTGTTTCGTTAGAGAGGGGAGAGAGAGTTAAAGAACATGAGTTCACATCAAGAAAGGGGAATGTGCTTGTTGAAGAGAAAAGCAATCCAAGAGAAGAGGAGAGTTTGTGTTGCTTATGTTTCTGTGATAGGGTTACATGGCTGAAAATGAGATAATTTGCTGAGGGGAAACTTTTTTTCCCACCGCAGTTGTGTACTGCTACGGTGGAAACTTGCAATATTCTGCCTGAAACCAAAACACAATATTAATGTTATCACAATCAGTTGCTGATTAAAACACATTCCATCTTAAAACAAAAGAATAATTCACTTCAAAATCACTGAAAACAATATTTGTCCACCAAACAAGGGATTACAGCAGAAACATACACACCTAATACAAAATTAAACAAACCAAAAGGAACAAAAACAAAGAAACAAAACCTTTCATTCCAGTTAAGAACTCAGTGTGAAGAATAACAATGCATTCTGCAACTTTTCTTTTTTGACTTTGCCCTATATTTAGGTGCACTGCACATTCCGTGATTACATAATCAATACAAATGTGGTATCATTGTGAAGGTGAATAAACAAGCTTTACAATAGTTATGTTCACACGTAGTACATAGCATCGATGCTATGTAAGTTTCAAAAATATTTCCAGTACGTTCAGACAGGCCGTGATCGACTTGCTTCTATCACCCACTCGTGACTATTCATCGCTCACCCGCTGCCAAAACAATAATTACTGCGCCACACAGAGTGACCCGAGTATAATTGGTATGCATGGTTAAACGCGCGGAAGTTTGTGTACATGCAGGGGTCATATGATGCGAAGCTTTTGTTTTGAATAATATTTTATTTGTCTTCATAAATCAACATAATAACACAATAACAATTCATTTGTAATATCGATAATACAATCAAGTAGCAAATACATGTGTTATAATACTTAATTTTAAATAAACCTTGTCTATGCACAGTCCCTCATAATGTTACTTCTTAATAAGGGTTTAAAGTTTGCAGTCTATTGAAGCACTCTGACTTGCAAAGTGTTGTGCTAAGGTGACAAATGGAGGATTAGAACTCAATGAAAATTTCTATGAAGGGATTATCAGATTGTCCTAAAACTTGGCATACTACATAGACATATCATGTTTATCATAGTGCACAAGTATCAATGCAAGAACTTACTCTGGGAGATTTATGGGAGATTAAAATTAGACAAGTATTCAGGATCGTGAAAAAGAAAAGTAATACAACAAAATCCAGAGAAGACACAAATAAGTCTGGTAAAATGCTGCCAAAAATACCACTTCTAGATTGTTTGGTGCCTCCACATTTTAGATTACTTAGAAAAAAGTATACTCTTTCAGGAAATACCCAAAACTAAAATTTGACCATGCATGCCAACCAAAACACATTGATTGAGCTCTAACTGAAAATCACACAGTGCGACTTTTGGGTGGTTTTGTGGTGCCTGGTCATATAAAAAAAAAAAGATAAAAAGAAGGAACCCCCCAAAAAACAAACAAACAACAAAACAACCCCCTTCCTTACCACACAGTATACACATTAGCCTATACTTACCCCTATATACATCACATTACATTAGAGTACCAGATGAAACAGACAGAATGATAATATAAAAAAGTAGGGAAGAGGGTACATCACATGAATACATACATTGCATTATATTATAGCACCACATGAAACAGACAGAATTACAATAGCAGCGAGTGAAGATAGCAGCGATTGCGCTCACATTACAAATAGTCACAAGCGCGGTGGGTGGTCTACCGCAAAGCGTCGATGCTATGTCGCTGGATCCTGAGATTTACTCCTGCTAAACTCGCTGCAAGAATAGTTTGGAAACTCGCTTCTATCTCGTGACTATCTGCGTTCAGACAGCGTTTGGTCTCGACACTATCTGGTCTTCACCAAAATAGCATCGACACCTCGATAGCATCGATGCTATCGCTCTACGTGTGAACGTACCTAATGTTATCAAACTTGATGCCCAATTGATCGTGGGCCCGGCAGCCACTATGCAGCGCTTAAACTTGAATTGCAGAACTTTTTTGAGGGGTTTATATTACATAAATAAAGGACGGGAATAGTCAGGGTAGTGGTAAAATACTAAATCTTCTCTTCTTTATAGAGGTTTTCTTTCACTCATAAATAAAGGGTATCTTATCAAGGAGTTATCTTAATACAGGTCAAAACAATGGGCATAAATTATATAATCGTAAAACATGAATACAAAGAAATATTTCACTTGATAAGAACTATCCACATAATTTTGTTGTGTAACAAATGATGATTGCATTTATTTACACATGTTGCGAATATTCCCGGGTAACACAAATTAAAAAAAAAAAAAGTTCAGGGACTTTTGCGCTCTCTTCAATCATTATAGGTTTGAGGAGTTTTTTTCCTTGTGCGATTCGTCGGCCTGTTATTCATTACCGAGTAAACATATACAATCAATTTAGATCAGTCATGATTTACACATCTAGTAACATGAAACATAATTAGTTCACTATCATGTGACCTTCGACATGTCATCTCGTGGTCACCCATCATGACCTCATGCCAGTATAAACATTACTTAAACCCCAAGTCGGTCCACTCCAATAGAATATTCATGATGTTCCACGTGTTTAGGGACACACTCATTTTGTAACACCAAATTCTTGACAATCAATGACAAGATCTGATAAATTACATCATAATTACATCTAATTACACCATACACAATTAGTTCATTATTATGTAACCTTCGTTATGTCATCTCTTGGTCACTCATCGTGAATTCTCGTCAGTCAACATGAAAATTAATTAGGCAAACAGGTCGGTCCACGACACAATCATGAAGATGCACGTGTTCATCGACAAATCTGGCTCATTTTGTAACACCAGATTCTTGACAATCATTGACAAGATTTTACATAATTGTAAGCATTCGTAATTATCCATCCTTGAGATATGAGAACAAAAAGAACAAGCAACTCTTTACGAAATACTTCTAAGAAATCTCCCAACGATCTTTATAGTACCATCCATCCTTGAATAAATTTCCTAAAGAACGAAAATGTTTAAAATATGTCCCATGGACGTCTAGCTGTGGCTTTCATTTTCTAGTAAAGGACATTCATTTATTTGATTTTTGTTATAATTGTCATATTTGCTTCATTCGTTATGATTCCACCGAGAGCTAGCTACTCTAAAAACTTTATGGAAGTTCAATTTATCATGTTCACAAATATCTCTTGTTTTTTTTTAATGTAGGCCTATGCCTGTACTAATTATTCTAAATTTTGACTACATACCGGATTAAGGTATTCCAATAACTGATATTAATATAGTTTGTTCCATTGTGAAGAGAAAGACTTGAAATGAACAAATTAATTCATCAGTTTTCCTTTGCGCATTCAGATTGAAATATTATCTTGGTGATGAAGAAATATGTCTCCACGGGCTCTCTTTTCATCCATTCATCACTGAAAACGCACCGTTTCATGACCCTTCTATAAAAACCGCATTTCTTTTGTACTTCAATTCTCTCTTTCGGTCAATAGTCGTTGAGTATTTTCAGTAATAAATGGCTTTATTTTCAAACCACACTCTGAAAACAGTTGGGTAAAATTTTACCATACTTGGGTTAAAAATAAGGGGGGAGAACATGCACATTTTGTTCATGTTGTTGGGTAAAATTTTATCAAATAATGAGTACAATTTTACTCAACTCTATTTAGAGTGCAGGGTATTGAGCATAGAGAGAATATATTTCTCCTTCATAATTATAATCGGTTTGCCATTCCTGGAAACTAACGCTCTTCATTGTGGTCACAAAGTCCTCTCCATGACAACTGCGTACTCTGAAGAAAATATCATTATTTTGTACAAAAAGGATTGATTTCTACAGTTCGTTGAATTGAAATCTCTGATCAGCGGACCACCCTACTCAAAAGAAACTTGTCAAGTGTGAAAGCGGAAATTGAATTTCAGACCTACTTTGGGCACGGAAACATGGACCATTAATGGCGCAGAACATTTGGTTTCATTCCATTTCCATCCATGACAAACAGATGCAGACCAGGCGTCAATTACGATTGTGTTATTATACCTGCGCTAATCAAACCTTTTGAAGGCAATTAGTGCAAAAGCCAATAAGTCAGAGCAATGTTTACACTGTTCCTTTTGCATCCACTTCTTGTACGATGTCAAACTCACATGGTGCGTCAAAGACAACCCCGTTAGCTGGCCTGGCGCAGTCTTACGTCAGTAAAATGACGCCCCGTGTTTAAAGGGCATAAGAACCGTTCTGTCACTCAGAGATGTAGATCACATGACACGATTTGTGAGCCATTGTTGAATATTGGCAGCTTGGCCTGAGCAAAGCGCTGGACATCAGGCTGACCGATGGCCACGAGATGGTATTTCTCGTTCTCTGTCATATCCCGGGCACCTATCCGTTTGTAGAGCTTCATCACATCCTTGTTCCATTCAACTACTGTACCCTGGATAGCCTTGCAGCCTCGCTCTTCAGATATCTGGAAATTGAGATTCGAAAGGGAGGGAGAAAGAGAGGGAGGGAGAAAGAGAGAAAGAGAGACAGAGACAAGGACAGAGGAAGAAAGAAAGAGAGAAAGAGAGAGAAATAGAGAAAGCGGGAGAAGTGAGATATGGGGGGAAAGATAACGAACAAAGAAACATGGATGGGAAAAAGGGAGAGAGAGAGAGAGCAAAAATGAGGGACAGGGGGAGGGGGGGGGGGGGAGAGATAGAGTGAGAGAGGTGGGGGAGAAGAACGAGTGAATATTGATAATGTAGTTGGGATCTAAGGGTAAGAACTAAGTTCATGACTAAATTAGCATAGAATTGTTGTTGATTACGTCGCAGTTGTGTTCGCAAACGATGCAAAATATTTCATCTGATGACAGCTGGGAAACCGGGATCGTCACCTTACCTTTATGTTGCTAGGTAACAACACTCAAGACACATGATTATTCCAGATATAAGCAACAATGGGTTATAGGCCAGGAGCCTGTCTTGAGATATTCACCCCATTTTACATATGAGATTTGACCCCTTAAAGGGATACGCCACCAGGCGGCCGTGGGGAATGTCTCGATTGCGTAAGCCCCATTCACTCGTATACAAAATTTGTGCATCGAACGCGTCCGTCGGACCGCACGAGAGCTCGAGCTCAGGTGGAGCGTGCATGTTGCGCGGCCACCAGTCTGTCCGGAGTTTGCGCCCCGCGGGGCAACGGCATGATCAGGTAACGATCACGGTGCCCTCTCGCGGAATAAAAACGTCCGCAATCTGCGGTTGAGTATCCTTTAAAGAGAAATCCAACCTTAATCCTAAAAGTTGCTCTGAATGAGAGAGGAAAAATCAGAGAAGCAGATTGGTGAAAGTTTGAAATCGGACAAGTTCTAGTCACTATACATACATACGGGAATTTCAAATTGGCCGAATAGGTAATGTCACTGTGATGTAGTTGTGGACAACTCCCCCATTCGCTCCAACATGCAAAATGACTAAATGTCATTTTCTTTAGTACTGCCCTAAAGGTACAGGCGCTTCGGAGAAAACCGCAAATTGATGATATTTTTGTGTACGACAAACGGGAGAGTTGTCCACAAGTATGTCACAGTCGACTCACCAAATTGCCAATATGGGATTCGCATAGATGTAGTGATTTCATTTTTCAAACATCCATAACTTTTTTATTCCTTGTCCGATTTCTTTCAAAATTTTACCATCCTATTTTTCTTATCTTTCTGCTTTCACACAAATCATCTTATTACCAAGGTTGGATTGCCCTTTAAACTTACTTAGACCATCCATGTCATTCACAAAAAGCTTGTCAGCTCGCACGAAGCCGCCGGGTTTGGCCCCCAGACCCCCCCCCCCCCCCCCCAAAAAAAGGGCCCCAAAGTCGGTCGATTTCAACCTATCTAATATTATTATGCGCAAAACTTCGAAGGTGTATGACTATACATTACCAAAACACCAAAACTGACAAAATTTTCCGTCGGGATGGGGGCCAAACAACCCGGCGGCTTCGTTCGAGCTTTTTGTGAGTGACATGGATGGTCTAAGTAACATTAAGGGGTCAAATCTCATAATTATGTAATATGGGGTGACTATTTCGGGACAGGCTCCCCGACTGTTAATTACACCATGTATTGAGCAATGCACGTGAATTTAGTATGTGAATTTATCCTGACAAATTGATTAAACGATGATGAACAAACTACGCTGAAAGTGAGGTACTCTAAGATGCATTAACGGATTTACGGGGTACAACTGGCCCACCCCCCCCCCCCTCTTTTGAAACCCAAGTGGCATACCCTAAGTACAGAACAGTACAAACAAATGCCTCCTCCCCAACTTTTCAAGTTTTGACTCGAATTGCAACTGAAAAAGTGACAAAGCGTTTCTTCTTTTTTTTCCTTTTTTTTCCTTTTTGTTGCTTGCCTGAAAATTTCCGTCATTAAGCCAACCCCCTTTCCTCTTTACAAAATCGTAATAAAGTATTAATAAATTATGAATGAATCCACGAGAAATTCCACATCACTGCCCATCTTGTGTAATATGGAAAAGGATGGATTGAAAAGTAAAAATATTGGAACTGAGCACTGTTGAGAAAACACTTAAAAGACTGAAAGGCCTAATGACCAATTTCTCTTTTTCCTCGTTCTTACGGTTGCTCTATTTCTAGATTGCTTTTTTTCCTCTTCCTTTTATAATTCGGAAAGGTGATACGTAGAAACGTGTGGTCAAATGCTGTCATTAATGTCATAAAAGATCTTTCGGAATTCTTTTCATAGACAAGAGTTCTAAATGGTTCATACCTGTGCAATGGCGTGTAAGAGAGCAATACCCAGCCCAGTACCTGTTGAACAAAAATGTGGAAATCAAATATATTGCTCTTAAAATTACACTGTCAATAGTTAATACATACATTATTTCGGCCAGATAGAATCCTAAATACAATCATGTATATGAATATTACTACCGTTGTAAGAGGTATGTCATCGACTGTTCGATATTTATTTATTTATTTATTCGTTTTATTTTAGTAGGGTTGCCCAGTCAGTGATCAATGCACTGTTTTTCACTGGGGCCCTACAACAAAAATACATGAACAGCAAAAGTACAAATGAAAATATACATACAATAAAATTAGAGTAACAATAAACTACAAAATTAAATTAAGGACCAGCATTTTGGGAATTAATTTTAACAGAATGCCAAAAGGTATTAACAAATTGTAAAATGGTGTGCGAATTTTTAACATAATTAGGTAAGCTATTCCACATGACAGAACTAGAGTGAACATAACTAGATCTACCCATCTCAGTTTTTACAGGTAAAAGTATAACTGAATTATTTCTTGAGGTGCGTGTTCCATGTGAATGAACATTTGACAGTTTACGGAACAAATTGCATATATACCGAGGAGCTAGATCATTGATAGCCTGAAAAACCATCTTACACTGGTGGAATTTCCATCTGTCGAAAATGGAGACCCATTTTAATTTATTTAATACTAATGAAGTTGGGGTGCGTGTTGGAACACCCAAAATTAAACGACCCATTCTTTTATGTTGTTTAATAAGTATGCTTTTAACATTTAGGTGACAATTTGACCACGCGTTGGAACAGTACTCAAATAAGGGTAATATCAAAGCATTTGCTAACAATTTCAGGCCAGCAATAGGTAAATATTTTTTTGATCTACCTAGCAAAGCTATCCTTTTTGCAATCTTTTTACTTGTATTTTCGACATGTTCTCTCCAACTCAGAACTGGGTCGAGCCAAACACCTAAATACTTCAGAGACGATAATTTTTCAATTTGATAGTCATCTAAAAGAATTTTCAAATCATTAGTTATTTTTGACAATTTTTGCTGTGATCCAAATAACATAAAATGGGATTTCACTGGATTGACGACTAATTTATTTAAATTAAACCAGTTTTGAACAAGAGATAAATCAGAATTCAAGCATTCCTCTATTTCAAATAAATCTTTGCTAGATTATTGCGCAACACTTTTTTTGTTCTCCAAATACTGCAGTATTCTGTGGTGTTTTGTGTGCTTTTTGTTTTCATTTTATACTCGATATGATATGCAAACTTTAGACAGAGAACTCACTGCCTGAATTAATACGAGGTGGTGAGTGTCCGAGTATTGGTAATTTCAAAATTCTCTTGGGTAAAAATAGTAAGTTGAAAATCTCTCCCCTGTAAGCCTATGGACATGTATAGCCACTTTTAATATAGGAAAAAGTTGTGTATATATGAACAGCGCAGAACGATTGTGACTCGTTGACCCAATCTTATGGTGACATCCTTTTGTTGTGTTGAGGAATGGGTTGCCACACTGAATGAAAATACATAGCACAAAATCATTTGAAGAAAAAGAAACACCATGATGTGAAAAAGGAGGTCTAAGGGGCATCAGTATTTGCCATGCACCTGCCCCCAAACTGTACAAATACACTCTCTGGGCTCATCTTAACATTTGGATATTCTAGACATTTCGAAAAGTGAAAGATTAAAACCATCTATTGTCAAATTGTTTGCTTACCTCTATATTCAGAATGAATGTAAACATCTTCGAGATAGAGGAGACGCCCCTTCCAGGAGCAGAAACCCATGAAATAGAGGGCGTAACCCAAGATAAGTGACTCCTCATTAGCTTCTCTGTCTTCTAAGACGATGCTCTCAAACACAGGACAATCTCCAAAACCATCTCGACGAAGATCTAAAGTAATTTGAAATAAATTCATTAAAACCATCAACCTTCTGCCTATACATGAGCGGAAAAAATAACATTATAAATTTGTTTTAAGAGCTTGAGTTTCATTTAAGGTTCATCTCAGCCATTTTGGTTTTATTTGATTGAGTGAGTCCTCATGCCATACGATAGCTTCCTATGTTACAATACCATTGATATATATCCTAACCACCAGTATGTGGACAAAATGCTGGGCAATACATAAACCAATATAAATCTTCGCTGTACTTCACAATTATATAAACTTTGCAATTGCGTAAGATAAGTCAAAAGGTCATCAAGTAGCAGCAAATGCTAGAGTTCTTTCTATGTCGGGCATACTGGTTGGTAGGTTGTATTGTTTGGAGGTTATAATAGGACTTTGAATCTGATTTCAGCTCAAGCTGCCATATACATGATATGGTTGTTTGAATTAACTTTTTAATCTGGTAAATGCAGAGAAAGCATAAAAAACATTAACTATCTAGAAACTAAAAATGTGGACAATTTAAAATGCTAAGCTACCATAAGAGGATCTTGAGAAAAATATGGTGAATGCAGATGTTTTCTTTTCAGTCAGGTATTTACCACTCCGGAAAGGTTTTGTTTGCAAGCACAAATCATTCCCTCTGACCGAAAGTAAAATCCGACTATTTTCTGAATAGAAAAGTAAGCTATCGCTAGTCTGGAAAAGCAGTTGCTTGCAAGAAAACAAGTTGATGCTTCTTTTTGTTAAGAGTTACTTGCTTATGATTATATAAAACATTTCAAGAGAAAACATTATATAGAGAAAGCAATTGCTACGCATTTGCGAGTTTTCTCTAACGGAATATTGTGTTTGAATATCAAACGCATTTAATTGCAAAATATCTTATTAAACATTTAAATTTGGACTTCAAATTTGTAAATACACGAAATATAATTGATCCCTTGCCTTCTTCGGAGACTTCGACCCGATCTCCATAGTCTTCACTCTCCGCCAGTTTCCTCATCAGCACTGAGATCTGATAACAGTCTTTAATTTGCCCGCGTCTAATGAAATATCTGGGTTTGACCTTGTCATCTCCAGACGTCTGCAAAATGAAACATGATAATTTCTAGGTTGAAGATAGCTTATACCATTTATTTTCAGACAAATCAAAAATTGACACAATGTTTACATGATCGTTTCTGCCAGGAAAAAACCCAGATAGTGATTACTGGGTCACAGAGTACATGTACTATAACGCTTTAATGGTGTTGATTATGTGAAACTGCCGTGTTTATTCTATTACTGCACTGCAAATAACGGACACTTTGGCTATTAAGCGCCACTGAGAGAAATCACACAGTGTATGCATAATAGTGGCACCATGCACAGTAATCACTGTAACCGCAGTGTTATCACAGTGTAAGCGAGGTATGTGTCACCAAACAGTAATCACATTGTCACCACAGTATGGTCACATTGTTATCACAGTGTCACCACAGTAATGACCACAGTGTAATCACAGTGTCACCACAGTGTAATCACAGTGTAAGCGAGGTATGTGTCACCACAGTATGATCACATTGTCACCACAGTAATGTTCACATTGTAATCACAGTGTCACCACAGTGTAATCACAGTGTGATCACAGTGTAATCACAGTGTCACCACATTTTGATTGCAGTGTCACCATAGTATGACCACTGTGTAATCACAGGGTAAACAAAGTATGACCACTTAATTTGTAAACAAATTTTTAGGCATTACTGCCAGTGTTCGATCTGTAATGAAAATCACAATCACAAGTCAGAAAAAATTGGAACCAGCGGGATTCGAACCTGTCATCTACTGATTGCCGGGCAGCGACTTAACCACCAGGCTATTCTGGTTCACGGCCAAGTCACGATGAGCTGGAATCAAATACCCAAGATCCTCTTCTTTCTGACTCACTAATATTCAACGTTAATGTTCCAATTTTTTCTGACTTGTGATTGTGATTTTCATTACAGATCGAGCATACGATCTTTAATACTGGGAGTAATGCCTAAAAAATTGTTTACAAATTAAAATTCCTCCCATTTAAGCTTCTTCATTTACTAAGTATGACCACTGTTTAATCGCAGTGTCACTACAGGGTGACACGGTGTAACAACATGGCCAACTGGGATCATTACAGTGAAGCTACTTTTTGACTATCAAGGAAACACATTTCAAAATGTATAGAGGTGTCGTGGACTAATGGATACCTCATCAGACTGTGTGGAACACTTGGTTCGTGGTACGAGTCCCGTCACGGCATTAACGTCATTTGGCAAGACATTATAATCTACATTGCCACTTTTACCCAGGAGATAGTGGGTACCTGTGAGGATTGCCGAAAGTCAATGTGACTTGCCATTGCCATATATGCATACATACATGTGACCTATGTGAACGGTGCAAAATGATAGGAATACTCGCTAAGGAGTGGAGATGGTGCACACTAGTCATTTGTGCGGGCATGAAATCCAATGACCAGGGATAATAATAAATAACATTGTAAAGCACAAGTATCACATAATGCACTATGTAAATGTAATTATTATTATTATTATCAAAATCATTTAGAATCTTTATGAAATAATTCTATATGGTGGTTAAGATGCGACAATACGACTTGTAAATTAAATAGCGCAAACTTGCTTAAAACCGCATTTAAGTAAAACATCCATAACACGAATTATGTGCACATGGTGGTGACACGACATTTGCTGTTGCGACATTGCTCCACCATTCATATCTCGAAGAGGTCAAAGGTTAAGATCAAGGTCATGATATTTTTTTCTTTTGTTCAGGACAATGTGAAAATTAGGATTGGGGTTAGGATTGGGGTTATGGTTAGGCTAAGGTTTGGATTAGTATGGCAAAGTTAGACCGGAGCAATTGTCACAAGAGCAAATGTCATGGAACCGCACATGGGACACTAACGTGGGACCTAGACACAGATCCGATTTTTCATGGAATACCTTTCATATTTTGCTTATTACTCAGCAATCACAAACTTTCATTCAGAATTATTTTTAGATGATGCTTCGTTAAACAAGGAAGTATTGGTGATTATTTTGTTTGGTTATTTTTATCATCAGAACTCCAGATCATCTGTAATTGTGAAGACATTATGGAACAATATATTCCTTGTAAGAACACAACGTGAGTACGGATTTTCATTTGAAAATAATGAGACGTGAAAAAGGCATTTGAAACAAGATGAAACATTTGAAAGATAGGGTAACTGAAATACAAATCTACTGAAAGAACTGATTAAATGAAATAATGCGGAGCATAATCGCATAATTTACGATGAACAGAAGGGCAATTACAAATACTAAATACAAGGAGCGGTGGGGTCAAAAGTATATTTTTTGTTACAAAAACTGGAATCAAATTATTATGCATAATTGCACTTTATGTATACTGGGAAATTACATCTTTTCAAAGAGTATCATACATGTGATCAGAAATCGCTTTTCACGTGTTTGTGTAATCCAATATACACTGCATGTTACGTGGTCAGTAAAACATAGAAAAGAAAGTTTAAACAATGGTGCCTGGGGTCAGATTTGGATATTTGTCGTAGGTTATAGTACGGTCAATAAGGAAGGAGTCATTATGTTTCCATTCTTGAATTTGTGTCCAGGGGTCTGTAACATAAAGAGATACAATCAATCTTACGATCAATTGTAACGCTTCAGTACATGGTTTGCCATAGACTTACGATTGATATCAAACGTAAGATTGATTTATCTCTTTATGTTACAGGCCCCAGAGTGTGGTATTTTTTGACTATACGATCATGTTTAGTCGGTAAATTTAGTCAAAATGATAACACAGTATAAAATTGAGTGAATGCATTGCGTGACAACATTTTTAAAATGGTAAATTAACACTTTTAACATGCTGGATCTAATAGTTTAAAGGTTGGATGCAGCATGTTAAACGTGTTCATTTACCATAATTTTGAAAATGTTGTCACTCCTCCAACCTTTTAAATGTAGATTTAACATTTTGACTTTTTAGAGTGTGGAATTAATTTTTCAATGGTACATTAGTTGCTTAGGGTTAAACATATACAGCCATGAAAAACTTATTAGACCAACAAAGGTTACTGATAGTGTTATTTTTGTGGTAAGAAGGAAATAAAATATATCATAAAAGCAGGGTATAATTGCTGGAATTTGGTATTCATTCAATGAAATACAAAGACATATCATTTTTATAATTTGTTTTTGCATATTATAGTACCCTTATTACAGAAGCTTGGTTTAATAATTTTTTCCAGGGCTGTATTTGTTCGCTCTGAAAATAATGAATAGCGTGCAGATGCGGCGGAACGTCAGGCTCGAACAATGGAAGTGGAGGGGCACATTTTGTTTGGAGGACAAAAGGTGCCCCTCTGCTTCCACTGTCCGAGCCCGACGTTCCGTCGTCTCTGATAGCGTGGGAACAAATATAAAAGAATGCCAATAAACAGGGACAAGAAAAGAAAACTTTGATAGAAAGCTAGAGAGACACGGGAAGAGAGAAACAGAGAGACAGACAGACAGACAGACAAGAACAGAACATACTTTGGGGAAAATAAAATCTTCTCTCTAGTTAAATTGCAATATTTTTGACTAAACAGTGAGGCATTTTGAAATTAGCTGTGGTACTATATGTCTTTAATATGAGAGAGACACACAATAATAGTCGTTCTGATAAGTCGTAATGTAACAAAGAAAAACAAACAGTGAGGCATTTTGAAATTAGCTGTGGTACTATATGAGAGAGACACACAATAATAGTCGTTCTGATAAGTCGTAACGTAACAAAGAAGGATATAAGTTCAGTTCAGTATGATGAAATGACTGCTTGAGAATATGATAGCCGTGCAAAATAAAATTCAAAAGAAAACGCTTAGTTGGGAAGGGAGAGAGACGGGGAAAGAAAAAAAAAGAGAGGAAGACGGGAGGGATGTAAGAAAAAAGAAAGACAAGAGAGAGAGGAGTGCTTGTAAATATCTAAACAACTGTTTAAAGGGCAATCCAACCTTGCTTGCTTGATTGATTGATTGATTGATTTTATTTGTCAAGCCTTCAGAACATAATAAATTTGTACATAGTAGAATAACAAATTAACAAACTTGAACAGGATAACCCACGAAAGCTCGAAAGCTTATTTCCAGTGGGGTCCTCATGTGTGAATAAAATAATCATTGAGTTAGAACATGCATAATTATATATATTTACACGTTGAGGAATTAATAAGGAAAAGTAAATCATAAAAATAAATAGTGATAAATATATACAAAGTTAGAATGAGAAGGGGAAAAAAGAGAAAGAGGAAGAAGAAAAAAGAAGGAAAAAGAGGAGAAGACGAAGTTAGAAGAGGAAGAAATGGAGAGAGATAGAGAGAGAGAGAGAGAGAAAGGAAGATGAGAATGAAAAAAAAACCTACGTTAAATCTTTCATCATGTTAAAACTATCTATAAAATATATACAATAAACAGCATATTAACCTGCATGTGAAAAGAAGATGGTCCGTATTCAGGATATTTACCTAGATGTAACATAATCATTTGCCTTTTCTCTCTGACTCTCTATATAGTGAAAGATATTCTTTCAATTTCCTCTTAAAATGAACAAAGTTATCTATTCCTTTTATGTCATTAAGCAGAAAATTCCAATGCTTTATGGCAGTATAATAAAACGAATTACCAACACTGCCTACTCTTTCTGGTAAGTTAAAATTGAAACGGCTGTTTCTTGTATTATGACTATGTAAGTTGTTAACAAGATTAAAGTCTGATCGAATATAATTATTCGACCTAGTATGATATATCTTATGCACATGGTGCAAAATCAGTTGTTTAGATATTTGGTTGACTTCAAGAAAACAAGCTTCAGAGAGCTCATTGTAGCCATCCTGAGTTCTGGGACCAGAATAGTTGATGAATCTCACCATTTAGTTGTGAATAATTTTCAACTTCTTTTGATCAGATTTTTTAAAGCTGCTATACCAAGCAGGGTTAGCATAATCAAATAAACATTGAGTAAGAGCAAAATAGAGTATACGTCTTGCCTTTTTATCCATATAATTTTGATATCTGTACAAAAATTTCAGGCGAGAATTCGCTACAACTGATTCTATTAAAGTTGAAAAGCATACTAAGCTGGCCAGCTCAATGTTTAAATACTTCACAGATTCTTTTCTATGGATTACCTGATTATTGCATGTCACCTGAAATTCAAATGACTTTTTAGAACTACTTTTTGGACAAAACAAAATGCTTTCTGTTTTGTCCAAGTGTAAAAATAACCTATTATCAGTCATCCAACCGACACATGTACACAGCTGGTCGCTTATTTTTTCTTCGACAAATTTTGGATTTGGATTTGAGCAAAATAGTACGCTGTCATCAGTGTACAATAGCAGCTTGCAGTCAGCTTTTATACAAGCAAATGGCTTGTTTTAATCCTATTTTAGAATATTTGGCTTCAATTAAAATAAAATATGGTTATGATCTTGACGGAAATAAAGTCATCTCTACGCCATATTATGCAGACGATTTTAATTTAATTTCGAATAATAAACGCAATCACCAACAAATTATATCCCAACTTAATGAGCACTGTCAGTATATGGGTCTATCCCTCAAACCTGTTAAATGTCTGAGTTTATCGATTTGTAGTAGTACTCCAACGGATATCCCATTCAATATTGGTAGTATGGATCTTGATCCATTGAAAATCACCCCACATACATTTTTGGGATCACAAATATATTTTAAGGGTAAAAGTACGGAAGTTTTTGAGTATGTAAATCAAGAAATAAGTTCTAGAATGAAACGTATTGATGAATTATTGGTCCGTCCAGAATATAAAGTTTCTATTATGTGCGATAGATGTTCCCCGCCCTGAGATTTATGATGAGTGTTCACACACTGAATAAATCAAATCTTAATGCACTAGACACTATGACAGACGGCTACTTAAAAAGATGGCTATAGGAATACCAAGCCGTGGCGCAAACATTGCGCCAGTCCACCTCCCGCAGGGGATGGCAATCCCGCGCTTTCCTATGTTTATTGGAAAGCCCATTGTTCAGCTATTCACGGTGGAGATTGTTGGGCAATGATTTAGTGTACACTCTTGATAGCACACTGAAACGCGAGTCAAAGTGGACATCAAAGCAATCTACTGTAACCGCCTGCCAAAGTGTCCATGAAAAGGCAATAGATGAAGTAGAAAGTAATAGCTCGTGGAATAGAATTAAGAGGAAAATAAATAGTATAGTGGAGGATAATTCCAATGAATACTGGAAAAAGAAGATCGAGCCACTCCTTTGTCAAGGAAAATTCTCGGAGTTAATTAATCCTTGAAAATGAGAATCTAACATCGAAGTCAATTATGTTTAATCTCCCTCGTAAAGTATTAAAATTTGCAGTTAATACATGCATAGACTCACTTCCCTGTTACTCAAATTTATCCCGTTGGGGAAAAAGATTGAGTAATACGTGTCCCTTTTGCCCAAACACGACAGGGACCATTCACCATATTCTTTCATACTGCCCGTCATTGTTAGAAAGATATACTTGGCGACACAATAATGTTCTTAAAGTAATCTATGAGACAATAACGACTACAGGAACTGGACACTTTAATATGTATTGCGATATTGGAGGTAAATTAATCGCAGGGGGAACGATTCCACCACATATTCTGGTTACTAACCAACGCCCAGACCTTGTTTTTGTATATGGGATGATCCTCAACAGATTTTAGTAATAGAATTGACAGTCCCTTTTGAATGTAGTAGATGTCCATGAACGAAAGTTAATTGAAGTTGGACAGAGAGGCTTTATTACCGCCGCGCGAAGCAAGGACGGTACTAATTTCAGACGATTCTGTCCCGATGTTTGTTTGTTTGTTTGTTAACTTAGTGCTCTAACGAATGGTTCCATTTCAGTTCACCAAACTTTCAGCGAATCTTCATCAAAGTAATATGCGATTTCCCATTGAATTCCACGGTCACAGGTGCATCTGATTTTTTTAAATTAATTTTTTAAATTATTTTGTTTTATTTTATAGCGCCGAAGGTACAGCACGTACCGTCATATTTGGCTTGTGCATGACTTGTAGTGTACGAAAAAGCACCGCAACATCTATTGAGTTATCGTATCCGCGCACGCGCTATTAGTATGATGAGAGACTATAGTCTAATTAGAGCGCAATCGGAGAAACTGCTGGAGCTTAGCCGGTCACACATGCATGCACTGTAGTGTATTTTTAGTTTTTTCTTTTTTCTTTTATTGTTGTTTTTATAATATTTATTTCTCCTGGCCTACAGCCCAGTACAGGACTATAAAATGTGTGTAGTCGGCCGTAGTCGCAACCAGCCTTGCTCGCAACATTTTATCATTTATCTGTCATTCTGTGTTTGTGTGTAGATCTAACTGTTAGGTCTAACGACGTTACATCTGTGCTGCTGCTGTTCGGGTGTTGGCTACGCTGACATTGGGTACGACGACGCTCCGCTGAACCCCCTCGCGAGGAGGAGAGCGACCAAAACAATAAAGCGACAAAAGACTCCTCCAAACAGAGGGATTTTTCCGTCTAGCTGCAGTGTAACTATACACAGCGCTAACGCAACAGAAATTGGATATGCGATAGCACTTTTTTTTAGCAGCATTGAAATCTGCACAATTTTTCACGTAATGTGGCTATGCCTAGGCTAGCCCCGGGATGCTGCCACAAAGTAATGTCTAGGCTATTATAGTTTGCTGCATGGATGCAATTTCCTATTGAATTCCACAGGTGCATCTGTTTTTTCTTTATTTGATTTTTTTTTATTTTTCTTTATTGTTTTGAAGTTGTGTATAGGCAATATTTAAGTCATACTATTACTACTCTAGTTAGACCTAAATCTATAGTACAATGGCACTTATAAGGTAGCCACTTCAGTTCTAAGAACTGTTCTCCCAGTGCGCCCTGCATAACAATTACCCCATAGTCATCAGGTACAATTGAAACCTGCCCAATTATCTTGAGCACAATCTCAACTCCCCGGGGAGCATGTAAGCCAGGCTATCAGATCGATGACGCTCACGGCTTAGTTAACACCCGACCAAGGGTGTTTTACTCATGGGTAAAAAAAAAAGCGAGCGGATAAATGCCTTGCCCAAGGACATAAACACCAGACATAGTAGGATTCGAACCCGCGACCCTCAGATTCAAAGACGAGAACCCCAATCCACTACACCACAGCGCATCCGCAATTAATTCTTAATGAATGGTAATGAGGTGGGACACTACATCGCGCAAACGCGGCGGTTCACTGTTGCTAAACAGTATCAATCTAGTTGATTATGAAAATAAAACCCGGATTAAGAAAATTCTTGCATGGTGTGGCTGTAACAAACGACCAAAGGACATGTTTAATGATTTAAGTAAGGCTGCTCTGCTCGCATCGTTTATTATATTTTATAGTAGGCACGAACAGACATGGTCCAATGCCCCATACATGCTCATTTGATAATGTGCATTATACTAAACTCCCCGTTTATATTAATAATATCAATTTTTCCTCTGTTTGCAACTATCTATCGTGAGATTATATATAGCAGTGTTAATTACTCAATATACCCAATACGTATAGTTGTAGTGTCATGTAACCCTATAATTCGATATTATAGCCTTTTCCATTGATATATGATTTTATTATATTCGCGTGTCTATATTCAGTATTATATAAACGTTAAGCTAATGCATACTGTACATTATTGTACGTTTTAGGCGTTTAGAATAATCATATCCTGTAACTTCCATTACAAAACACATTCGGTTTTGTTACAGTAGAACGAATATTGTTTAGTAAGCTTAGATAAATATAATGTTGTAATTTTAATACATAATACAATTTTGCATGACGCTGGTATATTGCTATGTATTACAGCCACAAGCCTCGTCACTTATAATTACGGTATAAAATATAACATCCCCCACAACCTATTTGCCTCTCTTTATTATATACTTTGCACATGCATTGCAGTGCTGTCGTATACCCTATATATTTCATTGTTATCGCTAATTCGTGATGATATTTAGGTTGTTTTGCATTTTGAAGATCCTAATGTATGGATGTTACATATCCTGTGTTTATATGTATGTGTATATGTATATATTATGTTGCTCAAGTCTGTATTTTCTATGTATACCTGCCACTGTCCAAATGGATAATGGACCTGGTAATGTATGTTGAACATTTTCTTGAATAAAGAAATGATTTTCACTCACTTGATATAAGCTGAAAAAGGGATAACACCAGTACACCACATGTTATAACATTGGAACGAATATCATTAATAGCTACTACCTGATATCGATTAGACAAGTAGGATTTGAACCATTCTAAAGTAGCTTCGTTGAAACCCATTCTTTGTAACTTTTTTAATAAGATGCCATGATTAACTGTATCAAAAGCTTTCTGAAGATCCAGGAGTACCATACGAACGAATTAACCCTGGAAAATTTTTGTTCTCAGATAATCAGTCAAGTGAATAAGACTTGTCTCGGTTGAATAGTCATGTCGAAAACCAGATTGAAATTCATAAATTATATCATTTTCTTTAAAATATTTTTCAATCTGAACACATACCGACTTTTCTAGAATTTTAGATACGATACTTAAAACACTGATAGGTCTATTTCCAACATCAGTTTTATCTCTTTATCAATCCCGCGCTTTCCCCATGCATGTTTATTGGAAAGCCCATTGTTCAGCCTATTCACGGTCGAGATTGTTGGGCGATGATTTAGTTAATCACGCTTTTGATAGCACACTGAAACGCGAGTCAAATTGGACATCAAAGCAATCTACCGTAACCGTCTGTCAAAGTGTCCATGAAAAGGCAATAGATGAAGTAGAAAGTAATAGCTCGTGGAAGAGAATTAAGAGGAAAATAAATAGTATAGTGGAGGATAATTCCAATGAATACTGGAAAAAGAAGATCGAGCCACTCCTTTGTTAAGGAAAATTCTCGGAGTTATTAATCCTTTAAAATGAGAATCTTACATGCAAGTCAATTATGTTTAATCTCCCTCGTAAAGTATTAAAACTTGCAGTTAATGCATGCATAGACTCACTCCCCTCTTACTCAAATTTATCCCGTTGGGGAAAAAAATTGAGTAATAAGTGTCCCTTTTGCCCAAACACGACAGGGACCCTTCACCATATTCTTTCATACTGCCCGTCGTTGAAAAGTATTAGTCAAGATTGATAAGTTTATCAAGAAAGTCAAGGGTTTGTATAGCATCATCGCACCATCTTTCAGAAATTTAGCCGGAATCAAATCTAAGCGAGTGCTTTTTGATACATTCACTTTTCTCAAATCATTGAAAACAAATTGTTCACTTACTGGTAATAACTCGAATCTGCCTTGTCTTACCCCTTTTCTTTCATAAAGCTCACGAATGATCTCACTGTCTGCACTGACAAATTCTTTGCAAGAGGGGAGTTTTCTACCAATTTAGCAGCCACACTAGTGAACTGAGAATTGAATTCGTTGGTAATGGTCACCTTATCATGACATAATTCTCCACCAATTGAAATGATAAACTCTTGGTCTTTTCCCTTCTTTCCTTTTTTAATCTTTAGCTTTTTGGATTCTTCCAAAACCTCTTAGAATCATGTTTATTTTCTTCTATCTTTTTTTGAAAAAATTCTAGTTTGGCTTTTTGTACCTCCCTTTGGACCATATTTCTTATTTTCTGAAATCTTTTAAAGAGTATCTCATAATCCTCTGCTCTTGAATGAACAAAAGAATATTTTTAGTCATCCAATTTTCGGATGTTTGTTTTACTCTCGTTCATTTCTCTGATGCTACCAAATTCAAATTTGTGATAAAAATATTTTGAAATATTGACCAAGCCTCATTCAAATCAGTGCAGTTAGTTAATCTTGATCAATCGACGGCAGACATATTTCGATTGAAAGCCTCCTCGTTATAATTTTTCAACGATCTGATATCAATGGTTCTGTGGTGACCTATATAGCTAGTGTAATATTTTTCCGTCTACAGAAAATAAAAGAATGGTCGCTAATACCAAGATCAATAACACCACTTTGACTTATTTTGTTTCCTGTGTTACAGATAACATGATCCAATTAAGAAGAACAAGTTGGTGTGACGCGTGTTACCTCTCTGATGAGTTGGCTAAATCCATGAAGTTTTAACAAGTCATTATATTTTTTAGCCAGTGGCGATTTCTGAAAGAGACAAATATTCATATCACCTAATATGATAATCTCGTCATCTTTCTTCAGCATATCAAGAAAATTTGCCATTTTCTTAATAAACAAATTACTTTTAGGAGGCCTATATAGGACGCCCAAAAAAAGAAGCAAATTAATCCACAGGGATTCAGAATCACCAGTGCTTAAATCATCAATAACATTGAGTGCAATATCATTTCGAATAAAAACATACACCACTTCCAGAGCCGAAGGATCGATCACGGCGTATGATTTTGTAGCCATCAATTTCAATTTCCTTATCATTTATAAAATTATTTAGCCATGTGTCAGTGAAAGCAATAATAGCCAATATTTTTTTTTAAAGAATTCTAAGCTCCGATATTTTGTTCAGGATAGACCTCACATTAAGGTGTATGACATGGAGACCTTTAACGTTGAGCTTTTCTTCAAATTCCTGATAAAGAGAATATCATCTGTGAGGGTTGGCCGAATTGCTTTTGCCATCGCTTGTATTTCAGATTTAGTTTGAGTTTCTTTAAAATAATTTTCTTTTATTAATTTGTAAACAAATCTTTAGGCATTTTACTCCCAGTGTTAAAGATCGTATGCTCGATCTGTAATGAAAAACACAAGTCAGAAAAAACTGGAACCAGCGGGATTCGAATCTGTCATCTACTGCTTGCCGGGCAGCGACTTAACCACCAGGCTATTCTGGTTCACGGCCAAGTCACGATGAACTAGAATCAAATACCCAAGATCCTCTTCTCTCTGACTCATTAATATTCATTTTTAACGGTCCGCCGTAGATAATGGTTAGTAAACGAAGAAGCTTGACTGGGGAGGAATTTTTCTTTTAGTTTACTTTTTTCTTTTAGTTTACCCTTAATTCGATATTCTTTCATTAGACAACTGTCAGTGAACAATGAATCACAAAAGGATGGCAAACAACATGTTAGACAATTCCATATTTCATCAGGGCATTCATAATACAACCTTTTGTACTCAAATATTAAACTTACACCTTGGCAATGAATATAAAACCATCTTTTACAATCTGAACAAAAAAGACCACATTGATTACATTTTACTGGCTTATCACAGTTGCCACATGGATACCTATATTTCCGTCCATTAGTTGTGCTAATCTGATGAAGATCAGATTTAGTAAGACTTTCATTTTTTTTGGCAGGAGTTTCTGCATTTATTGTCAAATCAAATAACAAATTTACAAACAATTAGAGTAATAAATATACAACATAGTTGTTCAAATTACAAATGTGACATTTAAATAACAATGACAACAGAATAAAGACATGATTATAAATCGAAATGAACAAGTAGAAATGACAGAAATGCAGGGGCCAGCTATCTTAAGCAAAATGCTTGAATGAATAGCAGCCAGTGGAAAGGTCTACATGGAAACCATAATTAATATAAATGTCTATATCATAAAAGCGATGTCACTAACTGAAAAAAAATACTTACTACAATTGTGTGAAAGCAGAAAAAATAGAAAAACAGGACGGTGAAAGTTTGAAAGAAATCGGGCAAGGACTAAGAAAGTTATGGATGTTTGAAAAATGAGATCACTACATCTATGCGAATTGAGATTGGCAAGTTGGTGAGTCGATTGTGACATTTTTGTGGACAACTCTCCCATTTGTCTTACACAAAAATATCAGTAATTTGCGGTTTTCTTTGAGGCGCTTTTACCGTCGGGGACAGTACTCATAATATATTGGAGACAGCATATTGTTATAGGTCCTCATGAAAGAAAAGGATCCTACTGAGTAATACATTTTGAAAAAAAGTGACATTTTAGTCCTTTTTTGTGTTGGAGCGAATGGGGGGGAGTTTTCCACCGCTACATCACAGTGACATTGCCTATTCGGCCAATTTGAAATTCCCATATTTATAGTGATGACAACTTTCAAAAATTCATAACTTTCTTATTGCTTGTCCGATTTCGTTCAAACTTTCACCAATCTGCTTCTCTGATTTTTCGTCTTTCTTTCAAAGCAACTTGCTATTAAGGTTGGATTTCCCTTAAGCAAGGTCAGAACAGGAGACAGGAAGAGAAATCTAAGCAGAACCTATCATTCCCAATACGCTTTTTGGTTATGTAAGAAATTAACTCACCATGACACAGCCACCGGGTTAGTTTTATTCTTTAAGAAAAATCCAGATAAACTCTTTGGCCCGTGATGGCTTTATTCAGACAAACCCGATTGGAGTTTCCCCACCCCTGTTACATAGAGTGCAGTATTGCGTCCAAATAACTGAAAAGCAGCCAGGTCGTCGAACTAACTTTCCGCCTAAAAAAGTGTTACGAGCCGTTATCTTTCTCTCAAATTTGCTGTAAAACGTAAGAGCTTTTGCGCTTCACAATTTCTGTTGTCAAATGAATACTCCTCTTATCAAAATTGCCACTCGACCTCTGTAGATCATGTACATCGACCTTTGTTACGAGATAATTATTATTTATACTTGAAATTAACCACACACACACATATACAAAGCAAAAAAGAAAACCACAATAACAATAACAAAACATGAATGAAATTATCGTCATTGAGATTTCTTATTATTGTTATTGAAAATTAATAGTAGTCTTTTCCCTTAATGAACGTTGATCAGCTTTCTGAAAGCTTTCAAAGTGTTTTTTTTTTAATTGTAAGTCAAACTGGAAATACAGTATAGTTACTTTTAACGACCGTGTTTAAATTTCGAAACAATACATGAGAATGGGGGATAAAGAGAGAAAATCCAGAAAGAGACACCAAAAGAGGTATGCAGATATATATATATAGAGAGAGAGAGAGAGACGAAATAAAATGTCCAAATAACTGAAAAGCAGCCAGGTCGTCGAACTAACTTTCCGCCTAAAAAAGTGTTACGAGCCGTTATCTTTCTCTCAAATTTGCTGTAAAACGTAAGAGCTTTTGCGCTTCACAATTTCTGTTGTCAAATGAATAAAGGGATAAAGAGAGAAAATCCAGAAAGAGACACCAAAAGAGGTATGCAGATATATATATATAGAGAGAGAGAGAGAGACGAAATAAAATGTAATCGGTTCGGTTAAGCCCCCCCCCCCCCCCCCCCCCCCCCCTCCCTGACTAAATGCCATGGGCGTTTTATAAGATATTGGACTGAATGTTAAAAGCGCCGTAAAGCGCAATATTATGAAAGATAGGCACATGGCACTCCGAGACAGAATCTGAGATATTTCTATATCTAACATGTTCCAATGATGCATTACACTTCCTGATTGTCATATACTATAGGTTTTTGCGGTCAATTTCGTAAGTTCATCAGTCAAATTCATACTACGTGCATTCAATTTAGAAGAATTTGGCCGTGTACATGCATTTAAGCATTCAAATTAATATTTCATGCATTCGTATTAGTACTTTTATAAATCCAATTTAGACTAATTTCATTCGAATTCGCAAAAATTGCATCATGTTCGTAAAACGGTCATTCAATTTAGAACGGGAGGTGATCCGATTGCGCAATACCGTTATTCCAGCATTCAAATTCATTTCAGAGCATTCTTTTTCGCACATTGAGCATTCGAATTCGTAATTTACGTCGAACACATATTATTTGGTTATTATTCTTTATTAATTTTGATATATTGGTTTCGAATTGCATATGAGCTTTTATGTATTCTTTTATTCATATAAGCTTCTTTTAATGAATTCATGTTTATTTCATCTAAAAATATTTTAGCAATTTTTATAACATTATTGACTTACTTTTCTCTAATTTATGGTCTAACAAGTTTACACAATAATTGGAGTGATGTAGACTTGTATTACTTGAATATACAAGCTATAAGGCCTATGTAATGGAACTGAGTAATGAAAAGGAAGCCTAACCGCGCATTACAAAACAATTTATTTCAAAGTAAATTAATTAAAAGTCCAAATACCTTAAACTTATTACGAATTCCAATGGCCACGTGCGAATTTGAATGCTGGCAGAGACGCTTTCCGGCATGGTGGCGAATTTGAATGCTCCCAACCGACTTTTTATTTTGAATGAGAAAAGTGTTAAATTGTTTGATCTAAGTGCGAATTTGAATGACCGAAATACCAAGTTGAATGATGAATTTTACGGTGCAGATTTTTTTCGCTAATTTGAATGACTCTCAAATTGAATGAAAAAAAAGTCCGAAATTGACCGCAAAAACCTACAGTATGTTAGGGATACGCCACCGGGATTGCGTAGCCCCATTCACTCGTACACAAACTTTGTGCGTCGAACGCGACCGTTGGACTTTTGTGGGATTCGGTGGGATTACGTTTCGACTGCACGAAGCCGACCGAATCTCGCACGAGAGCTCGAGCTCAGGCGGAGCGTGCATGTTGTGCGGCGACCACAGAACTCAAAAGAACTGTTTGAGTTCGTTGGCGGCGACCAGTCTGTCCGAAGTTTGATCCCCGCGAGGCATGATCAGGTAACGATCACGGTGCCCTCTCGCGGCATAAAATCTGCGGTTGAGTATCACTTTAATCCAAGGCCGTACGCAGAAATTTTTTCCTGGGGGGGCAAGATGATCGCTTTTTATTATTGGATCATTTAAAAGTCTAAAACCCTATTTAAAAAAAAGTATGATTTTGAAATTTCTGGGGGGGGGCAACTGCCCCCCCCCCCCCCCCCCCCCGCTGCGTACGGCCTTGCTTTAATCATGAGATTCACACTGTACAGCTAGCTCAGAGCACATGGGTGAGGGTCCGAGGCAGAGTCTCAATGAGCGCCAGGAATGACCCTCCTGCGCGTGGATAGACCAACCAACAATACATAGGAATGTATCCTAATAACCCTCAACAAGGTTTCTTCACTTATTCCAGGTGGGATGATGACGGTAGTTAGCACAAACTACAGTTCAAACAAGCTACTGTCGGCTCATAATAAGAAAAGGGCCTCGTATATCCATTTCCAAATCCAATTTGTCTCTTCGGCTAAGATACGGGGAGTAATAATACAGTCAAACCTGAAATGGGATAACCATGTAGGTGAAATTCTCAAGAAGTGTAACAGAAAATTATATATGTTCAGACTGCTCAAACAGTTTGGTATGCCTGTTGAAGACCTGAAAACTGTCTTTGTTGGATACATCCGTCCTTTACTAGAATATTGCACACCAGTCTTTAACGGAGCCCTAACAAAACAACAAATCACAGACCTTGAAAGAGTACAGAAAAGGGTCTGCAAAATAATACTAGGACGTAATTACTCATCATATAAAGAAGCTTGCCAAACTATCAATCTGGAAACTTTGGAATCTAGAAGGAAAAGTCTTGCCCTAAAATTTGCAAAATCTATGACAACCAACCCAAAGTGCAAAAACTGGCTCCCTCCTCCTAAGCGGCTAGATATTTCTCTACGGAAAATACCGAGGTTTGACCAATTCAAAATAATGTAAGACCAGCCGATTCCGAAATAGCCCCCTACCTTAATACCTCATAGACTTAAGTAATGAGAATTAGGTGAACTTCATTTATTAAGTGGTTACCTCCTTGAAGTTTTATTAGTTTTATTGGTCAATTTATTTAATCTTTAGGACATACCTACTCATTGTTTTATATTGCCTTGTTCCCACTGGGTGTATTAGCTGTTCTATATTTATGATGTAATTTCATTGATTCTATGCAATTATTAATTTCTGAATGATTACTATTTATGCCCTATTTATGTACTGTGCAATAATATCCACTAATCCTTTCTTCCTCCACCCCTCTCTTTTCATTGTATTTTTATCTTCCACTTACACCTTCCCCCTCTCTTTCTTTCTCTCTCTCTCTCTCTCTCTACCATTACTTCGTTTGTCACCATGCCTCACCCTTCTTGCTTTGTATCCCTCCTTTCACCCCTTCTCTTTCTCTTTCTCTCTCTCTCTCTGTTAGTCTTCCAATGCCAGTGCTCACTCTCTTTCCTATCTCATCTATTTCCACTCTATCCTTTCCTCTCACCATCTCATTACATCATTGTCTCATTGTCATTACCTGGCTCTATACCTCTTTTCATGAAGACATTGTTAATCTGTTATTAGATGCATGTAAGGACATGTAAAATATGTATGACGAATATAATTTGTGTACTTTTCGATTTTCTTTAATGTTTAACGTATTTCAATGATGTATCTTATAATTTGCTAACTTCATTGATTGACTTTCATTTACTGTAGGCCTATTTATAGTACCTTGTATTACCGGTAGTAGTTTTTTCGTTCTTGTTAATCTTTGTAATTGATACTTTATATTGTGCACATGTTATATTCAGCTTTTGGCTGCGACACAGGTTTCATTCAATAAACCATTTTTGAATTGAATTGAAATGAATGAAATTGGCTTGATTCTTAGTTTTTTCCTTCTCTTGAATGCATGTGAGTCAGAGTTGATAGTCCTTCCGTTGACGTGCCTGTTCTCCCGAGGCAAGATTTGCCTGTCGTATGACCCCATCAGCGTGGCCTTTGGCGCGCCATCTGAAGATGACATCGTACAAAAGATGAATGCAAAATGAACAGGGCAAATGTTGATTGAATAATGGCGTATGCACTACTATCTTCACAGGGGGTGTTTCCATTTGGTGACCCACCTTTTTCTAGCACCCCTGGCACACTTTTTTCCATTCACTTTGTACACAGGGCTTTTTTCTTTCATGAGACAGTTTCTGTGAATGGCTTTCTTGCTAATAAATATTCATTAGCTATGTAATTGATATTTCAAAACAAACTAGTTTCATCTTTTGGTCGCGCGATAAATACGACCAACTTTTTAAAAAGTTCCTGAAAATTTGTTTTAAAATGAGTCAACTTTGTGATCTTTGAGGTGTGTATTTTGGTTTGGTAATATTGAAATGTTATTAAACTGACGTATATTTGTTATCAGGACCATGTTTTTGTTTGTGTTTTGTTTTGTTTTGTTGTGTTTTGTTTGTTTGTTTTGTTTTTTGTTTGGGGTTTTTTGTTTGTTTGTTTGTTTGCTGTTGTTGTTGTTGTTGTTTTGTTTTGTTTGTTTGTTTGTTTGCTGTTTTTTTTTTTTTTTTTTGGGGGGGGGGGGGCTGACAGGGTTTGAAATTTCCTTTCCAAGTTCAGCGAAAGTGATCGCAGCTAAGGTTCACGACTGCTAGCCACAGCTGCCCGGGGACCTGTCGGGGCCTAATACAAGGGTGAAGACTTCTACATGTACAAGCTTATCTGAAGATAAGCTGTACTCTACAATAGCTTTAACGGGTGAATATTCTTCGATATTCTTTTATATGTTTTGTATGTATTAGCGGGAAGTGGTCCATTCTAAGTCATTCATACACGAGAGGAAAATAATTATTAAAATTTCACTTTCAATTCGTAGCATAGTAAGAGTTGAAAAGTCCCTATCAAACTTAAATTAAATCATGCTTAGAGCAATTTTGTTGTCTGTTTTTGACTACTGCAACAGTGAATGTTTGACACAATCCCACATAGGCATGGGCCTATGAGTGATAAATAGCTGAATATTCATTATCTCTACACTGCATCCATATCTTTGATATATTCTCAGACTTCTTCACTGGAAAGAAAAATTGAAGAACAAAAATATTCGTGTCTGCATAGGCATAGATCTAGGACTAGGACTAGGAGCCAGGCCAGGGAGCTGAGATTTTCGAAGCAGTGATTTCGGGCAAGAATTCCAAATTTTCGGGCAAAGAATATATTCTCAGACTTCTTCACTGGAAAGAAATATTGAAGAACAAAAATATTCGTGTCTCCATAAATAGGGTGTGTGTGCTGTGGTAGTCATCTTTTCCTTGTATGTCACGGCAGTGAGTGCTAGTCCAGCATTTACTTCCAGCAGAGCATAGTGTTCCTGATGTCTACCAAGCAGTCGCAGCAACCACCAGCAGCTACCACCCCGGAGGGCTGGGGTGATGAGAACTGGTACCAACCGTACAAAGACTGGTCAAGCTTTTTCATGGTCCAAGTGTATACAGCTGACATGTATTATGTACAGCACCGCCATGTACATACAGCTGACATACGTTTGTAGTATTATGCAGCTATAGCTTCCCTGCAATATATACTAATCATGGCAGGAGGAAACTGGTTGCTTCATTAGAACATCTCATTATTTGACCTGGTTGCTGCGTCTTGATTTCCAATCAAGTTCGAACGATCATTTAAGAATTCTGTGACCCGTCATTAACAGGGCACAATTTAGGGACTGTTGATAGTCCTATTTTGCTCTATGACAAAAACAAGTTTTGCGAAACAGTTACACTGGAAAGTGTTATGTACTACATGTATATACATGAAGCAGTGTGCCATTTGCCAGGTTTCCCTCATAGAAACTTGAAGGAAATTCTTACCACAAGAATTTGTTTAAGAAAGGCCCGCGATTACTACTGAAAGGAGATTTTCAATTTCTCAATAAGAATGAAATTCTGAGGAAATGATTTTAATGGATAACCGATGATGATTTCCAGTTTTTACAAGCGAAAAATTTCCTTATCAGTCTAGATAATTATGTGGCATGTCACCCACACCACTATGAAGGCTTATGTAGTTATTAATGAAGCCTATTCGAAATTTTTCTTTCCGTCACAAACATGTAGGCCAAATATTTTTCGTTGCCTTCGTTGATGGATCTTGATGCAGTATTCTTGGCATTTTAAGGCTGAGAAAAGTAAGAATTCTTTCCTGCTTTAGCGGGACCACTGACTATACTTTGTCCTACCAGTGTTAAGTTGTTGGAGTTTGACTTCATTGTTGTTTATTTTTAGGCGATTCAGTCAGAACTGACTATTTTCGCCTGAGAGATCGGTTCGCGTTTGGCATCCCGGGGGGGGGGGGGGGGGGGGGGGGGGGGGAGGGTAGGACAAAAAAAAAAATTCGCCAGTCTTCAAAAAACGCTCAGTAAAGGGGTTGTGGGGCCCAGTTTCCCTCCATAATTCCCTGACAAGCAAAAAAAAAAAAAAAAAAAAAAAAAAAAAAAACGCCAAGAAAGACGGCGCCAAGTAAAAAAAAAAAAAAAAAAAAATCCGCCTATGCATGGAATGAGGAGATCACCGAACAATGAAGTTCTACAGCAACGCATGTACGCACACCTAATGTTGAACATGCAAGCTGCTATTGTGTAGCAGCCATAGAGTTTTCACAGTACCGCTGCACCAATAATTCCATCTTGACAATGGAAGCGTTGTTTGAGATAATTTGGTTAATGCAGGGAGGAGTTGTAAACAGAAGGAGTGGAAACTCTTGTAAAATTATGAAACGTATGCGTGAGTTCTAAAGCTTAACAATGGATGCGTAACATTCCACTTGGCTTTGAAGTTCCATGCGTGGTGCCGCTCTCCCACCGCGGGGAAATTCGGAGGCCAGTTACCAGTTTCTCATTTATCAAATTACCGGCCAAATTTCAGTGTAAATTGTAAAATTTATGTGGGGATTGTGTTGGGAATAGTGCATCGAACATTTTTTTTAAATGTAGTACTCCACTCTTCCTATAATTTGTGTGCCAGCGTCGGTGAAAGGAAAATCAAATCCTCACAAAAACTCGATATTTTAAGATATTCCGGTCATCTCCGGTCGTTTTAATGTCCCATTAATCCATGATTTACAATATTCGATATAAAGTACTTCGCGAGTGCGCACATTTCGTATTTTTGCAGTTGAAAAAAGGTATGATTACATAAGTTTCTGTTCGCTCGTTCAACTCATTACACATTCGACAACTGATGAGAAATCATTGACAAGGGACAGCGAACAGTTGCTGAGATACCATTTTCTGATGTAGGAATTTGAAACCCTGATAATTATGCGCTCTTTTATCTAACCACCTGGTTAACATTTGCGGAGTTTTAGCGCATAACTTTTCGGCGGCGCCGAGCATGGGATCAAAGGAGAGCAGCTTGTTTCCACTCCTTCTATTTACAGCTCCCTGGTTAATGTTTCAAGGTGCATTGTACACAGGCATGTTGTATTCACATTCATTCAATGAACTGGCAGTGCATGCATGCCAAAATGTCTTATGTCGATGGTGCCGTATTCTCTATTTGTAATATTGAATCAAATGTTTTAACCACCATCCATGCATGCAGTTTTATGTTTAAATAACATGTAATGGAATATCTGAAGTCTGGAATGTTTCATCCTAGGATGCTTTGGGTTATGAATGGGTATAATTTAGAAGTCAGCTGCCGTGACTTCAAGGTTAGGGGTGGTGGTGTTAAAGCTTACATTCATGCATCAATCAATAGACCTGTTTACTAAGTGATTCAAATTTATGGATGTTTCTTTCCTGGGGACCTAGTAACGAGGTATTCCATTAACTGTTATTAATGAATGAACTACAATACTTGGAATCCAGTTTGCATATTTTACTTGTTGCTATGTCTGACAAGCCTCTGGCAAGCTTTCAGGTTGTCAAGAACAACCTTTGTTTCAAAAGTATGCATAAAATTTGAATAACTTAGTAAACAGGTCTATTATAAACTGTTGCGTGGCAATGTTATACATGCAGAATCTCTTTGGGAATTTTTCTTAATAAACAGACTACAGTTATTGGTATTTTATATAGAAAACCAAATACAGATGTGGCTAATTCTAAAATAACTTGATATATACTTTAGAGCAATTTAAATTTGACAAAAAGCATGTGTCCGAATGGGGGATATTAATATTGATATTCGCAATTCTTGTAATACTGCCAACATGTTTCTCACTTCTCTTCACTGTATAGGATTACAGCAATTGATACAAGGTTTTACTAGAATAACGAGTCATTCAGCCTCACTGATCGATCATATTTATTCAAATATTACTACAAGTTGTGTCAATAAACCATGATTACTGATATATCAGATCACTTTCCAACATTTGCCATCTTTTGAGAGACGGAAGATGGCGCCTTTCTAGAAAATACTCCACGAGCCTCTCTTTAGCAAATATTTGATCCAACAGGACTTTTGAAGGCCTTTTCAGCTCTGATTTTCCTGATCATTCGTCAAGTGTTTCCTAATGCCTGACAAAAGACTAAACTCCCCATCCAAAAACCTTGGGTCGATCGAGAAAAGAGCAAAAAAGTCGACCGATGAGTGTCAACGATCCAGCGCCATGTCTTCGCCAGCCGGCTCCGGGAGCTCCCGGGTGAGTGACGCGGCTGCTGCGGCCCCTGTTTGGTTCATGGAATATGAAAGGCGTTTGGATTCAAAGTTTGATGACCTGCATAAGAGGCTGGATTTTCATGAAGCTGCTTGTGAAGAAAAGTTCCAACATCTAGTGAAGGAATTGGCTGCAGCTTTTGATAAGATTGATGACCTTGAGAATAGGTCCAGAAGAAACAATCTCATTTTTTTCAACTTCCCTGAAGGTGAGGAGCCTGATTCAGCCAGTGGATGCAGTGAGTTGATTTCATCTTTTTTGGCCTCTGTAGACAAGAATCTTGAGCATGTTCAGATCGAGAGGGCTCACCGCACACCGCACACCACCATCGCCTGGGCATCCCCAGAATGGCGGCCAGGTCAAGCTGAAGGATCGTCCAATCCATGTTTGCTTCAGTTCGTTTCAAGATCGAATGAGGGTCCGGAAAGCATGTGTTGCTGCGTTCAAGGAGGGGTTCAAGTACAAAGAGAGATCAAAGCTGTATGTTGCAGAGGATTTTAGTCATCGCGTTCAGGCTCGCCGTAAAGCTCTCTTGCCTGAGATAAAGTTGTTGCAGCAACAAGGAAAGCGAGCTTTTTTTGTATACCCTGCGACAATTAAGTATGTTCAAGATCACCAGCTAAAGGTTCACAAGCCAGGTGTCTGAATTGCAAGTGAAGTACACCATAAACACACTGATTATCATAGTGGCTTTCTCATACAAACCGTCTGACTTTTACAGACAGCTTTTATACTTTACAAGAAACATGCCTTAAAGGGCGAGTCAATTAGAATCAACATTGGGGCTAAAAATGTAGTACATAGGTCCAATGACACAATTCTGACACTTTTAAAGAAAAAAAAATTGCCCAGTAACAAGAAATTGGTCAAAAAACTCACTAATTTGGGAACGCCCCCAAAAATTGACAGCTGATTGGCTAGAGCGATTTGACGTAGCATCGGAAGTCCCCCGCGAAGCCACTAAGGTTGACTAAAATGTTGGCAATGTAAATGATAATTTATCCATTTTCATATCACTATTTATACAATTTCGACAATCTTTAAGTCCCCCAAAAGGATTTGAATAGGTTGTTTAGACATTTTAGTAGAGGTCAAATGACAAGTCTGGCATTTTTTCAAACACTTTACCCATGATAATTCCTCTTTTGGATTAGGTTTATGTTTTGGAAAAACGTAATATTTTACAGACAAGTAGACGTGTGGACAGTCGCTTTACTGCTGACCGTACCTTGCGAATGTTTGTGTGCGTGCTTATGATAACAACCAAGTACACTGAAAGAGTGGATGAAAGTCTAAATATATTACAACAATTACAGCAAAATCGTGTGCTGCAAGCTAGCTGCTTCCCCGAGGGGGGGGGGGGGGGGGGCACTCACATATATATGTCACACATGTATGTGCCGCTGTGACGTCCCCCATTTTCAACCTTCTCGGGTCGCTCCCATGATATGCGATTTTCAGATTTTCACTAACCGCACCTCGATTGGCTTCCGACTCGCTCCCTAGAATATGAGAAAACAATGCGCACAGCCCATTGTCCGGGAACGGTCGCTCCCTAGCCTCCCAGGCCAGCGCAGCGGGGAGCTGGGCGACCTAGTGCCCCCTAACTGAACGCGGTATTACTAGTGCTAGCGGCGGCTCAGCGAGATCAATCTGCATGCGACATCGAGCCAGTGCAGTGGCGCGGCATGTACAGCGTTAAAAACAGCGCTGCGACCGCTGACTCAGTTCATGCACCGTATGTGTACCAGAGTAGTGAGCAGCTAAAATTAGCTCTGCCCATGAGCCCGTTCTCTCCTTAGACCCTCAAAAATGAGCTTCCTCAATTAACCATTTAGCTCCTTAGCCCCCTGTTTTGAGATTGGCAGCGGCACACCCACATCCAAAAACAGGTTGAGTGCCCCCCCCCCCCCCCCCCGGCTCTACGGTACGGTACGGTAGACCTACCCTCTTTTTCTCCAGTGACTCCAGCTTCAGAACTGCAGACCGACTCTTGTTTTTTTTAGCTCCCTGTGTTTGGCTTCCAGTTCCACAGCCCTCAGTTCCCAGTCTGATGACAGGGATAGCTGTCGGCCGCAGCATTTTATTCTTGGGCGCAAATCCTAGCTGGTCATACAGCCCCTGGCCTGAGGGCCTGACTATCGAAGTCCTCCTCCCTGAAGTGGTCACTGCAAACAGTACTGTGACTGAGTGTGAGCGGAAGGGCCATCCCACTGAGCTAGCTCGCGTCAGCTTGATCCTTGAAATCCAAATTTTTCGAGTTGCATCACCTTTAGGAAAGGTGTGCAGACTGACACCATCGCTGGTGCCTTTGCTGCACCCAGCAACAACACATCTCCGCGGCATTTTCTTGAGATATGCACTCCTATCATGCCTATCCAAAATTCCCTGCACTGGATATACACAGACAAGCGTCGTCCGCTAGCTAGACGTTCCCGATGGTACGTCACAGGTCACCTGACAAGGCACGTGACTGGGCCCTATTTTTCGAGGGGCGTGCCAGACTAGCTGATAAACGTGCGATTTAGGCAATTTCAACGAAGCTTAGAGAAGTACACAGATCTTTTTAATAAAAAGTATATGCGATTTCTAGCAATATTGACACAATACTTTGATATTATCATGAAATGTAATTCTAATTGACTCGCCCTTTAATGCTTCTCAGATTATTAAAGTGATGTCGGTCTTTTTAAACATAATTTGTTCATTCAAACTTTTTCAGGAATCCTCGGGGTGCCCTGGAGGTGCCTTGAGCTTGGTTCCCCATGCTATGCTATCCTTGTTGGTATGAATTATGAGGCTCTAAGGGTTTTTTTTTTATTCTTGCCGCATACTGTCGGCTGCCCTTCCAGTTTGTTTTGTTTTTTTGTGGGTGTTTGTGGTTATGTGTCTTTTTTTGAGTGTGTGGTGTGTGCTCTTTCCCCAGAGGTCTTTTGTCATGAATCAAGTTCTGTACATCTTTAGGATATTACTTGTTTGGTCAACTCATTGTTGCGACTCTAGGTTTTTATTGTTATATGATATTACAGATTAATACTTTTAATTGCAGAGGTCTGCAAGACAATTTTAAAAGAAAGAAAGTTTTTAATTTTTTAAGAGAATTTGGGTTTGATATAATCTTTCTTCAGGAAACCCACTCTAGGATAGATGATGAGAAGCTGTGGCATACTCAGTGGGGAGGAGATGCAGTTTTTGGCAGCTATTCTTCCAACAGCCGAGGTGTGGCTATCTTGTTTAAACCTTCCTTGAAAATATCAGTTTTATCTTCTCACCTGGATCCTGAGGGAAGATATATTATCCTCCATATTAATGTTAACGATGTGCACTTTATCCTTGTCAATATATATGGTCCTAACAGAGACTCACCAGATTTTTTTGTAAATGTTTTTGCTAAGTTAGATGAAATAGGTAACGCTCATATCATTTTAGCAGGTGATTTGAATATTGCTGTAGGCCCTTTAGATTACGAGGGTTCAAATGCAACCCACTCTAACGCTCGTGTCAAAATTGCTTTTAATATGTATGTAGAAGAATTAAGTCTCGTAGATGTATGGAGAAGAGATCATGCTCACGACAAGGTTTTTACACGTCATCAGAAAACTCCATTTGTTTCCTCTAGGTTAGACTATATATGTATTTCCAGTGATTTGTTGAATTGTGTAAAAAAAATCTAAAATTGTGACTGGTATTTGTTCTGATCATTGTATGGTAACATTAGCATTGTCACACTGAATGATTCACCTCGGGGCAAGGGATATTGGAAACTGAACATTGCACATTTGAAACATTCAGAATTTTGCAATTTCATTAAAGACAAAATTAACGAATTTAAGGAAATTCATGCGGAATCTGATCTAAATCCACATATTATTTGGGATGCATTCAAATGTACAATGGCTGGTCATTGTATGGAGTATTGCAGTAGAAAGAAAAAAGAAAAGAACTTGATTAAGAATAATTTGCTGAAGAGTTCAAATGAAGAATTGCAAGAGTTATATAAGAAATTAGAAGCTGAAGAAACACAGTTGAATGAACTTCTGGATACCGAAACTGCTGGTTCTATAGTAAGGTCTAGATTAAAGTGGGCTGAACATGGAGAAAGAAGCTCTAAATACTTTTGTAATTTAGAAAAACGGTCCTATGAAAGAAAAACTATACGCCAACTGAAGGTGAATAATGAGCAAATCATCACTGATCCTAAAAGAGTGCTTCAGGAAATTCATTCTTTTTATAAAGCTTTATACTCTTCAGAAGTATCTCTTGAGGACAAGGACTATGTCAAGGATTTTATCGCCCCTTTGAATTTACCTACCTTAAAAGATGAGTCAGTTTCTGCTTTAAACAGACCTATAACCAAACATGAACTCTGGACCACGTTAAAGACTATGGGCACAAATAAAAGTCCAGGACTCGATGGCCTTCCCTGTGAATTTTATTTAACCTTTTTCAATGATATCATAGATTTATTACTCCACTGTTTTAATTATTCTTTTCAAGAAGGGATTTTATCACAATCTCAAAGAAGTGGAATAATCACTCTTCTTCCAAAAAAGGATAAAGATCCACTGTTTGTGAAGAACTATCGCCCTATTTCTTTACTGAATGTTGACTATAAATTACTAGCCAAAGTTATGAGCTCCCGTTTGAAGTCCTGTATAAATTCTCTGAAACATACAGATCAGCAAGGGTTTATGAAGGGACGCAACATTGGGGCCAATATTCGGGTTATAATTGATTTAATTGAATACACAGACTATATGAATGAGCCAGGTACAATTGTTTTATTAGATTTTGAGAAAGCATTTGATAGAATAGAACATGAGTATTTATTTTCAGTTTTGGACTACTTTCATTTTGGAGAAAATTTTATTAGATGGATTAGGACTTTTTACAATGACAGAACTAGCTCTGTGTTAAACAATGGTTTTATGTCCAATCCAGTTGCAATTAATAGAGGCATATTCCAGGGTTGCCCAATATCCCCTCTTTTATTTATATTAGCTATTGAAATTCTGGCTATTTCAGTACGACACAATCCAGAGATTAAGGGAATTTCAGTTGGCAATTTTGAAAAGAAGATAAGTCTTTTTGCTGATGACACAACATGTTTTTTAAATGGTGAAACAGCTTCCTTTAAACATTTATTTGACTCAGTTTGCAAAGTTTTCAGGTTGTCGCATTAATTTAAGTAAGTCAGATGCTATTCATATAGGAAATTTGAAAGGCAGTACTGTTATTCCACAGGATGCATTAGGGTTGAATTTGAGATTAAAAACGTTTAAGGCTTTAGGAGTTGTTTTTTCATTCAACACAAAAATGCTTTATGAACTGAATTTTGTTCCCAGACTTGTCATTATAGAACAGGTTTTAAATTGTTGGAGGCATAGAAGCCTATCCTTGTTGGGCAAAATAGCTGTTGTAAAGTCACTTTTACTCCCCCAATTGTTATTTCTGTTTTCAGTATTAGGCATTGACTTGCCAAACTCTTTCTTTAAAAGATTGAATGGTTTGCTTTTTAAATTCATTTGGAGCAATGGCAATGACAGAGTTAAGAGAGATATATTATGCAATGATTATGAAGAAGGGGGTCTGAGGATGATTAATCCTTTAGTCTTTGCACAAGCGCAAAAAAGTTCTGTGGATGGCTAAACTCCTAGACGATAAATATGAAAGTTGTTGGAAAACAATAGAAATAAATACCCTTTCTATCTTTTGTGATGATTATCTTGCCCTTTTTAAGGCAGATGCCCCAGATTCAGTTTTGGCAAAACTTAAAAATTGCCAGTTAACAGCATCTATATTAAGACATGGTATTTATATAGGCAAGAGATGAAAAGAGATTTAGGTTTATGTCAGTTTCATTTACAAGATTTTGTTTGGTGGAATAGAAGTGTAAGATTACAACATAGGACACATTTTTTCTATCCAGTTTGGTATGAAAGGGGTATTCATTCCATTTCTCAATTACATAATGGTTTTGGTAACCCCAAAACATTTGAAGACCTCGTAATTGAGTTTGACATTCCTATTAAAGACCGCAGAAAATATGACTCCCTCATGAATGGCATATTTTTGGACTGGTTTGATAATTCTCTGAATGTGGAGGGGAATATATTTAATCAAATTGTAAACGATCTACTAAGTCAAAAGAAAATGTCTAAGTATACATACAATATTCTGCTAAAGAAATACAGCTGTACTAATACCAAAAGAGAGAGTAAATGGGAGGAACTCTTTGGCCATCAACCCAAAGAGAAGGATTGGTCAATGATTCATAAGAGTAACTTTTGTTGCACAATTGAGACTCAGTTAAGGAGTTTTTATTTCAAAGTATTTCATAATGCTATTGGTTTCAATGCATTTTTGTTCAAGATTGGGAGAAAGGAGTGTGCTGATTGTTATTTTTGTTCAGATTTTCAAGAAACTTTAGATCACTTGTTTTGTGACTGTAGAAAAGTTGTACCATTGTGGGAAAAGTTGGTGGATAAGATTAACACTAGCACTGATGACAGTTATAATTTGACGTTGTCAAAATTTAATTATTTGTTTGGGATACAGTCAAGGGACAAACACGCCTCTTGTATTAATTTTCTCTGTTTATGTTTAAAATATTATATTTATTCCTGTAGGTTTCAGGGAAAAGAGCTTATTTTCGAAGCTTTTGTTTCAATGGTAAAGTTTAAACAAAAAATAGAATATAAAATTGCCCAAAAGAAAAATAAGTTACATGTCCATTTTAAGAAATGGTCTATCAAGCTTAACTGAATTTTTGTAGTAGTCTTGCAAAGCTCTGTTGTCCTTAACATCTTTATTGACTTCTTGTAATGTAAACTTGCCCCCTGGGAAAGTGTGTGCGTGTGTGTGTGTGTGTGGTGCATATGCGGTGCCTGTTTTGTAGTTTTAAGAAGCTATTAAATCTATATACTGTTGCTCTTACTCTGTTAATTTTTGAAGAAATAACAATAAAAACAGAAAAAAAAAAACATTTGCCATCTTTAAGAACAGGTCAAGTGACCCTCTACTGCAAGAAAAGATCAAGTATAGAAGTTTCAAGCGTTTTAACAAAGAGACTTTTCGCCAAAGTCTTCAGTCAGTAGCATGGGACAGAGTATTAAATTGTCAGGATGTTGATATGGCATATATGTTTATACAAATGATCCAAGATGTATGTGATGAGCATGCCCCCTTTGTTGAAATACATAGTAACAGGAAAAGAACAAAAAACCCTAACCCTAAGAATCAAACACAAGTTATTCTGTAAGGTAATAAAAAGTTACCACAATGAAGTCCATGTATCAAAGTATAAGAGATATCGCAATGTTTTGACTACTATTCTCAGAAATGCAAAAAGAAAGTACTGCATAGAGTTATTTGAGACCCACAGTGGAGACACCAGTTAGACAGGAAATCAATAAATGACCTACTCCATAACGGGAATAGTAAATCCAAGACAACCCATGTTGTAGAACATCTGTGTACTGGTATCAATGCAGATGGAGGTAAAGCGATTGTTAATTCAAATTCTAAAATAGCAGAAGCATTCAATGATTTTTTTGTTGTAAATATAGGTTCAAATCTTCCCAAAGATATTATGTGTGATCCTGTTGACAATTCTTTTGATAAATACATTCATGATCAAATAAACAGTTCTTTGCTTTGGAAGCCAATTACATACTTCCAAGTTAGGGATCATCTTGTATCACTCAGTGTAAATAAAGCATGTGGTTATGATCCCATTCCTGCAAGCTTGTGAAAGGATGCCGCAGAACTCATCGCAGAACCACTTTCCTACATCTTTATTCTTTCCCTCCTGACGGGCAATTATCTATTTTGGCAAAAGTCCTTGAAAAACTGGTTAATGAAAGAATACTTGCTTACCTTGAGAAAAATTTTATGCAAGCACCAATATGGGTTTCGTAAGCAATTATAGTACTAAGTTGTCCCTCACAAATATGATAAATGATGTCATAAAAGCTCTTGATGAAGGCAATATAACACTTGCTGTATTTGTAGACTTCAAAAAAGCTTTTGACACAATAGACCATTCTATATTGTGTGGAAAACTTGAACGCTATGGACTAAGGGGATTACCCCTGATGTAGCCTCTTGTCGAGGCCCTGGCGCTGTTGAAATCCTTGGCGATATGGAGTCAAAATTTGGAGTCAAAGACCGAGGCGCTTGCGCCGAGGGCCTCTTGACACCCGATCTGAATTTCTTTTGTATTTCATTGTTTTGACGAATATTCCGACCAAATTTTGGTCGGTGAGAATCATCCAATAAGCGCGAGCTACCATGACGTAATGTTAAATATTTATGACTCGACTGCACGCTTTTTCTTACATATTAATTAATCGCAGCCCAAGATGGCGTTCAACGTTCCTTCCACGACGAGTGATGACGATATTTGTAAGAGCTTAGAATATGCCGCTAGAATGTTGAGGATTGACAGATTCAAAGATTTGGAAGTTGATGCAATCAAATCTGCACTTAAAGGACAAGATGTTTTTGTGAATCTGCCTACTGGCTATGGAAAAAGTGTTATTTTTCACGCGCTACCGCTCTGTGCTGATTACCTCCGTGGGCCAGGGATGGAGAGTGAGACTGCTACATGCTTCGCGAGGGCCAGGCGGATCCCCCCGGGGCCTTGCCGGGCAGTGAAGTTGCTGGTAACTCCTTGGATACATCAGAATTGATGGAGATGCATCTATTGTTGAACGGCGACTTTTATTGCCCATTCTTAATTATTTGTAAATATATGATGATCTCTTGAGAAATATGTACATTTGTCTTATTTCAAATTACCATGGTTTGTAAGCTAGAGATCGAATTCTTCATAATGTGCTTGTCTGTGAATGTATTTTGAGCAAGAGATTTACGTAACCCCCCCCCCCAAAAAAAAAAAAAATAAATAAATAAATAATAATAATAGACTAGTCCAGAACTGAAGTAAGAAATCCTTGAGATTTCATTGGCCAATTTGCTGGGCGATCGCCGCGGTTATCTAACTATTCACGTTTCATGCATAATTCAGTAGGAAATCGTGCCTCATGAATATATAATTCAGGTCGGGTGTCAAGAGGCCCTCGGCGCAAGCGCCTCGGTTGCGCCTCCATATCGCCAAGGATTTCAACAGCGCCTGCGCCAGGGCCTCGACAAGAGGCTACCCCTGATGTGGTTTAAAAACTATCTACACAACAGAACTCAGTTTGTAAAATATGGTGGGATAAGCTCACCAAGGAAGATAACAACATGTGATGTACCGCAAGGATCCGTATTAGGACCAACACTCTTTTTAATCTATATTAACGATTTGCCAGACTGTACAGATTATTTTTAGACTCTTTGCTGATGATTCAAACCTTTATCATACGTTTCCAGTTGGACAGTCTACTATTGCTTTGGATGAAGTACACATCTCAAAATGGTATCAAGTTGGTGTAATGCAAATAAGCTTACAAGCAATTTATCAATAACAAATTATATGCTTATCAGTGGAATTCGAAAAAAACATTTGAAATGAAAGGAACGCTGGCAATAGCAGATACGAATACAAATGCAGCTGATGTTGCATCGTTTGTACCTTTGAACATCGATAAATACCTAACATGGAAAAACCATATTGAGAAGGTAAACAAATGAATTAGAAAGAAAATTGGCATTGTTTTTATAGACTCAGGAATTTTGTGCCCGAGAAAATTTTGATTTTACTGTATAAAACTTTGGTGCAACCTCATATCACATATGGTATTGAAGTATGGGGTAGCATCTAAAATGTATACTCTTAAGTAAAAAAATGGCCCTCTCACATTTGGTTCAATCATGACTCACTCAAAACCATTATTTAAAAAAGTTAAAGATTTTAAATGTATACCAACTGCACAAACTTTGTATATGTGGTTTTTATGTATGGACTTGTAAATAGGAATGTTACCACATTCAATCATCCAACATTGCTCTTTTATTCAGCATAATTATCAGACAAGGCAAAAGGAAAAAAAAATAACTTGTATATACCCGAGGTCGAAACGACCAAAGGAAAATTTTCAATTTCATATGTAGGTAGCTCGGTGTGGAATGATCTACGACTTGCTGTGCGGACAAAGCCATCCATATCTTGCTTTAGAAAAACGCCAGTTGAATACCTTTTAAATGACTGATAAAAACTTCTAAATATTAAGTATCTGATTAAACAGATAGATATTTCATAATGACCTTTCATCCACTTACATTTGTTTTATAATTTTGTTTATAATCTTCTTCATATTTACCATTACATTTTTCTTTGTTTATTCTATTACCAAACAATGTTTATTGAACTATCATCCATTATATTTGTATTATAGTTTTCCTTTTAATCCTCTTCATATTAGCCATTACACTTTTTGTTGTTTATTCTATTTCCAAACTATGTTTCCCAATGTTTAAAGGTACCAGAATCGATTAGTATTCATGCTATTTTCTGGTTCCTTTTTATCCTTAACTCTGTTATATTTACATTTGTATACATTTTGTTTCATGGTTTGTATTGTTATTTGATAAATAAAGTTCAAGTTCAAGTTCAAGTTCAATATTATTATGAAGTATAATTGAATTCTATTAATGATAATGAAGTACAAGTAGAACAGGGTCCCACCCTTTAAGATTCTTCTTTGAAGATTCCTCCCTGTGTGAAAAGATTTATCAGAAAAACTGTATCATGGCTTCTTCATCATGGATTTTTGACACCGTGTCGCATAGAGGCCTATTACAGGCATCCTCTCATAATACATGATATCTCTTGTTTCCTTTAACAATAATAATTTACAAAAAAACAAGTACACAAGTTAGAAATAAAATCAAAAGATGTATAAACATACAAAAATTACTTTCTTAAGAATTTACTAAGAGCATAAAAAGACATATTTTCTTTTTCCTCATACAAATTTATAGTGATTTAAGGCGTAAATAATCAATTCCATTACCTACCTACCTACCATACATGTAACATGCCTTCCATGTCTATTTTATTATCATCAATGAAGGAATCTAACCTTCACACCATTATGTGTTCTTACCCAATTGATGTTACCATACATAATGAGAATGTATATACGAAAACCTGAAAAGACTTCTGCTGGGATATAACTTGTGTACAGTAGCAACAAAGGTATATATAATACCCACTGATACCTCATTTGGTAATTTTAGAAAAGCATTTCCTTATAAGAAAAGGAATTTGCTTTTCAAACTCTCTGAAAAGATGACTACCACAGCGCACACACACCCTATTTATAGGGCTCTTACCTCATTTGAATTTTAAATGCTTTGAATTTCTTTTGTGTGGTCTCACTGCCTAGCACCTGGGTATATGCTTCCCTCTTCTACTTGTACGCCAATACTATTAATATAATTCCAGTTATACTACATAATGATATTATTCGCATAATTTTGGAATTTTGGCGTACTCGGTTCGCCGCACAATGGAACTCTATGCAGGCCCGGTGTGAAAGAGGCTTCATACTCTCCAGCAGGTCTCGGAAGACGTCGCAGAAATTTTATGTTTGAAAGTTATGTACGCTGCTGATCGGAGCATTCAGCAGTTCACCCTTGCAATGCATGATTAGGCCCCGGCAGGTCCCCGGGCAGCTGTGTGGTGAACATTAGTTGCGATTACCTTCGCTGAACTTGAAAAGGAAAGTTCAAACCCTGTCAGCTCCCCCCCCCCCCCCCCCAAGAAAAAAACACAACAAACGAACACAAAACAAAACAAAACAAAAACAAAAACAAAAACAAAAACAAAAACAAAAACAAAAACAAAACAAACAAACAAACAAAACACGGTCCAGAGAATAAATATACATCAGTTTCATAACATTTCAGTATTACTAAATCAAATTACACACCTCGAAGATCACAGAGTTGACTCATTTTAAAGTTTAGCGCATGCAGGTAATACGCAATGGAAATGACGTCTCGTGTCCAGTGGTGATGCTGATCAAATTCATAGAAGCCCATAGAAGGGCGTCTGAAGGGGAAGACGATCGAATCGACGGACCCACAATCAAAAACCTTACAAAGCTTTCCTGGGCCCTGTTTCATAAAACTTTAATATAATAACTAGTCACAATAACTGTTATAAGCTACAAAAATCATAGCATTTGATTGGCAGGGAGCACATTTGTCATGGATCTGTTGCAATTTGTGGTGAAGTGAAATATGATATAAGTAAAGAAGTTGACTCAAGATCGAAACGCTTGCGAAGACAGTTGTTTGAGAAGAGGATAGGGTTACTTAAAACCTGTCTTTTGTTAAATCACTATTGATGATGAACATATTAATGAATAATGGAAGAAATCTCATATTATTCAGGCTAAATATTTCACATTCAACACCCTCTTAAATCAATCGGATATCTAAACAATCATGACCTCCTCAAACAAAAATTTACAACTTATTGTAAACACTTCCTAAAAAGGTTTTTTTTCCCACAAATATCAGGCTTAATTGTTACTTTGCATATACAGAAAATGTGCACAAGTATAATTATGTAGTTCTGTCTTGCAATTTATTGTGTTGCACATAAAGTTTGGTACTAACTACTTTATTATAAGAGCACAAGGAGCATGATGAATTAGACTTCAGCGATTTTGGACGGGGTCCGCTCGCTATTCATAAGGACCGCTTTTCATAGAAAATCGCTATTCATTTAACACGCGTTATGAATAGCGGTCCTTATGACTAGCGAGGTAACCCATTTATAATTTTATTATGCATGATGCTTTAATATTGAGTAAACAAGAGGTCTGCAAGTTCTACGAAGTTGAAAAAACTGACAGTGCCGAACAAAACCTTTCAGTCGAATATTTCCATACTAAGTCATTATAAGCATCATGACAAGTATTTTCCAAACACAAGAAGACAGGTCCAGAACGTGCAGACCTCTTGTTTACTCAATATTAAAGCATCATGCATAATAAAATTATAAACATCTCAGAGACAATCAATGGGTGTACTGGAACAAGTTTGTTTAGGGGGCAGACGTCTCTGCACGAATCAACTTTGCATTTTCTAAATCTTCCGAGCAAACAATTTTTCTGACTATTACAAAAAGACGCCCTCGCTGCCCAAATATGATGTGCTCACTGCATGGGCGTTGTGGCGTGCGCCTGTAATCCAGCTAACAATGGAGGTTATAAACTGATTCAGCGGACTGAGGTTCGAAACTGAGTCGCGTCTTTCGGATAGTGACGTTAAAGGTCGGTCCCCAGACGTAAATAATCATATCTGATTGATACACGTCTGTAAAAACCCAATTACACACACTAAAATGTGACCAGATCTCCTTTTCACCACAGAGTACCAGTAGCAAACTGCTAAGACTCAATTAAATATATTCATGAAGTTATAAAAGGTACTGTCAGAGGTCTCTTTGACCAGTTCAACAACAACCACTGTTTATGTAGCTAACTGAAAAGAATGCAAATTAGCTCAACAGAAAACAATGCATTATTAAAAACAATATTTGTCATATCAAAACCAAGAGAAATTTTAGGCGTTGGAATGATATTTCAGGAGAAATCAGTGATATAACGACGCACTTAGTTTTAACTGATTTTACCATAAGTGCTACCCCGAAAAAAGGTGCGTGGTATTCGATAGAAACAGGTCACTGGGTGGGGGGGGCACAATCGAAGCATTCTATCCAGTGGAGTTACAGCGTCGACACTCGATGAAAGAAAACAAAATGGACAAAGCTCCAGAATACAGTACTGGACCGGACAATATTAACTGAAAAGTATGCTTATAATATCGAAAAACTACCATATTATAACTGGAAATTATGTTTAGAATATCGAAAAAATATTTCCTTTTTCCTTCGTGAAAACAAAGGGCAGTATCTTTTGTAAGCTCGCACTCTAGAATGCTTTTTTGATGATTCGCAGAAAGCCTTAAATCAATCATATCGGTAGAGATAAGACCATACATTAAAGGATCATATTATAAATCACAATCAACATATTACAAAATTTTGTGATATTCCAGAACGAACCGTCGTTACTAGAAACCATGGCCTCATACTCCAATACTATCACTGAAAGAAGGCTATACGTATTAGAATATTTTTTTCTTTCTTTTCTTTATCTATTATCAGTATTGAAGAGAGATGATTACGCAGGTCATATAGCTATATTTATATTGTCCAAGGTTTTCATTTTATCACACCATTATAAAGAATTTAGTCTGGAGACTATAGTTGGAGACTATAGTTTATGCGCAATAGTCAATAATCCTTCCAACCGATGCCTTTGTTAATTCCTAACTTCCGTAAATTTTTATAACATGACATGTTTGTACACTATATGAAACTCATTTGTAGATTATCTTGATTTCTTCCTCCGTCAGTTTGTACTCATACCTACTTTCAATAGTTCAATAAGTCGCATGTACAGGTCAACTACTTAATTACCCCCCCCCCCCCCTCATCACAATGTTTGGACCCTCTCCGTACTTTACTTCGTTCACTTTAGAGTTTATCTCCAAGACTATCATTTATGATGAGAACAAATGTTTTATACAGTTTAATGAAAATTGCTATTCGTTTCTACGTACTGTACTTTCAAAGCTATTCACTGTTATTCTTTAATTATCAATCATGTAAATTGTTCCTCTGGATGTATCATCTACTATGTTTGTTATTCAATGTAAGTTGAAATATCTCGAACTACGTGTAGCAAATGAATACCTGGGCCCCCGTTTCATAAAACTTGTTATCAATAACAACTGTCCTATTTTTATGACAAATTTGCTCTCAACCAATCAGATGGAAGTATTTCAGTGTTATAACTGTTATTGTAACTTGTTATTGATAACAAGGTTTATGAAACGGGGCCCTGGTATAGGTAGGGAGGAAGGAAGGAAGAAAGAAAGAAAGAAAGGAGGTAGAAACGAAGAAGGGGAGGGTACAGATCATTAAACGCCCGGTGCGACGGACATGGGTGCAATGCCATGAATCAATATTTCTTCATACTATAATTTTCATCATAAAACATCGATTGAATGCCTTGATTCGGTGATCATAAATCATACCAAATAAAAACCATCTCAATATTTCATTACTGACGATTTGTGTTTTTAAGCCCTCCACATGATTTTTTTTTAAATAAAGTAAAGTCAAAATAACATATTTTGAAATAAATCATATACAGATGCATATTTTTGACTTCGTTGGCTACACGTTACTTTTTAACTTCTCAGTCTCAGATTTCTTCAGACTATAGTAAATGGAAGTGACTATACAAATAGTTTCTCTATATGTATATCTTTTATATCATGGAATAACTTGTTTTGTTTTGTTGCTCAGCTTTACGAAGAAATGCTTAATCAATGTCACTATGCAATTCAGTGAGTCATTTCTCTTTTCAAAGGAAGATAGGGAAATGATGCTTGAATGAAACTCTACATATTTTGAAAGTCCCCAAATTCTTTGACACCTTATGAACTACCTATCAGTCATGTCAGTTAAAACTTTGTAGAATTATATACTAGAAAAGGAAAAAAAATACAAATAATGTATAAAATAGTATGAAACCTATCTTGTGAATCTTAAGATAGAATTGTAATGGAACGAAAAAATGATTAACAGCCCTGGTATTATTGTGACTTCATAGAATTGGGTCAGTTTATACGGAAGGGTTTCGTGGTGTAAGGTGAGTCCAGGTATTGCGGGGGCATTGGCGCTATGGAGGGGGGGGGGGGGGGGGGTGGGCAACGGTGTCGTAATCGAGTGGTTTAAACACTTAAGTGGATATGCGAAGGTCGTGAGTTCGATCCTCGGTACCGCATTTATGTCCATAAGCAAGGAAATTTCATATACATTGCTGCTCTCCACCCAGGTGTTAAACGGGTACCCGGTACGATGCGAAACTCATTGTGGTTTCATCAGCATTGTGAGAGTCTGTAAAAAAGGGGGCGCCAAATGCTCGCCAGGGAGTGGAGAAGGTGCATACATTGCATGCGACCAATCCATTAATCCGATGACCGGGGTGATAATGTGTCTGTAAAGCGCTTAGAGACATCGTTGGTGTATATTAGGCACTATATAAATCCAGAATATTATCATTATTTATTGTATATTACACGGTGGATGAAATGCTAATACAAAGTACTAGCAGTGTGGATGCAATACTTGCATGCGATGGCTTCTACCTTCTTCTTTTTTTCGCATTCACACCCCTCTTCCCCTCTTTCCCCCCTCTCTCTATATCTTTATTGTTTTTCTTTTCCATTTTCATCATTCGCCTGTGCCCCCCCCCCCCCCCCCCCCCCCCTCGGTGCTAGGCAAAATGGAAGGGTTGACGTGGAATTAGTCAACCCCTTCCCTTAGAATTTGTCAACACTTGAAATTTGATAGGGAAGATAATTAATATTCTTTTGCACATTTATCTAAACCATTTGATGGCTTTGGCCTCAAAGGGTATTGTAGAAGAAAATCCTAATAATCAATCATAGATAACAATGACACAACGAAACATTGCTTGAGGGTTTCCCCGTAATCATAATAATCGTCCTTATGAAGACAATTAATGTTTGTCAGAGGATAAAATGCAGGTTGGTACATTTAATATGGACACATATTTAGTTAAATAAATCATGATTAGTTAATGGCACATCGTACATTAACCTTTTAATACAAACAACTGTCACAAATAAAATTACGCGAATTAAACCTACTTTCAATCATGATACGTTTTATTTCAATTGTACAACGAATATTTTTCCATGATATTTCGTCAACCCAATTTGAAATTTGATAAGGAAGGGAAGTTTTTATTATTTTCCAAAATAATAAAAATAAATAATAAGTACTCTTTTCACTGAAATTCAATATACATTTACCCGGTATTTTGTCAGGTAAATACTTCATCTGGGTTGAAAGGGCAAATATGGGTAAAACACCTTATCCAAGGATCGAGTAAGCACGCGGTACGGATTGAACCCAGGATCAGGAGTAAAAAGCCTTCACCAATAAACCATGATTTAAGTACCATTGAAACATTGTTGCATATCAAAAAAGTCATTTCAGCTGCGCTATTACCGGCGCTAATAAAGCCTGTGAAGGCAATCAGTGCATACGCCGTAGTACCTCAAAGCAATGTTTGCAATGCTCATTATGCATACACTTTGAACCATATCACCAATACATGGCGCGTCAAGGTCGCGCTATTCGCTAACGCAATCGTACGTCAGGCAAATGACGCCACGTGAGCAACAGACAAAGAGCCACCGGGCTCACACGAGATGTCATTTGCTGACATTATGGGACCCCGTCAGTGACTTTTATGGTCTTTTGCGCATCATGAAAATGTAATATTGTTTATAAAGTGACCGCAAAATGAACAGTGCAAACGATACTTAATTTCCCTTACAGACTCGAATTAGCGCAGGTAATGACGTAATCAAAATGACGCCTCGCATGAGCTGGGCTATACATACGCAAGAAAGTCCTGGATGTCAAATGAGGTCATGAACGCATCATTACTTAAGCAGAACTATTCAAATTGACAACATGACTTGCACTGGCTGATCATTACAGATCACTTCCAATTAACCTTTTAAATTTCTCTTTAATTACCCGATCGTTTTTTAATGGTCTATGTCTGGTTAAGAAATAACCCAGTTGATGAAGTCATACACCGAGCATCCGACGCATGACACATATTTCGAACAGGTCTATGGTATAGTACCAATAGTTTGCAATGCGTAGACTTAATGAACATAATCTCTGAATTTAGGAAAACTGGAATATGGTTTGAATCACAAGTCCACACAGCAGTTATCTGATTTATACAATTATTCATATTATTTGAACACATGGAAGATTTTAATAAATATTCCCCCTATATACAAATGTTATATCACGGGAGCATATTATGCTTCCAAAAGATTATGTCATATATTATATATTCATATATTAATGGAATAATAATTTTAGATATGTATAAAGCAGATGCATTCATGCATATTTACAGCGCGTTTATGACAAAGTACCATATTATTACCTCTGTTCTAGCCTAAATCTACTATGAAAGCGCTGAAGTATTCAAAGAATTTCTTCCTACAGGGTACCCATTTTGTCTCACTTGCATGGGTGGAGAGCGGCAAATGAAGATTAATGTCTTCCAAAAAGACTGTCAGTGCCGTGACAGGGATTAGCATTACCTACCCTGTGGTCCAAAGTTTGTTGACTTATCCACTAAACTACCTCGACAAAATAGAACTGAAGTTTCTGTCATCATATAGCAAATAATTATTACGAATCATTTATAACTGACACATGCTCATGATGATCTGTTCATGTACGCGACACTAAATCTCCACCTTCAGGTTTACGCAGTTTTAATTAGTTTGGTATTGAAAGTGTTCACAATAAACCTTGGGTATTTTATCATATTTTGGACATGTTAGATTATTTCATTCAATAATAATAAGCAATAATTATGCTTTTAAAAAAAATAACGGTTAAATTTGCAATATTCCCAAAGTCTTTCACTTTTAACAAATTACCGAATTTAAGTGCAGTCGGTAATATCTTCTTTCCTTCTTACATCATTTTGTCGACACTATCAGCATAATATGAGATAATATTAGAGCTTTCCTAAAGTCGATTAAATGTTAATTTAGATTTCTGTCTTAATTCTAGACACTGTAGCCAGTGATATTTTTGTTTTTATTTTATATTCTGTCCACGTAATAAGCATGAATTTCGAATTGCAGTATAAACATCTCAGTTGTGATCTCAAGTAAATACGATAAATCAAGTTTTTTTATTCTTTAATGCAATTCTAGTGTAATGAGAAATGTAATTCATATTGAAAGATTATTGTAAAGAGGTATTGTTGATATAACTTGAATTGAAATGACATATCTCAGAGCAAATTACATCGTAAATCAAAAAAACCTCGTATGTGATCTGTACAGGAGGATGGGCCAAATATTTGACAATTATTTCAATGTCGCTTACAAACTCTCAAAAAATGTTAAACTTAAATTTGATTAATGGGGTAACCTCGCTAGTCATAAGGGCCGCTATCCATAACGCGGGTTAAATTAATAGCGGTTTTCTATGAATAGCGGTCCTTATGAATGGCGAGCGGACCCGGATTAATGATATCCCTCATTTCACAATATAATTGTCATAGCTTTTGTTATGAATCATAAATAAGCCTGTTATTCAACTTCGCAAAGATTCCCCATTTGTCATGAAAATGTAACGTGGGGTTAGCATGTACATCTAAACATGGGGGTAGGTATTTACCTCATGTGTTATATAAACACAAGTTTATCATTAAGTGTGTCGAAAGTAAGAAAACAGCCTCACCTGCGTCGCAGCGATTCGTAAACACACCATGAGGGCATTGTCATAACCACCAACAAATGTTATTCTTTAAGAAAAATATTAAACCCAGAGTTTGTTTTTATGCATTATTTTTCTTATTTTTAAACCAAAAAAATTGGATGAATCCTCACCTTCTCACCCCAAGCTGAATGACGAATGGTATAAACTTTCAATAATTTTTATGTTTCGCATGGCAAGAAAATATTTTCAATGATATACAACTATATGCTGCCTGGAAAGACCATGTCGTATATTACCTACAATTTTTTATTACCGGCTCTTATAATGTTTGGTATCCCAGCTACATGTACCTGTTTTTAACTGATAAATCATAAAGAAGATCGTTAAGACAAGACCTTACATCTGTAGGTGGGCTGGTAACAAAAATGATCCGAGTGACTCTGTAAAAACTACTGCCAAAAAGTAAAGCGAAGTAAAACTACGGAATACATGAGATAATATTAAAATCACATTTCCCAACGGCAATGGAAAATCGCATTCTGACAAATTATTCCAGACATTTCCATCTATAGGTCCCGGTTGAAAGCCCACTGAACGGGACAAATGGGGAGGGGGGGGGGGGACGCTCTCCTATCTTTTTCGTCGTGGGGATGCGGCAGCATCTGTTCAACTATGACGAACTCTGCATGTAAAGATTACTGAAAGCATACTTTTTCCCGCCTCGTTCACTAGGTTGACCAAGGGCTCTGCCCATCTCCCTAGTTGGACTGTTCCCAGCAAAAGCGGAACATTGGGGGGGGGGGGGGGGGGGGGGAAGCGGCCAGCTCCCCCGGACTCTATTAGTACAAAATCTACATATATACTTTAATATGGTGGACTTTCGAGATTTGCAAACATCCCCTGAGCTTCTCCACTTCAAGGTATGGATCCGCCCTTTGCCAAAGGACTGCTCTCTATATAGAACAAATCTCTTCATAACAATAAATATAGCACAAGTTTAGGGTCACTTCTAGAATAAAATTCGTTTACGATTCCCTTGATCCAACCATTCCAGACAATCTAGGTCACTGCAAATTAAGAAGAATGCATTGGATGGGAATTGGCAAATCCTTGAAGATTTCGAATTTTATACAGCAACCAATGGTAAAGGCTAGTCGCCCCCACCCCCTCCCCCCCTCTCCCTGTCTTGGCAAGAAATTATAAGCTTCTGTGAATAACTAAATAAGACCCATTGGACCCCAAACTCACAGATTTTTCACACTTTTCGCAAGAATAGAAATTCCCTCTCCGTTTTGTGTCATGCCTGTTAGGCCTTAGTCACAACTGCCCGTACGTTTTTTCAGGACGCACGGTTTCTGCGTTTTTTCGGGGTTGGAAAAAACGTAGAGGTCCGTGGCAGTTCGCACAGGGAGTATAAGTAGGAGCGTGGTTGCGCGGGCTTCATACGCAAGGAGCACGTATGTCTTGCAGTTAACGTGGGGCATGCAAGGCGTCAGTACGCCTCAGGAAATGTAATCGTGAGTGTAACGTGCAAATGCCGTGCGATTTGGATGTGCTCCGTGCAGATGACGCAAGGTTCACGTCCGTTAATCGCACGTACACCGTACGTGTTGCAAGAACGTACGGGCCTGTTGCGCCACATTCACGCCGGTAGTAGGGTGAAAGCAAGATGAACGTACTAAAACCGTACGGCGACAGTACGGTCGGCGGTAGATTTCCACCCTCTTAGCCCCACGTGTTCTCTTCTGACCCCTGACCCCTGCCTCTTGCTCCAGTCATTGTGATTCAAGAGTCAGTCCTGATTTAGAAAATGTCTTGGAGAAACGTCGGACCTCCTGAAGACACTGAAAATTCAGAGCGAAAGTGTGAGAACTCTGTTGCCCGCACGGTTTTTAAATCGGCCCCAAATTGGCCGTACGTTGCACGCACGTGTTTGCATGCGCCGTGGGTGGGACACACGAAGCACGCAAGTCACATGCACGTTTTCAGCTATGATTGGATACCTGCGTAACACGCACGTGGCCCGCAAGGAGCGCATGCGCACTTGCGTGACCATCACATGCGTGCCTCGTGAGTGCTGCCTGCGGTATTCGCGCGGTTTTTACCCCCAGCAAACGTGCGACCCACCCACGCTATTCGCACTACGCTCTTGCGGAGACTGTGAGTGTTCATTACGTCCTGTCCACGGGCTGCCTGTCGTAATGAGAACGCAGAAAATAATGTGCATACACATTTTCGGCCTACGGCTTTAGCGTGCTGTCTGCGAACTCGAAATTCCGTACGAACAACCTGCGTCCCCCTTGCGTTTTCTCAAATTTCTGCCCGTAAACCACCCGTTAACCACCCGTACAAGCCCGTACGGGCAGTTGTGACTAAGGCTTTACGGTGACAAAAACTCCATTTTCTCTTGAACTTTTCAATGAAATACTGTAACAATTTTATGTTTATATCCTTGATAGTCGTATTTGTCTGATTCACTTACTGAAATATATTTTAAGACTCTAGACCTCTGTGACCATTAAGTGCTTTGGAAAAATTATCAACGCACAATGCATTTCAAACATTGTCATATCAATGAGTTATACCTTAGCCTTGTCTAAGGACATACAAAAACAGAAACATTTAACATCTTGATAAAAAGCCAAGTTAATGCCGTTAATGCGATACAAGGACAAACTAAAGTTCATAATTATTATTCAGTAATTTTACCCCGGATATGTGAAAGTGTTTTCCACGTAGTTATCAGCCATTCATGATTCAACAATGAACTGAAAATGCAATTCCTATTTCATCACAATCTGATTAATCCAGACTCGCTTTGGAAGGGATTAGTTTGGGGAATTCCTGGCATATAGTGAATTGATGAGGCTTCTAAGCATCGTAACGGTTGGTTTGGTCTGAGGATAGCGGGGAGGTGGAATCAGGATATACAATCAGGATTATGGGTTAATTTCCCCCTTTTCCCTATCCCAATCCAAAACATGGAACGACGGCTTTTCACTGAAGCAAAAAGGTACAGATTTCCTCAATTTAGGGGATGAAATTCACTTCAATATTTCAAAAGTACCATGAAGGTCATAATGCAGACCGGATGAATTGTCTTTGTAGTGGCATTTATCAGGTTTTCGCATTAAAATCGACTCCTGGTGCATATATAGAGTCGGTGTTTCATGATTGATCTAGATTCACCTTTGATCATGTTGATCTAAATTCCCTGCATCGGAACCATTCCTTGAAATCAAATTTCTAAATCACGATGTTCATAATAAACATAAACCTTGGCATTAAAAAGTGCAGATAACATTAAAGAGTCGAAAGGAGCTTACGAGATCCAGCTGCCGTTTAAAGTCTAGTCATGTTTGGTTCATTCGGTATGGTACAGGCAATTCTGAGTTTTGGTATATAGTGACCAGAAATAAATTCTCACAGTATCAAATAAAACTAAAACAGTGTTCAATACTCCAAATAGATCATACTGTCTAAATCATATTGATAGATAATGTACAATAGCCGAGAAATGAGAACGAAAACCAGGGAAATTCCCACCCATTTGCACCACACACGGTCTCGTATACGCAAATGTGAGCTGTGCTTTTCAGGTAAATGTGATTTCCGGTGAGTTTTCGTTAATTTGTTTAAAAGAACCCATGACAAACACTCCATGATAATTATATTAAGATGGTTTCTCTCGAAAGGCAAATATTTACCAATCAATAGCCTACACAATATTGCCTTTAAAGTGTCATATTTTTTTTAATGACACACTGCAGATTGCCTAAACCATGGTGCCATGTTATTAACCAAACGTAGAAATGATTAGATCGGCTTGTCTAGTACATCCTTGGTCTGGCGGCATGCCAGCTATTGAAGTAAGAACATTACAGAGTAAATACTGTGATTAGAACCATTTAGCACGATGTTGGGCAATTATTAGCATGATCACAATAGATAATATTATTTCAAGGTGCCCTACATAGAAAAAGTGAGTCGAGAATCCTTGGGCAGGGTTAAAGTTATACTAACATTTTGACTGGAAGCACTCGTATAATTTCCCAAGGTTTCCGAATGTTCATAATTCCGAACATACGAACTTCCTATACCTGGGGGTACATAATTCCGAAAATGAAATAGAGTGGAATCTTATTTTCGAAATTATGGCCTCTTAGAATTACCGTGATGAGGAGCCCTATTTCATTTTCGGAATAACGAATCTTTACGAAAAAACAAAACCTTCGGATTAACGAAACTTCGGAAACACGAACCTCTATAAAGACGATATGTTACCATTTTGACATGATCATGAATGTAGAAAATTGATTTCTCTCATGTCAAACAAAGTCAGCCCTGAAAGTTTTGAGAAATATGATCACATTATCGTATATACATTTTCATACAGACTTTTGTTTTTACAAAAAAGGCTTTAAGGTGAAATGTCATTACTGCACTCATATATATTTATTTCGCAGAATACGTTCATTATCTTCCAGGATTTAAAGAAAAGACTAATTACCGTTTTGAAATTGCACAATATCACCATTTAAGTCACCCCTGTCGCTTTGCCTGTTTTTCTCTCTATAAATATTTAAATGAAAATTGCCGAGGTCGTCATGCGTGGCTGTTGAAATCCGGCTGGGTTCGCATCCAATTTCAAAAGGGTAATTATTCTTTTCTATTAACCCCGGAAAATAATGAAAGTGTCTACGAAAGGCTTGACGCCTAACTAAAGTGCAATCAACCTGATACCAGTGTTGGAATGTTCTGCTACTACTATGTATAACCCCTTAGAGATACAGGAATAAAAGCATCCGATATCACGATAAATAAGAGAGAAGTTATGCGTCCTGCAAGCTGTTGGAAATAACTGCACAACTATCTACCAATAACAATTTCAAAAGAAAATGATCATTTCTTTGTACACCAATGATGGTACTATTTAAGTGTATCCAAACTTAATCAAATATTTCTAACAATGCAACGAGTACACCGTTCATGCCTGAGCTTTGATTTGATTTGATTTGATTTAAATCAACGATCAATTTACTTACATCATCATCTTACAAGATAAGGTAAATAAATTAAATAAAATATTACCATTAATAGTGCAATTACATTTAATGGGAATGGTTAGTAAGTCCATTGCTATCGTAATGGTTGATAACGGTGGCATAATCGAGTGGTTTGGTGGGTGTTTTGTTTTGTTTTGTGTTGTTGTTGCTTTTTTTTTTTTGGTGTTTAAGGTTAAATACATCTTTTTTTTTAACCTTCACCCATGCATATTCCAAAAAATGTTGTCGCTCGATTTAATTTCATTCCTCACATAGCTTGCAAGACCACCCGAGCCATGCGTTGCTTTTTTATTTCATTTCCTATAAATTGGCTTCGCCGTATACCCACTTATTTGCATTTTACACTACTGCGGATTGTGGGTTCCAACCGAGGCAGGTTACTTATACGACCTAGAGACACTTTTGACACTTTTGACACTTTATTGGAATATTATTGTCTTGAGAGAAGCATAACTCAGGTTCCTACTGGTTGTGTCAATATAGTCTGCAAGCACAGACCCTAATTTGACACTTTATTACACAAATAATTGTGTCTTGAGAGAAGCCTAACCCATGTTCCTATTGGTTGTGTCAGGAGCAGCTATCATACAGAGCATTATAGTCTTACCGTTCAGATACTCGACTGAAAAGGGTGTGTGCCTGCAAACTATATACGAGCCGAAGCAAGTATCTTCTTCTGCATTGCTTCTCACTGTAAATTGCCATGAAAACTTGGCAGGTTGGGAATATCATTGTCTGTGACTTTGAATGTTTTAACGGAAGTAATACCCCAGTCACACCGCCAAACCAAATTCGCAACGATAGCAAACCGACCGATTCTTTTCCATTCGGGGTATAATAATTGTTTGTTCGGTCTGCTGTATCGGCATGATCGGTCTGGTGTCGGTCTCGTTAGTGTGACTAAGGCACAAATAGATCATGTGAATCATCATTCATGATCACCTTCATCGTGTGAAATAACATAATTATGTGAGCTAGTAATATGGCAACAAGCTGGAATGCTTCCCAGTGCAGTGAACAGAAGTCCATGACTAAGGCCAAAGTCACACAAGAGTGGCGACCGGCAGCCGACAAATTACTGGTTGTCAGATTAGGTGATCGCAGAAAGTCTTCTGAAGATTGGCCAGTGACTGGTTTCTTGAGGTTTTTGGTCGGCTCTCTCTCTCTCTCTCTCTCTCCCCCCTCTCTCTCTCTCTCACACACACACACACACACACACACACACTATCTCTCAGGGATCAGGAGTTGGTCTAGCGGTAACGTCTAGGGGCAGCTCTTTGTATTCGCATATTGTATTCGCCTATAAACTGAGTCTGATCAGACCCAGGTTCGAATCTCAGGCACGTAGTTCGGGTGGTGACGTTTAAGATCGATCTCTGATCCCGTAAATAATCGTATTTGATTAATACACGTCTGTAAAAATCCCAATTACAAACATCCCCTCCCCCCTCTCTCTCTCTCTCTCTGCCCACTCGGAATGCACTTTGGGGCAGATCCGCGTGAACAAGTAGCAGTAATCTTTTTTTTTTTTTTTTTTTTTTTTTTTTTTTTTTTTGGGGGGGGGGTGTTGCTTGTTTTATGCTTTATATTTTAGATTAGGAGGGGGTAAACCGGTTCCATCCTATGCTAGATACGACTCTGCAATGTCTACCCGCCCCCCCCCCCCCCCTCTCTCTCTCCCTCTCTCTTTTTCATTCTCTCTGACAATAATGTTTAAGCTCCAGTCCATATTCTCTGTCTGAATTTTCACTTGTGTCACTGGTCACTGCTCTGAATTTATATGCTATAATGCAGAAGGGGAGCATCGATACGTGTAGGCTTATACCTCAGTCACACCACCGAGATCGACAACAAGCCGACTTCTAACCGAACAAACAATTACATTGCCCCGAATGTCCAATGTTTGGTCTGCGTGGAGTCGGTGTGGGGTCAGTTTGTCGGTGTGACTGAAGTATTATTAATCATCCAGGCAGAACAAATTATAATACCAGTCCGCAAAGGTTCACCGCCTAGCCCCAGTTTATACCCGAGTGACACCACCAAACAAACTCCACACCGACTCCATACCGACATAATGTTTAGCCATTTGGGGTAACGTAAAAACAAAAAGCGATCTGTTGTCGATATGGTGTCGGTCAATTTAGTATGAGGTGGGTATCATATTATACCCGAGTCACAAGACAGACAGAACAAGAATTTACATCGAATGGCCAAGCATTAAAACGGTCGGTTTTAAACTAACCGATTCTTTGCCATTGATGGTAATGTAAATTGTTTGTGTGACTGGGCTATGGCAGGCACTATCCAACATCTACATTACAATGTTGTACTAGTTGTACGGCACATGCTCGATACCATTGCTCTGCTGTCATTATTCTTCATAAACCGAATTTTTAATTCAATAAGATTATCATCAGCTTTTATGAGATATCATATAAAGTCATATACATGTATTTCCTTGCACCAGTGTTGTAGGTCTCGAGACCCATCTTTATACGGTCTTGGTCTGGAACCTAAAGTTATCGTTCTCGATCTCGGTCTCGGACCTCAAAGTCATGGTCTCTGAGGCACAATGTCTCGAGAAAATCGCTCGAAACCTCTCAAGACCATGCAGACTAAAATATGCAAAGTTTGGAGAGATTGTTTTCCTTGATTAGTAAGCAAATAGGAGTAATTTCAAGATATTTTTAACTGGCTCACAATTTTAGGTAAGGCTATCAGCTAAGGGTTGTTGGGTTTCATTTATTTAAACTTAATAAGATCTCGGTCTCGGTCTCGGTCTCGGTCTCGGTCTGTAGCGATCTCGATCTTGGAAGAGGTGGTCTTGTCTCGGAAGGGAAACTTTCGGTCTCGTGACCTTGAGGTCCAGGTCTCGATTTCGAGCTCGGACCTTTAGGTTTCGACTGCAAAACTGCACTGTTAAACATTTCAACCCCGGTCAAACACTAACTCTAACCCAAACCCTACATTTATAAGAGAAGATTCCCCTTTAACATCTTCTCATGGGAAGGGGGTGGGCTTTCTTGTAGTTCCTAGTTATCCTTTCATTTAATTGGTATGATTCACCTCCTGCGATATATCATCACAAGGTCGTTCATCATAAATGATGTAGGACTGATTTATCCTTGCTTAGGTCCTATTATCTTGGATTGAGTCCATTTATTCCAATCTGTTAATGCAAGTTAGCTCGGTTCATCTTGGGTATCACAACAGAAGCAAAAGCACCGCTCTCAAGATCAGCCTTCATGATCTGCTTGTATAGGGTATATGCTTGGCTGGATCTCAAATCCCCCCATGCACATGAATTCTTTTCTTGAATGCAGCTTTAAAAGTGAGACATGAAATGTAAACGTGCATTATTCTCATGGGGAGATCACAAGTCAGTAAGGGTTTTATAAATACAAAGTTCAATCTTGGTATGACAAGTCAGCCACAGCGGTGATTGGGATATACCTCATGGGGAAACGTGGCGCAAAAGAAAGAGAGAAAGAGACAGACAGGGGTGATGAAGAGGGTGGGAATGAGGGGCGAATTACTGAGCAAGGCAAACATTAGTCTGATAAGGCAGAGAAAGACAGACAGTTGGAGAAAAGGAGAAGACGACGACGACGACGACGAAGAAGAAGAAGAAGAAGAGGAAAATGAGAAGTGAAAATTAATAAAAAGAATAAAAAGAAGAGGAACAAGTAGAACAAGAACAAGAATAAAGAAGTAAAGAGAAGCCGGTGTTAGGAATGCAGCAACAACGAATACGAGCATTTTTGTTGCGGCAGGGGCGCCGCTATATAGAGGGGGTATGGGGTGTACACGTCCGCATATTATGTCGGTAAACAATTTCGACATGTTTTTATTTATTTATTTATTTTTTTTAATTAATTCATTTTTTTATAGTTTTTTTTTAATTTATTTATTTATTTATTTTATTATTTTTTTTTTTGGGGGGGGGGGGTGTCGGCAAATCTAAAACAATTATGTACTCGTTCACCTCTTGGGAGGCAGATATGATATTCGTTTTACAAAACGAGTTTACCACTTGCTATTATGTTAATATCATGTCTGTCTCTCAAACCGGATGATTAACTCTCTATTGTTAATACAGTTGTTATTTAAAATATTTGGAAAGGTACAATTGCCTCACTTTCTCCTCCTCTCTTCATCCCTATTTCTCTCTGTGTCTTCTTCTCTTTCTCTCTCTCACTAATTTATCTCAAAGGGCTTTCATGCTGTCAAGCCTCGGCTTATTATGAAAACCCTCTTGTTTGATTTTTCTTTCTAAAATCTTCATGATGTTCCATTATATAGTATATATCGCATAATTTGTATAATGTATGTATTCCATTATTTGATGAATTGAGAAATCAAGCAGAAATAAATAAATCAAATCAAATCAAACCTTTATTCAAATAAAGTTTTGCTTGCTTGAAGGATTTTTTTAAAACTACATTGTCGGCAAATTTGGTCCCCCCCCCCTTGAAAATGGTCTGGCGATGCCTCTGGTTGGGGATACATACCTGTGCTTTCTGTTCGTTCTCCTTGGTGATATCCTCGTTGACTCTTTCTTTGAGTACCATGTGCGATACGGTGGTTATCAGATCCGTCATCATGAATAGTTTTCAGAATCACCACAACTTGAGAAATCCAAGGGCTTAGATTCCCAGAACAATGCAGATACTGTATGGACTTTATATATTATGACGATCCAAAATGAGGTCAGATTATAGTTGCTCCAGTCTCTGAATGCTGATCAATTGAATACACAACACACATACCCAACTGACTGACTCCAAAATGTTGTTCAATTCACTGATAATCTTATGTCTTTGATGACTTCTGTGAATCCTCAGAAGAACAAATCATATTCCATAACGTAAAACATCTCCATCTCTTGATATCCCTATTAGTGATGTGCCATCATGCAACAACATGAGCCATATGATTAACAAACATGGATAAACTAGACGCGACGGGGCGGCTTCATTTCCACTGAGTCTACTACCCCACTGTCGACTAGTAACAAACCTACAATCACTCAGCTGTAAAACAGATCTATAGAATCAAGGTATCAATGGTGTTGATATCATTATTCATTCGATTGGATATTCAAAGATACCAAATGGAGCACGGTTAAGGTCCACCTTCTCAACAAATACTTCCTAGTGTAGACGTTAGCGTAAAGTGCATGTGTGCAAAACAGGAAGGGTAACCGATAGGGGGGGGGGGGGTCACAACTGTCGTCTTCATAATAGCATGAACTTGCTATGATGAAGAACTAGTAGTATAATCGCACATATGCGATTTGGTTCTGATGTAATTTTCCTACGTTTTTTTTTTTTTTTTTTTTTGGGGGGGGGGGGTTGTTTACATGTAATATAATATGCTGCTATCGTGTTTTGTTTTGTTTCTAAGGATAACGCCATTACTTTTCTGTCAAGTATAATCTGATAATTATGTACAAGTTTGTTTTAATATAATATGCCTTTGCTTTGTTGTATTCTGTTCCTGTGCATGTTTCTGGTGAGTTTGGTTTTGTTTCGTCAAGTTTGCATGATAATCCTATTATGTCAGTATTCTATTTCAATAAACTTGAAATGAGTTGAATTGAACTTGGGAGTGGGTGGTGGTGGGGTGCGGGTGCTCCATTATCCCCTGGGTAAAAAAAATCCGCTCCCCTAGTGAAAAGTACTCAGGACCATGTTTGTCCCCTTCTTCTTCTTCTTCTTCTTCTTCTTCTTCTTCTTCTTCTTCTTCTTCTTCTTCTTCTTCTTCTTCTTCTTCTTCTTCCTCTTCTTCTTCTTCCTCTTCTTCTTCTTCTTCTTCTTCTTCTTCTTCTTCTTCTTCTTCTTCTTCTTCCTCTTCTTCTTCTTCTTCATCTTACGTGAAAGGGGATCGGACTGCCAAACTATCTGCGCTTGTCAGGAAAGGGGGGGGGGGACAAATTACCCCACAAATATGATGATTCCCCCCCCCCCTCTCAATAATCCTGGAACTACCAATACCACTGAGGGTCATAATGTTTAATCCTTACCAACCTCATCAAAAAAGAATCGCTCCAAAGGGCCCTGCATAATAATAGGTTTATTACACTAATCGTATTAAAATTTACTGCGATGCCGACTAGTGGAATGATGCTCGACTCAAGCGAAAAATGTAAGAGACCACTAAGTGATCATGCACTGATAAACTCTCATAGGCAACGGAGAGAGAGAGTATCACAGATGTATAGTAAAAAGACAGGAGGACATAATGGCAGCCCCAATCATCTCCTCTGGCTACGCTAGTGCGGTTATGTGCTATTCGAATTGCTTGTCAGTGACTTTCTACAAGAGAGGGCCTTTGTAATCCAGTTTTATGTTCTACACTGTAAAAAATTACTGTAGGAAGTACAGTAAATTACTGGCAACCCGGCTGCACAGTAAATTACTGTATCATTCACAGTTAAATAATTTTTTACAGTTATATACTGCTTTTTACAGTTTAACTGTGGAATAAACAGTACAATACCGTGAAAAATACAGTAATTTACTGTGCAGCGGGTTGCCAGTAATTTAGTGTAAATTCCTACAGCAATTTTTTACAGTGTATGATCCACATGGAAACAGTTTGTATAGAGATTTGTTATGACTATAGTTCAAGGGTAGTTCGACAATCCTGCATTTGTTGGGTTCATTCACTTGAACATATAGTGGCCCGTATTCTAAACTCCGGTTTAACATAAACTCTAGTATAAGCAATGAGATGCAAGGCACTTGCCTCGTATCTCCTTAGTCTAAGGGGGGGGGGGGGGTACTCGTTTTTCCGACTAGGTTCGATTTTCGGAAGGTTCATAATTCGGAAGGTTCGTAATTCTCAAACACAAATTGCCCATAGCTGCAGTTGGTTCATAATTCCGAAAATGAAATAGGGTTCATAATGCCGAACATTTATTTTGATCCATTACTGAAAACGTTCGTTATTCCAGAGGTTTGCAATTCCCAAAATGAAACAGAGCCCTTCATAACTTTTGAAATCACAAACCTTCGGGAATATGAATCCTATAGTATTTTTCATTTTCCGAATTATGAACCCTATTACGAACTGTCGGAGTAAGAACCTGCGGAAGTTTAATTAAACCACACTTAGACTGCAGTTCAAGTTAAAACAAAGTTAGAAATGTGATTTTCTGAAACTCCGGTTTGAAGGGCAGGGTTTAGACTGGATTTAATTCACACTTAGACTTCGGTTTAAGTTAAAGTGGCATTAAACTTGTAAAACTTGAACAGCACCGCCTTACAGTGACTGCTAAATTAAGATTATAATTTGAAAATTAATTGCATTTTATTTTGAATTTTTACATATTTCAGACTAACATTTTTGATTATGCAAACGTGGAAAATTGCTTACAGGTACCTTCTAAGCTTGTACACACTAGAAGGGGGCATGATGGGAAAATGAGAGGCACAGACACTTTTCAAATCCTGTTAAAAGATGGCGCCATTGAGAGCTTCAGTTTACTGTCACTTTAAAGAGGAGTTCAGAATACAGGTCAGTACACTTATATTAGAACTTGACAATCCTGGTGCTGATAGTATGTGTACAATGTCTGATGAAATAAGGTGATACCAAATTTAAAAGTATCACAGAATAAAAAGTGTCATAGAATATCTCATTGTCAAGTAATGTTTGTTTGTGTTTTGATACTTAATCTGCAACTGCTCGGGTATATGCCAGCTTTTTTTCACTCATAACATACTTAGTCCTGTTTCTTTGGAATATATCTTCACAATATCCTGAAATGGAAGACAGGCAGGATACTGGGATAGGCATGGGGAAGCCAATAAAACATCATAAAAGATATTGATATCTCTCTCACTCACTCACTCACTCTCTCTCTCCCCCCTCTCTACCCCCCCCCCCCCCCCCTCTCTCTCTCTCTCTCTCTCTCTCTCTCTCTCTCTCTCTCTCTCCTGAAATGGAAGACAGGGCACGATAGGCATGGGGAAGTCAATAAAACATCATAATAGCATACAAATATTGACTGCTCATGAGGATGACAGTCATGATGGTGGAAATTATCACTCCCAAGGTGGTGTTCATACCGGCCCTCAGGCTTACATCACCCCCGAGGCTATTGGTTCAATAGATGTTTGTTTGTTTTTTGATACTTAATCTGCAACTGTTCGGGTGACCCCGTTTACAGTGAGAGTAAGGCCGGGCCGAGCCGATATTTTTTTTTAGCTCGCATGCATACGACGAACGATCGAACACCACAGCTGCTCGCTTAACTTATCGGATAATTTCATATTCTCTACGCAATTCTAATATCTTTGTACGATCGAGAAGACAAGAGGATGGATAAGGAAGGTCGTATTCGTAGAATTCAAAGGTATAATCGTGACAGGAGGATTAGGAGAGAGCAATGTGAGGAGAATCGTCGCAGGAGGAATGGCCTGCTCTTTCGAACGAAACAGCACAATAGATGAACGATGATAATTGAATTAAAAACACTAGTATGTCGACTTTTATTTACACGGACAAACTTTGGAAATCTCAGCAGAAAAGACAACAAAGCAGCTCAGGCCGTACAATGCATGCAACGCTCAAAGCAACCGCGGGATCATGACACATATCCAATGATGTCATGATCGCCGCACTTCCGGGATCGCATTTGGTACCGCATTTGGCCCCGCGTGCGTTTACAGTGAAAGAAGGCCGGGCCGAGCCCGGGCCGAGACTACCTCCAGAGGTGGTCCAAATGCGCGGCCGCTTTTGGTACCGCATTTGGCCTTTTGAGCGTTTACAGTGAAGTTTAGGCCGGGCTCGGCCCGGCCTTACTCTCACTGTAAATTTTTAAAATCACTCATAACATACTTAGTCCTGTTTCTTTGGAATATATCTTCACAATATCCTGAAATGGAAGACAGGCAGGATAGGCATGGGGAAGCCAATAAATCATCATAAAAGATATTGATATCTCTCTCACTCACTCACTCACTCACTCTCTCTCCCCTCTCTTATTCTCTCTCTCCCTCTCTCTCTCTCTCTCTCTCTCTATTGATGGATCCCAAGTTTGGGACGTAACAATGCAGTTTAAACGTGACGCGAAAAAGAAGCAGTCAACATTTGTTTTATATACCGCATCCTTCTTTAGCTCAGAAATTCATTTCAAAGACATACGAAATACGGTCTCGTAAAGTAATTCTCATCGATTGTTCTTTCGAAATTTCGTCGGTGTAAATGTATGGGATATGGAGCATGCTGGTGTAGCCAATAAATCATCAAATGCATCGATATCATCTTTCATGTCGGTTTCAAGGATGATTGTTTACGAGAATTTGACATTAGTTATGTTTACATGTAGTACATAGCATCGATGCTTTATAAGTCTCGAAACTATTTCCATTGCGTTCAGACAGGCCATGGTCGACTTGCTTCTATCACCCACTCGTGACTATTCATCGCTCACTCGCTGCCAAAACAGTAATTACTGCGCCACACACGGTGACCCGAGTATAATTGGTATGGTCAAAACGCGCGGAAGTTTGTGCACAGGGGTCACATCATGCGAAGTTGCGAGTGAAGATAGCGAGTGAAGCAGCGATTGCGTTCACATTACAAATAGTCACAAGCGCGATGGGTGGTCTACCGCAAAGCATCGATGCTTTGTCGCTGGATCCTGAGATTTACTCCTGCCAAACTCGCTGCCAGAATAGTTTCGAAACCTAGCTCCATCTCGCTTCTATCTCGTGACTATCCGCGTTCAGACAGCGTTTGGTCTTAAAACTATCTGGTCATGACCAAAATAGTCTCGAAACCTAGATAGCATCGATGCTTTCGCTCTACATGTGAACCCGCCTATTGAGTTTCAATGGCAAGTTGTTGTTGAATAGCAAACCGCAATGGAATTCAGTCACATTATGAATTTACCGCAATGCGGCCCTCTTGTTCTAAAAATTCAGTATCCCTTTAAATGATTTTTTTCACAAAAAATGAGCACTCTATGAAGAACAATAACCAGCATGGCATCTCAGAATGTCAAAGAATGAACTACCTCAAAATCAAAGCGTTTTGTGTCGGGATGAAAAGGAACCGTGTAAGCATAAAGCCATGAAATTCCTGCCACCTGTTATACCAAATGTCATGCACATTAATATTAAATATCACCATCGGGAGGAAATGTCAATGTTTCGTGAAAGAAAGCAGTTAACGTTTAAAAAGCAATTTGCTTCCGGATACCATGTTAAGAAAATTCGGTACATGTACTTTCTTTTTGACAGGAGTGATGAAAATAAGTTTTCCACTAAACCTTCTGATGCCCGTTGCACACGAGGCGTTATTATCTGCTGACGTTAGGACCGCGTCAGTGACTGGCGCAGTCTTTGACGCGGTACTCCGAAATAAAGAGTGCTAACAAAAAGTGAATACTAAATGTAAAGTGCAAACATTGCTTTAAATGAATGACGGATATGCTGATTAAGTTCACACCTTTGATTAGCTTAGGTAGTGACGCGATCAAAATGACGCATTGCGCGCAGCGGGCCTTAAGCCCGGCTCTCACGAGGCATCATTTCATCACTCCTGTCAAAAAGAAAGTACATGTCCAACATTTTCTTACCATAGTCACCAAGCATATGGCTTTTTGAATGCTTCTTTCACAAACAGTGGTGTCCAGACGTAGATTATTAATTCATTCACATGACATGTTGAGTAACATTTCCTGCCCATCATCAGATATCACGCCGCGCTTCTTAGCACGCAAGTACACGTTACATTGATTGAACAGAGAACGTGCAAGATTCAAATCACACCCCGTGCTGCGATAACTGCTTGATCACACCAGGCGTCATGTCATATATTCCTCAAACATCATTTCCCTCCTATTATCCATCCTATCCCCCGACGATACATCTTGATGGCATTTTGAAAATAAACTATATATTTACAAACTTGCTGAAAGACTTCGGAAACCTTTCGGCAAAAGAAACTGGATATACGCTGTAACACAATAGAGCTGAAACTTCGCGCACAATAAGCTCGCGATCGGCATCTTCTGGCGATGACGTAGGGTCACGTGATTCGCGAGTTCGCAGAGTTTGGGGCAGTTTTTGGGAGGCGGGGTCTTAGTAGCGTGGGAAAACATAGACTGATTAATGAATGAAAAGCACTGTAATTAATCTGTGATCGAAAAATAAATAAAATCACGTCATATTGAATAAAGGAGTATTTTCTACATGATGAAAACAAGAAATACTTTGATTACATGGGACCTTTAACGTAGTGGTGTCCAGACGTTATTCATTCACATGTGTGCCTAGGGTGCCTCTTTCAGGCAGATTTGTGCGCTATATAAGTACAAAATTATTATTATTATTATGACATGTTGAGTCACATTTCCTGCCCATCATCAGATATCACGCCGCGTTCTTAGCACGCAAGTACACGTTACACTGATTGAACTGAGAACGTGCAAGATTCAAATCACACCCCGTGCTGCGATAACTGCTTGATCACACCAGGCGTCATGTCATAGATTCCTCAAAAATCATTTCCCTAGCTCCTATTATCCATATGGACATGATGTCAGACTGAACTCCCCCATTAAAGGTTCTTCTTTCTACAACTTATAAAGTGAAGTAGCCAGGGAGCAAGGGCCTACAATCCCTTTTTAGAACATTAATATTGAATGTTTAAGAACTTGTCCATAATGAATAAAATATGTCAGCACATAAACATAGCATTCTAAAATAGGCATAGACAATATTTAGTGTGTCAGGAGCCCTCCCACAACGGGTCGGTGTAAATATGTCAGAGGTTAAATAAAAATGTCAGGAGTAAACAACAAAATAACAAAATAACAAAATAATTATCAGAGGGAAAATTGCCTGAGGTATATAACAACTCTACACCACCATTTTGGATGGAACTACATGTATTTCCATTTCGCTTTCCCTCTTTTCTTTCTTTCGAAATACAACTGAAGTTTTTACCTGCGTCATATTTACCTCTGATATTTTTGCCTGGCACCCCACAACTAGCTATATGGTTCAATGCGCTGATAAAGAAGACGAATAACGGTATCATTACAGGATAAAGCTTACAGGTTTCGATTACTAGTATTATATCATGCATGCTCCAGAAAATTTGTATTTACTTGATAATCATGCTCGAATGTTCTCTTCCTTTCAGACATAATCCTTATTATTGTGAATACGAGATGGGTGCTACTTAATCAAATGTTTTCCAATGTGAAATGTTTTCGTCTGACTCCTTTCAATTTACGGTCCATTAACTGTCAGAAAGTTGAAATGTACGTGTATTAAAATCATTTGGGTCTATCACAAGGAGTAACTCATTGGTTTTTTAGGCTGGGGTAAAGTACATGAGAAATAGTGTTTTTTAAGGTTTTAGAATGCGAAATATTTTCGACAGCTCGGTCGCATATGTTTCTTCTGGATCTCCAAACTTGGAGCTCCAAATATAAAATGCATATAATGCGTTTTTAAATGGTTCAAAATTGGCCAAAAAAATTAACCCTCGTTGCTGTTGCTTCTTAGCATATAAGTTACATCAGTTTCTTGTTGAATTTTTGCGCCTCCAATATAGGATAAAGTGCATAAAATATACCATGGTCAGAAACTGAGATGCACAGTTTGGCCGAATGATTATTACTTTGTTAGCAAGGAATCAGTCTGTATGTGTTGAATGTACCACCATAATCAAAGGTTACTATTCCACCTATAAAAAACAGTGGAATTGTATAATCTTTTATGAGTTTTATTTCGAGACTCGGTAATATAATTAAAGCATGAAACTATATAACAATATTAAGTGTGTATAAGATACCAGTGTTCTATCCCTAGTCTTATGTCCTTTACTTTTTTGTCAGTGCATTTATTAACATTATACATGCAATATAAGAATGAATATGACATCAACTGTCCTGAAATAACACCGGTTATGGACTATGTCAACATTAATCCGAGCATATTTTGTAATTCATGGTTTTGGTGCATGAACATTGTAGTTGGTGTAGAGTGAGCCAACTTTTAGGCCTTATGAAAGGTACGAAATATTGATGTATCGGCAGTGAATCAAAGGTCATGGTATTCTAAAGGTTGTAAGCCCGTTTGAAGTTCCTTACCATTATTCATGGAGCGTTGCTTCTTTTATGCCATAAAAGAATATCGCTCACGTAATATCTGGTTTTTTTTCCAAAGAGAAGTCATTTGTGAGACAGGGCCACTGTCGTTTATTTCACATTTAAAGCCACAGCCACATGATATGGCACGATTTTGGAAAAAATACTTTATACGAAGATCGCATTGTCAGCATAATTACGGTTTAATTTCAGAAGTAGTAATGATAATTTGAGCTATATAGTTCATGTAAGAAAAATTGCTCAAAAGAGCTATAGTGTTAGTTCACAATGTATTACTTGAATAGTCTATTATTTTATACATGTGTTCTCCAACACAAACATGTACATGTACAAAGAATGTGATTTTTTTTTTCTTGGGGGGGGGGGATTAAATCCAGGGGCGTCGCTGGAAATTTTTTGAAGGGGGTGTGACACCCAAATGCTGCACCCTAATATCCCCCCCCCCCCTACACACACACAAATAATAATAAAATAAAACCATAGATGTAGAGATTTTGATCATACAGGCCCATTTTCGCAAGGAGGGGGCTGACGCCTTTTGCCCAAATATCAACTTTTCCATTTCTAAATTTTTGCGAGCCAGCAACCTTTTTATAACTTTTCATAGTGAAGATGTACAGAAGTCACATACAGAAATTACATAATTATATGGGAACCTCGCTGCCCAAATATGTGGATATTCTGGCACCTCAATTCGCTGCCCGAATATGAAGTGGTAGTTGCCCGAATATCGGAACTTTGAAAATCCTGGGGGGGGGGTGCAGCCTAATGCCGAAGGGGGACGCCTTTTGCCCGAATATTAACTTTCCAGTGTTTTTGCAAGCGAGCGAAGCGAGCGAGAAAAAATATACAGTTTTCACTTCTCTTTCTTTGAATTCTTTTCTTTCTGTTTTTGTTTCCCTTTCCTTTTCCTTTTCCCTTTTTCCTTTTTTCTCCTTTCTCTTGTCTCCTTTTCCCTTTCCTCTTCCCTCTCCCTTCTTCCCCCTCTTTTTTTGCCGACAGAGGTGGCGCATTTGCCGACAGCAATTTTGAGGGGGGGGGGGGTGACACCTCCACACCCCCTTTAATGGTATATTAAAAACCAGGAAGATGGGTCGGTCCATTGTCTGTACCACAAGAAAAGTACTCGAGCTTGTGGAGGTTGAAGGAAAAGTTCGATGACATTTCCTTACGCGGGGTATAGGTGGAGGGCGCTGACAATGGATTTGGTTGAATTATCAAGGAATGTGTGTAAGGTCTCCCAGTTAGGCGTAGGCATCAAAACCAGGAAGATGGGTCGGTCCATTGTTTGTCCCACAAGAAAAGTACTCGAGCTTGTGGAGGTTGAGCGAAAATTTCGATGACATTTCCTTACGCGGCGGTAGGTGGAGGGCGCAATGCATTACAAAAGAACGAATGGTGTTAACTCCCCGTGTGACTATAATCTCTTTATCTTTTAAGAATAGTTTAAAGGACAATTAACCCCACATGATATTCTAGATGCGGTATTGTCTGCTACGTCTTTCCATGGAGGCTGCCATTTTGTGCATGACACGGATCATTAGGTACCATATGCATTGATAATAGCCTACCTTTACAACAGATACGTCGCTTTGTTCTGATTTTATTACGATTGTTATTGGCCATGGGCCTAGATAATTGACGACCCATGAGTTCTAATAGCCATCCTGTAATGCAGATTCCTCGCTTTGTTTTGGTATTGTTACGATTGTCTCCGTCCTTGACGTCAATTCTCCGTCTCCACGTACAGAAAGTATATTTTTATGAACAAATTAAGACCTTTTAAAAAATATATAAAACTAAACTTACATTTCAGAATATGTGACTATATCTAATATATATTTGTCCTCTAAAAATCAATTACAAGTTAACGATGAAGGAAATATTACTTGGGATGAAAAATATTTTCGTGTACACATAAAGTAATGGCAGCCCCCTTATTATTGCTAGCAGACAATAACTTGGCTGGAAAATAGTGATTTATATCTATATCCTGTGTTTTTACATGAAATTGCATGTATCAAATAAGAGGCATATACTACACCATTCAAAATAAGCTAATTCATACGCTGAGGTTAATTTCCCTTTAACCTTCCATCTGGAGGTTTCGTTCTTTAGTCAGAAGTACAAATTTCAGTTCATTCAAGGTTTATTTTCTTTCTTATTCTGCTGTCAATAACTGTCACTATTTCGAAACATTTCAGTTAAGTACCGTAGATCTATTACCTTCGTTAACTCCCTATGTCACTGTAATCTCTTATCTTTTAATAATATTTTAATCTTCCATCTGGAGGTTTCGTTCTTTAGTCAGAAGTACAAATTTCAGTTCATTCAAGGTTTATTTTCTTTCTTATTCTGCTGTCAATAACTGTCGCTATTTCGAAACATTTCAGTTAAGTACCGTACGTGTATTCCCTTCGATATATGACATGGTGGATGTCACCACATGAAAGAATACCATGTGTAACAAGATTTTGCAAGAAATTTGAACACAGCTGGACAAAGCAAGTGACTGGTCATTAGTTGATTACCAGTGGTTACTGCATTAGTAGCAGACATTATAAGAGTTATCTTTTGTTTTATCATTATATTCCAATGTATAACTACCTCACTTGATTTTTTATATTAGGTTCTTACGTTTTTTTTTGAAAAAATGTTTTATTTATGACTAATAAAATCATCCAATACAAAAAAAAATGTTTATTCGTTTGTGTGTTTGCTTGTTTATTTATTTTAGTTACCGGTCTCTATGTATCATCGCTGAGGTAACAGTGTGATGGCACGATTTGTTAAATTGTCACCTCATAAAAATTATGTGGCAAGATTTTGTAGGAAAATAATATATATCAACGTAGTTTCCTCCTCTCAAACTAATTTTAGAAGGAGGTATACAAATGTCATTGACCACCTATCTGATTGGTCAATGTTGAGGATGTGGAATCAGGGATGTTTTGAAATCAAATTGTACCATTGGGTTAGGATATCCGCTATTGGTTTGGTTTGGAAAACCGTCAGGAATTACGTCAGGGTTTGATACGATCGACAGAACGGTGATTATTGTTTGAAGCAATGGAGTAGGCGGGCTTGTTTTCATGATCGGGGGAGAACCGAACCGGGTTCGCAGATAAATTGAACAAAAATAATAATTTTAGAAATAGATAAACCAATTTTATTGACCACACGTCTGATTGGACAATGTTGAGGCTGTTTAATCCAGGATATTTTTATATCAACTATATTTAATATTCTGTGGGGATATCCGTGTGGCAATGGTATGGAAACCCGTAAGGAATTAAATCATGAATTAATATGAACTAGATAAGAATAATTTTATGAAGCAATAGCGTACATGTGGCTTTCTTTTTTTTTCATGTTGAGAACGGGAAACCGAAGCGGGTGAGCGAATAAATTGAACAAATATTTATTTGCTGAAGCAAAGTTCTTTATACCTACATTTATTCGCATGAAAAAGCAAAGTTCTTTATACCTACATATGAAGAAGCAATTGGCCACCAATAAACCAAGCTATTTTGAGTTAATCAGTTGGCGTGATAACGACTGAATCACACTATACTGAAGACAATGTATAGTGTTGGTCAAAGATTAGGTTTGGTGAAAAATAATGCACTTCCTTGGTACATAAAAGAAAAAGATCATCGGTGCCACCGATAAATATTTGAAAGTTAGGGGGAAAATAAGTACCCCTTCATTTCCAAAAGATATCCCATCAATCCCACCAATAAAAGTTTTGTTAGATACATTTTATTAGGGTTTTTAATCCGCAAGGGTGTCCTCAGAGTTTTTGTTAGGGGGCAGAGAACTAAAAAAAAAAAATAATAATAATAATAAAAATGAAGCGTTATATTTTCCCTAGATCTGAGATTTTAAAGGGGGGGGGGTATGGGGGTGTTTGCCAAAGTAATTGGGACAATTGTTGGCAGGGAAGGGGGAACCTTTTGTTTGGCGGCATCTGTTGTCCGCCAAACAAAGGTGCCCCCCCCCCCCCCAACTTCCATTTTCCGAACCCGACGTTCCGCCGCGTGTAAGAAAATTGCGCATCCATTTGTGAGATCAAAGTCGTCAAATTATTTTCTTGAGATATATGAAAAAATGCTAGGGGGGGGGGGCTTACTTCTTTGGTTGAGTGTATCTAATTATTCAGAAACTTAATCAAAAATATTCTAGGTGTTTAAATGTATATATCAAATGCTCTTACATTTTCTTCTGAAATCGGATCGCAGACGGATCGTATAGAGTGCTGTTAGCTTTGTACATTTGTTACGTTATTTTTAATTTAAATAGAATTTGCGAACAAGTGTGATGGTTTCTTTAACAAACTTTATTGAACCGGGATAACTGATGTGGACCTCCTTTGAACTCCATGGTATTTAATAGGATATTTCATAATATAGTAGAGGTTAATAATAATTTAATCATCAGGTCAGGTTGTGCTGTTTGTATAAAATTAAACATCACATGCAGGAGTAAAAATACCAGCACGAACCATTTTCAATCATCTCAATTTATTTCTTGAACGAGTGACGATGAATGTTTTCAAAGGGTCGCGATGAGAAAGGACGATTAACATGCATGTTTACAGACTAGACGGAGTGTTAGCCCGGGACCCGGGAGGGGGGGGGGGGGGGTGATTCATCAACTAAACTCGATTTCGATCTTAAAATTGCTCAGTTAAATATGTGAATGATACAGTAGTACGGAATTACACTACCACCCGTTACTATTTTTGTCTGTCTGTCAGCCTCTCTGCCTCTCTTTCTCTCTATGTCTTTCTCCTATCTTTTCTTATCTGTGCATCTCTATATCTCTTTCTCTACCTCTTCACTGCTCTCTCTCTCTCTCTCTCTTTCCTTTTCCCCTTTCTCCTACTCTCTCTCTCTATATCTCTCTCTCTCCCCCTTTCTTTCTCTTCCTCCCTCAATTCCCCCTCCCTCTCTCTCTCTCTCTCTCTCTCTCTCTCTCTCGGCTGAAGGTGTTTCATAATAACTACGTTATTTCTCTGATTGAAGGCTGAAATTTAACAAAATTAATGCTCTACATTTTGTATACAAGTGAGATGTCTATTAATCAAATCATTCACATTTCTTTGCGCTCTCTATATATTCATCGATTTTTAGAAGGTAAGCTAAAAGCTATGCACCTTTGCTGAGGTTACGTCAAGAAGTAGTTCGGAGACTGAATACAGGAAATATAAAGAAACTTTTAGTAAACAAATATCGGAAAGAGTCATTGAATGCTTTGTAGCCAAAGGGCATTTATACGATTCCTAGTAGATATCGTAGCCATGCGAACCGATGTCAACAATGGTCCATTGCACACAATGACTTTAAACTTGGCATGAAAAGATACACGTCAATAGATTTGTTTTCTTTGATTATTATTATTTTATTTCTTTCTTATTTATTTCTATTTTTTATTTATTTATTTATTTATTTATTTATATATATATATATATATATTTTTTTTTTTTTTTAATTTATCGTTTTTTTTTTGGGGGGGGGGGGGGGTTACCGATGTTTAACAAAGTGTGTAATTTGCCATTAATTGAAAAAGCTTGAAAAGGTTTAGAAACTTTCATATTCTGATCATTAAAAGGAAATTCATGAAATAATATGCTTTGTTTCATGTATGTCCTGACATAATCCTAACAAAACTTTATGGTTGAATACGAAATCCAGCTTGATTTAAAAGCTTGCCAAAACGAATATTTCAAAACATCAACAGTTGATAAGATATGTAAGTACTGTATACATACAAAGAACAAAACCTAATATTTCATAAATTATCTATCATTGATTAAAATTTGAACATTTCTGAGCCTTTTCATTACTCTCACGTTTGCTGATACAGCCAGAACGAATAAAAATTCTTGTCAAGTCTAGATTTGCACCTTCTCACAAAAGTGGCCTTTGCTCACTCGAGAGTAAGATATCGCCATATCTTTATGTGTCATTTAATAAAAGAGATCCTAAGCTATCCACAGGAGTGATAATTTGCTTCAAATATTTTGAAATATTTATTTGGGGGGACTTTTTCTGACTGTTAACTTTTTCTGGGACTCACTGTAGCGGAAATATGGTGCGAAAGGCGAAAAGATTTGTACATGTTGTAACTGCACTCATTGGCCGGGCATTGACCTAACGAGGAGACTTACGTTATCAGTTATAAACTTATAATGAATTATGATGTAACTGACATGGACGGATATATGCAGGAAATTCTTTTCATGGGGGGGGGGGGGTGTATAAATAGGTCCCCCCCCCCCCACCGATGAATAGAATTGCGTATGTCCAGTGACGGAAATGTGTTATAACACATTTCCGCCACTGGAAATGGATGACCAGACTGACAGAGGGTACAGGGGTTAAATAAAGTTGATTAACCTGTAATACGTTCAGGCCCCATCGTTCCCTTACAATAACAACAACGACAACAACGGAATAGCAACAACAAAAACAACATACTTTACAACAACAGGAAGTGAGTTTGTCTATAGCGATAATGTCAGTGGTCACTTTCTTGTCTTTGCTCACAAAGTGGCTCTGATCGAACCCAGGTTCGATTCTTCAAAATACGATTCTTTTTCCACTAAACTGAATACAAAATACAATTCTTCAATTCTTTTCCAGTAATCTTAATTCATGAACAATTCATACATATTTTGATTGAATAAAAAACAAAATTGAATGAAGTCACTTATAACAGACGTTAAAATATCTCCTCCCCCCATGGGTGTCGATCCTGGGGAGAATGGGGGGGGGGGGGTATATATCCCCCCAAAAAAATTTGAGGTGGGGGATGGCCTGTGTTATCATCCCCCCAATATTTCTGGATAAAATAAATAAGAATTATGATACATTAACTTAAAACTAATAATTATCCAAATTCATTATGTTTGATCTTGAAATATCATCACATTATTTAATGATTAGAAGTAAGGAAATAAGAAATTCCATAATTTCAGTGCGAAAATATCGAAGAAAATCCGTTCGCTCGGATTGTTATTCTCATTTGAGGGGTTCCGTCCATTGGCGTAGATCCGTGCATTCCTTCTTTTCATTAAAAAAACCATTTTGGGATGCTCTGAAATGCAAGTTTTATAGACAGATTTTTGAAAAAGTCCAAGGTGTGGGAGGGGATACCCCTCCCACACCTCCTCCGCTCTGTCGCTTTGCGTATCTAGGGGGCAGGGGGCGCGTGCACCAGGCGTCACTTGGAGGGGAGAAAAAAAAACGCAAAGGAGAGAAAGAAAAAAGGGGGAAATGAAGAAAACTCATAATCTTTACGGATTATGCGCCCCCAAATCCGTATTGTAAATGCACTAGAAATCTAGTTTTTTAATGTTTGAAATTTTCCAAAGCTCGGTCGCTTTGCGACCTCGCATAATTGTTTTCGTTCAGGATCTCGTAATTTCGCGCCCCCAGTAGACCTATGTAGTTCTTATAGAGCTTAAAGGGTTCAAAATTTGAAAAAAATTAAGATGTAATTGCTTTGCTCGCTATATCATGTAAGTTTCATAATGACACTAGCTGCTAAACATTGCACCCCCAATATAGGATAAAGTGTATAAAACAGCATTTGCAAAGGATCTCAGCTTTAGGTAGCCTTGCTGAATTTCTCGACTCTTTCTCCAGCCTAGGGTTTTCGTTAGTTTTGCTCCCGATTGTAGAAGTGAGTGAATAGAAAACCGTTTAGCAATGTATAAAATTCGAGCTTCTCTACCGCTGAATTGCGGTGGTCAATTGCAAAATTTCTTGGGTAAAATGCACAAGAAATTGCGTTTTTAAGGGTTAAAAATTGAAAAATTTGCCGCGCGGTCGCATTGCTCCCTCGCTAACGTAGATAAGTTTGGTTACTCGGGGGGGGGGGGAGAAGGGGCGTAACTTCATTTTTGGCCCCGGGCGCCATAATTCCTAGATACGCCACTGGCTTCGTTCCCTCGCCGGTCATCCCCCCCCCAATCGTGAACACGGATCGACACCCCCCCCCCCCCCCCCACACACACACACGACAACAAATGCCGGGAATCATACGTGGGTCTCTGTCTTCAGAAGGCCAAGGAGACCACTCAGAGTGAGGGCGTCACCGAATTCGGTGACTAGAGTCCCGTTATAGAAAAGTTATGCCAACCCATGGTTCGAACGCCATTTGTTTCCACTATTACTCAACATTTCTATGCAATTCAGATGAGCACATGTGTGTTCTAAATAGATAGACATAGATAGATAGTTAGATAGTTGTTTAAATAGGACTTCCATGTCGTAACTCTGTCTATAGAGGGACTCTACAACTAATTCTTCCAATCCTTGCAATGGTATATGTTCCATTTTTCGATGTAGGAGAGTTTTGGACGAAAGAGGAAAGCAAAATAGAAAAACTGAAACTTTAAAAAGAACTTTTAAAACTGTTTGAATACGTTAGTAAGTCATTTTTTATGTTTATTCGATATTCATATGGGTGTCAAATATATTAAACAAGTCACTGGCGGATTCACGATTTTGTGGATTTTGTGGATACAATATTCAGACAATTTTCTGACAAGCAAAAAAAAAAAAAGAAAAGAAGGAAAAAGAAAAAAGGTAATCAGCGTTTTGCGGTGTTTTTTAATTTTAAAAATCTTTGACAAGCAACAACAAAAAATAGTAATCAGCGTTTTTGGGGTGTGTTTTTATTCCCCCCCCCCCGAAAAAAACCACCCCAAGGTCCCCTCTCCTTTTCTTTGGCAGGGAGAAGCCCCGCCCCTGCCTCGATCCACCCTGAAACAAGCATCGATTTATCGAACTCTGAGGTAATTTTGCCTTCCTAACTCTCTTATAAAGCATGATATCTTTCGTTTCGATTTCCTTTGATTTCAAATGAATGATTTCTAGGAATGCATCAAACAACGTAGAAATGGTAAAAATTTAACGACGGACTTCAATTCGCCCCAGGATTGATATCAAGCTATTGCCAGACTCTCAGTCTTCATTGTACAGATTGAGTGATGGGAAAAAAAAGGGACAGGGTGATTCTGAACACAGTAATCACAATCTAAGGAAAAATAAAGAAATGGGGAATTACATTTTAAGACTCTCAGATAGCAATCTAAATATCTTTTCTTTTCTTTGTACCGATTATGATTGCAATCATTACGAGTAATATTGGGTCTATTCACACAAAGCTTCACAGTAAATTCACACTCTCTTAAAAATTGATACCCATGCAGGCAACGTGTGAATGAGTATGCAGAGAGACAGTGGCATAGCATGGGCACAGCCATTAAGGGGGCTTTGGAATCGGGGGAGTGGGGGTGGGGGCGCACCAATCTAACTCAGTGAATAAACTGCGAGTTAACCAGGACGTGTGAGTGTGAAAGGGTGTGGGAGGGGTCCCATCGTCTTCTTTCACTTTTCTTTCCACTTTTCCTTATTTCTCAATCTTTTTCTCTCTTTTTTCTCGCTGCGATGGGGAGGGGGGACACGTGCCCCATGTTCCCAAGCACGGATATATGATTTCTTTGTGATTTCTTTAGAATGCAGGCATTCAAATGCAAATTAGTACTGTTATACATCGACCTGCTCGATGACTGGCAAAGTTCCAAGAAATATTTGAATAATATCCAGAATAAATATGATTCTCAGTGGTCTGACGTCAAGGGGCTTCTAAGGGATGTATACTCCCCATTCATGCGTTTCCAAAAAAATATTCAAAAATATGTACACGTTTATCCATTCAACTTTTACGTATTAGAATACACTAACGTTAGTATTCAGGTTGAGCTACTTCTATTTTAATTCTGTATTAATTTTACTTTCACCAAAAAGTAAAAAGAGGGCTAAATCCGTTTCAATAATTTTGATTTAATTCGTTAAATGAATTTTTTTTCCTTTCTTTCTTTTCCTAATGAAGCGTAACTTTCGAATGAGAGTCTCAGGTTCAACTATGTTTTGATATTATACCCTTTCTATGAAATCCGGATGTGGCTATACGTTCATTAATCAGTGCGCACGACATTTTTATAATAATAACCATAATGGTTACATGGGAAAAAAGTATTATCGATCTAATAACTCTAGTCTATGACTGGCAAGGTTCCAAATGGGGTGAGGGTTTGAAGCTGATATGATTATTTACGTCTGGGGACCGACCTTTAACGTCACCACCCGAAAGACGTGACTCAGTCTCGAACCTGGGTCTGCTGAATCAGTCTATAATTTCCACTGTTAACTGGATTACATGCAGTCGCACGCCACAACGTCCCGTTATTGTATCCTTTATGTGAGGGCGCTGTTTTGTACCTACATACAGAGCCATCCATTACACAGAGTTTGGCCAACTCGGTTTCAGTTGGGCACAACATGGCGTATATTCCTTTGTTACATGCTTGCCTAACAAAGCAACATGCCGCCATACTGTTACCCACTGGAGCAGAGTTGGCCAAACTCTATGTATGGATGGCACTGCCTACATTATGGAGTAGCTATATATTAAAGAGAGTAGCGAAAACTCGTGATTTAAACGCCATTTTGTTTCCACTGCTATGCAACATTTCTATTCAATTCCGATGAGCACCCGAGTGTTCTCAATAGAAAGAATTCAAACGCCATTTTGTTTCCAGAAAAGTCAGACGTCCATGTCGCTACTCTCTATATAAAGGTACTCTAGTATGCTAGTATGGATGGCTCTGGATATAGCACCAGTGCGCACTGGCTAGAACCGTTTTTACTCTCTCCTTCTCTCTTATCACGACTTACGTTTTTACTTGGAATTTATGTGTTTTACTTGATTTTTATCTTTAAACAATTGTAGGTCATTTTTAATTGCCTGTCAATTCAATGATATGTATTGTATTTTTTATGTAATCTTTTCAATTATGCAACTGTGTCAACTTTGTATGTATCAATCTTTGGACTGTTTTTACAATGTTATTTTATCAATAAACTGAAAAAAAGAAAAAAAAACAGTGAAAAAATAATGAGGTCTGCATAATAAACTGAAACAGACGTGAAATTGTGTCATGACAGGGAATTACTACCTCCGGATGATTTCTTGTTGACTGGGTCGTAGCTCCCGTAGCAGAGAATTGATTGGAACGTTGTCGTAGATTATTGTAGATGTCATTAGAGAAAGACGTATCTACATGTATGGGTTTATGCACGCTTGGGCTAAAACCACTTGGTCTAATTTCCAGATGGGCTACCTTCATTCGGGCTAAACCCTTTTAGTCCACTCTTCATTTGGTCTAATTTGCACTTGGTCTAATAACCAGAAGGTCTAATGGCCACTTGGGCTAATTATCACTTGGTCTAATTATCATTTGGTCTAATTACCATTTCGTCTACTTTATTTTGTTGTCACTTGGTCTACTACCAGTTCGTCTAATGTCAGTTTGTCTAATTCCCAGTCAGTCTAAAACTAGTTGGTCCACATGCATTTTGTCTAAAATCCACTTGGTCTAGTATCCATTTGGTCTACATGGCGTTTATATGGTCTAATGTGCAGTTGGTCTAACTTTCATTTAGTCCATTTCCCATTTAGTCTAATTGTCAGTTGGTCTAAATGCCAATTTGTCTAAACATCACTTTGTCTAATTATCACTAAGGCATTGCCTGTTGGGCTATTCCCTTTTCGTCTACGCACCTACCAACAACACTATGCGTCATTTTGTTGGCCATCCCTGGACAGGTTAATTGTGGCCAGAGCTTTTTGAAAGGGCCTGGGGGCCGGGGGTGCTAGCTGTCCTGACTCGACTCTTTCCTGAGCTGAATTTTAAAAAAAATACCGATATCTGTAATATGTAAAATATGTAAAAGTAAAAATTAATGTGCATAGAAAAACGCCATCATAATATGTCCAGACCCACACAGTATGTTCCTATATCACAGGACTGCTATTTATGGTCTCCATTGCTTTAGTAGATGCCAGGAAAACATCACTTACGGGGGTTCAAAATAGCGAAAAAATAGGCTCGCCGCTACGCGGTTCGCGGACATCGCCGGCTTGTGGATATTTTTTTGCTTGTCAGGGAATTATGGAGGGAAACTGGACCCCCCATAACCCCCCCCCCCCCCCGAGCGAATTTTGCCAATCCTGGATCCGCCCCTGGTTGGGTCAACCCCCCCCCCCCCCCCCCCCCCTTGGAAATAAGCTAGATCCGCCCCTGAAAACCAATATAAAAGTTAAACTCACACACCAAAATAAATTGTTTGGATTGAATGGAAGTCATAATAACGCTTTTAACTGTATCTCAATCGTTGTAAAAAAATAAATATTTTCAGCTAAATGTAAAAGTCAATTACCAAGGTTTGAAAAAGTTTAGACAGCTATCAAAACATATTATGATATTGAAAAGTATATATCAAAGATAAATCTTAAAGAAGATATAAATAATTTCTCCCAATGTTTCTGAAGGTTTATGTTCTCTTTGCCTGAATTGATCGTAATATATTATTGTACACAACGTATATTTTGTCAAACTATCCAATACACCGCTGTGCGGCTGCATATTTTGTTATATTATGGTATACTTTATTGTTTTAAGTATTTACAGTACAAATCATGGAAAAAACAACACATATATACACGATCATTTGTAAAAAATTGTTATGTTGATGATGAATAAAGGAACCCATGTGGGAGGGTAAAAAAATAATGAATTAAAAAAAATATTGCTGCTCGGTCCCTTCACTTCCTCGCATAACATAATTTGACTCGACTAGGTGGCGCAAATTTACAGGGCGTCATAATACCTAGATACGCCACTGACTTAAAAGAAGAAAGAGAAGGCAGTGAAGAAGTATAAAGAGCGGCATTTTTGTGGGTAGCAGGAGACAATTTTGGGTGCTTGGAACGGTGAGGGGGGGTGCATTGTGCCCCCCAGCCAACGAGCGAGTTGATATACGTTTTAGATGAATAGTAATAATAATAATAATGATAATAATAATAGTAGTAGTTGCATACTTTTCTTTCTTTTTCTTTCTTCTTCTCCTTATCTTTTTCGTTTTTATTCTCTCTCGAGCTGTCTATCTATCTTTTTGGTCACTTGAAATCTCATAGGGGGCAACCGCCCCTGAAAATAGCAGTTTGCATAGTTCAAAAGAATCAGAGAAGCTTAATAGCAGAATATTTAGTTCTTGATATGACAACAGCGTGACACCTTTGAGTAGGAACTTAGCGAGACCTGGGGACACAGTTTCGGAGGGCTGGCGAGAAGAAAAAAATACCGATCTCCCTTCAAGCAGAATTTGCCCCTCTTGTAAAAAATCCTAGCTACGCCACCGACCATATATCAAATAAAAAACATGAATATTAACAGATTATCAACCCAACAAACATAATTTGAAGTGCAATACAAAATCACGTTCTTCTACTTAAGTCATGAAAGGAAGAGGGGACCTATGAATGTTTTGATTACTAAAAAATAATACTAAATAATTGATTTTAATAAATTAAATAATTAATATATAAAATGTAGGGATATTGATCTTGATATAAGCAACAGCAAGGTGAATAACTCTTTTAATGCACATTTACGTAGATGTCTTCTTTGAATTTTCATTTGTTTTAAAGATCACATTGCAAGAAAATCACAAATATGGCAATTAATGTATCACTAGAAACTGGGAAGCTTACAGATGGCAATCGTATAAGTTTTATGTCAACTGCGTATCTGATGATTATAAAAACAACATAAATAAAAGCTCTTCTAAGCATCTGGAATATCCGAGGATTCGCCAGAAATATAGCGATGTTTTGATGTCGTCACACTAGGGATCGGTCCTGCTTAAACAGACGACGTCCTGTAATGAATGAACGTAATTGCAATGCAATTATTTATCAAATTATAAAGAGTTTGGTATATTTAACATGACCTTATTTCACACCATTCTAAAAGGGAAAGTGAAACTGATTCTGATAACTAAAACCGTTTGATTGTAAATACACGGGAGAAGGGTCAATGATCAATGAAATAAACCCCATTTTCAAATTGAAAAGCCCTCCGAATAATATCACAGATTGTATTCGTTCCCTCTTGAAACGCCGAACATGCCCCGGTGCAAGCAGCTGAAAATACAATGGCGTCTTATTATTGTTTACAAGTGACTGATTCCTTTATTTTTTTAACGCTGCATTTTTCATCAAAATAATACCATACACGAAGTTAAGAGTGAGGCAACAGACTAACATTAAGACTGACGCTAGTCAAGTAAGAGAAATAAGTGAAGAGGAGATGACAAAACAGGCACTGAAAAATGTGTAAGATGTTATGGGACATCGTCTGCTTAGACAGGACTGGTCCTTCGTGTGTCGTCACACATCTCAGCAGCGTTCAAGGAGCTCTTCAGCTGCTATATCGGGGGCTGTATTTTACCGTATTATAATTGATAATAATCATTAATTCAAATGTTTCCAAGCGTTGAATTTGGATAACCTTGTATAATCTATGCCATCTATGCAATAATAAGTATTAAGCCAATATTTATTTTGATGGAATTTTCTTGCAATGTGATCTTTAAAATTTCCTTTCTCAACTTGCTACTAAATGGCCAGAAGAATAAATAGTATAATTAGACCAAATGGTCATTAGACTATATGAAATTAGACCAAAAGTTTAGTAGCCTAACTGGTTATTAGACGAATTGGATATTAGACCAAATGGTCATTAGACCATATGACAGTTAGACTAAATGATAAGTAGCCCAACTGGTTATTAGACTAAATGGAATTGGACCAAATGATAGGTAGACCATATGGTATTAGCCAAAGTAGGTGTAGCCCAAATGGATATTAGACTATGTGGCTTGTAGACAAAATGACGGTTAGACTATTCGGAATTAGACTAAGTGAAAATTAGCCGAAGTGAAAATTAGCCCTAATGGGTTTTAGACTAAATGGGGTTAGCCAAACTGGGTATTAGACGAATTGGTTATTAGGCCAAATGGAAATTAGACGAAATGGTAAGTAGACAAACTGGTTGTAGACAAAATGAAGTTAGACCACTTGGAGTTCGACGAACTGGTAATTAGACCAAGTGGTGGTAGACCATGCGACGGTGTACCCATGTATGTAGCCTTGGTCCACTGCCTGAACTGTTTTCAGTGAGCTCGCCGGGATATGCGCTATACCTACTCTAGACGTTGATGGCGTGTGAAGTACTCGCACACGGGTGAAGCCGACCGCACACTACGATCTGTATGCGATCCGATTTTGGAAATAAATCGCAATATTTAAACAAATAAAATCTTCCTGATTCAGGTTCTGAACAATGATAGGAATACTGAATTACAATTTTTGGGTTATTAGTCTTCTACCCAGAATAAAAGCCAAATAAGCTTCAAATCACAGACAATCGTAAGACTGCTCCGACGTCCCTACGATTTGGAGCCGATTTAGCCTTTCCTCAGACTAGAAGGCTTGCAGCAGGCCGTAATTTCGACTTTGCTATCTATATTATGACTATTTAGAACCTAAATAAAAAAATGTTATGTGTTAAAATGTTTATATCAGATGCTATTACATTTTCTTCCGAAATCGAATCGCAGACCGATCGTATAGTATGCGGCGGGCTTTGAAGGTTGGTCACAACCGGTCGTGCACCTCCTTGCGTGTGGTCTGCGACGGATTTCGCAGAAAATCTTTGCGTCGCACGCACGGGTCTGCACTTTTTTCCAAGCATGCAGGAGCACGCAGCACACACAAGGAGGCTGTTGGGCATGTCCAACCATCTCTCCATGTGGCGACGTGTTCTGATGAACGCACGTGACACGCGCAGCCATCGTACTTCCTGCAAGTGCGTCTTGCGGCCATCGCTCGGGCTGCTTGCGGAGGTCTCACAAAGTCCATAGCTCCATACGGAGCCGTGACATGTCGCAGGTCGGTTGCAAGTCGGTTGCACTGTACCTGTACGGGACTGTATGTTCGCCTCAAGAGTTCTGGCAGGTAAGAGGGGTGTGTAAAAGGTTGGTCACAACTGGTCGTGCACCTGTGCGTGTGGTCTGCGATGGATTTCGCAGAAAACCCTTTTGTCGGACGCACGGGTCTGCACGTTTTTTCCAAGCACGTAGTTGCACGCAGGACACGCAAGGAGGCTGTTGGGCATGTCCAACAATCTCTGCGTGTGGCTACGTGTTCTGATGAAGCCATCGTACTTCCTGCACGTGCTTCTTGCGACCATCGCACGGGCTCTTTGCAGAGGTCTCACAAAGCCCATGGCTCCATACGGAGCCGCGACATGTCGCGCGTCGGTTGCACGTCGGTTGCACGTAATTGTACGGGGCTACATGTACCTTCGCCTCAACAGTTCTTGCAGGTGATTTGATTTGATTTTTTTTTAATTTGACTTGATTTATTGATTCATTTTCATTCCCATTTACGATTTACGATAACAAAACAATGAAATATATGAACATAAACGTATACATAACATGCAATATAGGGTATAAAATAATAAGCAGTAAGCACTGAAAATGAAAATGAAATCAGGGGCCAACAAGAAGCGAAGCTTGTAAATAGCTAGCCCCTGAATTACAAACTCAGATTCAAGAATAAAACGTATAATAAATTAAGTACACTCATATATAATGAATATAAATACATATGGAATGAAAGGACATGAGGGAGGTGAGAGGGAGTATGTTAATGAGGAGGGTGCAAGACGCGCAAGAGGAGGTGCAGAGGGGTGCACGACTGGTTGTGACCATGACAAAAAAGGACGTACGAATCGCAGGAGTTGGCCCACAGCCGATCGCAGCTGCGGGCACGCACGTGCAAAAACACGCACGATCAGTTGTGACCATAACATTAATGAGGAGGATGCAAGACACCCTAGATGAGATGCAGAGAGGTGCACGACTGGTTGAGACCATAAAAAAGAAGAACGTACGAATCGGGGGACACGTCCCTTGGGAATTTTTTCTGGAGGGATCGTCCCCCCCCCCCTGAAATTTGGAAGTCTGAACAAAAGATTATTATAGTAAATAATGAGTAAAGGCTAGAGCACCGTATTCAGGCCCTCAAGTGCTCTAAAATCGCTAGGTCGCTACGCTCCCTCGCATTCAAGTACTCTAAACGGTGCAATATTGCTCGAGCTCTCTAAACGTAAGTATTATTGAGGCAGAGATTCCTCTGTGCAGTATATACAGTAGACTATGTAAACGCCCTATTGGACCTATTGCAGGGTCATCAATTCAGGGGGACGGGGAACAAATGGGCCCTATTCGAGGTTTGTCTCCCCCCCCCCCCCCCCCGATTGGATTTGGCTCTGTGACCAAAAGTGCTCTAGAACTCATTCGAAATTTTCTTCCTTGGTCGCTATCTGACCTTGCAAAATAATTTGCCGAAATGCAAAGTTTTAATACTACAAAATGCAATGGGGGGGGGGGGGTGCTTGTTTTCAGTCTTCAAAATTTCCGAGGGGAGGGGAGGGGAACAAGTGTAGAAAATAATGGGTAAACGTTGCAATATTTTAAGTATGGAAGAGCCTAATAGCTAGACATCTCATAATATCGATACTAACGGCGAGAATAGGACCCGACACGTAGCCTTGGTTGCATTAATGATTTTTTTTTGGGGGGGGGGGGCACACTGCAAATGGGAGAGGAGCTCGCAAGATTCGTCACGGAGTTGCCAATTTGTGTTTGATTGATTAGTTCTTTTGCTCAAACCTTCGCTGATCTGTTTCAATTAATTTTTCTGCGCCCTTTAAAACCAACTTTAATATCAGGGTGGACTTTCCCTTTAACATTTCTCCGGTGTAGGAAATTGACCTCAGATCAACGGTCACCAAAATAGAACTTGTGTCGTAAATCAGATAGCCAGTATATGTCAATTTGGAGATAGCATTCATAAATGTCGCAAAAAGATTAATAGAAACAATTATAGTGATAAAAATATAAAAGCATGACGGGACGTCAACTTTTTGATCGTCATGTTTTTACCCCGACAATTTCAGTCATTTCTCTTGATATTGTTAAGAACAGAACGGGACGAAACGGCTGAGAAATGAAATCAAAATTGGAGAATGGTTAATTACTCTTTCTCCATCCATTCATAGACCTACGAAAGCCCCTTTTGTTAGAAATTTTTGAATGACGAATGATATCATGATATTGATTAAACTAGTCAATATTATCAATACCAAATCTATGTCGCTACTGATCAAAGGAGAAAAATGACAAAAGAAAATGTTGTGGTTTTTTGTACAACAGTTTCTATGACATTTATGTTGTTCATAATTAATACTTGAGGTATGTAAGAAAAAGATTTATGTTCCAATAAAATACTATCTCATGATATCATGAACAAAACTTCAATAGAAGATGGGGATATACAGAGGAAGAGAGATTGTGACTGGGAGAGGGTAAGAGAGAGAGAGAGAGAAGGGTGGAGAGAAAGGGCGGAAAGAGGGCAGGGAGGGAGAAAATGGCGTACAGAGAGAGCACAGGGAGAAGAGAAAGGAAGAGGGAAGAGAGATTGTGACTGGGAGAGGGTAAGAGCAAGGAGTTAATACTCCTTGGTAAGAGAGACAGAGGGCAGAGATAGAGAAAATGGAGCATACAGAGAGGGCAGAGGGAGAAGGAGGGATAGACATGTGGAGAGGGAAGAGAGAGTGTGACTGGGAGAGGATAAGAGAGACATAAGGGCAGAGAGAGAGAGAGAAGGGCAGAGATAGCGAAAAAGGAGCCTACAGAGAGGGCAGAGGGAGAAGGAGGGATAGAGAGAAGGAAAGAGAAAGAGTGTGACTGGGAGAGGGTAAGAGAGACATAAGGGTAGAGAGAGAGAGAGAGAGAGAGAGAGAGAGAAGGGCAGAGATAGCGAAATGGGAGCCTACAGAGAGAGCAGAGGGAGAAGGAGGAATAGAGAGAAGGAAAGAGAAAGAGTGTGACTGGGAGAGGGTAAGCGAGACATAAGGGTAGAGAGAGAGAGAGAGAGAGAAGGCAGAGATAGCGAAATGGGAGCCTACAGAGAGGGCAGAGGGAGAAGGAGGGATAGAGAGAAGGAAAGGAAAGAGAGAGATTGTGACATGTAAAGGGAAAGAGAGACATAAGGGTAGAGAGAGAGAGAAGGGCAGAGATAGCGAAAAGAGAGCCTACAGAGAGGGCAGAGGGAGAAGGAGGGATAGAGAGAAGGAAATGAAAGAGAGAGATTGTGACTTGTAAAGGGTAAGAGAGACATAAGGGTGTAGAGTGAGAGAGAGAGAGAGAGAAGGGCAGAGATAGCGAAATGGGAGCCTACAGAGAGGGCGGAGGGAGAAGGAGGGATAGAGAGAAGGAAAGGAAAGAGAAAGAGTGTGACTGGGAGAGGGTAAGCGAGACATAAGGGTAGAGAGAGAGAGAGAGAGAGAAAGGCAGAGATAGCGAAATGGGAGCCTACAGAGAGGGCAGAGGGAGAAGGAGGGATAGAGAGAAGGAAATGAAAGAGAGAGATTGTGACTTGTAAAGGGTAAGAGAGACATAAGGGTGTAGAGTGAGAGAGAGAGAGAAGGGCAGAGATAGCGAAATGGGAGCCTACAGAGAGGGCGGAGGGAGAAGGAGGGATAGAGAGAAGGAAAGGAAAGAGAAAGAGTGTGACTGGGAGAGGGTAAGCGAGACATAAGGGTAGAGAGAGAGAGAGAGAGAGAGAGAAAGGCAGAGATAGCGAAATGGGAGCCTACAGAGAGGGCAGAGGGAGAAGGAGGGATAGAGAGAAGGAAAGGAAAGAGACAGAGTGTGACTGGGAGAGTGTAAGCGAGACATAAGGGTAGAGAGAGAGAGAGAGAGAGAAGGCAGAGATAGCGAAAAGAGAGCCTACAGAGAGGGCAGAGGGAGAAGGAGGGATAGAGAGAAGGAAATGAAAGAGAGAGATTGTGACATGTAAAGGGTAAGAGAGACAGAATGGTAGAAAGAGAAGAGAGAGAGAGAACGACATAGCTACAGAGAGAGCAGAGTGAGGAGGAGTGATAATAGATAAAAGGGAGAGATATAGAGAGAAAGAGAGAAGATAAGAGATAACCAGAGAGGGGGAGGGAGAGAGAGAAAGAGGGATCGAATGGGGATGGAAGGAGGAGGGTGGGAGGGGAGGGTTTAAGGGTCCCCCCCCCCCCAGCTTTACAAAAGAAAGAAAATAACTTCTACATAATGATCAAATTATACATAAACGGAATAGAATATATAAATTAGTTTTTTCATACAGTTGTAACAAATATCATATTTCTTTTTTCTACATGTATCTCTTCCGACAAAATATTGTTATAATACATGTATATAATTTATGAACAGGTTTTATACAGTTGTGTTGCAAACAACGATTATCAAAGTAGAGGAACTATACATGTATAACTAAAAAAACTTGGCTTGATTTGTCTGTTTGTAGGTTCTTTCAACTGTTCAAGGCTGCGGAAACAGTTCACCGTTAAATACAAGACATATTGGGGTGTTGCAAGAAAGTTGCAATCAACTGCAAATTCGTGTTTTTCTAAACTGCAAATTGTAAAGCAAATTGGAACAACCATTCTGAATGGTTCAGGGTCTGCCCATTCAAGAAGATGCGCTTGCAACAATGATTTTGATTGGTCAGTACCGATCAGTTGTAACTTCCAATCAATCGCAACTTTCTTGCAACACCCCAATTAGATGGTAAACATATTTACATATATGTACAGTTCCATATTAATGGTACTTCTTCGATGTACATAATACAGGGTTGGAAAAAAGTTTGGAATATTTTTATTCCAAGACTTATTTCTTGTCTTAAACATATCCCTCGTCATTTTAAGTTCTTCTTTGAGGTTCAAATAAAAGATATGTGTCCCTTTTTAACTTTAAAAGCACAACATTAAAAATCAGGCTTATCACACAGTGCAGAGGTCCACTTGGAATTCGGAAGCGTATATTTGCTGTTTTTGCAAATGTCTAACGAAAAAGTTAAATAATCAGATACAGTTTAATTGCTATACCGAAGTCCTCAAAATGACTGCAAACTGCACGTAGCTTTTTCAAAATTCCACGTGAAGTACAGAAATGTATAACAAGATGTTCAAACACAAATAGAGCAAATCTGACAACATGTGGTTCATTGGTCAGCCATTGTAACATGTTTAACAATATTACGTAATCTTTGGTACAAGATGGAACAGTAGACTTCATTCAACACAGTTAATCCGATTTGGATGAATTATTCATCACAATATTAGTAGAAACTAGCATTTAAAATCAGACATACTCATCGCCAAAAAAATATTCCAAACTTTTTTCCAACCCTGTATATACATTTAGAAAAACACGAATAATTGAAGAAAAAAAACACGCATAATAAGAAGTAACTGCAAAGATAAATTGGTGGTATCTTAAGGTAAAAGGGACGAGAAAGAAAGAGTGAAAGAGAGAAAGAAAGAAACAAAGGGATATTCATTGTGAGTCAATATTAAAAGAAAACCCATATTCAAGCCAAAATATCTTAAAACCAAGTGAAATTGCTGTAATGTATTATAAGGATATGGCAGTAGATAATGTTTTCTTTAAGGTGATAGGCTGCTCACAAATATGCGATTTTGGATGACTGAGCGCTGGCCATTTTTTAAAAAGCAGGTCAAAATCGTCTCTGCCAAAGTTTGCGCTGATTGATGTTCAGAAGTTATACCTTCATTATAGTCAGGTTCACAACTTTAAGTTTCGCTTGTAGTTTCAAAACTTTAAGTTTACTTGTAGTTTCAGGTCTACAAGTGAGCTTGTAGTTTACGCCGAAATCACCAGCAGCGGGGGAGGGGGGGGGGGGGGGGGTTGTCCTCCCTCATACGGTTTAGCAAACTCGCTATTAACGACCTCTTTGTTCATGTTAACTACGATCACTCGATCGATCTCAAAACATCGAGCATCATTGTTTTAGGCCCTTGTGAACCCTCGTTGTAGTTAGTAAGTCGTTGTTTCGTTAAATTAAAGTTTCGCTAACTTAAAAACCACAAGTCCCGAATGAACGTAGCTATTACTTCTAAGTGAATTTTAAAGTGGAATGGAGAGCATTCAACCAAATTCGAGTTGACCGTCAATTTCAACTTGGGCAGAGGCAATTTTGAGATGAATCGGGAAAACTATTACTATTCAGTTGTCCTTGGTCGGATTTTAATGGCCAATGTTTCAAATTAAAGGAAACATGATAGCCTAAATTATGAGAATTTTTTATGAAATCTATAATTATGTACTGATTGCAACGATATTTGGGGTTGAATCTAGGTTTCCTTTTTACTGACTTACACTGTAGATGGACAGACAGACACTACAGACAAACAGACACAGACGTACTGCTGAAAAGATATAGGCCTACATTCTATGGGATTTGTGAATCTTTGCCATCTATCATGTTTATGGTAACGTTATGCTTAGTTCCTTTCATGTCTGATTGAAAAAAAGGGTTCATTGCTCGATAAATCCATCTTTTTTCTGATGATTAATGAGAGGTATTACGTGTAATCAATCTAGACTGACTTGTCAAGCCATTCATCATTTTGTATATATGGAAAGACCCTTTTTTAAAGAAATAGAAATAATAGTAATAATAATAATAATAATGGTGAAAACTTATTGAGCGCACACACCGTCCAAGGACGCTCATATAACCCAGCAACAGTTCCCTTGGAATTAAATCCAGGTATACTAAAAATTTATGTTATATTAGATTATTAGTACTAAAGACTTTAAAAACTTAAAACAAATTCACCACATTTGCATCACCCACTGCGACTCTCAGCTCCACCCGGTGAGGCCTGGTGCCCTCTTGCTACTCCGTTCACTGACAAGCCCAGTCAGCACATAACTCACGGGAGCTCTAGCACCTGAGGCCACCAGGCCCCACACGGGTAGCTAATGAGACTAAATGACGCCTAGTTTCCTCAATTCAGTGATTTTTTTATCACCGGGAAGTCATTAAATCAAAAGTCGTTTTGTTCCATTCATTGCTAGCTATAAACTAAAGTAATAAACCAAACGAACCAGGCAAAAGTAACACAGTAAACTCAATCCTTTTATATCATCAGGCCTATCTTTTTTATTTTTGAAATTCTTATAACAAACTTTTAATGTCAAGGTTGAATAAAGACTTAATAAATGATGAAGGTGGAACTAATCTGAGACATTAAAGTAATTTATGTGAAAAATGAAACACCAGAAGGATAAATATGAAAGATACAAGATTTTATCAATAGGCTATACCTTACTACTATTCATCAAATCGGCATTATATTATTCTGTACAGGGGTGGTGGAACCGGGGCACCGTTTTTAATTTAAAAAAATATTATGGCCTTATTCACCTGGAGTATAGCCTCATCAAAATCAATACTGCTCTTCCTGAGGGTCCTGCATTTATTATAAAATCAGCACGGTGTCACGTGATCCGTGCATTCAAATCATAGACAAATGCAATAGAGAAAATAGACACAATAAGAGAAAAGGCATGTGACACAAGACAAGAGCCCCAGGGGGCACGACGCTCACCTGAGGTGGATCAATTCACATCTGGTGCATGTTCCCTCTAGCACCACCAGGAGATATGTTAGAAATTGAAACAACTAGGAGGATGTACATGAGATGATGTTAGAAATTAACATAATCCCCCACCCCCATGGTCTACTTTGGATCCCCTACCCCTAAGGATGATTCCTACCAAGTTTGGTTGAATTCCGATCATGTGTTTTGGAGAAGATCAGAATGTACATTTTGCCTGGCAGTGCCCCCCCCCCCCCCTCCAGTATGTTACCCCCACAGGGCCCCTATAGGGCCACTCAGAGAAATTTCATGAACATTCATTCTTTCTTCATCTATAGAGGTATCTCCATACACAATACCAAGTCTGAGCTATGCCTGGTTCTGGAGAAGAAGATGTTTGAAATTTACATAGCTTTTACAATTGGGGGCCCTCCCCCATTTTAGCAACTTTGGGTCCCCTACCCCTAAGGATGATTCCTACCAAGTTTGGTTGAATTCCGATCATGTGTTTTGGAGAAGATCAGAATGTACATTTTGCCTGGCAGCGCCCCCCCCCCCCCTCCAGTATGTTACCCCCACAGGGTCCCTATAGGGCCACTCAGAGAAATTTCATGAACAACATTCATTCTTCATCTATAGAGGTATCTCCATACACAATACCAAGTCTGAGCTATGCCTGGTTCTGGAGAAGAAGATGTTTGAAATTTACATAGCTTTTAAAATTGGGGGCCACATGTGCCATTTTAGCAACTTTGGGTCGAGCCTTAGGCTCAGGTGAGCTAAAAATATAAGATTTAAGCTGAATTTTACTTGATGTATTGCTTTCTTCAAATAATTTACAATAACAAGTAACAGATAATAAAATAAAATATTTTGTACTTGTATTACATAACCGTAACCGGAGGGCTGGGGTGTTGCAGCCCCCCCCCCCCCCCCCGCCAGCCTTCCTTTTTTTTTAAAGTATAAATAGACACGTTTCGTAGTGCAATGATAATATGATCAGTAGATACACTTCTGTATAAGTGTATAGTTTACCCTATGAGCTAATTAATACGTACAATATTATCTTACCATCAAAATAATGTAAATCAGGTTATGATACGAGGGTGTGTATACATGTACACCGGAATATCAGAACTTGTTTCCTCTGATGCTTTCACGTCATTAACTCGATTTAACTATACGCTTATACAAGAGTGTATCCACTGAGCATAATCATTGCATTATGAAACGTGTCTTTCTTTAATTTCCACTCCATTTTCAAAACCTATAGGTTTTCATGATTTTAAACACCTATTTTATATAGGGTTTTTTTTTAATGGAGAGGAAAATTTATGATCAAATTCTATGCAAAACAAGCGGAAAGTATAGTGTCTGTATGATAACGAACCAGATGACCCGGGTTATGGTTGCCTTTAGATTTAGGTTAAGTTTTTAAAGGTTAAGGTTAGACATAGTGTTTAGTCCTGGGCCCCGTTTCACAAAACTTTTTATCAATAACAAGTTACAGTAATATTGTTATAAGCTACTAAATTCCTTGAATCTGATTGGCCGAGAGCGAATTTGTCATAGAAATGTGGCAGTTGTTATTGATAACAAGTTTTATGAAACGGAGCCCAGGTTTGAAGGTAGGAGGAATTCGGTTAGTTTCGGAATTTGACCTGGGAGCCATTGTCACCGAAGCATGTCTCCTAAAAACTGTCAGCTTAATATGCCAATTTGCCGCTAGCATTCAGCCATCTCTTTGTATGATTAAATATCACGGCGTTTTCCTGATTCATTTATCTGTTTTTTGTTTATAGGCTTGTCATCAAATCAACTTGTTTTGGGACTGGACTAATACCGGATGAACAACAACGCACGAAATTATAATAAGGTTACTTGGTCAGATGAGCCTATTGTAAAGTACCAAAGGATGCTATATGATAGACAGATAAATATCACGGATGAACCTATTGTAAGATAATTGAAGTCACAAAGAATGGTTATGATAGACAGCTAAATACTATTAAAAAAGATTAATACAGAGTAATATTGTCATTGTGATTGGATGTATATATGCAAACCTTTGTAATAAATTTGTCGACAAAATGCTGCACCTTAATCCCCCCCCCAAAAAATAATAATAAAAGAAAAATCATAGATGTAGAGATCTTGATCATACAGGCCCATTTTTTACAAGGAGGGGGCTGACGCCCGAATATCAATTTTTCGACTCCTAAATTTTTGCGAGCGAGCAAGCAAAATTTGTGTAAATTTTCGCGGAGAAAATGTACAGAAGTTACAAACCTGCATACAGAAGTTACATAATTATCTGGGAACGTCGCTGCCCAAATATGTGGATACTTTGGCACCTCACTTTGCTGCCCGAATATGGAGAGGTGAAATATCCTCGGGGGAATTTAGTATCTATTTGAGATGCCATATCTTGAAAACAGACATTATTTCATTGATTATCTTTATGATCTTTTGTAATTGTGTAGAATTTTTGTATGTTTGTATTCTATCATATCTTTCTTTCAATCGTTCTTTTTGTAAGCGCCCTGAGCATTTAATCAAAATGGATTTGGCGCTATATAAATTGTATATATTATTATTATTATTATTAGGGGGCTGCAGCCCATTGTCGCAGGGGGGCGCCTTTTGCCAGAATATCAACTTTTCAATTTCTAAATTTTTGTGAGCGAGCGAAGCGACCAAGCAAATCATACTTAAAAAAACTTTTCGTAGAGAAAATACAGAAGTTACATACCGTGGGATGGGGGTTGCATTTCCGGACACCTAACAAAAATTAGCCTGTCAATTTTACCGTCAGATTTTACGAAAAACATGCATCAAGTAACATTAAACTCAGTGAATATTTGCAATTCACATGATTTGTGACAATTTGCGTCACAAGTTGCTCGATTTACTGTTTAAAAATGACCTGTCCGGATTAACAACCTGTGCGGAATTACAACGTCTCGGTATACAGAATGTTTTTTTATGCCGACAGAGGTGGCCCATTTTCCGACAGCAATTTTGAGTGGAGGGTGTGACAACCCCACACCCCTACACCCTACTAGCGACGCCCCTGGTCGTGGTACAATTTACCTAGCTTATTTCTCAAAAGTTTTGGTCATTCTTGACTTAAATCTCACTGTAAAGAAAGAACAGAACAGTGAACAAAAAAAAAATTCCTTACTTTCCAAGAAACCGAATCATGACTTTGGGATCGAGTCCCGCTGTCCTTATTCAGGCCCGGGTTTTTGTTGTTGTTGTTGTTGTTTTTTTTTTGTTTTTTGTGTTTGGTTGGGGTTTTTCTTTTATTTGGGGGGGGGGGGGCGTAGGCGGCAAACAAACTTTCCAGACATTATTATTTTCCAGGATTTATTTTTTCTTTATTTTCTCTCCCGCCCTCCCAATACCCAGAAGAAAATACCGCTGGTTTCAATCGCATACCGTAGGGCATTTCCATGATTTTCATTTTCTCAGTAGGGGTCAACAACCGTTTCCAAACCCTTTGATCCGCCTGTGCAATAAGCTTTTATTATTCATCTTACCCAAATTGATATTTCATTAAGATCTTGTATCAAATGAAAACGAAAAAATACATTAATTTATGTTTTGCCATCATATTCACTTATTTTTTTGTATATCTCTAATTAAAGAGAGCGTGTGAGTGGTGGTTTCGTTGCTTGGTCTCACCGGAGGCATTACTCGGCTTCATCTATTACAAATCAACTTGCTTGAAAAGCTTCCTTGTGGACATACCACATGTACCGGGGTTACTATGCTATGTTTCCCGATTAAGATGAGGAGAAAATAAATAAGACATTAACGAATGTAATGTAGCCTGTGACGACATAGTAAATTTGTTTCTTCTTATTTCATTAAATGAAATGTTTCTCTTTTTAATTCCATTATTCGATTATTACGTATGTATTGCCTCATTATTGCTCGATGAGCGCACTAATGATTTCGCGCGCGCGCATGTGATGGAGAGCGCAATTCCATGGCAATCTTTAGATGTTTCTCTTTGTAATTGTGTGCTTAATAAACAAAACACTGCTAACATTAGTCCTTTTCATTTTACAGTTCCCAATAACTTGTTTTGTTTTTTAATTTCAACATGGTGTTCTGATTTATATTGAGGGAATGTCAAATTACTCCATAGAACTTTTGACGTCACTGAATGAGTTAGGATTGATCATCACAAACGTAAGGTCTTTGGCCAATATGGATGCCTCTCGAGATTCTGAAGAGACCAAGAAAGAAAGAAACAAGGCCAAACAGCCATCCAAAAAGCAGCAATCGACAGGTGCCTACAGTCAGCAACAATGCAAGGGTTCTAATAGAGGTCAAAGACAAGTGAAAGATGAGCGAGAAAACACTCGACCTACCACTACCAGTCATGATCTTGCTAAAGCTTCTTACGGAGGCACTTCTTCATTTGGACTTCGGCGTCGCTCCACAGGGAACAAGTCGTCCATGATTTTATCAGGACAGAAAAGAAATAAGAAAAGTTTCAATCAGCCGCAGGATAGGCCTACTCATCCCTCGACGTCTGTTACACACACCGAGGTCGTGAACGAATTGGACGACGATGATTTGGAAACATTCGATATTGACTGTTCTCCGTATAACAATGAGCAGGGATGGAATGAAGATGGGAGCGAGAGACAGCAGTGTGACGCAGGTCGATCTCGAGGCGATTTTGGTAGCTTCCAGTCAGGACGTTCTCGACGCACAGTATCACCGTATCCCTACAGGCTCAAGCTCAAGAAGCAGAATAAAAAAGAATGGGCAATTGATGGGGCCTACGAGTATGACCCTTGGGACGAAGGAAGTTTCTTTGATGATGGGCCAAGGGCAAGGAGCGGTTTTGTAGAAGAAAATCCACATTTCCAATGGCATGCAGAAAATTCGATGGAAGACCGTTTAGGTGATCTCAATCTCCAAGACCGATACACTGCCATTGATCATGGTGACCAGGACAACCACTTGAAACCCTGTCTCAAGAAGAAGACAACTTATGACGACCAGCGTCTAGCCATGAACATGTCTTGGAATGAGGAAAACAATGAATTCGACGTTACCGCAGAGGATGACAACGATCGTAACATAGAAGACAATGGGAGTGATAAAATGGAAGCTAACGATCAGTGCTATACTACCGTTGAAGAACGTCAGCATAAGATAACAGACGTTTCTTTGCAACAACAAGCTGGAGCTGACCCCAGTCAAGAATCGACGGAGTTGCATTCGATCAACACGCCAGCAAACTCCACAGATGAAGCAGCCAGTTTGGAGGCAGATACAAATGCAGACACCGGTACAGGAGAAATCCGAAGTCCTCCCAGATCAGACGATGCGATGTGCCATAGTGATATTGAAGCAAACCAATTCTCAGAGACTGATGGAAAAACAAAAGGCGATGGTTCCAAATGCCTTCCTTCAAATGGTAGGGATCAGAATCGTTGTGCTTTGTGTAGCTATATAGACCCTGTATGCAACAAGCTTGATCTAGGTAATAGGGCAGTTGGTTATCCGGAGAAGTCATTTTCAACCAGTAAATTGAACAAAGTTTTCATGCAAGTTTAATCTATCTCAAGATATGTTGACAATTGAATGACTGGGAAGATCAACAGAATAAAATGTTACTTAATGCATATTTCGTACTAGTCAGACGGCAAACGATACTGCATATTTTTCTTCAGCATCCGGACATCCCCACCCCATCCTACACCCCACGCTTATTATGCTTTACATAATTCACATTTATTTAGTTTTTAATAACCATCATTGATTTCCGACTTAAGACGAATGCCCTCTTGCATAAAAAGTTGCGTTTAATCTCAAGTCAAAATTTAAACACAACTTGATTTTCAACCAACCAGGATTTTGGACTTGCTTTAAATTTTTTGAGTTGCATTTAATCGCAACTTTTAATGCAAGAGGGCCCTGGATTGATAGCATAAAGCAATGGACAGTGATGTCTTTTGAGCAGCTAACTAGAACAGCTGAAGAAAGAAAGTGATGGAGAACCTGTGTCTCAAGTAAGATCTATCCCATTGTCGCAAGCATAGGTCCCAAGTTATGGGAGATAGATCTATCTGACTAGCTCGCTCCCTTTATCTCATATTCATAATTTCTCTTGATTTCATCTTTTTTTGTATCTATTTAGTAGACAAAGGTCAGACAGCAGCCCATCCACAAAGTCTCTTAAAGGAATGGACAGATGATGCTATATTACAACTAACTGATGATGAGAAGTATCGTCTGCTGAAGGAACAAGAACACTTAGAGATATCTCGCTATGACGACCCACATCTCTGCCGAGCTGATCGCATTAAGCTTCTGTGGGAGGACTGTGCCAGGAAAGAACGACTGCTCCACAAACTGCGACCTAATTCATCATCAAAGAGCCTTGGAAGCAAAGGTTCTGCTCTCACTACTAATGTGAACAGATATAATCATTATAACTACTAAACACTTGTGAACTGTTACATGCCAACATGTACACATTATTATGGTGTTCTTTAATCGACTGTGTAAAAGTGGTAAGAAAGAAATAAAGTACACCTATAGTAACGATTCAAATATCATTCTCAACTGGTACAACTCATTGGTCAAAAGAGATCGAGTTAGGCCTATATATGCCTCTATTTTTTTGTGGGGGGGGGGGGGGGGTGTGGAAACTATGTTTAATATGATAGGCCTGAAACTTTTTTTGGAAGAGATTTTTACGTCATACTGATAAGAAAGTAATTGTTGCAGTTCGTGTACATGTATAAAGTAATTTGTTTTTCAAACTTCTAAGATTTCGTGATTTTCAATCTGTGTATTGAACTGTGTTACATTACGTTTGATGTATGCGTTAATGCTTTGCTGTATGGATTACTATTAATAATGATTCTGGTATGATTCCAGCTTTTTGTGATGTACAAAAAATATACCAAGTGTAAAATGAGAACGGAAGTTTCTCTTTATCCCCTTACAAACAATCTAATCAAGATGAGGGGATCACATACACTCACTAAATCAAACAAGATGCTTCTGATCAGTCATGTACTCTGTGTGGCCGCATTCAAGCTACATAATGATACATGTGTATAATATTTCGTGCGGTGGCGTATGTAGCTAAGGGAAAGGGGAATGGGTCCATGTAAGTGCCCTCCCAAATGAATTGCGAACACAGAGGAGAGATAAAGAGTGACAGAGAGGGGGACGGGGACGAGGAAGAGAGGGGCAGGGATGAGGAGAGAAAGAGAGGGAAAGGGAAATCTGGAAAGGTGACTTTAAAAAAAAGATGAAAGGACCCCCCCCCCCCCCTTAATGTGACTCCCTCTCTGATAGAGTTGTTACTTTGCCTTTCATCCATTGACAACCTCACTTGCCTCCTATACTAGTTCTCTTGCCAATTTTGTCCTCCTTCATATATGTACATGTATATTATTTTGAAAATTAATGTTATGTTTCTGTAGAATTAAATAAGTTTAATTTCTTAAGTATATCCATTATCATACATTCTTTTTTGTTCCTCATTTTGTTAATGTTATACACTACATTTATATTTGATTTTTTAAAAATCTATTTATGATTTACAAATGTAGAATGAAGACAATGGATAGCTCACCTTGCCATTTTGAATGATTTTATTTTCTCTTTATACATCTAGAACAGTCTCAACTTTGCAGATGGTTTGCACATGTCTGACATGTCATTCTAACAAATACACTGGTAAATAAAACAGATTTATATTGGTATCATATCAATCATTCACTATTTCCTCATAAAAATACAATGTTATGCAATATATATTTATATACATTTTTGCTTGTGTTTGAAAGAAGAATACAGTATTTCTCAACAGTCGGGATTTATCTCCATCTTTCATTGATCTCTAGCTAATTTCCAGTCTGAAAGTTTGGATATATATGTCTGTAATCGTCTGATGGTTCCACCATTTGAAACTGATATTATATCAAATATATCTAACAGAAATATTTAGAGCCCAGTGAGGATGGCTCTAAACTGTACCATATTCTAGCTGAAACAGAAAAAAAACTTTACTATGAATCACTGTATGTCCTACATAGTTGACAGTGATATCTGACCATAAAAAACAGAAGATATAACTTACATTATGATTAAAAAGTGACATTCTAAACAACTATACAGTTGAACCTCTTTATAACAAACTCCTTGGGACCAAGGATATTACCTCTTTATATGAGAACCTTGTTATATCAGGGCTAAAAAACAATAGAATACAAAGAAGTGGGACCGGCAAAATTACCTTGTTATAATGAGTTCAACTCGCTAGCCTTTTATTACAAAAATGCTCTTCAAATGCGAGGGTACACCAATAAATCAGTGGCGGTTCCAGGCAGGGGCGCCAAGGAAGCACCCCCCCCCCCCCTTAAATTTTCTGTTTTGTAATTTTTACTGTGGGAGGGGGGCATCACACCTGGATCACACCTGGATCCACTACTGAATAATCATCACATAGCAAACGGTTCGAAACAGTATGGTTTTGTTTCCATTAAAGGTACTAGTTATCTCTGAAAGATTCATGTTTTTAAAAATTCAGTCCACAAGAAGAAACATCATATGGTTGGCAACAATATTTAATTCCTTATTTATAATATCCATGATTGCAGGGTTGTTTTATTTTGAATATAATCATTTTCATTCTCACTGCTTTTTTCCCGCACTCAACATTTTCTTAAAACCTCTTAAAACTTTCAGGAAGTTTTTTTTCTTACATTCTGAGCAACGTTTTTAAATACATTTCAAATACTTTCAACACCATGACCAAATACCAATAAGTGCCGTTCACTTACATGTATATGTATATCTCAATGTCAGTAAGATGGTAAAATGTCCATTGAAAGTTCACTTGTACATAAAAGCTATCGAATCCAGTACTGGGTAATGTTTTTCATATAGGAATTTGAACAGTCAAGATTATGAAAAATTCATCATTTTAAAATTCGCCTGACATTCATGACCAACAGGAAGTTACATTCATGAACAATATTGCTTTCAAATTTCATTGAACCTATATAATGTGGTAGTGTTATGAATGGAATATGATCTAGAATAACAGCACATACTCTCTTCTTGGGAAATTAAGATCTATTCATGCAGGATTTCTTCACTTCAGATCCAGCATCAGTGTAATTGTCTTCTCATGGGAAGTCTAAAATAAAGTTTGATCCAGGGTTCTCTCCACTATAGATCCAGCATGGGTATAACTGTCTCCTCTTAGGACACTAAAGATTCAATTTGATCCGGAGTTCTCTTCATCACAGCAGTACGTTTATACACAGCAGGTGGAGTGTACTTACAATGGAAGAAGAAGAATATTCAGGATCAGTTTAATTGTCTCTTCTTAGGAAACCAAATATTTGATTTGATCTGCAGATCTTTTCATGTCAGATCTGTGACGGTTGTGACGGTGCAATTGTCTTTTCTCAAGACACTAAATATTTGATTTGATCTGCAGATCTTTTCATGTCAGATCTGTGACGGTTGTGATGGTGCAATTGTCTTTTCTCAAGACACTAAATATTTGATTTGATCTGCAGATCTTTTCATGTCAGATCTGTGACGGTTGTGACGGTGCAATTGTCTCTTCTCAAGACACCAAAGATTTGATTTGATCTGGGGTTCTCTTGACTATAGATCCAGCATCAGTGTAATCGTTTGCAGGGTGGTTGATAGCTGTATATAGGAGCTCATATGCACTGCAGATAAGGGCTACAGACCTCTTGTGAATCTTCTCCCTATAAAAATGATAAGAAAAGACAGGTTCAAATCCTTTGATTCACTTCAGACTGATTTCTTCAGACTGATAACTAATAAAATGGTAATGCACTTATCAAAACGTGTCCCAAATTACCATTCATTATTCTGAATGAAACTTGATTTGGTGAATAAACAAGCTAAAATGATTGCACAATGTAGTAGAGGTGTCGTGGTCTAGTGGATACGTCACCGGACTGTGGCTCACATGGTTCGCGGTTCGAATCCCGCCACGGCGCTAATGTCCTTTGGCAAGACATTCATCTACATTTGCCACTCTCCACCCAGGTGAAGTAAATGGGTACCCGGTAGGAAGAAATTCCTTGAATGCTTTAGCGCCTATCATGGCAGCTCGGCTAAAGCCGGGGTAATAATGTGATACTTTGTATTAAGCGCAGTAGAGTATATTCATATAGTAGCTGCGCTATATAAATGGAACATATTATTATTATTATTAATGTACATCAGTACTACATTCTAACGAACCTTAGAGTGTACCAATCACAAAAAATATATTTTGCTATGTATGTTAGGGATTCTATATCGATACACTATATTCAAAATATGAACTTCAAACGTGGATTCTATAAAGAGATATATATTGCAAGATCAAATACACTCCTAATAAACTATACAGCCACTTGTAAGACTAGTCGACACATCCTAACTGGGAGTTGTGGCGTGCGCCTGTAATCCAGCTACCAGTGGAAGTTATAAACTGATTCAGCGGACCCAGGTTCGAGACTGAGTCACATCTTTCGGATGGTGACGTTAAAGGTCGGTCCCCAGACGTAAATAATCATATCTGATTGATACATGTTTGTAAAAACTCAATTACACACACACACACTTGCATAAAATAAGCGACCACGCGGAAGCGAACTCGGAGTTGGGGTTTCCACGCGAGGGGGTTTTATGTTTTCCTTCATTTTCTTCATACTCCTAAAGCATTAACCCTTACAAGGCCAGGTAAAGTGTTTAGAGGTTGGTTTTATACATTCTACCTATACAAAAATTATTTTTTTAGGCGGTTGGTACACTTTAACTTGCATCACTTGTGACAGCATACCTATGCATAATCTCCTACTCTTGGTGATAGTGCTTATAAAAAAATTATAAATATGCAGACATTTGCCTCCTAAAAAACTAAAATTCAAGCACATAATACCATCCATTCACATGCAGATGTTCTGCATCTGTTACAACAGTATTGATTATATTTACATTTGTAAATATTGATTAAAGAGAATAACATTTGAATTGAGTAAAAGAGGGATAACATTTGAGTTGCATAACCATGTAATAACATCACAAACTTTGTGACCCATTAGCGACAAACCGCCAATAGTTTGCCAGAATTTAATTTCTATCCTGTATATTTTCTGAGACTAAATATTCCAAGCTATCAAATAATAACACTAACGGTTAACAATCCAGTAGAAACCACTTTAAATATCATGTTAAACCAAGATCAATCAACAATATCTACATGTACATGTATTTAGAAAGATCTCCTTTCCCCTGCTGCTTAAAGGGCTGATCACATATCAATGATCTGATATCAATAATGATAATGACAAGATTGGTCTATGTAGAAAATGTATTGGATCCGACAAAATCTGTGCTGTAGTCTCATTAACATAAATCGGTGAGCACCATACATTTTCTACATAGAGCATTTTTATTGTTATCGTTGATATTTGACTGGCTTTCTATTGTGGGGATTATGACTTCTTGGTGGTTTTGAGGAGCTGTTGGGTCACATTTTCATTCCTTTGTTCTTTTCTGTAAAGCCCGGCGCACACTGCACGATCTGACTACGATGCGATTTTGGGAAAAGTTGTTATTACATTTGATATGAACCTTCAAACATGTAAAATCTTCGTGATCAAAGTTCCGAATAGTAGTATGAATACTAAAATCGAAATTCCGGGCTACTGCGAGCCCCCGTGTAGGAATAAAAGCGAATTCAATTCCAAATCGTAGTGACGTCATACCAATCTTGCGATCGACTAAAATTTGAAGCCGATTTGGCCTTTACTCTAACCAGAAGAATTGCAGTTAACCAAAATTCCGATATTAGTATTCGTATCATTATTCCGAACTTCAAATGAGATAATTTAACTTTTTTAAACTTTCACATTTAATGCAAACTGCATATTTGTTCGAAAATCGGGTCGCAGTCGGATCGTATAGTGTGCACCGGGCTTAACCGGTGGTCCAGACATTTGCTCTGGGGACAACAGCGAGGGGCAGTATTTTGTCTAAGGTACAATGGTTGGGGTTGCCATTGTTTTTAGGTTGGGTTCAGAATTTGGGTTCAGATAAAGTGTAGTGTTTGGTCCAGGTTTGAAGAAAGAAATCTGATCCCTGTTTCATGAAACTTGTTATCAATAACAAGGTGCAATAACTGTTATAAGCTACTGAAATCCCTGCATCTGATTGGCTGAGAGCAAATTTGTCATAGAAACGTGGCAGTTGTTACTGATAACAAGTTTTATGAAACGGGGGCCCTGGTAAGTGTAGAATATTGACCGCAGGGCAATTGTCGCCGGAGAATGTTTTGTAGCACCTTCTTACCTGACTGTTGTACTGTGTAGAAGCTTGATCTGTGGCAATGTGAAGCTGTCAGGTGAACCAAGGAATGAGTCAAACCGATTCTGTTCCAAGGAGAAAAATAAAGACGGGGCAAATGAAAGTGAATGAAGATGACAAGAACCAAAACGGGTTCACTACCAATTATGTCAGGGTGTTTTTATTTACAATACCACGGCCCCGTTTCATAAAACTTGTTATCAATAACAGGTTGCAATAATTGTTACAAGCTACTGAAGTCCTTCAATCTGATTGGCTGAGAGTGAATTTGTCATAGAAATGAGGCAGTTGTTATTGATAACAAGTTTTATGAAACGGGGCCCAGGGCCGGGATTCAGTTCAAAACGCGCCTTAAGTAAGTAAATTACTAAGCATTTGGATTGGCTAAGTAAACTGGCTTAACGTGTATTCAGATCAAACCTAAGTATTTTACTTTAGCATGACTACTTTGAGGCAAAGTACTTACTGATAGCCATTGTGACATCACACAGCCAGTAAAAAAATAATGCGCAATAAAAGCGTCACATTACATGCACGTTTTTAATACACACTTTTGCTTGTGTGCAGGTTATACTGCTCCGCGTATATCAGTGTATAAAAGCCACATACATATACCTGCCAATCAAGTGATTGGCTTCAGTCTGTTCGTGAGCTTTCTTATACTTAGGGTAAAATACTTAGCCAAAAGATTCGAACAAATACGAAAGTTACTTAAGTATTTTATCACAGCAGAAAACTAAGTAAAATACCCATATTTCATACTTAAGTACAGAACTGAGTACGGGCCCAGGGCCCTATTTTACAAAAAGCTGCATTTGATCCTGATTGACCGAAAGTCCTCCTATCAGTCGCAAACTTACAAACTCTCTCTCACTCTCCCCCAAAAAGATATCTGGTCTTCTGTAAAACTTTTACAAACCCTTATCCGTTCTATCTAAATCCCATATTCAATAAAATATTAAACAAAAATCCAATAAGGCTACTTACAATTCCATCTCTGACTGAGCTAGAATCCATTCCATGAACAGAAGACAGAGGACCCTGCAAAGAAGAGATCAATAATTAATTCATGATTGGCACAGTTCACAGAGTGACAGCAAATTAGTCAACTTAATTTTCCTAGAGTCTAAGGTTGAAACTATGAAACACGGCGAACAAAGAAGCAGACAAAATATACAGCTCCTCATTGTACCTTCCACACTTGCTCTGGTAGACAATAGAACATCCCTCCACTGCTATTATGTAAAAGTATGTAGAACAGGTGTCACATGCATATTCACCTGTTCTACTTATTTTACATAATAGCAATGAAGGGATGTTCATTTGTCTACCAGAACAATTGTGGGGGGGTACAATGAGGAGCTGTATATTTTGTCCGCTTTCTTTGTCATCGTGTTCATAGTGTGAGCAGTGTCATGAATATTTTGGGCTATTGACCTTAATCTAATAATAACAAAATCATTCAAAATTGGAAAAACTTAAGGCAAAATTAGATGGTACAGGTGTGCAATGTAGATTACTTTGAAGAATTAATTTATAGTTTATTCGAGCAGCGGCATCATGAAAACCTCTCATAATAAAAAGATAAATACATGTACAGTGGAAACACATTATAAAGAACTCCGATATACATGTAATAAGATTCCTGATATAACAAGGTAATTTTGCTGGTCCCAGGTCTTTACCTTCTTTTGTGTTTTTTAACGTGGTATAAGGAGATTCCTGATATAACAACGTAATTTTTATGGTCCCAAGGTCCTCGTTATAGTGAGTTTCCATTGTATTCAAATTAAATACATTTGCATATTCACAATGACAGTGGTAAGTCCATGGCAGTAGAACGGACATGCATCATGCCTAACATGTCAGATATACTTTAAAAATCTGAAATTATATGTTTCATGGCTCTTGGTGGATAAACAACATTAATGAGAACCATCGCTTGCTTAAGAACTTTGACAAGGTGTTGATGAAATTACTCCATACTAGTTATGGCTTAATTAGCTTTGGGGTGTATTCTTGTGAATAGATTCTCCCAGCTACAATGGACTGCTTTGTGTTAGCTGCATATCACGCTTTGTGCAAGAACGGCTCACCCGTCCACTGGCTTCTCTCTCGTCCACTAGTCAGATTGAGAACGGGTCAAACATGGTATTGCCATCTTCTCTTAAACATGCACCTCGCTTCACCCATTGTTAGCTTCATGCTTCAACTACTTTGTATGCAGTCAACACAAACCAGTCCATTGTCGCTGGGAGGGTCTAGGACAGCGTTCATGTCGACACATTCGAAAACTCCCTAGTATCAACAACATCTATACAAGCTGAAGTGCTGCTAAAGGCAGTCTCAAGTTCTGATAATGGACAAAACTAAGATTTTCATTGAATAAAGCAGTACAAATAAATAGTGTATGCCAAACTAATTTGACAGAAAATGTATATTAACTGAGTAATGGGCTAGTGTTGGTGCTTTTTAGTGCATGTGATTATTAGCAAGATTTTGTAGATTTGTTAACACTTAGCTGGTCTCAACAACCCATATGTTGCATGATAAAGAATACTTGACCCCAATGGCCCGTATTCTGAACTCCGGTTTAACTTAAACCATGGTCTAAATGTGTTGTTTAACTATGGGCAGCCAAATGTGACACAAATCTCTAACAGTAAATATTCAATTTATCAGCATTTTTGGTACTCAAACTTTTAAAAACTGTCTAGGAATGATAAGTACAATAGTTTTCTTGACCATTAAAGCATGAGACCAGAATCCAGTAAACATAAGGAACATACAGTATAAACAAATTTTTGACATTTTTGGCTACCAATAGTTAAACCACAGATTTAAACCATGGTTTAAGTTAAACCGGAGTTCAGAATACGGGCCAATGAATTTAAACATAATGGCCCGAATTCACAGAAGAGGTTTAAATTTAACCCATGGTCTAAACAATGGTTTAACCCTCCATCATGGACCAAAATAAGAGTATATCAGCATGTATTGCCATTCCATTGGACATGAGGCTGTAGCGTGTACTACTTCAATTATGGAGAATTAAACCATAGGTTAACATAAACCTCTTTGTGAATTTGGGCCAGTGATGCGTACTAATAGCTTACCTCTGTAGTAAGATGCTGCTGTGCGATGCTGTAAATCTGAATCAGCCCAACTCTTGTTAAAACAAATGATGCCTGTTCATTCACTAATGTGTCTACATGAGCATCAACCTGTAAATAATAAATCACGTTACTTCTGTAGTAGGCATTTGTTTTTGTTCAAACAAATGATGCCTGTTCATTCACTAATGTGTCTACATGAGCATCAACCTGTAAATAAATCAAGTTACTTCTTTAGAAGGCATTTGTTTTTGTTCAAACAAATGATGCCTGTTCATTCACTAATGTGTCTACATGAGCATCAACCTGTAAATAGATCAAGTTACTTCTTTAGTAAGCATTTGTTTTTGTTCAAACAAATGATGCCTGTTCATTCACTAATGTGTCTACATGAGCATCAACCTGTAAATAAATCAAGTTACTTCTTTAGTAGGCATTTGTTTTTGTTCAAACAAATGATGCCTGTTCATTCACTAATGTGTTTACATGAGCATCAACCTGTAAATAAATCAAGTTACTTCTTTAGTAGGCATTTGTTTTTGTTCAAACAAATGATGCCTGTTCATTCACTAATGTGTCTACATGAGCATCAACCTGTAAATAAATCAAGTTACTTCTTTAGTAGGCATTTGTTTTTGTTCAAACAAATGATGCCTGTTCATTCACTAATGTGTCTACATGAGCATCAACCTGTAAATAAATCAAGTTACTTCTTTAGTATGCATTTGTTTTTGTTCAAACAAATGATGCCTGTTCATTCACAAATGTGTCTACATGAGCATCAACCTGTAAATAAATCAAGTTACTTCTTTAGTATGCATTTGTTTTTGTTCAAATACACATGTACAAATGTAGAACACTAGAGAATATATATTTATCAGTCCTGTTTTCAGAAAAGGGCATAACTTATAAACAGAAACAAAAAGTACAGTCATTACATCACAAGAATAATACATTGTGCAACTGAAGCATACTAAATGATTGTTTGCACCTCATTATCATCAGTGTTTTCAAGATTATGAGAATGTGGAATAAAATTCTGTTTTAAAATTTTACTGGACTATCATAATATAATCTATTTTGATTTATTAATATCATTTTATACAGTAGAGAGCTGATTTAAGTTAACAATGTTCAGTGTAACCAACCATACATCATACTTACATGCAAATCATTATCATCTTCATCATTATCATTTTATCATCATCGTCATCATCAACACCTTCCTCTTCTATCTCTTCTATTCTTTTCTTTTCCTTTTCTTCTTTTTCTTCTTCTTAAACTTTTATATCTTCTTCCCCTTCCCTCCTCCTCATCCTAATCAACACTATCCTTATCACCATTATCATCCCAACGCTAAGTACCTGTGCTTCCAGCATCTCCAATCTCTGATCTGTATATTCATAGAGCGATAGTGTAGTCTGCATGGCATACAAACAGTTGATCATATAGGCAGCCATATCTGATGGGTTCAGTTTACTGGCTGATAGAGAGCACATCTGAAGCAATGGATCCAGCACACATCCAAGGATCTAAGCACAAAATTATGATAAAAGAGATAATTACCGCTATAATTGGTAAAGTCCTAGGTGTTTTGAATTTTTTTGTCCTATAAGTTGCCAAGTATCATGGAACATTAAACATAATTGATATCAAAAGTATCAATATCCTTCACATTTCATGTGATCGAAGCTACATGTATAAAAGGATCATCATATCAACTCATTACCATCCTTGAATACAATAAAATCTTTGATGTACTGTAAACGCCGTTATTTTCGTGCAATTAAATTTTCACGCTGAGGGACCCCAAAACATATTCGCGGGTTCTTAAATTGGTGCTGCACAAGTACACGCTCGTATGTACACCCACTCCATTTATTTATTTACACACACGCAGTCTATTCAAATGGGCCAATAAAAAACATGTTCTAGGGATTTTCATGGACCTATCTAAAGCGTTTGACACGCTTAACCATGATATGCTTCTAAAAAAACTGCACACTTACGGTATCAGGGGGCTTGCACTTTCATTGTTTAAAGATTATTTATTAAATAGGCAACAATATGTTGAATATAATGGATTCACATCCGTTTTATTGACAATTAAATGTGGTGTCCCCCAAGGGTCAATACTAGGTCCCCTTCTATTCCTACTATACATTAATGATATAACTAATACTTCATCTTTGTTAACATTTATACTATTTGCAGATGACACTAATATCCTATCTTCTGATAAGGATTTAAACACATTGATTAATATAATCAATTCTGAATTACCTAAATTATCAGTTTGGTTTAAATGTAATAAATTGTCTCTTAATATTAGCAAAACAAATTTTATTTATTTTAAACAGACTAATATTCATAAAAAAGATTTTCCATATAATATATTTATTCATAATATTCCTTTGGTACGCAAAAAGTATACAAAATTTTTAGGTGTCCTTATTGATGAAAATTTGAGTTGGTCTGAGCATATACGCCACATTATTACTTGTATTTCTAGAAGTATTGGTATACTGTATAAAACAAAATATTATCTCCCTAGAAATACACTCTTTATGCTTTATTCTTCTTTAATATTGCCATACATTAACTATTGTAATTTAGTATGGGCCACTTGTGGAAAGACTAAAATTAATGCTATTTATTACAGAAGAAAGCCATTCGACTCTGTGCTCACTCTCATTATTTGGCTCATAAAAAGCCACTATTCTACGAATTTAAAACACTTAACATGTTTGATATTAACATCCTCCAAACATTGTTATTTATGTTTAAATATCAACATAATTTACTCCCTCATTCATTTCAAAACTTTTTTATTCTAAATAGTAACATTCATACTTATCCTACCCGCAACTTATCGAATTTTCACTTAGTAAACCCTAAATTATTGATAGCACATACATTTGTAAATCAGTAAGACATTACGGTCCTGTTCTCTGGAATTCACTTCCAGATTCTGTAAAATTATGTAATACAATATATTCGTTTAAGGCTACATTGAAAAAAAGACTACTGTCTAAATATCCTGATTTGTAATATAATTTATTTGTTCTGGTTTTCAGGGACTAACCATAGCTATTTGAGTTTCTGTGTTTACCTATCATGTTCACCAAATCAATTACTTAACTATATTTTTATTGTCACCATCATTGTCATCGTCATCATTTACATCGTCGCAATCATTATTACCATCATCATCATCATCAACACCATCACCATTTTCACACTTGCTACTTCTGCAGCAACATTCCCCATTCAGCCTAATAAAACTCCTCGATACATGAAGTCTGGGCTGTCACGTACTCAAGCTCTTGCTTATAGTGTTAGCCTTTCTTCTGCACCATTATAAGAGATATATATCCTATGTATATGTTTATTTAACTCTTGACATATATTTATATTTTTTATATATTTCTTGTATATATTTATAACTGTAAAACTCAATCTTATATTTTCATTATGTTGTTATAAATGGAATTTCACATTGTCTGTGTAATGTAGAAGAAAAATGAATAAAAAAAAAAAAAAAAAAAAAAAAATGCATACGGCATGTGCAACTACACACATGCGCTCAAAAAAGAATTGGACACACACACATATTAATGTGCTGAAGCGCACAATTCAACCCGCATAGGAAATCAGACTAATATTTTCGCGAGTTCTAGAATTCACGGCCGACGAAAAAAGCTCGAAATCCGTGAAAATTAATATACAGTACCGCGAATATTTCTAATAGTCGGTAACGTACAGGGAAAATAGCTAGGACATCCCCATTTACATTGCTCAGGTATCACATCCAACAAGATGCTCAAGGCACCTACAAAGTGTTCATATTACTTCGTACCAGGTACCTATTGACTACACCTGGGTTGCCAGTGACTAGCTTCAGGGGCAAATATCATTTTCATATTTGATCATTGGAACCTCTCTCTGAGTTTGTAAAGCAATTGTCTGTGATAATGTCATTGCAGTCAATCACAAATACAAACAAATGAAAGATACAACATGATATTACACATAAAGCTAACAATTCACAAGGATGCAGTGAACTGCACATCTCCAGATTTGTCTCTATTTCATACATAAAGGCAATTGAGGTTTTTCTGTACCACAATAAATTTGACCAACACGTTGGAGCTTCTATACAAGTTAATTCAAGTGTATGCATATTAGTTTTTATACATGAATACAAGTATGCCTTTGTAAGTCGGATATATTATTTATAGTTATTTAAATTAGGTCCTACATCTCATTAATGTATTAATAAAGTTTTATATATCGAAAACAAGCTGCTGAAAACTGCTTATCCAATAATAGCGAGCCAATGGTGTAAAATGGAGTCAAAAGGGGCCTGAGCTTTCGATCCTAGCAGAATCTTCGTCAGAGGCAAAAAGTTTTATGTCTGGTGAATTTCCACACCTGCTTATAGTTTTAGGCCGTCTCTAAATTTACATGCATATGTTTTCAACATTCAATAAAGAAAGAAATTGCACTGACAAAGGACAAATTGTCTCTTGGGTGTAGGGTTACTTTAGTTTGTTTACTATCTTGGCCCAAGGACTGGCCCAAGAGGTATCCAAGCAATTGCAAATTTACAATCGACTATCATTGTGAACAGAGTTGTGATTGATATCAAAATCAAATTGAATTGCGACTGGTTCTGATCAATCCAAACTCTTTGAAAGTGTAGCCCTGATGAAGCAATATGTAAACATGGATGAATACACTGGCTTACCTTCGCAAAGTCAGCTTGTCTTGTATCCATGGAAACCACAGATGAATCATGGGATGTGAGAATCTCTCGGAGTAGACTCAGAGTGTGGGTCAGTGAACCTGTAGGTCCTAGATCAGCCGGGGGGAGCTCCACCTGTAAAGTAGACGGTCCTAATTCATTAAACGAAGTGCATTCTCACCAAGACCAAGTTCACCATCACTTTTTTTTTGGGGGGGGGGGGAGGGGAGCTGTGGAAATTACCTTAACTATAGTTAAGTTCCCGCAGGAAATTACTGTGTTGTAGACCCTGCATATAGCGGTCACCTGCCTAACGCGGCCAGTGGCCACCCATTATGTATCCCTCGGACAATATCTGACCGCGTATAGCGGCCACTATTATCGAGTCGAGCCGTAGCTTCATGCACAAAAAAGTAGTTTTTGCCATAGGCGCGATGTGTTTACCGAGTCCTAGCTCAGTCACACTCTCACACAAACGTCGTGAATAGATTCTACAATGGCCATGAAGATCTAATAGTTTCACCACATTGCCGACTAATTAGAGATTAAAAGTCTTTTTAGTAAGAATTAAGCACTAGTATTGTTCGTTTACGTAATCTTCGCACCATCCAGCTGCAATCCCCTGCAATCCCCTGCACTTTAGTTGTATTGTTCTCCGACCTAAGCTAAAGCGGTCGGCATTGCATTGATATTGATCGCCATTGCGCAATAGCGCAGACTCGTACACTTCAATATAATTTTTTATTTTTAAAAGATTTATAAAAAAAAAATTTAAAGCGTTAAAACTTTTGAAAAAAATAATAAAGGAGTGATTTTTTTTAGAAAGTGAAAATAATAAAATACTACCCAAGTATTATTTTTTTTTAAGATCAATAATAACGATTTCATGTACGAGAGATTGTCCTGCTGAAAAACGGTGTGAAAACTCGACTCGGATCGTCCACCGGCGATCCAGGCCATTGTCGACGTTCGCACTTTCGACGAATGCAAGCGAGCACCTTCTAGTTCTATCGCCTGTTCTCAAAAAAAGTTAAAACTTCTTTTAAACCATTCAAAAGGCAAATATTTATTGAATGAAAATTGATTGCACGATTTTATTCAAAAGATAAACTTATTATTGTAATTTTTTGACAGGAAGCAAAAGCATGATTAGACATTGTTTTTAGACTATAAAAATCAAGAAAAGCAGTCTACCGCGGGTGGTACGTACGTGGTAATTTGAGGGAAAATTCATTTTACACAGACATGACAGATTGCTCGTATATCTATTGTTTTTCTCATTTATTGACAACAAAGCATATTATTTTAGCATTTATATATCATATGACATGTCATACGTCAAATCTGTTGATCTAGGCCTATAGCTTGTTTTCCTAAGACTGGATGCATGTACATTAACTTTGTTGCGTGTAACAGTGTATGTGCAAAAAAATAAAAATGGCCGCCGACCTGTCTATAGCGGCCATCTGTCTATAGCGGCCACTTTTTCCGTTTCCCTTCGGTGGCCGCTATAGACAGGTTTGACTGTAGTTTTAATGACATCATGATGACATATCAACATACCTTATCAACTAGTTTTGATGACATCACATTCAAGGCATTGAAGAATACTTTCTGTGCAAATTCCTCCATTTCTTCTAAAGTGGCTAACAATGAAGCTTCCTTACTCAGGAGCTGACTGTGGATCAACAAAAGAAAGATGTCTCAGGTTTCACATCTGTTTTCCCTATTTCTATCTTTTAATAGTAAAAAGAAAATGGAGAGTCCACAAGAAAAGCTTACACAGTCAACAAATATTTTTAAAAGGATTTTCTGTCTTTTGTAAGCATCTTGACAAATCCTAATGATTGGGTATTACGTACAGTCACTTATTGAGGTTAAAGATGACAATTCAAGTAGGTATGACATGTAATTCAATTATCTAAACCGGCCTTAGAAAATCTACATTTATATAATATTGAATGGCCTTGCGTGGGATACAACTTGGGTATATCGCACGAGCTGATGAGCATATTTCACGAGTTAGCACGACGAGTGAAATATTTTCAAAGCGAGTGCGATATACCCTTGTATCACACGATAGAAAAGCCATTCAATATTATCATTAATTGTATGACACTGAGTTCCTCACTTGTCACCAATACATGTCCTTTATGTTTTAATTGTATTAACTTCAACATTAAAGGAGAATGAAACCCTGGGGAAATATCCATTTTAATGAAAAGATAGTAAAGAGAGAAGCAATTTAAAAAAAGTTCCATCAAAATCGGTTAAGAAATGAAAAAGTTGTGAAAGTCTCGATTTACTTTCTATGGCGATCCTCAAATTGGCTATTTGCTTCAATGTGGCAGGTTTTTGTGGACAACTCTCCATATGTTTTGTACACAAAATTTCAGATTTTCTCCATTATCTCTCAAGGTACAGCTTGTCTCATTTTTAGCTCTATGTATAACATGGTAAAATGTATTTTACACAACATATGTTGAGGTCACAAAGAGACAAGTAGCATCTTTAGAGATAATGGAGAAAATATGAAATTTTGTGTACAAAACATATGGAGAGTTGTCCACAAAAACCTGCCACATTGAAGCAAATAGCCAATTTGAGGATCGCCATAGAAAGTAAATCGAGACTTTTCAAACTTTCACAACTTTTTCATTTCTTAACCGATTTTGATGGAACTTTTTTTAAATTGCTTCTCTCTTTACTATCTTTTCATTAAAATGGATATTTCCCCAGGGTTTCATTCTCCTTTAAACAGAGGTAGAAAAACTATTATTTTGTCCTTACCCAAGCATCTTGCCAGGGCTGCGCGTAAACATCCCTTGTCTTAGCTTTTGCGCATTTAAACGCGTATTCACATTTTTTATGCGTCACGCACATGCTAAACCATGAGATATGGAGATATATTGCACAGTCGTCCGGGAACTTTTTCACAAAACATGAGATATTGGTTTAAAATTGCACGGTCAGCCAGGTACTTATGCGCAAACCATGAGATACAGCAATTTTTCTGGATGGCTGAAAACCCCTCATACAAATAATAATCATATTTCCATATGGAAAGCAAAATGCTAAATATGCTGTGGTCTAAAAAAGAAATCTTAATACTTTTTCTTCCACTTAAAACATAGATTTTTGTTTGTTGTCTACGTTTTCACAATTTTTTTCCTGCGCTCTTTCACATAAATGTGCTCAAGATATGTCATATATGTGTACGAGTTGCAATAAACAAGAAATTCCATTCAGTCATAGAAATTGAGAAATATAATAAATCAAGCTATTTTGTGCACAATATGAGCAGTGCTAGAATTGTCTAAGATTTCATTGTACCTGACCGATTTTAATATTTGATTTAAAATTTCATATGTGTCTCAAGTGATCCCGAATATTTTCCTTAAAGTTTCACCGATATGTTTCTCCAACTTTTCTACACTAATAAAATCAAGTTGTTATTAACCCCTACCATGCCGTGGGCGGCAAATCCCGCCTAAAATTTTGAGTGTTGAACATTTTGTTTAGGCTCAGAATGGCTTGAAAATTCTTCCTCATACAGAAACCTGTGCCATCAGTATACATGTAATGTTTATTCCTATGCAAAAAATCTTTGCCCAGTTTGCTTGAGAAAAAAACTCTTTGAAAGTTAACATTTGAAAATTCATTTTAGACATTTGCTCAAAAGCTGGTGGCATGGAAGGGGTTAAGGGTTAGATTACTAGACTCACCCTATTGTATATCTGTAGAATTTATGTAGGTTGGTTAGTTTATAGAGTAGAACTGGACCAGGTTCAGCTACAATCACTTGCTCAACGCGAACCTGAAATACGTAGATAACAATATCCTTTTCTGACCATCCATTGGGTAGACTTCATGAACAATAATTAATAAAGCAGAATTGGAGAAGTGATCTTGTTTTTCAGAGATTAGGTAATATTCTGTAAACTGATTACAATCTATAAGATACCAAGGTAGAATTTTCACAGGTACGTTTCTTTCTTTATAAGACTTAGAAGAAAAAGAAATTGCAAGCTGAGGTTATTACTATATGAAATGTTAGCAAAGGTGATTTTTCAAATAGTTGTATAATTCACTCTCTGGATTATAATGCAATCTCTTATCAGTATAAAATGATTACAATGCTAAACCCTTTCTTAGGACCTTCATTTCCTTTAAAATAATACATAATAACAACTGTCCAAATGCACTCTCAACTTTTCAATTAAAATGAAAACCGACCATGTATTTTATTCATATTAATTTTATTTCAAATATCTTATGAATCGTTTCTAAGTTGAAAGCCTCCTAAGGATTCAATCCAACAATCCCTGCAACACTTTTTAAGATGAATATGCTACTGATATCAAATTTATTATGAATGATTTATAAGTTGAAATCATAAAACAATTCTAAGAATGCATACCTTGAACGGTCTGCAGATCCCCTCTGTAATGTGACTCAGAATCTCCTGAATTTCTTCTTCTCTTGCTGATATTGAAAAGAAAAGAAAATTATTATATTCCATCAAATACAACAGCATTAAAAAAGGGGGGGATTACGTGATCCCCTAAATAATCTTGTATTCACAAGCCCCAAAACACTGACTAAAAACATGGTATTTCTAGCTTATCATAATGACAGAATTACACTGTGGCTTTATCATTTCTTAGCATTTAATCAATTTACATATATCAGGATTCAGGATTTCCTTCATCAGGAAAGTCTTAGGCAAGCCATTTTGGTGCTGTCGCTATGTTCGTACAGCAAGATTTGAAAAAAAAAAAAAAACAAACATATCATTGTCATCTCTAGATTGTACAGCAATATTTGAAATATACAATTTCAGCCATATAGACTCCAAGAGCATATGAGAGACATCTTTTTTCATTCTTTTCAAATTGTCTCTGAGCTAAATAATATTAATTCATTGTCAATTTCTTAGCCCCTGTACCAAAAAAGTTTACCAATTTCATTGTATCTAAATATGACTGAATTTGTGATAACAAATGACGAGATAAAAAGTTAAATATAGAAAGAGGGAGAACTTACACTGTGCTGATGCAAGTCTTAACAAGGCTTCAAGATGCTCTTTTTCTGATGCTGAAGCCTGATGCAACCATGCTAACATATCACCAACGTAGCGCATTGGATCATGGGAATGAAGCTCGATGGGACGTGGAGTACCTCCTGGGCCTAAGTACAGAACACAAGAAGAAACAATTCTCTCATTCATATGCAGATCGGGCAGCCACTCTTGATACAGTTCTACAACACATCTCCATCAAGAGTTGCTACGCACTGGATTTTCTACACTATTAAACTGAATTGCAAACTGCAACCCTGGACCAAACACAATACATGTCCCTCACCTTAAACCTATCCTAGAACCAAACTGAAACCCTGGACCAAACACTATACATGTCCCTCACCTTAAACCTAACCTAGAACCAAAACTGCAACCCTGGACCAAACACAATACATGTCCCTCACCTTAAACCTACCCTAGAACCAAACTGAAACCCTGGACCAAACACTATACATGTCCCTCACCTTAAACCTACCCTAGAACCAAACTGAAACCCTGGACCAAACACTATACATGTCCCTCACCTTAAACCTACCCTAGAACCAAACTGAAACCCTGGACCAAACACTATACATGTCCCTCACCTAACCTAACCTAGAACCAAACTGAAACCCTGGACCAAACACTATACATTTCCCCTCACCTTAAACCTAACCTAGAACCAAACTGAAACCCTGGACCAAACACTATACATTTCCCCTCACCTTAAACCTAACCTAGAACCAAACTGAAACCCTGGACCAAACACAATACATGTCCCTCACCTTAAACCTAACCTAGAACCAAACTGAAACCCTGGACCAAACACTATACATGTCCCTCACCTAACCTAACCTAGAACCAAACTGAAACCCTGGACCAAACACTATACATGTCCCTCACCTTAAACCTAACCTAGAACCAAACTGAAACCCTGGACCAAACACAATACATGTCCCTCACCTTAAACCTAACCTAGAACCAAACTGCAACCCTGGACCAAACACTATACATGTCCCTCACCTTAAACCTACCCTACAACCAAACTGCAACCCTGGACCAAACATTATGCATGTCCCTCAGCTTAAACCTACCCTACAACCAAACTGCAACCCTGGACCAAACATTATGCATGTCCCTCACCTTAAACCTACCCTAGAACCAAACTGCAACCCTGGACCAAACATTATGCATGTCCCTCACCTTAAACCTAACCTAGAACCAAAACTGAAACCCTGGAACAAACCACAATACATGTCCCTCACCTTAAACCTACCCTACAACCAAACTGCAACCCTGGACCAAACATTATGCATGTCCCTCAGCTTAAACCTACCCTACAACCAAACTGCAACCCTGGACCAAACATTATGCATGTCCCTCACCTTAAACCTACCCTAGAACCAAACTGCAACCCTGGACCAAACATTATGCATGTCCCTCACCTTAAACCTAACCTAGAACCAAACTGCAACCCTGGACCAAACACTATACATGTCCCTCACCTTAAACCTAACCTAGAACCAAACTGCAACCCTGGACCAAACACTATACATGTCCCTCACCTTAAACCTAACCTAGAACCAAAACTGAAACCCTGGACCAAACACAATACATGTCCCTCACCTTAAACCTACCCTAGAACCAAAACTGCAACCCTGGACCAAACCCTATACATGTCCCTCACCTTAAACCTACCCTAGAACCAAACTGCAACCCTGGACCAAACATTATGCATGTCCCTCACCTTAAACCTAACCTAGAACCAAAACTGAAACCCTGGAACAAACCACAATACATGTCCCTCACCTTAAACCTAACCTAGAACCAAACTGCAACCCTGGACCAAACACTATACATGTCCCTCACCTTAAACCTAACCTAGAACCAAACTGCAACCCTGGACCAAACACTATACATGTCCCTCACCTTAAACCTAACCTAGAACCAAACTGCAACCCTGGACCAAACACTATGCATGTCCCTCACCTTAAACCTACCCTACAACCAAACTGCAACCCTGGACCAAACATTATGCATGTCCCTCACCTTAAACCTAACCTAGAACCAAAACTGCAACCCTGGACCAAACACAATACATGTCCCTCACCTTAAACCTACCCTAGAACCAAACTGAAACCCTGGACCAAACACTATACATGTCCCTCACCTTAAACCTAACCTAGAACCAAAACTGCAACCCTAGACAAAACACAATACATGTCCCTCACCTTAAACCTACCCTACAACCAAACTGAAACCCTGGACCAAACACAATACATGTCCCTCACCTTAAACCTAACCTAGAACCAAACTGCAATCCTAGACAAAACACAATACATGTCCCTCACCTTAAACCTAACCTAGAACCAAACTGAAACCCTGGACCAAACACAATACATGTCCCTCACCTTAAACCTACCCTAGAACCAAAACTGCAACCCTAGACCAAACACAATACATGTCCCTCACCTTAAACATAACCTAGAACCAAACTGCAACCATAACCACATATCTGACAAAATACAGCCCACATCAAATGCCGAGTACTCGGAGTCACACCAAACATTCTTCTGTAAAAATGAAATATCTAGTTTCTGGAAATAAAATCCACAAATGGATTCAGATATAAAGTATCTTCAGGTCAATGGTTAGGAAGAGGTTCATCGTGGTGAAAGATGAAGACGAAAAGGTAATCAGTTGTCTCACGATGTGCACGATGCGGACCCCCGCCGCTGCTATATAACACGCCCGCAGCAGAGTCTATGCTCATTGCCTGACGAAGACTAGCAGTAGCGGTCGAAACGTCGTAGCTTTCCTCGTTTGCACATCGTGAGACAACTGATTACCTTTTCGTCTTCATAAAGTATCTTATGTTTCTTTGTACTTCTGATTATTTCCTTTATATAAGACATCAAGGGCAAGAAGAAAAAAAAGTCTACGAGATAAAAACTAACCTCCTCTAGTTAGGGCATCAATAAATCCTCTAACCATGGCAGTTCTTCTAGCTGTACCAAACTCATCTAAAGCATACCTGAACCAACAAGACAAATACATTGTTATCAAATTGCATGTCACCCAAATGGATTATAATATTCCGCTCTTGTACAGTGTATATTACATTGTAGTATAACGTCCATATGCGCTTCCAAAGAGTTTTGGAAATTATTACCCCAGCTTTTGCTCCGGCAACAGTTATCAGCCCAGAATGCATTTGAAGGAATATCATACCAGGGGAGCGTTTCATGAAAGGAAGTTGTCGGATATTTTATCCGACAACTGTTATAAGCTAGTGAAATCCTTGCATCTAATTGGCTGAGAGCAAATTTGTCGGATGAAATATCTGACAAGTCCTTTCATGAAACGCTCCCCAGGTACCATGTACATCACCTCGGTGGAGTGTGGCAAATGTAGATTAATATCATTTACCTCACCCGGGTGGAGTGTGGCAAATGTAGATTAATATCATTTACCTCACCTCGGTGGAGTGTTGTAAATGTAGATTAATGTCTTGCCAAAGGACGTTAGTGTTGTGTGTAACTTGTGATCCACACTCTACAATACGGTGACTTATCCACTAGACCACAACACCTCTACATCTTCCTTATCAATGTTACCATCCACAACAAACAAACCTGATCAATAGCTACTTAGAGCTACAGTACATGGATTGTTATACCAGTATGTAATGGCTCAACTTGTCTATTGAAGTGATTTATTGTTTGAGTGGCCTGAAAACATGTGGGACATGTCGTAAAGAATTTTGTACCTGCAAGGAAAAGGCACTTTATGAAATATCTTATAGACTGAATTGGATCAAAGTTGAATCGAGAGGATATTAAAGTAGACCCATTATAGGCAATTCAGATTTGTTATGAGATAAAAAATTGAGGTAAATGAATAAATAGAAAGATGTTTGAGCACCTTCGTTTCCAACTGGTGAAAACTCATTAGTTATCGAAGATTAATTGACATCATATTCAAATGGCTTGAGAGATACAACTGAAATGGTAAAAAATTGCATAATGACATCTAAGGTCCTCAATCATAATAACAAGAAAAAAAATATCACTGAAGGTGATCAATACCCCCGCCCCAAAATGCACATCGACACTTGAAGATCAATGTGTGTGCCAAATTCCTGAGCTTTGCTCCAAAAATGAGGAAGTGGTTTGATCTGCAATATTTTCCCGTTTTATTGCTATATGTTTTTGCCATGCTGTTACGATGGCAACGCTGTTTCTGACACTTTCAAAAAATATGTCTTGCACATCTTCACCACAAGACCAAAGTGTGTGCCAAACTTCATGAGCATTGCTTGAAAAATGAGGAAGTAGTTCGATGCGCAAGATTTGCAACAGACCGACCGCCCGCCCGACTGACCGTACGCTGATTCCTATATACCCCTTCAAACTTCCGTTTGGCGGGGTATAATGATGCATAATTGAATTAATGTCTTGGAGAGTACAACTGGATATAGTGGGGGGAAAGTAGGAGCTCACCTGAACAAAACTGGTCTGTCTTGAAGCGCTTCCATGGCCTTGCAATGGAGCAATGTCACCTCAAAAGAATCACCAGTCATGCTTCGACATTCACCTAATTATACATAAAAAGAGAAAGGCAGAAAGAAAATATACAGATCAGCAGTACAAAGAAAGTAATGCAACAAGGGAGAAAAATGGAAGAAAAGAGAATTACAGGCAAAGAAATAAATAGAAGGCGAGAAAATATAGCATGAGCGGGTGTGAGAGACAGAGAGATTGAGATATATGGTGGGACAGAGAGAGAGAGAGAGAGAGGTCAAGTGAGGAACAGGAAGGGAGAGGGGATAAGAAAATATCAGCAAATAAATGATATATATATATTTACCTCAAAAAAAAATTCATTCTAACAATAAAACACAAGAACTAAATATTATAAACCATTATCAACCTTTGGGATGAAAGATTAATGACTACATAAAGGGAACCCATATACCAGAACTAGGAAGCATATAGCAGGATGAAAGCTGAGTAACAATGATAAAGATGCAAGTGAACTATTACTTAGTGAAATATCAGCGATACTTTTCATGGTGGAGAAAGTAAATAGTATGTTTAGTTTTTCAGGGTTACAACATGTAATCTTTCAAGGAATAAGAGCCCCGAAAAGATTGAAACGTTTAAAAGTAAAAAAAATCAAAACATCGAGAAACACAGAGCTCTTAGCGGAGTGCACCAGCGCTTTTCAGGGCTCTTCTTCCTTGAAAGATTACATGGTGTAACCCTGATGAACTATTACTGTCATCTAAAATATCATGCGGACATCACGATTAAAACTACTGTATAAGCTGATATTTTCGCGTACAGATATTTTCGCGAATGGCGACCTCTGCCACATATTCGCGTGTTGTTAAATTAGCGTTCACCACTACACAACAGATCTAGGGAAAGGGATAAATAACCTAAACAGAGTTGATATTCCCCATCTGAAAGTGGAAAAAGCGAATACATTTACACATCGCGGGCACGGGAATTGTAATGGGGCCAACAAAATCTGAGCAAGCAATTGTTAGGGCTAGCTAGCTAGGAACGCTAGGGGATCGCGAAGCGACAACGCATGGTTTGTACTACTAATAGTACAGCACTGTATTGTTCGCCTTGTAAAAATGTGCTCTCGTAATGTTGCATGTTCATATGAGAATATTTTCGTGTGTTGTTAAATTCGCGGGTGATCTTTCATTCGCGAAATTCGCGAAAATAAAACCCTCGCGAAAATAACAGCTTATACAGTATTACAAGGCACTGTCACACACTTTTTCTGAATTGTATATGATAATGTTATATAAGGAAACAATCAACAACTAGACCATCATCATTTGTTTTGTTTATTTCTTTCATAAATAAGATAGGGAGTAGTACCTTGTGTCCATCTATACAATCTCTCATATGCTGTTTCCTGATGTAAGGCCATTGATTCCATTATCTCTAGACTAAAAACAAACAAACATATATTCATGTTAAAACATTTTCCTTTTTTCTAAACAGAAACCAAACACTTGAAAGCTGTGTAGTTATTTATACACAATATGTTAAAGTGTTGGGGAAAACATCAGGGGCGGTATTCTGAAAACTGTGTTATCTTTTGTGTAAAGGAAAACTGTGTCAATTGTCATAACAAATTGAAATTGCACGCAATAAACACTAATCATTGGTGCTTGCGCAGATGTCTCTGTTAACTTTACGCGGGCACAGCCATCTTTGCGCAATCATTAACCAATGACTTGTCCTGATTTTGATTTGTTATGACAATTAATATCGTTTTACTAACATAAAAGTTAACACAGTTTTCAGAATACCGCCCCTGCAGTACAAGCCTGCTAATGTAGCATTTACACTGTTTAATGGTTATTTTCATATTAACTGCAACTTACCCTGCAGTCTGTTGATTGGTTCTCAGTAACACCTTACAATCATTGTGAATCTGTTTGATTCTAGTCAGAGAATGGAAGAAATTCTGCATAGAAACAAAACACATCAAGCAATGTTAAGAAGAAATAAATAATGACTACTTTAAAATATGATTGTATTTGAAGGCTTATTATTTTTATACATAGGTATTAAATCAATAATTCAATAAATAGACAAATTTATAGAGGGATATTAATTGCTAATTGTTTTAACAATGACTAGTCAGACTATACTGAATATTCAAAGCAAGTATCCTAAGAAATAAATGAAACTACCAATCATCTAAATACTCTAGAAGGCACTAAGGTATGGTAAAAGAGAATATTGAAAATGGAGAAAGAAGACAAATAAAATGCTTTATGAAACTGAAGAATTGCCAGACAGAGAACCAAGATGCCTTGACAATTCACAGTGGAATGGGGCACAGTGATACCATAAATTTCATTCTGGATGGGTTCCAAGAAAAAAAAAATAGTGTGGAGCTATATACAAACATAAAACAACAAAGCAAAATGATGAGAAAATAGGGATTAATATCAAAAGTTATCAGTATGTTACTAGTTGTTATGGGAGGAATTAAGCCTGAGTCATATCGAATATTTCATAATCCGGGATTCGACGGCTTTGATTTGATCGAATACCGGTGCATCGATAAATGATGGGCGGTGAAAACAGAGTTGCACACAGTTGCACGCAGTGCATGCACCATGCACCGGTGACCGGTCCGCTGGCATCGCGGGCATATGTATGGGCTCTCTCGCTGCTCGACATTAACAATAGCCCGCTAGCCATTGGCTAGTAAAAATCACAGCGGACGAGCCAAAATCTTAAGTTTCTAGTCCGTATGGCTAGCCAAAATATCACTCTAGTGTCGCACGAAGCGATGCTCATTGTCGACACACCCGACAATAATTCAAATTCAAAGAATTAATAATCTTACCTTGTCTTTGGAGAGCTGAATGGAACACGTTTGTTCGATGCAAAAAAAAAAAACAATACGAAATAAACTTTTCGTCGCTCAATATAATATAGACTCGACTTCATTTAGCTTCAGATCATTCAGAAGTAATTGCCAATTTGATGAGAGTGTGATATTAGTTATTGCGAATTAAGTAGGAACACTCGTACTCATGCCCGTTTTTATCGTGTTCAATTATACAATTGTCAAATTGACAATGCAGAGAGAGTGCAAGAATATTATCGTAAACTTCAGTTCGTAACGACAAAACGATTTTTCCATAGAGAAAGCACAGGTAAAGCGCGACGTCCTCCGCGAGCGAATTAGCGAAAGTTAGCCAACAGTTTGAAGTCGCCTTCACGTTCTCTACTAGTATGCTGTACGTTATGGAGTTTCTTTTTTTATTTGCTCTTTTCATGGTGGCTACGGTAGTCAAAAATCTGGCGGACTACAAATCGATGCACCGGATTTGCCAAAACGAATTCGGGATTCGATGTCTTCGATCAAACACCGGCTAACCAATCGATTCGACTCAGGCTTACGAGGAATGCCCCCCAAAAAAGATATTTGGCTATACAGGAAAATGACGAAAATATACTTTCCAGTGTCGGGTCTAAGACCAGAGAGTCCGAGATCCAGATCCAGATCAAGATCCAGATCAAGATCCGCAGCTCAAGATCGAGATTAAAACATCTGAGATCAAGATCACATATGTCCGAGATCAAGATCAAGGTTATTGATGCCGATCTCGAGATCAAGAACGATATCGAGGTACCCAACACTGAGTCGTGTTTTCGCCGATTGGTGCACGATTTTAAAAGCTTTTACTTTTGATAATTTATGTAATAACAATGTTGATCCCGAGCGATCTCGAGCGAAAATTCTGTGAACAGAAGCTCCAAGATCAAGATCAAGATCAAGACCAACACCTTCGAGATCAAGAACGAGATCGAGGTTACTGATCGAGATCGATCTCGAGGTACCCAACACTGATACTTTCCATAAATAAGAGTCCCAATTTGTGACATTCTTGGTGTCCCGCTTTACACAAGGAACACAAAGGTTTCTGTGGTTCTGAGTATAAGATGCCAATCATGGAGTAAGATTGCAAAGTGATTCTGAGCACAACATTGCATCTTCACTGTTAGAATAGTACTCAATCTTACTCCACTATTTGTCTCTACCCAGAGCCACAAAAAAACAGTGTGTTTTTTATGTAAGCAGGACACCAATAATGTCACAAATTGGGACCCTTATTTACGGAAATACCTGTGTACATGAGAACTAAATCAAGTTTATATTAATGATAGATAATGTTTCACCTCTTGTAGTTGCCCATCTCTTGTTCCTCTTAACACTCTTGCTTCTTCTGGTCTCAGCTGGTATTTAGCCAAGAATGCATCAGCTACCCGAGCTCTCATGTCTAGTCTCTGACTGTCAAGCAAACACAAAAACTCGGCTAAAAATTCCAATATCATAACTAGAAATATCACTGAAGATGATGATTAATACCCCCGCAGGGGTATAATGACAATAACTGTAATGATAACAAGTCTGGGTTTACAAAGCGCTTAATGAGGTATTTAAAATTTCAAAGCGCTTAACAGATATTTTTCATCAGATTTACTGAAGCACACACTGCGTGCTCCACCTCCACTCCATGGGGAGTATTCCTACCATATGGTTACTGAGAGAGCTTATGGTAATTAACAGCACAGTCTATTTACTTATTTTAAAATGTCCCTATTTCTCGAGTGAATATGGAGTGGCAAATCTAGATTAATGCCTTACCAAAGGACATTAGTGCTGTGCCAGTAATTGAACCCACAATCTTCACATAAGATTTAACTCATATACAGCTTTGCAACTGGTCCTGGGGGGGGGGGGGTATTGGGATTATTTGACTACCTTTCATGACATAAATTACTTAAGGGCTATTTTGATCACATTTTGTTCTTCAAATTGGCAACAATAATACTTTTGTTAATTTTACATGATTCTAGTAAAATGTAATGTCTTGAAAACAATATACATGGTTAGGAACTTTGTTGAAACACCCCTCAATGTGTTGCTAATGTAAGGATTTTAAAGCTTATTCTCCTTTTTTTTTCAAATTCCTGCCATCAAACAAAATAGGGTCATGCAACAAAATGGGCATGGTGTATGCAGATTTTTTTTTGCTCTTTCTACTCATTCCTCTGCTATTTTTATTGTTCAGAATCAAAAGTTATTGAGCCAGACCACAAAATGTAGAGTGATGTTGCAAAAGGGTTAAGAAAGAGTAATGCTCAAATAACAGAATAGTAATCTGATGATAAGACAGTGGTGAGTACCAAAACAAAAGAAATATTAACTTTTACAGAATGTCACAAGTGTTTCACAGTATTATTACAAATTGGAAATTGTAAAATCTGAGGAAATATCTTGGCAATATGATACTATAATAATATAGAAACAAGACAAATCATTATATATGTATGAATACTTGATATATTATGAAAAAAAAAAATGACTAACCCTTCTTTCTGGAGTTCTGTTGTTTTGTTTATCAGATCAGCAGTTTGGTCTCTGGCAACCTGTTGAGTAAAAATATGTATTATACCAGATTTAGAAAAAGTTTCATACCTCAATGTGTTGCTAATGTAAGGATTTTAAAGCTTATTCTCCTTTTTTTTTCAAATTCCTGCCATCAAACAAAATAGGGTCATGCAACAAAATGGGCATGGTGTATGCAGATTTTTTTTTGCTCTTTCTACTCATTCCTCTGCTATTTTTATTGTTCAGAATCAAAAGTTATTGAGCCAGACCACAAAATGTAGAGTGATGTTGCAAAAGGTCATATCCTGATAAAGAGAGAGACAGGGTGGGGAGAGGGGGAAGATGGGGGAGAGGAAAGAGAAAGAGAGGAAAGAGAAAGAGAAAGAGAGGAAAGAGAAAGAGAAAGAGGAAAGAGAAAGAGAAAGAGAGGAAAGAGAAAGAGAAAGGGAGGAAGTGAGAAGTAGAAGAGAGAGAGAGAGGGGGGGAGAGAGAGAAAGGGGGTGGGAGAGAGGGAGAAGAGTGAGAGAGAGAGAGGGAGAAGAGAGAGAGAGAGGGAGAAGAGTGAGAGAGAGTGAGAGAGAGAGAGAGAGAGGGAGGTGGAGAGATTGGAAGAGAAGGAGAGATAAAGAGTAATTACCTTGAGTCTCTTGGTCATATCTTGGCAGCTGTTATTCATAGCCTCCACATCTTGATTGATGCTGCCAAGTTGCTACAAGACAACAAGACATAGAATCAAAGGGAAAGTCCACCCTGATACTAAGTTGATTTTAAAAGAAGCAGTAAAATTAAAGAAACAGATCAATCAAAGTTTGAGCAAAATCAGATAAGAAATGAGGAAGTTATGAATTTTTGAAGAACTGTAATCAATTAAACACAAATTGGCAAACTCTGTGACGTATCTTGCGAGTTCCTCTCCCATTTGCCCTTTACACAAAAATTTATAAAATTTCATTTTCTTTGTTTTTGATGAGAGAATAGATTTGTATCATACAGGTTTTGTGTAAAAGCATATAAGTGAAATGATTATATCTACGGTGCATGTATGATAAATTATTTTCTTTAGTGAAAATGGACAGTTATGATTTTTTTCAGTACAGGGCAAATTAGGAGAGGAGCTCGCAAGATACGTCACGGAGATGCCAATTTGTGTTTGATTGATTACAACTTCAAAAATTCATAACTTTCATATTTCTCATCGGATTTTGCTCAAACGTTCACTGATCTTTCTTTAGTTTTTCTGCTTCTTTTAAGACCAAGCTGATATCAGGGTGGACTTCCACTTTAACCCTTTCAAGACACAATTTATTTAAGGGCTAAATTGATCACAATTTATTCTTCAAATTGGCAACAGTAATATTTTTCTTTTAGTGCTACATGGTTCTAATAAGTTGTAAAGTCTTTGAAAACAATATACATGGTTAGAAATAAGTCAAAAAGTTGAAAAAATTGCCAATTTTGATGAAAAACAATGATTTTGAACCTTTCAATGTGTTGCCAATTTAAGGATTTCATAGCTTATTCTCGTTTTTAAAATTCCTGGCATCAAACGCAATATGGCCATGCAAGAAAAATGGACATAGTACGTGTAGAAATTTTTGCTCTTTCTACTCATGCATCTAATAATTTTTAAAAATTAAAGCTCTGAATCAAAAGTTACTGAGCCAAACCACAAGATGTGGTCTATTGTCTTGAAAGGGGTTAAGAGTCGTTCAATTTATTCTACTGCAGAACTTCTTTCTTCCATTATCTTTTCCTTAACATACATGTACATCATACAGAAATCTACTCTTTCATCCTCTTTCATATCATAATTATATTGAAAGACATTTCAAACCTATAGTATTGTAACTACTAATTGTCATATATTTCTCTTTACTCAACACTCCAGAATCCATGCCCATTTGATTCAAAAGGGTTTGGTTGTTTTTTTGTTAGTTCAAGAATCCAATCTTTAAAATTTTTCCCCTTTCAAATCTCATGTCTCAAAACATTTTTAAAAGATTAAAACTTTTAGGAAGAGAGGAGGATATGGTCTACAATTCTTCTTGATGAGAACTGCTTCTTGAGGCCAACACAGAGTAGAATATCATACTTACATCAATCACCACACTAAAGGCATCAGCAAACTGTTCACTGATTGCTAAACTCCTACGTTCAATGTCTCCTCTCAATTTTCTTCGACTGCGTAGGTTGTTGTCCGTGAAGAATGTAGATAGGGCCTTGAGAGCCTCAAGTGCATCCTGGAGGGGTAAAGAAATTAATTAGATCTTATCTATTAAATGTAGCGAAGAGAGACCACTGGTACCCCAGTCCAGAAGCCAGCACCGGTGGAAATGCTATACTACATACACCTGCTCACCTATGTTTTCAGTCCGACGGCAACTTTGGATTTTGCTGGAAATATCAAAAATTCTTCCTAACGGCCATTTAAGGTAAGGTTGAGATTTATTAAAGCTAAATTTTAAAGGAAGTATTTTAAACAGGTCGAGATCAATTTAAAATTTATCTTATTTTCCCCCATACATTTTAGTTCATGCGATAGAAAATATGTAGTTTTATTGACATTGTTCATTCTTACTGGTTAATAAGCCCCCAATTACTTACCAATTAGTTGACTTAAGCGAGGTTGACTGTATCATGTTTTGTACTTTTTGTACATCATACTAAATGTATGATTCTTGAAGTTGAAATTTTCAACATTTATAACTTCTTTGTCATTTTACACATTGATAGGAAATAATGGCTATTGTAGCTAATATGCCCAGTAATCCTCAAATTGGCAAGAATCCTACCTAGGATATCAAAAAAACAGAACGGAGGTATAGATAGGATTTGTATGGAACAGAGGTATATAGTGCAGCAAGATCAGATTCGCTGTCAATTGCTTGTGGTCTAGTGGTAAAGGCATCTGATCAGACTGTCAGAGTATTCTCTTTCTACACTGCACTCGCGTTAAGGTCCCGGGTTCGAATCCCGCTCTTTCTTGCTCATAATTTTTTCAGTCATGAATCGATAACGATAGCGTTTATTCCGTTATAAACATGATAAATAACTGAATTTCAACAATGAAAACCAAGAAACTTAATTATTCACTTGTTCAGGCGGATTTAATGGCGGCTGGGCATAATATTAATAACGACTTTGGCCGAAATAATTTTGAATTTAAATGTTTTGGAATGTGTATTAATGCAAAATTCAACTCAAGTATTTGCGATCAATTCAACTCTCTGGGCTCACTCAGCCGCGATTTTCTGCCAAGGCGGAGTTCGCCCGGATCCGAGTGACTAGTTTCACTTCGTTCAGCAACATTCCTTTGTGACCACACACATTGATTCGAATACATGGGACTGGGCTTTGATCTTACCTTGTCATTTTCAAGTCTTGTCTCCAAGATCTTGTTGAGTTTGCGGGATAGCGGGTTACTGGTTCCTTGAGAGGGCTCTATACCTCCTTCTGGAGGGGTTGTTGTTGATTTTCCAGACATATTACTAATTATGCGACTTAATTACTTCGTATTATTTTCCGGTACGTGGCAAAAATCCGCGATCCCAAAGGCCAAGCATAGCTAGCTATATCAACTATATACGGTACGCAGTACGTCCGTACTGTATATTTTTTTTGTTTTCAGAAGACATTTCATACAATATAAATAATCTTCACATAAATATAACTACTAATTAACTGAAGTTTTATATTTCAAAACAATAATACAAATAACCTTTCATGTAAAATATATACGTGTATTGCAAATAGAAATACACATTCAAGAAGAATAAGATTCATATATTTAATTAAGTTACACATTTCATACAGAAAAAAAAGGAAAAGGACAATTGAAATGTATTTTCAATAAACAAATCGCAAATAAAGTTTTATATTTCGTACATTCTTTTTTTAAAAATATTATTAGGTCTTTTTTTTATAATGTAAAACTTTTTTTGCGATTTTTTTATTGAAAATACATTTCAATTGTACTTTTCCTTCAGTTTTGTGTGCTTTTTGTAATGAAATGTGTAACTTAAATAATATGAATCTTATTCTTGAAATGTGCATTTCTAAGCTATTGGCAGATATAGCTTGAAATGTGAAACTTCAGTTAGTAGTTATACTTATGTGAAGATTATTTATATTGTATGAAATGTTGGTTATACAGTGCGTATAAAAAAAACGCAACAAGATTTGATTTCAAATTTGTGAAGATTGTGTTAACTTTACACCAAAGTGAGTAGCAACATCTTAAAACCACATATCTCCTCTTTCCAATGATATCTTATTTATTCCTACACGGTCATGGATGGCTGAGTAATCATTCTTTTTGGACAATGGGCCAAATTGGACTTGGGACCAAGTTTAGACACTGCAAGAATCAATGCACCTTATCAGAAATTAACTTAACAAATGGAATAATGAAATTAATAATCGCAGCTTACCATTGTCTTCTTTCGGATATCTCTTTTTAACATTACATCCCATGCCCCTCAACATGGCCCCCAATCCTTTCCACACACAGATTAATTAGCTCTTTTCTCCATCTCACGCACAGCCCTGCGAATCATTGGGGATTGGTGGCGTAGAGCTTCAAACTCATCAGTGATTCTTTGTCTCAGAGTTGCAATGTCAGGTGGAGGTGTTCAAAGTGTTCATTACCCCTCCACCTGACATTGCAACTCTGAGACAAAGAATCAATCTTCACAAATTTGAAATCAAATCTTGTTGCGTTTTTTTTTATACGCACTGTATTGTATGAAATGTTTGAACTAGTTATGTTCAGTTTTCTTTATGAGAAAAAATAATAAAAACTTCTGAAAACAAAAATATCCGTCAGTCAGTCGATTACGGAAGGCTCCCACCCGATGGCGCTGTAACCGTTTCTGTCAGAGCTTATCCGTGTAAGCTTTGATTTTTGATTTGATTTGAATTTATTCTCATATTTCACAAAATAAGTAAAATATAAGACAATACATTTGATAATAACAATACAGTGTGGCAAAGTAATTCAGTATAGCAAAAAATGCCAGTAGATTGTAACAATGACAATAAATGAGTTCGAATTACTTTTCAAATATGTACATTTTATAATACCTTAATCCGCTCTCCATTTTTATGTCTGTTTGTATATAATTTACCATGTTACCTAATTATTGTGTATTTTGCATTTTCATGTAGAATGATTTGTTAAACTGCAGGGTGCCTTTGGAAATCAGTTTTGCATAACTGAACCGGCTAACCCTGCAGTATGAAGTAAGACAAAATATATAAATAAATGAATAAATAAATCATCATCATCATCATCATCATCATCATCATCACCAACATCATTCATCATCATCATCATCACCAACATCATCATCATCATCATCATCATCATCAACATCATCATCATCAACATCATCATCATCATCATCGTCATTACCATTATCATGTGCGAAGCACGTCGGAGTGTTAATAGGCATATTGTACGACTGTGTAAACAGCAATAAATAAATAATAACAATGACAACTTCAGAATTAATGAGGTCCATGTTCATTTGATTTGTTTGATTGATTTTATTTCTGCATGATACAAAATATAATAATATTACAATATATATATATATATATATATATATATATATATATATATATATATATATATATATATATATATATATATATATAAACACTTGTCAGACATTAACAATTTACTTCTAAATACAAAGAAAATATGTATACAGTATGGGAAATTAACATTTTACAATAATACAGGATTTGTGAACGCAGGAGACCTTCATCGAGCGAGTTGCTTGATTGTCGATGGCGGCCTCAAAGTAAAAAAGCTACATAGAAAAAAATAAAAATAAAAGAATAAAAAATGGAGAAAAGAGGTCATGAGGGCAGACCTATGGATTGGCATTATATATTTGGTTCATCCCAATACCACCCCCAACACACACACACACACACACGCATCTATGTTTTCTATTGTTCGAATTTCAACCAATGACTCCACTATTGAATTGCGTCACAGAATTCATTGACGGAATAAACGTCACCAATAAGCCAGTTCGGGGTTAGCGCATGGTACAAATGACCCCAAATATCCACAGATATTTTAGACATGGAGGGTCCCTTTATGTGCACTTCAGAAAAATAACTCTGGGAGTGATAGAGGTGCCTCATGAATAGCTTTTGTTTCCCCCTTTAAAAAGAATACTTCCACCTGGATATCATGGAATGCACCATTAGTGCATAATTGAATAATGTTACATGACATTCATGAGCACATATCGAATATTAGTGTCAGTGGGTTTTAGAATTTGGTACAGATGACCTTTATCTGCTCATGCTCAGATTGCATCTCCGAAGTGGCTTATTGTTGACAACCGATGACCTATTGAATTACTACCGAGGACCCATTGTTCTCTTTGTTCGATTGTCATCGGTTTGAATGCGTAAACATGTACACACACACACACACACACACACACACACAACACACACACACACACTCACACACGTTTACATGGCTTTACTTCCGAGGACAACTATTGTTCCTCTATTGTTACTCGTCCTCGGACAGTCGACGGAATAAGGCATAAATTCATTGTTCGACGTTCGAGGACTATTGTCCGCCTTCCGAGGACCATTGTTGTCATGATTTTTTTTTTGTTCTCTGTCCGAAAATGTCCTCGGACATAATGCTAAACAAACGCACGCACACACACACACACACAGCTTTACATTGCTTTACTTCCGAGGACAAGTATTGTTCCTCTATTGTTCCTCGTCCTCGGACAGTCGACGGAATAAAGCACAAATTCATTGTTCGACGTTCGAGGACTAATGTCCGGCTTCCGAGGACCATTGTTCTCATGATTTTTTTTTTGTTCTCTGTCCGAAAATGTCCTCGGACATACCGCTAAACAGACCCAAACATACATACGTGTTTCCACCGGAAAACGAGGACTGTGTGTCAACATTACCCAACCGTGGACTTATTCATAATTAACTATTCCCCGTTATTTTTCATTTGTTTTTGAAGAGAATAATCCTGCAAGACTAAAAATAAATCCCGATCAATTTCCGGGCGTGCCCGTTTGTTGGATATTTAAAGTGCGTAAGCCAAAAAAAAAAAAATTACACACGAAAAATTTCACTACCGCCCAAACGTGGACTCTGCTCATTTATGCTCGTATAAGGTCAACAGCGTAGTTAGAAGCTAAAAATAATAATTAATTAATATAATTTGTTATATGAAATTTCAAATATTTCAATTTTTATAGATGTGATAATAAAGAATCCCTTCCTTGTATGAAAATAAGTTACAATAATGATGATTTTACACGTTCCATATGGAGTCAAACCATGTTTTACATTATTGAAGCAAAAAAATGAAATATATGATATTTCATATAATAAAATACATAAGGAAAATGAGTGCATGACATCATCGGTTCACTCATTTGCATACCGCCTATGTTATGCATATCCCTGTTTCATGAAATAATGCAAAACTTCAAAATGCCGTAACTTTCTTATTTTACATCCGAGTTTGCAGTTTTGCACTGTTCAATTTGCAATGCACCTGCCGCTGCACAAAACGATAGTACGCTTTCATGACGCGCAAAAGATCAAGACCGTATACAAGTCTTTTGTACGCGGTCTCAACGTCAGCAAATTATATTAAAATCTCGTGTCAGCCGGGCTTTAATAATAATTTGTCACAAATGGAAAAAAAGAGCCGAACTCGTAGGTTATCATACATGTAATACCATATTTGCCCTTGTCTGATAAGTGCAATTTATATCGTTACTTACATTGATAAATTAGCACTCAATGAGAGCTGAAAGGCATAATGATTAATTTCCACTTATAGTAGGCGTACTTAGAATTTTTAATTGGTTTGTTGAAAGGACGCTTTTCGTAGGGCACTTGTATTATGAATTTAGATGAAATTGGCAATTGTTTCTTCTTTTGGCTGACTAAAGATTAATTAACGATAGTTGCTCCCTGTTCAAGCCTAGCTTCTCTCCAATAAATTTGCAAGAGCAGTCTTACGAGCTGGAACTTTTAATGAAGTTTCATGCCATACTCTTTCTAGTGTGCAATTTCTTCCTGAAAGCTTAGGAACAAGGCCCTCTTTTTTTCAAAAGAAAAATTATTTTCAATCATGAGCTGATTTTTTTCTTCATAAAAGAGGGGGATTCTGTAGAAATAAAAGGAATATTCTATAGATACATGATGATCTACATCACATTTTGCGGAAAACTGGAGGCCTATTTAATGTACAAAAGATTTTCACTTTAGTTTTGAATAATGTGAATAAATATCAAGGGGACATTAAAACCGGAAACAGGATTATTATCACCGAATGGAGATGGTGGAAAAATAAATATTAGGCCTGCAGTGTGTTTAAAAATCCGCTCTGGGTAATAAAAGAGAATCATTCAGTAAGAAGTCTGGGACGATTTGACGTCAACCCCAACAAGCACACCCCCATCTCTCTCTAAAGAAAAAAGGGAAAGAAAAGAAAGAAAAAACAAAAAACAATTCAATTGCTAAACTAAATTTTACCGGGAAACACTTTCTCCATGTTGCCTTTTAGTTCAGCTGCCTTAAAGACAGTAGGCTGTAAAGAATGAACTGTCAGTTACTGCAACAAAATTATTTTAGCCCAGATGAGCTCCTTTAATCTATCCGGTAATAGCTTAATCTGCTTTATTGAATAATTCTTAGAATTTCACAAAAAATATAAGTGAATATTAATAATAACAACAAAATAGGTTCGATTTAAACTCGAAATCTGAGCAACTTACATAAAAACTTTTTTTTTTTTTGGGGGGGGGGGGGCGGGGGTACAAGACTGTCAATTAAAAAAAAAAGGGGTATCTTGTACTTTTTTTAAAACGTTCTCTGAATTTTGATAATGACGAAAATACATGAATACATGAAGTTTTTTAAAAAGAGACAAATTATACTGGATGCCATTATCTTTCAAGTTTTTTCGGTAGGAAATACCATTGCTCGCATTCACAATAAAAAAAAAAGGAAAAAGATGTTCTGCCGCGATCAAGCCCATATCGCGTTCCATAGTCACGACCAATTTTTGGTCGGATTTTGGTCTCAGCTCCGATCCGGTGCTCGAAGAAGCTCGAAGAGATGTTAATGAATTCAACGTTGCAAATCTGCGGTTGATCAATACTGGGCCAAATAAAAAATAGTATACTGCAACGGCATTTCGGTTATATTTTTTTCAAATTACTCCATGAATATGAACTGAACACGTCCTCGGCCTCGCAATGACTTGGGCTTGGCCTTAGTAGCTCTTCCTCCGGCCTCCTCCGCTCCCGTGCAGTCGAAACACACATCTTCGTTATGAGGACGCAGTTGCAGTTTCATTTTTCTGCTGAGTGGCATATTCAATACCGTTTGTAGCTCCTTCTTGGACTTGGTAAGTAGACTTGGGGTAAGCATGATCAGGAATCATGATCAGATGATCATTTATACATGAATGGAAATAATCTGATTGCTTTTATTTGTATAGATTATTGTAAATGTGACACTACTGACCTGAGTGAGGCTCTAGTCATTTGGGTGTGAAACGCACATTGCATTATGAACATGATGAAAGAGACAACAACAACAACAATGCAGCAAGCCATGAACAGATTAAGAAACATCCTAACTTTTCTAGGCTAGGGTGTGTGGACGTTTTTATGAAATCAGCTATTCTTTGGCTTTCAGGATTTTTGAATAGCACAATATGTAGAAAAGGTTTAAATGATTAAAGGAGAATTAACCTCAAACAATAAAGACGATAGTGTTGAAAGGTGTTATTTATTCCTACTTGTTAGACTATATGGCTTCGCGTCAAAATATACGAGATCGATACGAATCAAGATTTTCTGAGCAAAATTTATCATCTGCTAGCAATATGTATCGTCTGCTAGCAATACATGGGGGCTGCCATTTTTTTATGTGTACAAGAAGATTTTCTTAATCCAAATGCCCAATTGCCTTTTTCAAAATTAAAAACCCATTTGAGATTAAAAATATAGAATAGATATGTCAATTTATTTTTAAACTGAAGATTTCCTTATATATTTCTGTTGAAAATCGATATTCGCTTAATATAAATCTATTTTCTAGATACTGTGACGCAATGGACGGAGCAAATTAATTCAAATTTTATGGATGCTTCTTCCCTGAGCATCTATAGCAGCAAACTATGCATTCACCTGCTTTCGGATAATGGGACTTGAAAAGTCAGAATGCATGCTGCATACTGCTCTGTTTGGCAAACCCAAGAAAATAGATTTTTGTTAAAGGAGAATGAAACTCAACATACATTAGCTGATAATCATGTGGAAAATTGTCAGCCTGTTCAAAATATCTTGAAAATACTCTGATTTGATTACTCAGTAAGGAGAACAGTCTCTCTAAAGTTTGCAGATTTCTTGCTAGATATTATCCCATGGGGGCTGCCATTTTGAAGCAACTGTGATGTCATTGCAATACATGTCATTTACCTGTACACAATGGATAAGATGTTGCATAATGAATAGCTATTGTACAACTAAAGCCACCCATGCAAAATGGCAGCCATCTTGGTACCCCCATTGTCTCTCACAGGTGATATCTAAGAGCAGTTGTAGATCTTTGTCACTTCTTTGAAGAATTGACAAACCTTTGTCAGACCAAGCAACTTACAAGTGCATGCCAAATCCTGCTTAACAAAAGAAACAGCTGAACCAAATATCTTGACACAAATAGGTTATATGACAGGATAAAAGTATCTTCATTTGAATGTACATGACTACAAAAATGGTTTATTATGAGAAAATCCTGTGTCATGCATTCCACAGCTGATCATGAGTGTCACGGTAGCTAGTGTATAGGTCAGTGGGTATCTCACAAATAGAACTGTTCTGACATTACTTTGTAAAGAAAATGGCAGCCCCCATGGGATAATGTGAAGCAAGGAAGCTGCAACTTTTGGAATCACTATTCTCCTTCTTAAATAATCAAATAGAAGTAATTTCAAGATATTTTTAATAGGCTGACAATTATCTACATGATTATAGGCTAATGTTTGTTGCCTTTTATTCCCCTTTAAGCAAAACCAGACAATTTAAAAGTATCATTATAAAGATTTAATTTTTATAAATCATGTAAACACCCACTTTATATTTTTCGTCACATATGGGATTTTAGGTAATGAAGAAAATCAATTTAGGTCTTGGATTCAAAATATCTTCCTGACCGGAACATTTCTCAATGGTTCATGTACAAATCCAAATCAGCAAGAAAATGGCAACCCCCATGTAAATGAGTAGGAGACGATACCGGGTGTTGGAATATCTTTATTTATACCCTTTTCTGATATCTTATTAGAAAATGATTTAGGCCAATAAGTAGGAATATATTACACCTTTCAATATAAGTAAATTTGTACTCAGGGGTTAATTCTCCTTTAAGTATACCGAGTTTCATGACTTACATTGTTACAACTAACGTTACAAGTAGCCTATTTCAGCTCAAATATATTTCCACCTAAGTTAAACTTAAAGTTCATCATTTTTTCAGAAAAAGTTGAAGAGTCCCTGAATCAGGTAATCTAGCAAATTTAAGAAAATTAAATCTTGCTTAGAGCAATTTTGTTGTCTCTATTCGACTGCTGTAAAGGTGAATGTTGGACACAGTCCCACATAGGCCAAGGGCCTATGACTTGAGTGTCCGGGTGGTATATGTCAGCGATACGTCACAATAAAAACTGGTGCGGCAATATGCGGAGGTAATAGATGGCAGGATTTGTTGGCAAGAACCAGTGGCGGATTTAGGGGGGTGGGCACATCCGGCCCGTGCCCCCCTTTTGAAAGAAAATTATCCATGTACATTGTGCTCCCTCTTTTTTTTAATTGTGCCCCCCCTAATCGAAAGTGATTTAGCCTTCTCTTTTTTTGCTTTGCCACAGAATGTAGGAAGAAAAGTGGACCCCAAATATCTGTTATTTTTTTTTTTGGGGGGGGGGGGGGCTTGTCAGAGAATTTTGGAGGAAAAGTGGATAGTCGGACCCAAAAAATCTGATAACCTTTTTTTTGTTTTGTTTTGCTTGTCACAAAATTTTTGGAGATTTATGTGCCCCCCTTTTTACAAATCCTGGATCCGCCCCAGGCAGGAACAGTGGTAAAAAAAAAATTCTCATGTAATGTTCATTGTCAGCGGTGGTTGTGCTTGTGGGCATTAGTGAATCACCCACCCCCGCCCACCCCTGAGGTAAAGAAGAGTATAGAATGTCATGAGCAACATGGAATTTGTGCTTCATATTTCATTAAAAAAAATAAAACATGCATGAACTTTATCTAAAAGCCAAAATTTAGGATGACCAACAATCATTACGAGGAAGAATGATTGTGACAGTAATTAGTATAAAATAATAAACCGTCATATTACTAGCATCATCTCCATTCGCCATCAAAATCATTGTAGCGTTCTTGATTATCAACCGTCAATCTTATGCATCATCGTCACCATGCTGAACTTCATCACTCATCGTCATCAACAGCATCGTCACCTGAATTTATCATCACAAACTATCAACATCTGGGGAGCATTTCATGAAAGGGAGTTGTCGGATATTTTATCCGACAACTGTTATAAGCTACTGAAATCCTTGCATCTGATTGGCTGAGAGCAAATTTGTCGGATAAAATATCTGACAAGTCCTTTCATGAAACGCCCCTCATGATAACATCGCCACTATGAATTCATTCATCATGTTCTAATTCATCACAGTCTGATCACAAACTCTCATCACCATCATGAAATCAATCTCACTGTCATACATTGCATTGCGTTAATTCTCGCTACCTCAAATATGCAATTTTCGACGTAGAGGCAATATTATGCATGGAAATAGTCCGGATCTTCGTCAACTTCACTTCCGGTCCGTATTGAAATACTACGGCTTATGAATAAAATGAGTGCTAAAATGCTTAATTTTTGGATCGCATGACATACATGTAAACCACTCAAATTTTGAAAATGCAACCAATTGTCTCAATAAATCATGGTATCTTTTCAAACATGTCGGTTAATAATTTATACTCAAACTCAAGGATTTTTGTAATACCTGTGTACATTTTCAATGCAAAAAGACAACACTTGTCGACCCAATCGGGATATTGTCAGTACTGTGCATGCGTGGTTTGCAGGACAAACGCCATCTGTTGGCGAAATAGCGTATTTGGGGTAGCGAGAATTCAATCACACAGACATCTACACATTCTCAGATCGTGCGTGCTTTCCATTCACTCATGTTTATGTCTGTAAGGTCTGTCACAGTAGGACTACATGTAAACACAGTCTGCGTACTGTCCCAATTTGTCACAGTCGGCTTCAGGAATTTAAGTTTCTTTTCATATAAAACTCTTTAATATAAAAATTGAAAATAAAATTTGTTAGCTATATATTTTCTTCACATTTAATATATATATTAAACGTGTGCTTTTAATGTTGAAATACAAAGAATATGATGTGAGTTTCTGTATGTGTTATTATTCTCACATAAATTTTGAATGTTCAACGCCAGTGATGAGGAATTCCAATGACGTTTCGTCCACAAATACGTCACACGACTGTGGGAATCCAAAAATATGGCCTCTTCCAAAACACACTCGAGGAGCTGTGAATACTGCTGGAAAATCTGTTTTCCTTCTATGGAAACCATTTTATGAGGGGGGGGGGGGGGGGGGATATAGGGATATTTGGGAAGGGTGAGAATTCTTCTTTTCCTCACATGGCTTTGTTTCATGGGTTTTGGATTCTTTTGCCAAGATGTAGAATATATATATATGCACTGTTTCTGCATTTTATGAATTATTTAATATCAGATATTATTATGTCACATCAAACACATGAATTCCTCTTCAGTTTTTCTTTATCAAGAGATTAAAATTACTTTTTGTCTTTAGCAACATATGATAATTTCTTATATGACACAAAATTCATTTAAAACTGCCATCGGGATCACATTTTTTTGTTAGTTTGAAAGTCGCCTCTGCGTTAAAAAAAAAATGCATCAATTTTTTGTACTGATCCAGGATAAAAACAGCTGACAGATTTGGCCAAACTTCAGAAACTGTAATATTGAGTACTGTACATGTAAATATTTATCATATGTTATGTGTTTTGTTTTCATATCTAACATTCATTTTGTCGTAGAGCTTTTGGATGAGGTACCTCAGTCATTTTGCCCATAGGCACAGTGCTTAAAGGGAGCCACATTCGCTTGCCCCTGTTGCAAGGCCGTGCATAACAACAATCTTGGAGCAGCGAACAAAATTGCCGTCGAGGGTGGGGTAGTTTGTCAGTTGGGTTGTTCAGTTCGTCTTTCTTCGGTCGAATGCGTATCACTGCAATTGCGTGCTTGTTTACCGAAGATGTACGGAGATTCCCGAATATCACCCGAGCCGGGCCAAGCTCCAAAACATCACGACTGGCGACTTTTTGGCCCCTTTAAAGTGTACCAATCACCAAAAAAATGTTTTGCTCTGTATATTTAGGGGTTCCATGCCACTACATTTTTTTTTTTAATATATGAGCTTCAAATGTTGATTCTATATAAGAGATATTGCAAGTTGAAATGCACTCCCAATAAATGAAACTGTGACTTGTGAGGAGACCAGTCAATGCACCTGTTTGCGCTCGCATGGATTAATGGCCCACGCAGAACCCAACTCTGAGTTGGGTTCCGTGCGAGGGGTCTTTATGTTTTTCCTTCATTTTCTTCATACTCCTTAAATACTTTTAAATACTGCCAATTTAAGGAGTTTAAAGCTTTTTTAAAATTTCTAGCATCAAACACAATATGGTCATGCAACAAAAATGAAAGTAGTGTGTGCAGACATTTTTGCTATTTCTACTCTTGCATTTGGTATAGTTTGCAGAGCTCTGAATCAAAGGTTACTGTAAACTTGAAATATTTCGTGGTGTGGAAATTTGAAATTTACGCGTATTTCGCGCATCATGAAATGTGCATGAAAATAAAAAAACATGCGAATAGATTTGTTTATGTATTCTTTTGCCTATGAGCCTAGCGCGTCAGCGAAATTAAAAACATGTGAAATTCACTTTACTCAGCCGAGTGCGAAAAACTAATCTCGCAAAAATTTCCACTTTTACAGTATTGAGGCACCCCACAAAATGTGGTCCATGGTCTCAAAAGGGTTAAAGACAGGCAGAGAATCACTTGACTACGGTTACTACGGGAGGCATGGAGGAGAGCCTCAAAAGTAAGAAAAATATTATAAAACTCCTCCAAACAGACAGACCTTTCTAACAGGTAACTAGATAACTGTACCACAAAGCTTTCTATCCCATTTCTGGGATGCAAATATAAAATACATCATAGTATACATAATTAACGTTGCATATATACATGTATTCATTATAACCTGCATAAAATATTCAAAGGTGCAAGTGCATATTCACATAACAAGAATATCCAATAGCAATTACAATACATGTATTAAAAAATTGTCCTCGATTTCACCGTCCATCAATTTATCGGTGCACCGGCGTTCAACTGGAGCAAAGCCATCGATCCTCAGTTCACAAAATAATTGATATGACTCAGGATTACATGTAATAATGCAATTATTAATATACAGCATCTCCCGATATCTATAAATAGCCTCGCATAATATGGTATTTGGGAATGGTATGAAGCACTCGCACATGTACGTCTAAAGGGACCAAAAGCTGGGGAATACACATCTCAAACTGCTCCTCAATAATCTGTGGAAATTGGACATCAAAAATAAGAGTTTGCAAAGTATGGAAATTAAAACCTCACTTACCAGCAAGTTGTCAGGGAAAGCTCATCTGTCCCTTTTTAAAATATAATTCAATCGTATTCCTGTATGCATGATTCACCTCTGAATGTTCCTGGCCATAACCCTTGTTTTTTGCTTGATATGTAATTATGTACTGAAAGTGGCAACATGACTCATACAAAAAGATATATTTGTGAATTTGTCACTTTACATACATACTTTTACGTACATGTATACATGTTTTTGTTTTTGTTTTTGTTTTTGTATTTGTATGTGTGTGTCTGAGGTGTTTACTCCGAAGGTTCTGAATTCTGAAAGTAAAATAGGGTTCGTAACTCTGTAAATGAAATAGAGTTCGTAATTCCGTAAAGGAAATAGGGTTAAATTCTGAAAATGAAATAGGGTTCATAATTCTGAAGGATCCTATTTAAAAAAAAATACATCTATCATAAAACCCTACATCATTTTTCAGAATTATGAACCTTTGGATAAACGAACCTTCAGAATTACAAAGTAACAAACCTTTGGAATAAGAAACCCTTGAATCGTTAACCTTCAGAGTACTAATGGAACAAATGTTCAGAATTATAAACTCTTATTTCAATTTTTGAATAATGAACCCCTTGGTATAGGAGTTTTGTGTTTCAGAATTATGAACCTTCAGAAAAACAAACCTGATGAAAAATGAGGACTCCCTTTTCATAGTGGGGAGAAAAACAAAATTGTCCTTGAAGTATGATATTTTCCAAATCTAAGTAAGATATAATAAGCAAACAGAAATCCCAACTGTACAGGGCTGATTTAGCTTTGGGGTCATAGAAAATTATTTAGAACAAGGGGTTGTCTTGTGTTGCATTTATAAAATTCTAGTGAATTTAAGAGTATCATCTTGCCTTCGAACTTTTCTTGTGTCAAGCCCTGCCTAATACCATGGATCATATTCATGTGATCATATATGATGCGGTTAGAGTCATTACATGCAATTGATGATCATAAGATTAGTTTGGCATTGACATACATGACATTAGACTGCCTTCAATGTCGAGTGTGTCAGTAATGTAGCCCACAACACTCACAGTGCTCATGTCATTCAGTCAATTAGATTCCTGAGCTGAACTGACATCTCAAGGCGATCTGTGCTGTTGTCTCCTGCTAGTAAGCCAAGGATGATACATAGTGTTGTCATAGAAACAGATGCCCTCTCAAGTTCAGACACACTGTGATTATTAGCCCCCCCCCCCCCCTCCTCCCTGTTCAGTTTAGGAAAATTCTGTGTATACCTAATAAAGCGAAAACCGAAAAGCTGAACATTGAGTGATTATTTTTTTCAAGTCTGAACAGTGCTTGACAAAATATTGTAACAGTAAAGCCAAACTTTGTATAGCAAAACAGATGTTTGAGCATCGTTTTTAATGAAAACTCAACAGAGAATCAGTTTCCTCTTTAGTGTGGATGTCATGCACATGTAGTGTGAAAACGGTGTAACTAGACCGGGCTGATTGTGAGTGTGCGCTAATATTGGAAACGGCCTGCTGTCATCTTATTCTTGTATCGTCAACAAAAACCACGACATAAGCAGACACTAAACGCATGGTTTCATCTGATATCCCCAAATCTATTTTCTTCTTTATGTTCCTATTCACAACATTTTTTATACCCCCGCCAAACGAAGTTTGAAGGGGGTATATAGGAATCAGTCGACGGTTGGGCGGGCGGGCGGTCGGTCGGTCCGTTGCAAATCTTGCGGATCAAACTACTTCCTCAGTTTTTGACCGAAAGTCATGAAATTTGGTACACACATTGGTCTTGGTGGGAAGATGTGCACGACATATTTTTCGGATGAGTCGGAATCTGCCTTGCCATGGTAACGGCATATATATGGCAGAAAATCAAGTAAACACCTTGCGGATCGAACTACTTCCTCAGTTTTGGACCGAAAGTCATGAAATTTGGTATACACATTGGTCTTGGTGGGAAGATGTGCAAGACATATTTTTTGGATGAGTCGGAATCTGCGTTGCCATGGTAACGGCATATTTATGGCAGAAAATCAAGGAAACACCTTGCGGATCGAACTACTTAGTTTTTGACCGAAAGTCATGAAATTTGGTACACACATTGGTCTTACTGGGAAGATGTGTACAACATATTTTTTTGATGTGTCGGAAGCTGCGTTGCCATGGAAACGGCATATCTATGGCAGTAAATCAGGGAAAAATCTTGCAGATCGAACTACTTCCTCAGTTTTCGACCAAAAGTCAAAGGCTGTTGTCACGGGGCGGGGGTATTAATCATCATCTTCAGTGATATTTCTAGTTTTCATCTGTACATGCCTATTTACTGCAATAAATCATATATACCTACCTATTATGCCTGTAGTCTTGACTACGGGACCCCTTCGAGAATTATCACACATGTGTCACAAAATTGTGCGCACCCCCCGTAATCCTATTGTCCCCTTTGCCACTCACGCGCGTCAATACGCTACGGCCATCTTCCTCTTTCTTGCTCGCCCCCGACGAGTTAGGACGTATTGTCACAGCGCTCCTGAAATCAGGTCGTATAGTATCTTTTTGGTGCGCTTTTTCACATAGTTAAAGCACTTTTAGGTACCTATATTCGTTTAGATTATAGTACTTTGTGTTTTATTAGTCACTCTTGCCGATTGCAAGGGATTTTTTGATTCCCTTTCTTGGCATTTATTTTTCTCTTTCACGGTCAGCCCCACGTAGATACTTCCGTGTTTGCGGGTGTTTCCGTTTGTCACCGAGCCTTCGGGTTCGGTGTTTGTTCTTACGGTTTAGGCTGTGAATATTTATTTAGTGCGTATCTCCCAAATAAACTTTAGTTTTATTTACTGCATTCAGTTGAAGTATTTCTTAATTTGAAAAGTATACTTTATTGTCTGTTTTATTGCAGTGGTATGAATTCGGAAGAAGAAGCAGCTGGGTCAAGGAGACCTGCTTCTTCCGAAGAGTTGTCTAGCAAGACGACTCGGCCTTCCAGAACTTCCCCGAGTACAGCGGTACGCGGGGGAGGGAGGAGGGCTAAAGGTAAGTTGCCTAGTGGTGTTCCCTTGCAGAGTTTGCCAGTTTCGGAGCTTGCGGCTTCGGGACGGGTGGCGTTAACTGAATCGGGATTGTCAACTCCGAAGCCTGTGGTTTCGGGGTGGGTGGCGTCAGATTCTAGTGGTTTGGATATCTCGAATCCAATCCCCGGTCGCTGAGACCAGAGGGGGGGGCTGTTGTTTCCCGTACGGTAGCGTTCACTCGCTCTGATCCGTTAGGGGAGACGCGCCCCACTACTGCAGGGCAACCCACGGGCTTAGTCCATGTTGGTCTGGGTTCTCAAACCCTAGCCCCCGGCAAACGCCATATGGGGGAGCGAGTACTTCCTGGGCTGTCTCAGTTGCCAGCTAATGGGAATGCTCGAGCTAACAATGTTGGTCTGGGTTCACAAACCCTAGCCCCCGGCAAACGCCATATGGGGGAACGAGTACTTTCTGGGCTGTCTCAGTTGCCAGCTGATGGGAATGCTCGAGCTAACAATTATGGACGCTCTTCGGAGCAACAGGTGTTTTCACCTGAGTGCGTGACTACTAGTGCTCCCCTATTGCCGCTTTCTAGCGGTCCAATAGTGGGTTCGCACGCCTTTAGTAGTCATCGGGCACATACTGAGTCATCTCGGTCTGCCCACGCACTGGGAGCTTTTAGCTCCCAACCCATGGCTACGGCATCTTCTTGCCTAGCCAATATGGGGGTTTTGGGCGATTCTCTAGGCTTACGCCATGAGCGCTCTAATCCCTTTTTGGGAAGTGAACGTCCCTCCGCGGAGGAATCGGTTCGTGTTTCCGAAGAGCCTTCGGGGATCCGAATGAATCCGATTAAGCGTTCTAAGAAAAGGCTTGCGGCTACGACTATTGTCGAGCCAGCCAAGAAAAAGGCCAAGAAGAAGGCGAAAAGAGGCAAGGCTTTGCCGACCTCTCGCCCGTCTGGTCTGGCTGACCCAGCTAGTTCCTCTCAAACTGACATGTTCAGTGTGATGCGGGCTTTTGCTCAGAGTCATGGTTGGTCCTTTGTACCGACTTCTTCAACCCTGACTTCTGTCCCTATTCAGGGATCTCGCTCTGAGGCTGATCAACCTTTTGTGATTGATTCCTCTTTGTCTGAGACTGATTCGCATGTGCATCCTATTCCCGCGGCCCTTGGGGCTCCGCCGGGCGAGGAGACTGTTGGTGAACCATGCGGGGAACTGCCTGCGGAGGCCTTTGTTAACGTTCCTTTGTCTCATTCCACTCGAGTGGAACCAGATTTGGATGCGTCCTCTCAAGCCTCGGTCCCCGAATCGCTTGGGCAGGCGGAGTCTCATTCGCTCAATCTCTGTGGAGTGGAAGCGATTGCTTTGTTGTCCAAATATCGCCCTGAAGTTCAGTCAACCCGCGCGCAGGGTTCGACTTCGCATTGGAATTTCAATCAGCAGGCCTCCCCTGAGGGTATTGCTCTCGAGGAGGCTTTCAAGCTGGAGTATGACCGCATTGAGGCTGCTGTGTTGGTTAAGCGTTCTAATGCGGTCAGGGGTAAGGCTTTTGCCTTTTGTTCTCAGGACCAAGACAGCTTTTTCAAGGCTAAGGTTCTTTCTCCTGAGATTTTGGAGGTCGGTCGTCGCTTGCGGGCGACTAATCCGCTTACCTCCGCTGCTTTCAAGGCGGGGGATAAGATTTGGTCTAATGTTGAAAACCACATTAGATCAGGGATGCGTTTGACGGCCTTTCAAGGGCTTCTCTCCGACCTTAGGTCCAGGGCGGAGGAGTTGAATGTTACCGATGGTGACAAGCTGATTATTGACGACTTGCTGCATACTCTTTTTTGTCTGCAGTGGTCGCAGCTTTCCACAGCAGCTGCTTCGGCTACGTTCCGTCGCAGGACCTCGGCTCTCTCAGCACTGGGTGTTAGAGAGTCGGGCATTGCTCAACTTCTCCGAGATGTTCCGTCTCGGGGTCCTTCGCTTTTTGGCGGTAAATTCGCTACGGTGTTTCAAAGAGAGATCGATGCGCGGAAGCAGATCTCGGATATGACTAAGCAGTTTCACACTAGCTCTAAGCCAACGCGGGCCCCTGTTCGGCGTAAACCTGCTGGTCCTGTTTTGGGCCAACGCAGTCGTGTGTCTAGGGTCCCGCCTCCTGAGCCTCAGCCAGCTCCGTCTCGTGGGAGAGGGAGTCGTGGCAGGGGTTTTTCGAGAGGTTCTCGTGGAAAGGCGATGGCTTCTCAGAAGGCCAAGCCTGGTTTTTGACGTGTTTCCCCGAGCGCTGGTTCGACCGATCGTGGTAGGTGGCCGACTTCATGCGTTTCTCCCCGCTTGGGAGGCCATCTCCGGGGACGGGTTTGTTCTCTCCGTCGTGCGAGACGGATTCTTCATAGATCTTTGCGACTCGCTCCCCGGAGGGGCTATAAGAATTCGGTCACCTCCCATGTCTGCCCTGTCTCGGTCTCATGCTTCGAAGGAGATCGAGTCTCTTTTGGAAAAGAGGGCTATAGAAAGGGTAAGAGACAGGCCGTCTCTTTCCCTTTCTCCAATTTTTGTTATTCCCAAGCGCTCGGGAAAACTTCGTTTGATACTGAACCTAAAGAGGATAAACAAATTTATTCCTCCGGTTCATTTTCGTATGGAGACTCTTGCCTCCATTCTTCCGTTGATCAAAAGGGAAGACTACGCGGTCTCGATAGATCTCAAGGACGCGTACTTTCACATTCCCATTCATCGCGCATCTCGCGATCTTCTGGGGTTCTCCTTCCTCTCGGAGACTTACCGGTTTCGGGCTCTTCCCTTCGGGCTGCGCCCGGCCCCTCGGGTTTTTACTCAAGTTGTAGCGGTGCTAGCGGCCTTTCTGAGGCGTCGCGGCCTGCGGTTGTTTTGTTACCTGGACGATTGGCTTCTCCTTGCGGAGTCGCGCGATCGTTTGTTGGACGAGACTCGTTTGTTAGTCTCTCTTACTCAAGACTTAGGTTTCCTAATAAATTGGGAAAAGTCAGAGTTAGTCCCCACTCGCAACCCAGTTTTTCTGGGGGCGGTGTTAGACATAAGGAATCAGTTAGCTCGACCCAGTCGAGACAGGATTCTCACCATTGTCTCTGCGGCTCGCAAGCTCTTGCTGGCCAGAAGAGTCTCGGCCAGACAGTGGCTTCAGTTTCTAGGTTATCTGGCCAGTCTAGTCGATGTTTTAGAGGACTGCCGGCTCCTCATGAGACCCTTTCAGAGACATCTCCTCAGGTTCTTCAAGCCGGGAAGAGACTCTCTTTTGGTCTGGATTCCAGTTCCAGTAGAGATCAAGTCTCTTCTCGCTTGTTGGACGAGCGAGGTGTTTCTCGCGCGCGGCAGGTCCTTCTCTGTCCCTCTTCCGTCGATATCGGTTTCGACGGACGCCTCTCGGTTGGGGTGGGGAGGACACTGCAACGGCAGCACGGTTGCGGGGGATTGGTCTCATCTTGGGACTCTTCCTCATATCAATGTCCTGGAGTTTATGGCAGTTCTGCTGACCTTGCTCCATTTCAGAAGTCGACTGCTCAGTCGTTCAGTTCTGATTCTCACGGACAATGTTACCGTGGCGGCATATATCAATCGGCAGGGAGGCACTCGTTCGGTTGCCCTGAATGCCCTAGCAGCTCAGCTGTGGAGGTGGTGTCGTCGCATGACAATCACACCTGTGGCCTCTTTCATCCCAGGTCGGGAAAACCTTATTGCGGATTTTCTGTCCCGGGGCAGGTACCTTCCTTCGGAATGGATGCTCCATCCGGAGGTATTTTGCCGTATTTGCACTTGCCTAGGTCCACTGGAAGTGGATCTATTTGCGTCGGTGCTAAATCACCAGCTGCCGAAGTATTGCTCCCGTGTTCGCGATCAGGGAGCATGGGCTCTCGATGCTTTCTCCCTCAGCTGGGAGAACCTTCAGGGATTCGCCTTTCCTCCCTTCCAACTGATTCCGCGTGTCTTGCGGAAAATCAGGGAAGATCGGGCGAGGGTGCTTGTAATAGCTCCCTTTTGGCCCAGGAGGAATTGGTTTCCGGAGCTTATGAGCCTTCTAAGGGCTCAACCGTTAGTTCTCCCGTTAAGAGCGGATCTGGTGTTACAGCCCCTATCGGGGATTCTTCACCACAATCCGGAGTCTCTTCATTTGACTGCTTGGCCCCTGTCAGGGAATCTGCAAGACAGTCGGGTCTCTCTGATAGAGCCGCGGACTTTTTAATGTCCAGTCGTAGACTTTCTACTAGGGAAATTTACAATTCCCGTCTCTCGGTCTTTTTCCTTTGGTGTAAAGAGAGAAATCAAACCCCTTCTAAGGCTCCTTTTGGTTCAATTGCGGATTTCTTAATCTCGTTATTTGACAAAGGGAGATCTATTTCTACTATCCGAGGCTACCGTTCGGCGATCGGGGCCATTCATTCGGGTTTTTCGGATGGTTCGGGGATTTCCAATTCCCCGCTGCTAAGCGGTTTGATTCGTTCGTTCTTTCTGAAACGACCTTCGTTTTCTAGGTTAGTGCCGTCTTGGAGTCTGCCTAAGGTCCTGGAGGCCTTGGCGAAACCTCCTTTTGAACCGTTAGGTGAAGCTTCGCTTCATCATCTTACGGTTAAGACGCTCTTTTTGGTAGCTATTGCCTCTGGGCAGAGGCGCAGTACTCTTCACGCTCTCTGTCTTACTCCTGGTCATGTTCGCTGGGAGAGAAAAGGTGTTAGATTGATTCCTAGGGCTTCTTTCGTTGCCAAGAATCAGACAGCTACCTCCGGTCCTGTTGAGATTTTTCTTTGTCCGCTTTCTGACTTTTCTTCGGTGCGTGAGGACAAAGTTTGGTGTCCTGTTAGGGCTCTCAAATGGTATATTGATAAGACTAAGTCTTTTCGTAAGGATGATCAGTTGTTCTTGATCACTAGAGAGCCTTTTTCTCCTGCCTCTCTTGATTCCATTTCTAGATGGATCGTTGAGGCTATTAGGGCCGCTGGCACAGAGGCTCTTTTATCCGACAGTAAGCCTCGTGCTCATGATACTCGTAGTGTCAGCACTTCTTGGGCTCTGTTTCAAGGTGTGGCGCTTGTTGATATTTTGAAGGCTGCTTATTGGCGTTCGCCCAATTCCTTCATTTCTTGCTACCTTAGGGATATTCCCGCAGGTGAAGCTTTGTTTGCGTCAGCCACCTTGAAGGCCGCTGTGTCTTCTTTGTAGTCTTTGGTGTAATCCTATTTCCTTTGCTTGAAACATGCCTCCCGGTTTTTTGAGTTGGCGCTGGTCTGGCATAATAGGTAGGTATATATGATTTATTGCAGTAAATTTGTAAAATCAGCACTGATTTTCTTATTTACTATATAAATCTATATACCTACCTATGACCCTCCCTCCTTCCCCGCTCCTTGCAAGCAACATGTTTCTTCTTGGGGTTGCTCGCAAAAGAGGAAGATGGCCGTAGCGTATTGACGCGCGTGAGTGGCAAAGGGGACAATAGGATTACGGGGGGTGCGCACAATTTTGTGACACATGTGTGATAATTCTCGAAGGGGTCCCGTAGTCAAGACTACAGGCATAATAGGTAGGTATATAGATTTATATAGTAAATAAGAAAATCAGTGCTGATTTTACATCTTTATATGATGTTGCTTTAAAGTTTATCAATCTTTAAAAAATATTTTGCTCTGTATGTTAGAAGTTCTATGTCGATATTCTATGTTCAAAGTATGAGCTTCAAATGTTGCTTCTATAAAGATATATTGCACGTTGAAATACACTCCCAACACACAACACAGCGACTTGTGAGGAGATTAATCAACGTTTTATGTTTTCCTTAAATTTCTTCATACTCCTTTAAAATTAATCCTTACAAGGCCAGGTAAAGGTGTTTTTTTTTGGGGGGGGGGGGGCTCAGGTCCAGGGGCAGCACCACTTAAGTACCCCAACCTTTGACTTTTCACCAAAATTTTGCCCTGGCATTTCCCTTGTATATATGTATTCAAACCACATACACAAATTATTTTTTTAGGTCATTGGTACACTTCAAATACAGTTTGTACATGTATATAAAGTTCCTCTAATAGCACCTTCCTCTGGCTTGAACATGCTATAGAGGACTCTGGATAGTATCAAAGGTGCACCACAGTTGGCAGCCTGCAACCGTGGAAGTGCATGTCACTTGAATGAAAGGATATTATGTTCAGCATCTTACATTTAATTAGCAATGTTGGAAATCATGATAACATAGTCATTGGTAACTTGGCTTCCAAACCTTGCAGGTCATCATTGTACAACGGGGAAAAAGGGGGTGAGGGAAATCCACCCTGAAAAAAGCTGCCTTTATTTATTAAGCAGAAAAATGAGAGATGGATCAGTGAAAGTTTCAGGAAAATCCAATAAAGAATAAGAAAGTTATGAATATTCAAAGTTGTAGTCGATCTAAGGAGTTCGATATAATGCAAATTGGTAAGTTAAACTCACTGTCTTACCTTTTTGAGCATCTCTCTCCCATTTCCTGTGTACTGCTGAATCTATAAATTTCCATTTTCATGGTTGTTAATTAAGAATCAAATCAATCTTTTTCATTGCAGGGACTTTCCCTTTAAAGGCCTACATGTTGTATGATTATCTGTGAATCAATAGCATTAGTTCCATGGAAGAATGGAGGATCCACTTATATCAGATGTCTGTTTTTATGATGTTAAAGGATACTCAACCGCAGATTGTAGACGTTTTAATGCCGCGAGAGGGGACCGTGATCGTTACCTGATCATGCCGTTGCCCCGTGGGGCGCAAACCTTGGACAGACTGGTCGCCGCACAACATGCACGCTCCGCATGAGCTCGAGCTTTCGTGCGAGATTCGGTCGGCTTCGTGCAGTCGAAATGTAATCCCACTTAGTCCAACGGACGCGTTCGACGCACAAACTTTGTGTAAGAGTGAATGGGGCTTACGCAATCCTGACTTTCCCCACGGCCACCCGGTGGCGCATCCCTTTAAGAAAGAATATAAGAGAGAACTAAATAACTTTCAAGTTCTACAGAGGCTTTGACCTTTGCAAGTGAAGAGGAAGTACATGGAGTAATGATATTACAAGCAGACTACAGTATTTCTTGTGTGTTGTACTCCGCCGTAGTCTCGTATTGGGAGTAGGCCTACAGGAAACATAACTCTTTTAGCCCAGCCAAGAAGTGAGTTTAGTCTTTTGGGAGCAATTGTTACCAAAGCGCTGTTAACCCATAGACTACGGGGAACCGGGTGGCTCCTGTATTGAGCCTATGAGAGTTAAAGAATTCAGTAGTCAACAGGTTAAAGGTACATGTAAGTTCTGGTCATGACAGAACATATACATTCTTCCAGAATCAAAAGAAAATTACCCTGGATGTTCGGGACTATAATAAACAATTTCTGGAAAATGATTTTGCTTAGGGAATATGTCATAGCTGAGTAATCATTAGAGTATGACCATGGTATGTAATATCTCAGTCCCACCACAGCACCACCACAGCACCAACTCCAAGCAACCCAATTCTTAACCATTACTGTATACCGGTAGTAGTTTGCAAATCAGTCTGGGGTCACTTTCATCAGTGATACCATAATATGTGTTGTGCTTTTTAATGAATGTTATTCCTTGCAATAGTTTTATTATTTCATGAGTAATTTGCTGCTCCAAATTACCATCTTTTTCATAAAATAAATACATGTATTACAAATATTCAGAACTAATTTATCTTGACATGCAATTCATTGCCAAAACTTAGATTACATGTAGCCTACACAATGACTTTGCTGCTAGTTTGACCTGGGAGTTACATGTATGCTGAATACGGAGGTGTTAAAATTTGATGCCACTTTGATTTGATATGAATTGAGTGATACCTCCTTATCAGTGAGTTTCTCACATCCAGGGAGATGGCACTGTACAAAGAAACAAATAAAGGAGCAGCATGCAAAAGAAAACGGTCCAAAAGAGAATGTGGTTTGACATGCAAGTCTTTAGTCAGGTTCACACGAAGGGAGCTAAACGTTAAGTTTCGCTTGTAGTTTCAAAACTTTAAAAGAGAATTAACCCCTGATTACAAATTTACTTATATTGGAAGGTGTAATATATTCCTACTTATTGGCCTAAATCATTTTCTAATAAGATATCAGAAAAGGGTATAAATAAAGATATTCCAACACCCGGTATCGTCTCCTACTCATTTACATGGGGGCTGCCATTTTCTTGCTGATTTGGAGTTGTACATGAACCATTGAGAAATGTTCCAGTCAGGAAGATATTTTGAATCCAAATCCTAAAATTGATTTTCTTCATTACCTAAAATCCCATATGTGACGAAAAATATAAAGTGGGTGTTTACATGTATTATAAAAATTAAATCTTTATAATGATACTTTTAAATTGTCTGCTTTTGCTTAACAAAAATCTATTTTCTTGGGTTTGCCAAACAGAGCAGAACATAATATATGCAGCATGCATTCTGACTTTTCAAGTCCCATTATCCGAAAGCAGGTGAATGCATAGTTTGCCGCTATAGATGCTCAGGGAAGAAGCATCCATAAAATTTGAATTAATTTGCTCCGTCCCATACGTCCAGTATCGAGAAAATAGATTTCTATTAAGCGAATATCGATTTTCAACAGAAATATATAAGGAAATCTTCAGTTTAAAAATAAATTGACATATCTATTCTATATTTTTAATCTCAAATGGGTTTTTAATTTTGAAAAAAGCAATTGAGCATTTGGATTAAGAAAATCTTCTTGTACACATAAACAAAATGGCAGCCCCCATGTGCTGCTAGCAGACGATACATATTGCTAGCAGATGGTAAATTTTGCTCAGAAAATCTTGATTCGTATCGATCTCATATATTTGGACGCGAAGCAATATAGTCTAACAAGTAGGAATAAATAACACCTTTGAACACTATCATCTTTATTTTTGAGCGTAATTCTCCTTTAAGTTATCTTGTAGTCATCTTGTAGTTTCAGACCGTATGAACGGACTCGTAGTTTTGAAACATGAAGTTTACTTGTAGTTCCAGAACCACAAGCGATCTTGTGGTTAATGCAGAAATCACGAGCAGCGGGTGGTTCTCCTCGTAGTAACGGACCATGTAGACAGAATAAACTTTAAATTTAGCAATTTCGTTGTTAACGATGACCTCGCTGTTCATTTTAAATGACCAATGCTTGACTTGTATCTTGTCGTCGTTAGTCTGCCATTGTTTCGTAAACTGAAAGTTTCACTAACTTTAATTTTCAAAACTAAAGTCCTGTATGAACATAGCTATAGTGATTGTTGAAGAAATATCTTCTTGGCTAAGTTTTGACAAGAGTACAAGTTTCACTTGCTTCACTTCAATAGACTGCATTATTTGGCTAGTTGTGATAAAGGATGGGGAAATCACATTAGGATTATAGGAACAGGAAATTCAAACCTTGAAATGTTGAACGTTGGGGGTACAATTGATGTCTATCCCCGATCATAGTTGAAAGTGACGAGTCTGACCTGCATGTACATGTAGGTTGCATTCATAAAACTTTACCCGGAATCACGATGTTGAAACACATTTAGTTTAAAACATGGTTATGTTCCTAAATTTTTTCCACCACTCCTGAATTTAAACATATTACATATTTTAGATTTCTTATTCGAAAAAGTGTGTTTTGAAGCAATGTTTGGCCACAATATGCTTTATGTTCTTCATAAATTCTGGATGTAATTATTTTTTCTCTCCCTTGATTGCTCGTATATGTAATACATCTATTTTGATGATGTCAAAACTCTTTATGCTGAATCAATCAACTAGTCTAGTGGGAGTCGCACAACACTGACATGAACATCTAAACACATGCAGCAACCCCTTTGTAATTAGCAAAAATCTGTCAAAAAAATCCTGAAATGTCTGTGCGCAGGAAATGGCCATTCATTGTGTAGTGAGCGAACATATAATGTGTGTGCAGTGTGCGGACGAACACCCAACACCCACGTATGCCCTGAATGGAAGATTTTCATGAGCTATTTACCACAAGTTCAGCTGTTTCACAGGGCACAAGCAGCAGAGTTAGTTCGTAGAATAGTGGTATTTGTAATTCCCCCAGCTCAGCATACGCTCATAATAGAATTGCACGCTTTCATACAATACCTCCTCATTGCCTTTGTTTTCCTACTGATGCTACAGCATGTCTGACATAGCAACTCCTATGTTGGTATTGTATGTTGTATTGTAAACAGGTGTCAGCTTTGACAAAGTTAAATACCAATTTCACTTGCAAAATCGCTCTTAGCTCACTGATGATTGACAGATGATGTCACAGGGGGCAAGTGGTCTGGAGGATTTTTTTAAGTGGGTGGGGCTTAGCAGGTTGTAGAAAATTATTTCCAAAAATATTTAAAAATCTATGAAACATATTTAGAAGTTTAAATATCAAAATATGAAATGTATGTAGGACTGCACACCAACAGGTATCCACTTGCATTTTGATGGCAGGGGCCCTTAAATATAGAACTCGTTTCGGTCCTGAAATATTGTTTATGAATGCAGGGGAAAGGGATATTGCGTCTTTGTGATTTTGATCAGTGTTTCTTGTTCCTAATATAAAACAGGGAAAGGGATATTGTGTTTCACAGCTGTGATTTTGATCAGTGTTTCTTGTTCCTAATTCGAAGTTCAAAAGGTTTTATAAACACATCCTAAAGGCTTGCTCACATGTCGCAAGACCCGCGAATTTTTCCACCACTGAGCTTCATATTTGAGTGCCCAGAAAGCTGAGAAAAGTGAGGAAGCATGTGCAGCTTCATTTATGGATCCCCATTTGCCATTCATTCACATGTAAAAATAATGCTACAGTTAACCACCCATATGTGAACAAGCCTTTAGATGTCTAGGAATAGTGGGGTCGGTTAAGGAAATATTTTTTGACAGAGGGGACAAAAGCACCAAATTTGGCATGAACACTCCTTTTGGCCTACTTTGCTTATCAATATTAGTCGAGAAGCCTCACAAATTTTTTAAGGTGGTGGGGTAAAATGCAAAAATCCAAAATGGCCCCCATCCATTATGATATAAACAATCTTTTCAAATAAAATAATGTCATAGGAAGCATAAATTTGTTGTCAGATGAAATTATCGAGATCATATCGCATCACTTATTTAAAAAATACAGGGCCTGTTTATAGGCACATCATATGATTTTTAAAATAATATTTGTTAAGGGCGCCCTCACTTAGATCAAAAATTTTGCTTGGATAGCAGTCACTGTAAAAGGAGCTGCATTTCAGCCAGGAAACCAAATGAAAAACACAGCCGAATCGTTGGCAAAGTGTTCTACTCATTCCTAGGTGTTTTTATAGTCACGAATTATTATTACTCTTCTTTTTTTCTCGATCAGTCTTGATGCTTCTAATAATTGATTTTCATTTGCCGCCGCAAAGGAGAAGAGATTGGCTAATGACCAAACAGACTGCGAGTACATGGTATTTAAGGTTACCATGTGACTAACTTACACATGACAAATCTTATTTGAAATTGAAATACCTCTCTGAAACAATAAATTTATCCTCCTGTAATAAAGGATCACAGACTCACTGTATGATTGCATCAGGGAATATGAACGATATTACAATCCTTCCCTCTTAGTAGGCCTTCCCTGTCCAATGAATTCCCGAATGACATGAATTTTGATAAAATACATTTTTGTTTAGTTTGTGAATGAAAGTACAGTAACAAACCTCTGCAAACAGTAGGCCCTAATAAAAAGTTATTGATGTGTGTGGTAGATATAAAAGAACATGTGATGATGCTCCTCTCACGAAAATTTAACTTTTTATTGGGAGTTGATGAACTTGAAGTATAATACAGATTTTTTTCCCAGTTATCTTAATTTCTGAGTAATCTAGCTCTGTTATTTCTATCGTTTATATTAAGCCCGAGTCATATCGAATATTTCATAATCCGGGATTCGATGGCTTTGATTCGATCGAATACCGGTGCATCGATAAATGCACCATGCACCGGTGACCGGTCCGCTGGCATCGCGGGCATATGTATGGGCTCTCGCTGCTCGACATTAACGATAGCCCGCTAGCCAATGGCTAGTAAAAATCACAGCGGACGAGCCAAAATCTTAAGTTTCTAGTCCGTATGGCTAGCCAAAATATCACTCTAGTGTCGCACGAAGCGATGCTCATTGTCGACACACCCGACAATGATTCAAATTCAAAGAATTAATAATCTTACTTTGTCTTTGGAGAGCTGAATGGAACACGTTTGTTCGATGCAAAACAATACGAAATAAACTTTTCGTCGCTCAATATATATATAGACTCGACTTCATTCAGCTTCAGATCATTCAGAAGTAATTGCCAATTTGATGAGAGTGTGATATTAGTTATTGCGAATTAAGTAGGAACACTCGTACTCATGCCCGTATTTATCATGTTCAATTATACAATTGTCAAATTGACAATGCAGAGAGAGTGCAAGAATATTATCGTAAACTTCAGTTCGTAACGACAAAACGATTTTTCCATAGAGAAAGCACAGGTAAAGCGTGACGTCCTCCGCGAGCGAATTAGCGAAAGTTAGCCAACAGTTTGAAGTCGCCTTCACGTTCTCTGCTAGTATATGTTGTACGTTACGGAGTTTTTTTTTATTTGCTCTTTTCATGGTGGCTACGGTAGTCAAAAATCTTGCGGACTACAAATCGATGCACCGGATTTGGCAAAACGAATTCGGGATTCGATGTCTTCGATCGAACACCGGCTAACCAATCGATTCGACTCAGGCTTAGTTTATATCTTATCGCATCTTTTGAAATACTTTTATTTTGCAAAGATATTATTTTTAATGTAATCCATGTCAATTAAGTACTAGGACTGTGATTATTCATTTTCCTGTAAAATCTTTCTCTCCCTCTCTATCATTTTTTAAAGGGATACGCCACCAGGCGGCCATGGGAAAAGTCAGGATTCACTCGTACACAAAGTTTGTGCGTCGAACGCGTCCGTTGGACTATTTAAGTGGGATTATATTTCGACTGGCAAAGCCGACTGAATCTCGCACGAGAGCTCGAGCTCAGGCGGAGCGTGCATGTTGTGCGGCGACCAGTCTGTGCGAAGTTTGCGCCCCACAGGGCAACGGCATGATCAGGTAACGATCACGATCCCCTCTCGCGGCATAAAAGCGTCCACAATCTGCGGTTGAGTATCCCTTTAATGTATAACTGTTTACATACTACTGAAATCAAATGAATAATTGATAGGTATAAATTATACCTTATTGAAGTTACTGTTACAAATATTGCATGTGTTATTGCTGTATAAAGCACCAATAAAGCATAGGGTATGAGGCAGTGGGAGTGAAGCGCCTGGAGCTGGGCGCAACCCTATCCCTAATGATTTTCAAAGTTTCTACTCGGGCAATCATCCCCTCGTATTCGGGCAGCGAGGTGATTTGAGTGAAAAATAAAATAAAATGGCGGTTATCTGGGATATTTGCCTGTTGCCATGGTTACAGACATATTTCGTAGGGGCTCCTCGACTAAATTTATTTTGTATACCCTATGGAAGCTTCACACAAAAAATGGTGCTTCTGTCCGCTGTGTCGCAATAATCATACAAATTTTTACCCTAACCCACCCCCGGGGGGGGGGGGGGAGGCACTCAACCTGTTTTTGGATGTGGGTGTGCCTCTGCCAATCTCAAAACAGGGGGCTAAGGAGCTAAATGGTTAATTGAGGAAGCTCATTTTTGAGGGTCTAAGGAGCGAAAGGGCTCATGGGCAGAGCTAATTTTAGCTGCTCCCGATCTCACTACTCTGGTACACATACGGTGCATGAGCTGAGTCAGCGGTCGCAGCGCTGTTTTTAACGCTGTACATGCCGCGCCGCGCCACTGCACTGACTCGATGTCGCATGCAGATTGATCTCGCTGAGCCGCTGCTAGCACTAAGTTAGGGGGCACTAGGCCGCCCAGCTCCCCCGCTGCGCTGGCCTGGGAGGCTAGGGAGCGACCGTTCCCCGACAATGGGCTGTGCGCATTGTTTTCTCATATTCTAGGGAGCGAGTCGGAAGCCAATCGAGGTGCGGTTAGTGAAAATCGCATATCATGGGAGCGACCCGAGAAGGTTGAGTATGACATATATATGTGAGTGCCCCCCCCCGTAACCCACCCAGCTAGAAAGGGTGACGAGGAATCTGTACCGGTATTCAAATTTAAGTTGAGCTTTAAGAGTTGCTGACAATGTGCCAGGCAAGAAAACAAGAAATTCAAGTTTGAGACAGGATGAAGTAATATGGGTGAACATACATGTGCTACAGATACATCAAAGAAATGGCTTGTGTGTGACAAGGGAAACTAACTTCTCTGGTGTGACATGAACACATGTAGCCTACATGTGAAGTACTGTTAACATGCAGTCACCAAAGTTTGGACAAATGCTGTTTTACATGTAAGTCATAGTAAATTTGGAGTTGAGGAAATGGATCTGGGAAGCGATTATGAAGCAGGTTTTGTTACGTATATCAATATTTTGTTTCCACGTGGAAAGTACATGTATGAGCAGCTGCATGCTGCAGAAGCAGAGCTCTAATTCTGTTTGAACAGTCAATATTTCCATTGTATTATGTATCAGCTCTTTATAGGAAAATAAGTTCTGATGCAATGGAAATGATACCTACTGTACATGTAGGGTTGCCTAGACTCAAAGACCTGTTCAGACTTTCGCGATAAACCGCATTTCAAAATGCTGACTCAAAGTATTAATCAGACAGGCTTGGTCCACCTAACATTTCTTTATCTCAGACCACACATACATGTATGAGTGGGTATGTGAAGGGGCAATTCTCGCACATAGCTACCTGCACATAATCAAATCAAATCAAATCAAATTCGTATTTATTTCATTTCCAACAGAAAGAAAAGACAATGGCATTACAGATATTGTTACAGAAAATATGAAAAATATATGTACAAATTCAATTTACCTTGATATTAAAGTGTAAAAGTACACTGTACATATAAATACATTATTATAATGAATTATTAATAGAGATTCTTAATTTCTGAGGAAACGTGGGGGACCCACTAAAAAGCAGTGCTTGTAATTGTGGATCCCCCTGGGAAAATAAAATTGTTTCAAATTGTGCCTACGAAGACTTGGAAAACACAAAACAGTGTTACAAAACAACAAACAAACACGAAACGACAAGGAAAAGGAAAATGGACAATGGGAAAGCAGAACAAATCATGGCCGAAAAAGGAGGTAGTTATGTTGGTGATTCTGGCATAGTTACTTGTACCTGTACATTTTGTCTTTATAACTCCACAAACTTGCTCCTTGCCATTCATTTTGGGGAGGCATTTTTTATGTTTTGTTTTTTATGCGGTTTATCTCGTCATGTATGAATGGGGCTTAGAAAGGTATAAGCAGTCATAGCAGATTTAACTGAAAAGTTAATTTTTAATTCCTGCCTTCCTTTCATCCGTAATAAATCAATTTTCTTTCTGGTTAGATTATATCAAATGTACTTTCATGTAGCAGTTCATTGGATTGTTCATTAATGATGTATAACTTTGTAATGTATAACGTTAATAGATGTCTCATTCAGTGAACCCAAATCACACACTGTAGGGAATATTAAACTGTTTATATTGAATTGAGTACATGTTTTCATACATGTACAAGATCACTGTAAAAAAAAAATCCACAACAACAACCTATTTATGTACAAAAGCTGTGTTTGGACTTTCTATATTTACAGGGAAATTTCTTTGCAGATTTTTTTAATGTATGTGTATTTCTATTGATTTTGTACAAGAGTTCTTTGGGAGCATTCTAGAGCTAAATCGCTCACCACTTATTTGCTTTTCTTTTCACTGTTACAGATTGACTGGGGAAAGAGGAAGTTATCTTGAGGAGTCCGTCATCAGACAAGCTTGCTTGACAGATCGTCATGGTGACTCATCAAAGAGAACTATGAAATGCCTTCAAATCATTCTGGAGATCAGTAGTATGTTGGCTGCATGAAGGATTTGCAGTGCCATGTGTCTTTCTTCCTAATTCCTCGAGCTGTGTACATGAAGGATCTAAAACTCCATGTGTTTGCTTCTCAAACTCCCAAAGAAGCTTCGCAACGGTTTCCACATATGGGCCTACATGTATGTATAGGTCCAGAAGTGACGATTTTATGATGGCCTGATTGTGAAATCTTCTATCATTTGCTACATGCATGTATACTGCAGATTTGTTTTGGAGTCTCTGTTTTGGTGGTTATGTTTGGAACCATGATAAGTGATAAGGAAGGATTACACATTGGATCAGCACCTATAGAGCTTTAACAGTGTCACATGACTGCAACCTAGAGATACAGTGGAGAAGCCATTATGAATCGATTTGCAGCACTTGGGATCGTCTGCTCAGCTGCCATTTTGTTTTTATTGGTTGCATACAGTAAGCTATCCGAGGATGGTTTGACAAGAAGAGGCTTGACGGCTAGCAGCGCCAGGGATGCCTTGCTAGATCGAGACCAGGAAGAGATTCTCAATTCAAATTTAACTTATCCGAAGCTGCCGACTTTCAGATCAAAAGCCGAAACTTTCGCTGAAGTGAGTTCTTCCGACATTTCTAGTTCTGTTGGTGAAGGCTTTGACTTTGCAAATACAGAAAATGTTGTCAAAGAAGTAAAGACAGAGAGCGGGAATGATGATAAACCTATTGTTATTATAGTACTAGCACGCATGAGGACAGGGTCATCTTTAGTTGGGGAAATTTTTAATCAGAACCCTTCAATTTTTTATATTTTTGAGCCTCTTCATGCTGTTGATAGTTTTATCCGTCACCACTCAGCAGCTGAAGTTCGTCGTCAGGGGATCTCTATAGCTCTCCTGAGCATGCTTGCAAAATGTCAGTTTACGCCAGAATTTATTAACACTTTATCAAAATGGCCACTGGGTAAATCAAAGAGTAGCGGATTTCAACCGATATGTAAAGCAACGGATGGTTGTAGCCATGCTTCACATCAGCAAGTAGAAGATAGATGCCAATCCTTTGGAGGTCGTATGGGGATGAAGACCATCCGAGCGGATTTGAAAATGTTAAAATCCCTTGTGGAAAAAGATAATATCAATCTGAAAGTCATTCACCTAGTACGGGATCCCAGAGGAACCGCCAATTCACGCCGTACTTATTATGGGGATAGGAGGGTAAAACAGCAGAAAATGTCTCGGAAGGGAATGTCCTTATCTAAAGCATCTCCAAAGTTTTCCTTAAAAAGTTTAGGGCTATTAGAAGAGCACTCAAATTATCATGTTAATACCATTTTTAAGTATTGTAAATGGATGAGTGATAATATCCCATTGGCAAAGTCAAGACCCGCCTGGTTGGAGAATCGCTACATGCTTGTTCGCTATGAGGACTTGGCTCTAGATCCTGTCAGGGTTTCCAATGAAATATATGAGTTTGTTGGTCTGACCATGCCTACTAACATCCAGGAATGGGTGCTTAACAATACTAATGAGCACAATAGTCAGAACAATAGCAGGTTCGGTATGCAGAAGAACTCAAAGGAAGTCATGCAGAGTTGGCGCCACTCACTTCCCTTTGAAGAAGTAGTCCAAGTCCAGGAGCTCTGCAGAACAGCCATGGTGCTTGGTGGGTACAGGGAAGTACAGAGTCAAGAGAAACTGATGGACATGTCGTTTGATACACTAGAAGAAACACCCATGGGATGGTGATCAGACTGTGTAGATTGTCTCTTTGTAACAGCCATGGTGCTTAGTGGGTATAGGGAAGTACATGTACAGAGCCAAGAGGAACTGACAGATGTTTGATACACTAGAATGCTTCAAGGAATGGTGATAGGACTGAAGATAGTCTGGAAGATCTAGGGAACAGTCATGGTGCTTGGTGTCTACATGGAAGTAGAGAGCCCAAAGGATCTCATACTCATAGATGTGTCCTTTGATATATATCTACTAGAAGCACCCATTGGATGGTGCTTGGAGGGTATAGGGAAGTACCGGTACAGTGCCAAGACATGTCCTGTGATACCATATAGACCTGCCCATGGGATGGTGATAGGACTGAAGATTGTCTAGAAATTCTGTGGAACAGCCATGGTATTTGGTGGTTATAGGGAAGTACAAAAGCCAAGAGGAATTGATAGACCTATGTGTATTTTGATACATTAGAAACATCCATGGGATGGTGATAACAATTTAGATCGTTGGGCAGATCTGTGGAACAGCTACACATGTGTGGTACATGTACTTTGAGGGTATCGGGAAGTACATAGCCAAGAGGATCTGATAGACAATATCCTATGATACTTATGGCTGATGTTGGTCTCATCTTGATTTTTTTTTCTATATTTTTCACAGGTACATAAGTACATGTATTGTTACACTGGTGTGTGCAATTGTAGAACATTTGAAAGTAATTATATGTTCATTTGCTAAGTAAACTTTTCAATGGTGCTTTTCTTGGGCTTTTTTTTTTAATGAGATGAAGCAGTGTTCCTGTCTTTGCTTTATTTTTCTTTTTTTTTTTTTTTTTTTTTTTGGGGGGGGGGGGGTGTAATTTTTTCCCAACCCCAATAAATTTCATGGAAACTTTGAAAACTATGGCATCATGATTCAACTCATAAATTTTCAAGTAGGTATGTATATAGAAAGGAGGGGATTTTTAGTTTTACAATTTTTGCCTGTGTATGGACATTATATTTTATCTTTGCTTTGACCAGGCATTTACAATACGATGTAAATTATAATGCAATATTTCTTACTTTCAGGATTTTTTTTTCTTCACCATCAAGAGTATGTATTTTGTTAAACAAACTTTGCAGCTTTGCTATTCCATGTTAGTGCTATATTAGATTTTCATCTTACATTTTTAGCTGATTTTTGTTTGCTGTCAAAGCATTCATGGACTCTATAATAGCTGAATAAGGATAAAATAGAGTTTTGGTCATGCAATTACATTGTGAAAGAAACTGTCGCAAAGCAATTGGGAAAAGTTGACCATGTCTACATACATGTAAGAATTGTTTTATATGATGTTGTCTTAGAATCATCAAAATAGATAAGAAATTGACCCAATCTCACTGAAAAGCAGATGTGCTGCACACAGAAATGGATATATGGGACTACACACACATGTGGAATGAATGCTGTGCCCAAACATTTCAGTTATTTCTAGTCATATTTTGAATATAAGAGCATTTGAAGAGCAATCATTTTCAGGGGGTGTTTCAATTATGATGTGCTTCCGAACTGACATAAAAGGAATGAGAAAGCTCACAAATTATTTGTCATCTTCCCCAGAACTCAAGATTCCCTTTAAACCCTCCCTATTTTACTTGAAATGTATTGTTTTTACTATGTTGATCATTCCGATTCATTTGTTTTTATTTTAAAGTTATTTGAAGTCACCCATAACAATAGTTCATGCTGAACTCTGTACCAGGGCCCCCTTTTCATAAACTTGTTATCTATAACAATTGTGACAGATCTGTGACAAATCTGCCTATCAGCCAATCAAATGCTGTGATTTCAGTACATTATTACAGTCATTATGACTTGTTTGATATTAATAACAAGTTTTATGAATAGGGCCAAGACCCTGGTTATGTAAGTCAGCTGTGAAATTAGAGATTTTTTACTGTTGGGGACCCCCAATGATTAAAAGGTTTACAAATGATGAGTTATTTTAGGCTCTGTATGACAATTAACTTAGTAGGAGCCTTTTCAGTACATTCTTTACTAATGAATTTAAAATCACTTTAATTCAATTCAGTTAAAACAAAAACAATAGCAAATGAGGTCAGATCAGACTAGTCAGTAAATTAGATGTTTGAAGAATATAACATGATTAATGTGCAATGTGAAGGCCTGCTGATATACAGTGAAACCTGCTTTTAACAACCACCTGTAAGTGTCTATAAAAAAAAAATGCATTTACTTGTTTTCCCTGAACAGAGATCCTCATTTAAACTTACAGTTATAAATATTACATAAAAACCAAATTTCTTATCTCCCTTTTAATAGTAATATTATACATCGGTTTCACTCTACATGCAAATATAAAGTCAAAAGAAGTGAGATGTATGTTGATGATATCGTCTTTTGAGAGCCAGAAGGGCATTAACTCATCATGTCCACCCTGGTGTAAAGTTGACTTGAATAAAAGAAGAAAAAGGAGAGAATAAGATTAGTAAAAGTTTGAGCAAAATCCGATAAGAAGTAAGAAAGTTATGAATTTTTGAATTTGTAATCAATCAAACACAAATTGCAAACTCTATGACGTATCTTGCAAGCTCCTCTCCCATTTGCGCAGTACAGAATATCTCATAAAATTTCATTTTCTTAGTTTTTGATGAAGGAATAGATTTGTTTCATACATGTAAAGGTTTTGTGTAAAAACATACGAGCAATGATTATATCTGAGGTGCATGTGCGATTGAATATTTTATTTAGAGAAAATGGAAATTAATGATTGTTTGGGTACAAGGCAAATGGGAGAGGAGCTCGCAAGATACGTCACGGAATTGCCAATTTGTGTTTGATTGATTACAACTTCAAAAATTCATAACTTATTTCTTGCTCATTTTGCTCAAACCTTCACCGATTCATTTCTTTAATTTTTCTGCTTCTTTTAAATCAACTTGTAATCAGGGTGGACTTTCCCTTCAACTCTTAATGTGTTAAAGCACTTGTGTCTCTCACCATTAAAGCTTGTGCAGTATATTGGACTATTTCTTTCATAGGATTTATTTGAATGATAATCGCAAGTAGTATATATTGAGATTAAGTGTTAAAACTGTTAATGCAGATATGAGATGAATGCATGTACGATTGTGATCTATATTTTGATTATAATGATTTAGGAAGAAATGAAATAATACTGTTAAGTATTCAAGAAGAATTTGTTGTCTTGGACAAGTTATTGCCAAAAGCCATTTATCAATATTTTACATCATTAAAGTGTGTTTGTCAATTTCTGAGTTGGTTTAGTCAATAAAATAAAGGGAAAATAGCAATAGTTGACATGATTTGATTAAGATATTACTGTACTTTACACTGGTAATGTATTAGAAAATGTGTTGATGTGTTGAAAATGTATTGTAATTAATAAGCCGCCCCTGTCTAATTCTCATTTGTTTTAATCAATGATATAAATGCAAAAAGTAACAGTTGGACATGATTTGATTAAAGATTAGCATTTTTCTGCCGGTAATGAATGATGTGTGATATAACTGAACCACCAATGTATTAGAATATATTAGTACTTGACATTTCATGTACTATCAGTATTCCTCAGCTACTAGAAATTTTGTTTGTAGATAATACAAAATATATAATATTGTCTGGAGGAATGGTGAAATGTACACAATGTACATGTAAGTTTTATTATTTGACTCAACAAAATAGCTGCTCCTCTTTGTTGGAAAGCTATAAAAGTAGATTTTTTTGTATTTATATGAGAGTTACTTATAGAAATTCTGATAAATCTTTACCTAAATACACAAGTATGTGGAATTGCCAAAAGTTGTATTATTTGACTCAAACAAAATAGCTGCTCCTCTCTGTTGGAAAGCTATAAAAGTAATGATAGAAGTAATGATAGATTTTTTTGTATATATATGAGAGTTACATGTAGGAATTCTGATTTAAATCTTTACCTAAATACACAGTATGTGGAATTGCCAAAATACTAGGTATTTAAAAAGAAAAACAATGGACACTATTGTAAATACCTCAACAATACCTTGTTATCAGACAGGTTTTTGCATTTTAACGTTTTAAGGATGTAAAATTTATTGGGATCAGGTTGTATTACATTTTTATGAATACTTTTCTTAAAATATTGCTCTGAATATTTAATTAGGTTGTTCACTTTTTGAAAAATCAAGGCCACAAAATCTTTGTGTATCAGGCTATCAGTAATTAATTCAGAACACAACAATTGCCATTGTGTGTTGCACCTGTTATATTTGCCAAACTTTTGCTGTCCATTGTCATTAATGATTCATGATTCTGGATTAAAAAGCTGTTCTAGTACATGTGGCTCATGTAGTTTGTCGTCTTAACCCTATCAGGACCAAAGTCAACAACACTGTACAAAGTGAATAGTATTTTATTCTTGTGGTAACGAGAGGGTTAATGCTTTATGATATGCCTGTGCTCAGTTCATCTGCATATATTTCTCTGCACAGAATGTTCTAATACTCTATTCATGATATCTAGAGAACAAAACAGATATAAAAGTTCTGGATAGTTGTGGTTTTCAAAATAAAGATTTGTCCAAGATTATATCAAGATCACATGACCAGTTCTCCAATTTGATATTTCCATACAGTAATTTCAATCTTCAAACATTCAACATTCCTTCTTTTTTTCTGATTACATTGGATTTGACTTGAGGGATACTTGCTGTCAAGAGTGAGTTAACCTTTCAAATTTCACAAGTTACCCCTTCTAGATTTTGTGACTTAAAATTATGGGCAAACTTCAATTAGGTTTTGTTTTTAGTTTTAAAATACGATTCCATGTCATGAACATACATGATGTCCAGTTAACTTTGCATAAGTCAAATCTGTTGGGACCACAAAAAATAGTTATGCGACTTTGAGTTATGCAAGGCTCACTGTATATTGATTTAATCCAATTAATGATTTTCTACCCACTATGTAAGGTTTCCTAAGTCACAAGATATGTGAATATCATGATACACTCATGTATGGCTTGTAAAAGATACCGATTTTTCATGATTCATTTCCTCTTGACCTCTGTGAAGTATTGGGTTGTCCAATATGTGTGCTATATTTTTGTTTTATTGTTTTACACAGTATTAATTAGAAACATGTATCTTTATTTTTGTACTGAAATGAAATGATAGTGTAAAACGGAAAAATTTGTACTTGATATATCTCTTCGATTTTATGCTAAGCTTTGCATTCTTGAATTGTGGTAATGATGAAAAAGTATATAAAAAAACCCCAAAAGGGCAGAATCCTAAATAATGTAAACTGAATATTAAAGTGTATCAGTCACCTGAAAAAAATTGTGTACAGCTAGAGAGTATAAAATCAATCTCAGATAACTTTATCTGGCTTTCTATAGGTCAACAGTTAAGGAGTATGAAGGAATTAAAGGATAACATGAAGGTGTGCACACGGAACCGAACTCTGAGTTGGGTTCCGCACGAGCCCTCATCTTGGCGAGCGCGTACGTGTGCATCGAGTAGTCTGATCGCGAATTGCTTTTACACTTACAGAGAGTGTAATTGTATTTGCAATATTTCAAGCCTATCCTTTAACCCCTACCATGCCGTGGGCGGCAAATCCCGCCCAAAAATATGAGTGTTGAACCATTTTGTTTAGGCTCAGAATGGCTTGAAAATTCTTCCTGATATAGAAATCTGTGCCTCCAATATGTTTATTCCTATGCAATTAATCTTTGCCTAGTTCGCTCAAGAAAAAACTCACTGAACCTTAATATTCAACTCATGAAAGTTCATTTTTGACAATTGCTCAAAAATCTGGTGGCATGGAAGGGGTTAAATGTAGTATAGTGACATGGAACCTCTAAAATACAGAGCAAAATATTTGTTGGTGATTGGTACTGTTTAATAAATATGTGGTAGAGGTATATCAATATACATTCTTTCTACTACCATGTCTGTAAGTGTATTGATCTTTGACTGTGCTTTTTAGCATGTAATGTAGCATTTAGTCTAAATGCGATTTTCAGCAGGCTTTTCTAATTGCGATTATGTAATTTCTGATTATTTCATATTACTACATTGTAGAGGTGTTGTAGTGGAGTGGTTTAAACACTTGACTGGAAATGCGAAGGTCATGGGTCATGTATGTTAATGAGGCTTTAATGTAATACATGTATTGCTTTTTCTGCAAACATCTTCTTGGCGGACATCTTTGTCTCTTCTATAACACTAGACCAAAAGCTTCAGTCTCGCTGTATCATCGTTGGTTGTTCCACTGAGACTATGTCTGGCTCCGCTATACCTCGGTAGCTGTACAGGTTGACAAATGTCAGTTTTAATAAATGATTCCCATAACAGACGGTTATTTCTGTCTTCTATGACTCATGCTCCAGTGGCAAATGAAGCAGCGGTCAATTTCCTACACTAAACAAATCCATAACTTCAAACATGGATCAACCACTATACCTCACCCAAGCCTTAACCCTAACCCTAACCCTAACCCTAATTTTAAACCCATTGGCAACCCTAACTATATATACAGCCATGGAAAAAATTATTAGACCAAGAATGGTTACTGATAGTGTTATTTTTGTGGTAAGAAGGAAGTGAAATATCATAAGCAAGGTATAATTGCTGAAATTTGGTATTCATTCAATGAAATACAAAGACAAATCATTTTATAATTTTGTTTGCGTATTATAGTAACCTTATTACAGAAGCTTAGTCTAATAATTTTTTCCAGGGCTGTATATTTTTGGTGATATAAAGCCCCAATCAAGTGTTCCTGGAGCAAATTCTTGGGTCATCCTTTATGATAGTTCATCAGATTGTTCATGATTCAGAAAGTGAGTCTGAAATACACAAATGTGTTATCTTTGTAGATTTGTATTTCCTATTGAGTAGTATTATTTATATTATAATGTGACAAAGCGATCTACCTGTGCCATGCATTGACTGTAAGAAGCTAGAATTAACAGCCATTTAAAGTGAAAAATGAACAGCAATGTATTTAAATATGTATTATAAAACTAAAAGTATACACACCCTGTATGTATTTCTGCTTTCCATTATGGATGATGCCCTATTTGACACTACTCTATGGTATTTTGATACTTCTGTGCATGTATTTTTCAAAAGTTTAGAAAAATATATTTGATTTATTATACTTGACAGACATTGTGCACTTGTTTGTGGTGTTCTGTATGGGGATTGGGAAGGGAGGGAGAGAACAAGAGAGAGAGAGAGAGGAAGAGAGGGAGAGAGAGCAAGAGAGAGAGCGAAGGAGAGAGAGTGGGAGAAAGAGGGGAGGGGAAGAGAGAAAGAAAGAAAAAAATAGATAAGAGTACATAACTGTATGATAGTGAGATTGTCTAACTTGAGATATGAACAGAATGATGGGCATAGATGGGATGTAAAAGAAAGAAGTGTTTTGGGTAAAGGTCCAGTCAACTTCACCGATGACATCGAACAAAGAGAACAATGGGTATCGGTAATAATTCAATAGGTCATCAGTTGTCAACAATTGGTGAGGTTTATACTGTCAATGAATTTTGCGACGCAATGCAATAGTGGAGTCATCGGTTGAAATTCGAACAATAGAAAATGAGAAATGAGTGGGTGAGGGTGTGTGTGTGTGAGAGAGAGAGAGAGAGAGAAGGGGGGGGGGGACGGTGAGAAGTGAAAGATGAGGGTAGCGTTTTGAAGTGGCCAAGGAGAAATTCCCCCACCCCCACCCTCCATAGAAAAGATATTTTACCTTTCAGTCGCTATGAAGAAATTATAATGGTTAAAATTATAATACAGTTGCTCACAGGCGTAGCCAGGATTTTTCAATAGGGGGGTCCAGGTGTGAAGGATCCAACCACATAGCCAGGATTTCATTTTAGGGGGCGTTGCGGGGCACGCGAAGAGTGCGAAATCGGTGATGAGCACGCAAAGCGTGCTCCCCTGAGGTGGGTGCGATGCGCGAAAGCTCTTATGTTTTACAGCAAATTTGAGAGAAAGATAACGGCTCGTAATCCTTTTTTTTTAAAGGCGGAAAGTTAGTCTGACGCCCTGGCTGCTTTTCAGTTATTTGGACACAATACTGCACTGTATGAAACAGGGGTGTGTGCAGGGAGGGGGAAGCTTTCCCCTTCTCGCGCGAAGCGCGAAAGCCCTGACGTTTTAGCATTTTTTTTTAGGCGGAATGTTAGTTCACCGCCCTGGCTGCTTTTCAGCTATTTTGGACGCAATACTGCACTGTATGTAACAGGGTTGGGTGCAGGGAGGGGGAGTCCCCCCCCCCCCCCCCCTTCCAGCGCGAAGCGCGAAAGCTCTGACGTTTTAGCAAATTCGACAAAGAACAGAAAGATAAACGGCTCGTAGCAAACAATTTTTTTGGGCGGAAAGTTATAGTTCGACGCCCTGACTGCTCTTCAGTGATTTGGACGCAACATTGCACTGCATGTGACAGGGGTTGGCGCTAGTTTGCAGGCACAAACCCTGGTCAGTCGTAAAAGAGTGTCTGCACTGTAGACTACCGTAGGCCATGTACTATAGCTGCTCCTAACACATTGACACGACCAAGAAGGTAGCTGAATTAGGCTTCTCTCAAGACAATGATATTCTGATAAAGTGTCAAATGAGGGTCTTTGCTTGCAGACTAGGTTGGTGTAGGGAGGGGGAGGGAGTTTCCCCTTCCCGCGCGAAGCGCGAAAGCTTTGTCGTACGTATTAGCATCATTATTTTAAGGCGGAATGTTAGTTCACTGCCCTGGCTGCTTTTCAGTTATTTTGGACACAATACTGCACTGTATGTAACAGGGATTGGTGCAAGAAGGGGGAATTTCCCCTTCCCGCGCGAAGCGCGAAAGCTCTGACGTTTTAGCAAATTTGAGAGAAAGATAACGGCTTGTAGCCAACAATTTTTTCAGGCGGAAAGTTATAGTTCGACGCCAGGACTGCTTTTCAATTATTTGGATGCAACATTTCACATGCGAGGGAGCGAAGCCAGTGGCGTATCTAGGAATTATGGCGCGCGGGGCAAACAATGAAGTTATTCGCCCCCTCCCCCCCCCCCCCCCCCCCCCGAGTCCCCAAACTTATCTACGTTATTGTAGAAGCGAGGGAGCAAAGCGACCGAGTGGTAAATTTTTAACCCTAAAAAACGCATTTTCTTGTGCATTTTACCCAGGAAATTTTTGCATTTGACCACCGCAGTTGAGCGGTAGAGAAGCTGGATTTGTATACATTGATAAACGGTTTTTCTATTCACTCACTTCTACAATCGGGAGCAGAACGAAAACCCTATAGGCTTGAGAAAGAGTCGAGAAATTCAGCAAGGCGACCTGAAGTTGAGATTTCTTTCAAGAGTTGAACCTTTGCAAATGCTGCTTTATACACTTTATCCTATTTTGGGGCGCAATATTTAGCAAGAGTCATATGAAACTTACATGATATAGCGAGCAAAGCAATTATATCTTTATTTTTTTTCAAACTTGTTGAACCCTTTAAGCTATTTAAGAACTATATACTGGGGGAGCAAAGTTACGAAATCCTGAAAGAAAATAATTATGCGAGGGAGCAAAGCGACCGAGCTTTTAAAACCTTCAACCTTCAAAAACTAGATTTCTAGTGCATTACCCTGCGGATTTGGGGGCGCGTGATCCGTGAAGATTATGATTTTTCTTCATTTCCCCCTATTTTTCTTTCTTTATATACTGGGGGAGTGAAATTACGAGATCCTGAAAGAAAATAATTATGCGAGGGAGCAAAGCGATAGAGCTTTGGAACATTTTCGCATTTCAAACCTTCAAAAACTTTTGTGCCCCCTGCAAGTGCTGCCCGGGACACGTGCCCCGCTGCCCCCTAGATACTCCACTGAGCGAAGAGACCAAGCGGGGGTGGGAGGGGGTATCCCCCTCCTACATCAGGGAATTTTTCAAAAATCTGTCTATAAAACTTGCATTTTAGAGCATCCCAAAATGGTTTTTAATGAAAAGAAGGAATGCACGGATCTACGCCAATGGACGGAACCCATTGAGAATAAACAATGCGAGCGGACGAATTTTCTTCGATATTTTCACATTGAAATAATGGCATTTCTTATGTCCTTACATCTAATCATTAAAGAATGTGATGTTATTTCAAGATCAAACATCATGAATTTGGATAATTATTGGTTTTAAGTTAATGTATCTTATCTTATCCACACCCATGGTAACAGTGGTGGGTGCAGGGAGAGGAGGGTTATTTCCCCCCTTCGCGCGCAGAGTTTAAAAGAAATCAGACAAGGAATAAGAAAGTTAGGGATGTTTGAAAAATGAGATCACTACATCTATGCGAATCTCAAAATTTGGTGAGTCGAATGTGACATACTTGTGGACAACTCTCCCGTTTGTCGTACACAAATTACAAATTACCCGAATTTACGGCATTACAAGGACTTCGGAAGGAATATGAAAGTGTTTACTCCTTCTTTCCAAGTCTCGGATTTTGTAACCCCCCCCCCCCCCCCCCCAATAATAATTGTTAACTATCGGAGTATACGCCGATATAGAACGCGGTGAATTTGAAAAAGGGACCCCTTTATTTTTCTCCGGGAAATTTGGAAGAGTTACGGGTAAAGGCAGGGGCGGCAATATATTTTTATGACCTGGCATGGGGACACGACATTCACTTCTGAGCGAGGAAGAACATCCCCGCATTCCTTAATACAAAATACAAGAAGATTCTGCATTTTACTGAAGTCGAATATTATAACTTTACATTATATCGACGGACTTAGTAAATCGTATTTATTATTTTGCGACTGCTGTAGAAAAATGTGAATTTTGTAGTTTGGAACTTGGCATTTTAGAGATTTTATCACTCATGCAAATTAAAGTCTGAACTCTGGTGGATTTAAAGGGGGGGGGGGGGACATCCAGGTCCCTCCTTTTTCCTCAACTCCAAGATTGTGCCCCGTTTTTAAGTGAAGACATGTTTCCCCCGCCCCTGACATGTTTAGTAATGCCTATATTCATAAATAATATTTTCTATTTCTCTTTAGGGGTGAGGCAAAATCTAACTCATAATAGAACAATTCTTTTTGAGAGATTGTTTTTAATTTAATCATGTTTAACTTTCTTGGTGGAAGCCCCTCCCATTCTCCATAGAAAGCCGTTAGGCCTTCCTCCCCTGCGTTTCGTACAGGCCAGTAGTCATTTGAAATATTTACTCTCACACAATGGAATGTTTGCCTTTGTGGTACCTACTGCATACAGACTTTCTGCAATATGATTTTCAGCTAGAGTATTATACTAGGGGCATATAGCGACTGAGCGCCGAAGGATTTCAATTTTTGAATAGTGACATTGTATCCTAGAGCACCTCAAAGTCTATCAGTACGTTGTAGCCTTTACTTATCATTTGCCACACATTGTTGGGGGCATATTTGTCAAAATTTGTGGTGGGGGGGGGGGGGGGGGTGACTCCTGTGAAAAATTTCCATGGGACGTGTCCTTCCTGAAAGCACTTTCCATGTGAGCATGCACGAAAGTAAAGCATGGGCCGAGGAACCGGGGGGGGGGGCTGCAGCTCCCACTTTCTTAAGTAGATATGTTTCATGATACTTTTGAAGTAGAAAAATAATATGCTCGTTAGCATGCTCAGCGCCCCCTAATAAAAAAAATCTTCACCCGCTAATAGCTACCTCTTTGATGGATATCAGACTGAAGGAAGGGGGAGATCGATGAACATGATGAAGGGAATCTGCAATTTTACAAATGTAAGGTTTATTACACTAGATGGCGCTATAAAAGATAAACAAGGAGCTACAATACACGTGAGCACGAGTTTGTAGCTCGCTAGCTGCATGCACTTTACATTCTCGATCTACCGGCCCGGCTAGTATACGGTATAGGTACGGAGCAAATTGCAGAGATCGATGGCAAAATCTCTGACTTTGCCGCGGGGAAGAATAAGTTGTTTGATATGAACAAGACATCTAAACAACATTTTGTGTATCGATGATATATTACTTGATACATACAGAGCACACTCGCGCAAGATTTCTTCCAACCCATGAATGGACTGGATATCTATTGTGAATTAAGATTAAGTTTCCCGGAGATATTTTATTTTGGGGATTCGACTCTGCCGGTGTTTTGGATGGACGTCGACCGCTGTGCCTATGCCGACAGGGCCCCATACCGTACTCGCTAACAATAACAACAGACTGTCCACTTGTAGTCCCTTCTGCAAATTCTGGAAGTTCTGCACCTACACGACGGACACTTGAATTGGAAAGGTGAAGTGACGTGAGACTGCTGAAGTCTAAAAAGAAGATGGTCTTTACCTCAGTTTTTTCAGGTAACTGCAAATCATGTTTTTATTAATTATCACTGCTACTAATATTGTACTAGCAGTAGCATGACTAGGCCTAATTGAATAATTGTTACTACTAGTACATCATGTACTATCAGGCCCTATTGATCATGTTGATTATCACCACCAAAAGAACCTAGATGTCTAACTCATTAACTGTTATCCCCACCACCCACCCATCCATCATCATCATCATCATCATCATCATCATCATCATCATCATCATCATCATCAATAATATCATCATCATGATGACCATCAATTTCATCATCATCATATGATCACTACAGTCGATCACTACCATGACTTATCATGATCTTGACCATGTCCATGATCATCTTCATCACCATTACATCATCATCATCATCATCATCAGTATCATTATCATCTTCAAGCTTCATCATTAATGTGATCATCTATCATCATGGATCATCATCACCATGGTATATCAATATTATTAATAAATTATCATTGTCTTTTTCATCATCAAATATCATCATCATCATCATCATCATGACCACCACCATCTTGACCACCATCATCACCACTTCTTAAATGACACTTAAATGACATTTTCAAATTACATCATTCAAAGAGTCTGCAATTTAAATTAAATGTATTTCCTTTTAAGGGCGAATCTGAGGAATCTATGCATACATATACATGTACATTATTTTCATTGGTTCTGTATTAAAGGCCAAGTCCACCCTAACAAAAAGTTGATTTGAATAAATAGAGAAAAATTCAACAAGCATAACACTGAAAATTTCATCAAAATAGGATGTAAAATATAAAGAAAGTTATGGTATTTTAAAGTTTCGCTTAATTTTGCAAAACAGTTGTATGCACATCCTGCTCAGTATGCAAATGAGGGAACCAGTGACGTCACCCACTCACTATTTCTTTTGTATTTTATTACATGAAATATGAAATATTTAAATTTTTCCTTGTTATAATGTGAAACAAGGTTTGATTCCTCGCTGAACATGTGTAATTGCCATTGTTGCAACCTATACACAATTCAATGAGAGCTTCCTAATTGTGAAATCTGCAGAAATTAAAATATTCTATATTTCACATAATAAAATACAAAAGAAATAGTGAGTGGGTGACGTCACTGGTTCCCTCATTTCCATACTGAGTAGGATGTGCATATAACTGTTTGCGAAATTAAGCGAAACTTTAAAATACCATAACTTTCTTATTTTACATCCTATTTTGATGAAATTTTCAGTGTTATGCTTGTAGGATTTTTCTCTATTTATTCAAATCAACTTTTTGTTAGGGTGGACTTGGCCTTTAAGATTGTGGTTTAAACACAAAGTCAAAATGTTACTTTTTAAAGTTTACACTTCGGACATCTTTGACATGTTAATTTGCCAGTGATGGTAATGGTATGAGATTTTATGGAAATAAATTAAAATTGAATTACATGATTATGCAGTGTGCTGAGATTTTGCGAAAATCAGAATTAATTTCAAATTGAATATTGAAAATTGTTACTTTTCATGATTGACCATGGCTATAAAAGGAATTAATAGTTGATAAAATTCACTTTCTTTAGGCTGATACATGTACATGTATGTCCACTTCTCCCTGGGAATGTCCTGTAAGCCTACCATTCAGAATTTGCTTCCTCAGCACTCCATGGAGGTGGAGGCGTTTTCATATTCATAGAAAAATCTGTCTGTTTGGAGTTTTATAACTTTTATTTGAAATATCCTCCAGGGGATTCCATGAAGCCAGACATACTCAGGCGCGATCCAGAGGGGGGGGGGGGGGGGGGGGGGGGCGCAAGGGGCGTGCGCCCCCCCTGTTTTGTCTGACAAAGTATGCCCCCGGACCCCCTAGATGGCCGTTTGGCTTCGTCAAACGGCGGAGGGTTCCTCAGTGTACGCCCCCCCTTTCTGAAAATCCTGTATCCGCCCCTGATATCCCAGATCGAAATAGACAGATTTTTTTCGGTCCAATATTTATCTGCCTTTCAATGGAGAGGGTTGGTTGTTCACATTCCAGCCATACACATTTTTTGTGTGTACCCAGGTGCACACAAAAAATATCCCTGGGGGTACCTAAACTCCATAGCCAATTTCGTCTATAACCATTTGGTCTAATAATTATTTTTTTTCCAGTTGGTCCAATTACCATATGGTCCATTATCAATTGGTCCAATTACCCTTTGGTAAATCATCAAATGGTCTAAACCCACTTAGTCCAATGCCCATTTGATCCATAAATCATTTGGTATTGTGGAGGTGTTGTGGTATAGTGGTTCATTCACTTGACTCCCAATCCCAGGGTTGGGGGTTGTATCTCAGCCCGGCACTAGCGTCTTTTGTCAAGACATTAATCCATGTTTGCCACTCTCCACCCAGGCGTTAAATGGGTACCTGGCAGGATTTATTCCTTGAAATGCACTGTGCACTGTACGGCTGCTGGAGCTAAAGCCAGGGTAATAATATCCAAACCCTTCGGAAAGCGCTGCATAGGGACGTTATATCATAAATGTGGTATGCACTATACAAGAACGGTATATTATGATTATTATTATGATTATTATTATTACAGTTGGTTTAACTTCATTTTGGTCTAATGTAATTTTGTCTAAACTCATTTCATCTAATAACCACTTGGGTGAAATTAACATTTGCTCTAATAAGCACTTTGTCCAATTACAATTTGGTCTAGTAATAGACCAAACAATCATTAGATGAACTGAGACTTTGACCAAATGATTATTAGTAGACCAACTGGTCATTAGACGAAATGGTAATTGGAGAAATTGATGATTAGACCATGTGGATATTAGACCAACTGGGATTAGCCGAAATGGGTATTGGACCAAATGAATATTGGACGAACTGATAATTAGGCCAATTGGTATTTGGACGAATTGATGATTAGACCATGTGGATATTAAACCAACTGGCATTAATGGAAATGGGTATTGGACTACAGGTGTAAATGATGTTAGAACTGCTGACAATTGGACCAAATGGCAATTTACATGTACCCTTAAAACATTGCAGTGCAACTGCACCCTCATAATTTGGTTGTAACAGAAGGAGGAAAAAAAAAAAAGATCAGTGAAAGTTTGAAGAAAATACAATGAAATATTAGAAAATTATAAACTTTCAAACCTTTTTTTTTCTTTCAATCAGATGCAAAATTGACAACTCTGACCAACATGGACCGTTTGGGTACCTCTCCTACATGTATTTTTTTCTTTTGTACTTATAATTCCACAAATTTCCATTTTCATGCTTTGTAAAAAAATACCAATATCAAAAAATCATGTATAATGAAATATTTTCTTCTGGAAAAAATGGAAATTTATTTAAGAACTTTTCAGGAGAGAAGAAATGAGAGAGGTGCTAATAATGTATGTCACAGGGTTTCTTATTTGTGTTTGAGTGAAATACAATTTTAAAAATTCATAATTTCCTTAATATTGGATTTTCTTTAACCTTTCACTGATCTCAGGTTGATTTTTTTTTTGCTTTTTAACATAACTTATTTTCAGGGTGGATGTTCCCTTTAAACATGCTGAAAATGTTGACATAAACAGGTTGACAGGATGTTTCTGACTTAAAAAGATTTGCTCATACCTTACGATTGGGCAACTGGACTATAAACAAGAAAGCAGTGACTGTTAATACATAATACACTGTATACATGTAGTCATGTACATGTTTGAGCTTTCTAAGAATACCCCCCCCCCCCAAAAAAAAAAGGTATGTAGGTACAGATATGATTATGAATCACTGCAAAAAAAAAATGTACTCATAAATCATTTGGTTGACTAATTAAAGACTGAATCAGTTTGTTTGGAGGAATTTACTGGTATTGCTTGTATCCTTGATCATTTTTGATGTGCCATAATAGACCAACTCATGCCTGAGGCTCATTTGTGCCAAGAATGGTTGAACGGAAGCCACTGAAAATTAATTTTCAAGAAAATATGCCAACTGAAAACCACAATCCTAATTTGACAAAGACCTTATTGTTAGCCTTCATCCACTCACGATGCAATCATCGAATAGCGCTTCCAACGACAATATGTCTCTTTAACTCGCAAATATAGAAGTGCTGGGTAACACAAAACTGTTTTTGTTGCATATTTGATTTTTGAGAAATATTTGGCAACAAAGGGATTGTGAAAGGCAATGACATGAAATCCTCGCCTTTATGACTCGCCGTGTCTGTTTGGCGACGATTATTTGCGTCCGATAAAACCTGCCTCATTTGCGATATTTAATAAAGCGTGGACAGAGTTCTTTGGCCAAAAGCCGCAGGTGACTCTTTGTTAGCCAAGAGTCTACTTTAGAAATAAAATGTACACATAACCGCAATAGTTCTGGACAAGCGAGTGTTTGTTCTCTTGGCAAGACTTTGATTTTGCTGTGTACCCTGGATTTGTACGAACCGTTTTTTTTTTCACTTGAGGAAGAGGCCATTGTTAAGGCTGAAGTTGTAGGCCTATGTGTATGAATGACTTTTGCTTCTAATCATCATTCATAACTTAGTACTAATTAGTATATAGTAGCTTTCATTGGAATAGTTGGATTATTTCAGATAAACTTTCTTTCTTGGTAAGTTCTATCATTTTCCTATTTCATTTTAAACATGTAATAAATTAGGTACACTGTATGTGTTACATAAATGAAAATCTGATGGAATTAAGTTAAAGAGGCACTAAGCTGTAGGCATGTATAATTAGTAGGATTAAACTTCATAATGAGTGTGCTCTTCTGGTTTTTCTGGTGTGATTCATATTGTTGACAAGTCTTTACAAAATGTATAAAATTTTGAATAGTCAATAACGGTTGAAAAATGCTCAGGAATGGTGAGCATTTTCCATGTACATGCTTGTACTACCCAGGGTATCAAATATTCAAGCAAGCTTTGAAGAAAACAAAATTGCAATTCCACACAAGATTCATATCAGTCATAATAAATGGGCACTTCTGTCAAAGTGGACATGACAGTCAGACCATTTTCTTGTTATTTAAAACAGTTTTAATCAAAACCAAGAGTCCTAAAACATGTATATTTTAGTAACTGAAGCAGACACATATGACTATCAGGGGCATAATCAGCAAATTTCATACATGTATTACCGGGATATCACTGAATAGTTGAAGAGAAAATTGACTCTTTGTAACTGTAACAGACATGACACTATCATCATTTGTCATATGGAATTGCCCAAATGAAGTTTATCTGCAATAGTGCCTAGAAGCGATACCAGTCTATAACCTGTCAATACTCTGATGTATATAAGAATTGTATTAAATCTCATACATCTACTGAACAAACTTCATTTATCACAATGTTATGTATGTATATATTAGCACCTACACATAGAAGTGTTACCAGTCTATAACCTGTCAATGCTCTGAAGAACAAAATCTGGACAAATATGCTTGGTTCCAGCAACAGTTCATTTACAAATATTAATGCTCTGATGTGCTGTACATGTACATGTATAAAAGAATTCTGTAGAAGCTCATCTCCACAAAGCAAGCGCAGTATGAAGTAAATATCTACATTAGCACCCAGAAGTGTTACCTGTCAGTGCTCATAATGTATTTACTCATTCACCATGCTTGATTGAATTCATAAAGTGTTTCCTGGTGGGACAAGGCTCATCAAGCATGAAATATTTTATTTCAAGCAGTTTACCGACAATAGAATGCTCAAATGGCATAACAAATTTTTCTTTTCCATCTGTTTGTTTATTTTCACTTGATTGATGAATTAGTTTCTGTCAGAAAACTGGAATACTCTTCCACAACATAACAGTCAGCAATTTATTTTTTGCATTTAAGTGTGCCTTCTATTTTTTCAAATGCACAATATGATAGAATTTTCACAAAATGAATAGCCCTGACAAATGGAATATATATTTCACTTAACATTTTTTACATTTTGAATATCTTTTAAATTTAATAACGAGGACCTGTATGAATAAAAGGGTAAGTTTGCGCAGGTATCAACAATTTGACATACATGTAGTCATTGTGGTTATTCACCTGTATTGAAATGAAAGTTCAGGTAAAACAATCTACATGAATAAGTGAAAAAATAATATCAATTCTCAATAAGATTGACAGGAATTTTATACTACAGTATGAATACATGTGTAAATGTAAAATCACAGATATTATTGTGTAGAGGAGTACATAAAGTCAAAGGAATAGACCTACAGCCATGGAAAAAATATTAGACCAAGCATGGTTACGGATAGTGTTATTTTTGTGGTAAGAAGGAAATAAACTTACATAAAAGCAAGGTATAATTGCTGGAATTTGGTATTTATTCAATGAAATACAAAGACAAATCATTTTTATATTTTTGTACATGTATGCATATTATACCCTTATTAGAGAAGCTTGGTCTAATAATTTTTTTCCAGGGCTGTATTTACTAATTTTATGCATAATTCTTCAACAAAAGTTTCTCTTGATGACTCTTAAGTTGCCTGGGGCTTGCCCGACATAGCAACAACTATTGTATGCAAAATGGATTCCATCCATAGAGATGCCATTATGCATAGCAGGTGTACACAAAATAGTTGGTACATATTACCATGGAGGCACCTCCTTGATGTTCGATTCTGGAGATACATGTAAACATGCATAAATTGAACTACATTAGTAAACAGGTCTATTGGCTCATCACCCAATATTATCATGCTTGCCATAACATTTGGGAGCAATTTTTTTTGGCCTACATGTAGATACACAAAATGAAAAAAAGATCAGTGTTCATGATTTTATTTTGATTTCAGAAATTGATAAAGCTGCAATATTTACAAAGATCTAATGGCCTGGGTAATACTGAGGATCCGAAGTCCACTACAATACCCTGAAGTTCTTAGCGTAATACTCTGACTATTTTCATAAACGATTTCATTCTGATCAAGTTTCAGGCCAGTTTCAAAGGGGGTTTCCATCGGGAACAGACTCTATTCATTCTGGAATGTTATCTTAAACCAAAATAAGCTTTACCAAACTAGTCCTTTTCAACCATAAACCTGGCTGAAAAAGTATTAAGAATTGTAATCTCGTAACTTTTAGAGTATCAGCTTTCTATCTGAGCTGGATCTTATAAAGAGATGTGATTGATTCGAAATTGAGCGAACTTAACCCCTTCCATGCCACCAGAATTTTGAGCAGTTATCAAAAATGAACTTACAAGAATTAAACATTAACTTTCAATGAGATATACTTGAGCAAAGATATATTGCATAGAAATTAAGCATATTGAAGGCACAGGTTTCTGTATGAGGAATAAATTTCAAGCCATTCTCAGCCTAAACAAAATGTTCAACACTCAGATATTTGGGCGGGATTTGCCACCCACGGCATGTATAGGGATTAACTTTACATGTAATCACAAAGTTCTCTTAAGTACACAGTTGTGATTGATATGAATCAATTGCAACTCTCTATTAAGCATTTTGCTATTTTTTGATGTTTAGTAAGAAGGATTAATATTTATTTCTAGAAGATGCCCTTTTCACTAGCACAGTTTAAATGAAAATTCTGTTGATTATTCTTTGGTAACTTTTTCTATTCAAAGATAATCTTTAGTTCTATAGCAAAAAAGAAATAGAATGTTACTTGTTGAATATGTTTCGATATTTTTGTTCCATTTCTATTGAAAATATACACAATGTAATACATACCAGATATTATGTATTTCGATGTTCCACCAATGATTTCCAGTCAATCAGTGAATTTTAGTGTAAATATTTAAAAGAAACACCAAATCAAGGCTCTCTCTGCTATCTGTTGTCCATTACTCTGACTCACTCTTAACTTCCACTATGTTCTTTGATCAAATTCATTGTTGCCTCACTAATATTTATTTCAGTGTTGCCTCACTGATTTTTATTTCGTACAGATTCATTACATGTGTAATGATATTACAAATTAAAGAAAGTTCTTTGAATATCCAACAGGTCATAATTTTTGACTGAATGTTATTGTTTTGCTTGACACCTCATGAATTCTTGAAATACCTGATCTCTTACTTTGGTAGCACAATACGAGCAGTGTTTGAGTTCAGCTGGCTGTAACCACACCTGATCATGTGTATTAGTGTGAAAGAAATGGTGTGATTATACAGAGAAAAGGTGTTTATAAAGTGTTCATTGATTGCTTCAGGCTTGAAAGTATCAATCTCCATTACACGCCCAACTGAGCCCGCATTATGCCCTCAAATTCCCATTCAAAGGCGGGTTAATAGAAAATCAATATCTTTGAACTGGTGGGTCACAAAACCAAGAGTGTTACTCTATGCTGCTGGCAATCTCTTTTGCTTTGTTCATTTTTTGTGACTTTTTTCAGACAGTATTAAGTGATCCTGTTCATTGGATTCTATACATGTGTGACAATGTAATCCTTTGTTATCTTATCGTTATTGAAATGTAATGTATATAATTATATATACAGCATTGTGAAAGTTGAAGCAGTCAAAATTGAGACCCTCAATTTTCTCATTTTGGATATGTTCGGCCATCTGCATGAATGGCTTGCTCTGGAATGCCTGCACTTTTGAGAAGTCATCTGATTAATGGTAGTTATTTGGTCTATTAAGCCCCCTTTACACCGGAGGAAGTTCCCGCTAAGTCCTTGAAATTAAAAAAAAAATGCCTAGGACGTAGCGCCAACTTCGAAAAATGTGAAATCGTCCCGTGCATGCTACGTTCGCGCCACGTCCTTAGTAAGTTCATGTTGCATTGGTGGTGTTCCCACTGAGTTTATTGTGCGCGCAGACGCGGTCCGTACGGCGTCGAAACGGTTCTCGCTACGTCCAAGCAGATTGCGACTCATTGTACCTACGTCTCCGTCACACGAATCTTGTGTCTGTTGATTTGCAGCCATTTGATGGAGAAGAAGTGCATTGTGCCTATGCATATCCATGACTTGAATAGAACTGATAGCAATTGGGACTTGGACTCGGCATTTATACCCTTTTCCCCGCTATGGACGTGCCTTGGACTTGGCATTTATACCCTTTTCCCCACTATGGACGTGCCTTGGACTTGCCATGAAAGTGTACAGCGCAGTAATAACGTAGCAAGCACTTCCGTAACGTAGAGTTGACGCAACGCGGGCATAAAGAGGATGTAGCGACAACTGCATATGTGACCCGACTCCTCAAAACCTACAATAAGTAGCCAAAATTATTTTTTTATTTTATACATTTTCTGAAAGTAGAGATTCTCAGCTTTCCAATGGTATATCACTTGCCTAGTTTACTCAATGATAACACCTTTAAATATCGCATTTAGAATCAGTATGTAACCAGCAATCAATAACTCCTATTCAGAGAAAATGGCCATTTAAGTTCGGAACAAAAGAGTGCTAAACCTTCGCTCTCTGTGTGCGCCCAAGTAAAACTGGGTATTCAAATGGCCATAGCAACCAGTACATGCTGTATGAAGGGATTATCAGATTAGGCTGAATTTTGGCATGCTGCTCCAGGAGGACCTATTCATTACTCACTCCAAAAATCAATTTAATACCTTTGGAGGTAAAGTAGTAATTTGGCATTGAATGAAAGTATTACAAGAGCTCTCCAAACATTCATTAGCTCGACGGGTGAAAAAAAGGAGTCATTTTAAAATGCCCCAAAAACATATTTCTAACTCGAATTACGACTCACAAACTTGAGACATGATAGAATGATAATGAAACTACCCATTTCTATCAAAAACAGAAAATCGACTGATCCAAGCAAATTTACTATTTTGGGCTGTTTGCTACGTTTTGGTCCGTGCGACTTATTGTAGGTTTTGAGGCGGCGGGTCACATATATATGCGTAGTGGCCGCGCAGTAGACATGGACGGAGTTGTTGCTACGTTCTTTCCGTGTCCGCTATATCTATGCTACGTCGATGGAGCTGTTAGTAGGTCCTAAGAAGGCCCTTACTGCGTCATTACTACGCACTGTTCAGACGGTGCTCCCGCTATGTGGACTTTGGACTTGTTCAAAGTCCAGTAGCGGAAAATCGGTCTCCGGAGACCATGCAGACTATGCCACGTCAATAACAGTTCTTGCTACACCCTCAGTACGCCGTAGCAGTTCCCACTGCGTCATGGCCATTTTTCTTTGACGCAGCGAGAACTGCATGGACGTAGCGTTGGTGTAAAGGGGGTATTAGGTAATTAGGCTTCTCAAGTTAAAAATAGAAATAAATTTGGTGATGTTAATAGTGAGCTGTTAAAACAAATAAAACCATACAGCAACATGCTTTGCTATTTTTAAAAATATTATATATAATTATTTTTTTAAATTAAATGATGGGAATATCCCCTTAATAAGGAAGAATTTCCAGATGTTATCAATGAGAGAAAAAGAAAATTGGTTGTTTTTATGATCAATTTTGTCAAATTGAAAATGTAAGGATTGAAATTTCACAGAAACTAATAATCTGCTTTTATATCTATGAATAAATTGAAGGCAATGGAATAGAGATAATAGTGTGTCCACTTAGTGGTCAATTTGTGAATTTCAGCCGAGATCTAGTTTTAAATAGGATAAAATGCATTCTTGTATGGTGAGTGTATGGGAGGAGAAGGTCAGAGCTTGGCAATAAAACTTTAAAATGAGCTCTGAAAGAGGAGTTCTTTTAAATGACTCATTGTTGAAATGAAAGTAATCTCTAGATGCGTGATCTACATAGTAGTGTAAAGGTATCATTGATTGAGACTTGACCAGCAACCATTCCGATTTACATGTAAGCTAGGGAGGATAACGCAACTAAAGGAATTATTGTAAAACGTGAAACTTTGGCACGCATGACAGACATGTACATTGTATTCACAAATTTTGCAATAATTGCTGAAGATAATAGTTTCATGATGAAATCACAGCTGACACAACACTGAATATTTGTGATTCGCGAAGTTCCTTTCTATTAATTTGCTGTTGTTTATAATCTGCAACTGTTTTATACCACAAAAGTTACTGGTTTTACATGTACAGTCCTAGCAGTAAGGTCATTTTCATACAGGTTATCAATACCCTTAATAGCCCATACATGCGGTATCTTGCAATTTCTCGCTGCAAAACCATTCATAATACTGCTTCTTTGCATGATACATAACTGTTTGGTCTTACAAAGGGGTTGTTGATCACATTACACTGTATGATGGCATCTACATGTAGCTCTTCCAAGAACCAATAAACCAAGCATGGTGAAGCACCTCCTGCTGATTTCTTTTTCATTCATCTCTAATGTATTTGTCCTTTTTGTTTATCTTCACAGATGAGTCAGCTGATAGGGCTGTATAGACAAACACTGAAGACTGGTCAGAAATCCCCAAGGTGATCATCATGGTCATTCATTGACCATCTCATTCACTGGTAAGTTTGTAGATAGATCTTTAAGCTTTGTCTTCTGAGTTTTCTGTGATTACCTCAATCAACATTAAGTTTGTAGATCTATAGAACTGTGAGCTACATGTATGTTTGCGTGGGCCTACTTACACACTGCAGCTCAAGTGGTCTTTTGTAGTGTATTTGTGTAGTTCTAATGGTCAGGCTTAGCAATATTGCCATGGAGAAATAGCAGGTGAGAAAAACTTAAAGTTCATATTAAAACTAGCATAAAATAAATGAAGCTGTGGCGATTGGCATCATTATAGTATTACAGTGAAACTTGTCTATAAAGACCACTCAAGGGAGACAAAATGCGGTCTTTATGAGCAGGTGGTCTTTATGGACAGGTTCCTTTCATACATACATGTATTTCAATGAGAAGCATTGTTCAAGGGAAACCAAAATTGTGGTCTTATAGACAGGTGGCCTTTTTATACAGGTGGTCGCTAAAGCAGGTTTGACTGTAGCAAAGTTTTCACAAGGTACATTGTTTAGCATTTAGTGTACTGATTGAGATTATTTATAGTTGGATGAAAGTACTGTAAAACGAGAAACTTTTGCGACAAATTTTCGTGAATCGTTAATGACGGCCAATTTTGCAGCAAGAAACTCGCGAATTGCAATAATTTTATGTAGTTTCAATTATGATTTGATTTATTCGCGGCATGAAACTTTCGCAAATCTTGACCATTCGTGAAATTCGCGAAAGTTTCATGCTCGCGAAAATTTCTGGAATATTTCGTGGTGTGCAAATTTTCACGCATTTCGCGTGGCATGAAATTTGCGCGAAAATAAAAACACGCGAATATTTTTGTGTATGTATCTTTTGCCCATGAGTCTAGTGCATGGGTGAAATTAAAACATGCAAAATCCATGTTACTTGGCTGAGTGCGTAAAATTAATTGTGTGAAAATGTCCATGTTTACAGTAGCTGGATTGGAGTGTATATTACTTGAACAAGTCATGATTGCAAGCAGTGTGTACAGTGAAGTACATGTATGTATGTTTATAAATAAGCTTCTGTTAATGCCTAAATTATACTCATTGAACTCCAAAACTCAAAGATTTTTCAAAACTATTCACAGGAGTGAAAAATCCATGTTCAATCAAAACTGCATTTGTTTAATTGTGGCAATGCTATTATCCATTGTATCTAATATTGTTTCTTTATCTTAGTATCTTGTACTCTGTATAATACTGTCAGACACTCTTTCTGTAGATATACAGTGCCTTGAGCATTTTGTGTATTAAAATGCGTATTAAAATGGTGCTTTATAGATACTCAATATTACAGTATATTTATTATTATGTCTGTTACGGTTACATTTACAAAGAGTCCATTTTCTATTCAGTGGAATACTGTGACATTTGATGTGTACATGTATGTATCTGATAGTCAAATGTGTCTGATTCACTTACTGAAATATGTTTTAGGACTTTTGATTTTGTTTAATGCTATCTTACACCCCTGTTAGCTTTCACACGTGCAATTTGAAGCCGCCTCAAGACCATTAAAACCCCTGTTACACATACCTCGGGCCCGCAATTTTGTGTCTACACATAGGCCGGCTTCACGTCGCCTTTTCATGAGCTGACGTTGGGGCGCACTCCATGTAAAAAATTTTGCGCGGTTCGCACACTTGCACTGCAGGTGCTGTACTATCTCATCGACATCGCGAACGGTCCGTGCATGCACAGCTCTTACGGGTTACGTAACTTCCGCTTAAAAGCTGGCGCCGAGTCCACTTTGGTGTTACACATACTGATTGCGGGACTGAGTCCGGCGTGAGGCCGGCCTCAAACCACATCCAGAGGTGGACTGGGATGGAGGCAGCTTCGAGGCGGCTTCAGTCCGGCTTTTAAAAAAAGTTGATGTTACACGTACGTCGAGCCACCTCCGGAGGCGGCCTCAGTCCACTTTCAGAGGTATGTGTAACAGGGGTCTTAAATAACCAAAAAATAGGTCTGAACATCATGTCCGTTATTAAAGCTGGAATTACCGATGTATTCTTCCCTTGCTTGTAACAGGATGAATGGAGTCCCTGGTTGTAATATAATGTAATATTTGACTTACATTGTATACTTCCAACTCCTTAGTTACTTAAAAATGACAGCAATTTATCAAAACATTGACCCTGTATACAAACAACACATTTCTACTACATGTATATCTAGTAAGTACTAGCAATCAAGATTAAATATAGAGTAAAATGTGCATGAGAGATTGCACGTAGAGGAGTAACCATGTGACTACCTTCACTGATTATGAACTGGAATTTAGACTTTGCATTGCCCCTAGTGAGATCTACATGTATGTAAATATTATTAACTTTATTGCACTTTCTTATCATAATTGTCGTAATATTTCTATCAAGTGTTTCCATGCTTTCTTTTAGTATGTTATCCATAACTACATGTATGGCTCCATAAACTTTTTTCACAGGGGCCTGGGCCTGGGCATATGGCACATGGTATATGGCATGTGCCTTGTTTAAATGTCAAATACTATGGGGGTTCGGAGTTCCAATATGGGGGCCCCAATATGCACTGGACCCCATGTTAGTGCCAAGCACTGCCATTGGTAAACAGCAGCAAAGTCATCCTCAAACAATGATAAGTTTAATCAATTTTGTTATCTTGTATGAGAATTCAGTACAATCATGGACCCTACCACAAATTATGACCAGTATTCTCTTTGACCGTGCAGTTTGATGTGGCCAATTATTAACCGCAGAACAACATTTTGGGAACCACAAACTGACCTTTCTCAGGCTCTTTGTGTAGAGAAACTACAGATATAAGGCTACACACTCCCCCCTCCCCCTCCCCCCTCCTTCTATAATCTACAGTTGTACATGTATATGAGATCAGACTCAGAATGTGTATAATGATATGATATCCAGGAATCTCTAGCAAGGGGGGGGGGGGGGGCGATGCACAAGTTTGAAATTCCATTAACAAGCAATTCTAACAAAAAGTGATCTACTTTTTGGGGTCCTTCTTTACCTCCAATTCTTTTATCTTTTAGGTGCTTTTGTGTTTGTTTGAAATGACTTCCCCATGAGGGAGGGGGCACAATTTGGGAGGATGTTGCTGTTTTGTAGGCCTTCTGGTACTTGAGCAAGAGTAGAATAGAAAGAGCATGTTCAATTTGAATATACATTACATGTAGGCTTATCTTGGTCAAGTTTTGTAAAAAAAAGACACCCTTTTCTTCAAAACTTACTTTAAACTAACCCTTGTAAAAAAGTACCATAGTATCCATGGTAATTTGATAGTAATTTGACCAAATTACCATCAAATCATGGTAATTTGATATCTAGTACTCTTTGGTCAAATTACTGTCAAATTACCATGGGTACTATGGTACTTTTTTACAAGGGAAGAAAAGGTATTGAAGTTATTGAATATTGTAATAAACTGTTAATTCAAATCATATTCAGAGAAAACGTACATGGATAGCATTTTGATTGATAAGTGCTACTCAGAGTCTGTAAACATACGGAAAAGACTATACATCATAAAGCGTGTTAAGAATGGGGAAAGGGGGACAGGCATCCCTGATATCAAACCAACTCCCATTTATCTAGCCCAAAGTCCATACACTCTCATAATGTTTGTTTGGGATACATGTACATCATGACCTGATTGATTTTCGGGCTTCTATTAATTGTCAGCACATGACATGTCACTCCAGTGCAGTCTGTGATCGGCAGTGCCACGTACATGTAATGTATGCAAGGAATATTATAGGAATATTATTTCGATATGACAAGACTTCATTTATTCTTCGATTTTACCAACCTATGGACAGGGCAGTCAGAGTTGTTAAATCATAACTTTAACCTACATGTAAGTAATCTGCAACGACATTGATAAGACAATTAACAACGCTTTTTGTGAATAACATTCCTTTGGAGAATTGGGCATCGTTTCACGAAACAGTCATAAGTACAAGTTCGCCGACATCCCATTGAAACATATTAAAATTAACACGCGTTCAAAAGGATGTTGGTGAACTTGCACCTATATGGTGGGTTCATGAAATTACATGCTCTGAGTACTGGTATCCTTTCCTATCAGTGTTGCTGGACTGATTTGAAATGAATCATTAAACTTTGCTAATCAAGTAGGTCAATTGATTTGAAATATTTTAGGAGGACTGAAGGAAATAAAATAGTGGTGGAAATTGAACACCATGTGAAAGTACATTAATTATTCTTGTTGTTTGTGGGTTTTGAGAGAGAAATTATACATTCTTACAAGCAACTTTCTGGGTTATTTGATAGATAGCAAAGACAAAAAGTTCTATGAAAGTAATTTGCACTGGAAAGTTATAAATGAGCTTAGGTAAATATAGCATTTGTACGGAGGAACTCTATATACTACATTGGCTGTTTGGAGCCAGAAGGGCATTAACTCTGTGTTAAAGAATAGATTTAACGCCCTTCTATCTCCAACAGACAACATTATGACAAATTTAGAAAGAAGAGCTCTAGATACACACAAAAAAGAGTTATTTTCACACTATAAATGATATAACTTTATATCTAAAACAATGTTGTTGCAATTCATAGATTCCTGACACTTCACATGTTTAAATTGTTATTTTAGAATTGACCTTTTGGACATGGGAAGCAGATGTACTACAATGTATATAAACTATTTCATGAAACTTTTAATGACTTTATGACATTTGTTTGCTATATATGATTCTTTGGTAGATGATGATTGATGGTGGCTAAGACACAAGAGATAGTTGCACATATAAGGAGATTGGCCAGGAATGGTTGGTAAGTACATATCTGAAGTCATTTAAAGGGAAATCGAACTTTAATGGCAAGTTGTTCTGAAAGAAAACACAAAAATCAGAAAAGTAGGTTAATTGGTGAAAGTTTGAAAGAAATCGGACAAGAAATTGGACAAGAGAATTTTTCAAAGTTGCAATCACTATACAGTATATGTATATATTGTACCTAAAAACGTACAAAATTGTACAAAAAACAGGAAAGTTGACCGGTAATCCGTCCACAATCGACTGACCAAATTGCCAATTTGAGACTCGCATAGATTTTGTGATCTCATTTTTCAAACGTTCATAAGTTGTTAATCTTTGTCTGATTTCTTTCAAACTTTCAGTATGCTGTTTATCTTATTTTTCTGCTTTAACACAAATCAACTTATTACAAAGGTTGGATTGCCCTTTAAAATTACTCCTAATTCATATCCGACATGTACGGTACTTGAGACAATTCTCGTTACCTCAGATATGCAATTTTCGACGTAGAGGGCAATATTATGCATGGAAATGGTCCGCATCTTTGTTAACTTCACTTCCGGTCCGTATTGAAATACTACGGCTTATGAACAAAATGAGTGCTAAAATGCTTACATTTTGAAAATGCAACCAATTGTCTCAATAAATCATGATGGTATCTTTTCAAACATGTTGGTTAATTTATACTCAAACTCGAGGATTTTTGTAATACCTGTGTACATTTTCAATGCAAAAAGACAAACACTTGTCGACCCAATCAGGATATTGTCAGCACTGCGCATGCGTGGTTTGCATGACATACGCCATCTGTTGGCGAAATTGCGTATTTGGGGTAGCGAGAATTGCTCCGTGCTTTCTTTCTTCAAAGATATAAGGTCCGCGTTAGGTTTGGGATAAGGGTTAGGGATAGGTATATTGTTTGGTCCAATCTTGATGTTGAGAATTTGTTTAGTGTAGGATATTGACCATGGAACATGTGTCGTACAATCAAAGTTATACATGTACCTCAGTCTCACCGCAAAACGGACTCCACATCTACCCAGACCAACCGATTCTTGGCCATTCGGCGTAATATAATGTTTTGTTTGGTCTGGTGTCGGCCTTGTTAACCCTTTTAGGACAGGAATTATTTCAGGGCTAAAAATTGATCACATTTTGTTCTTCAAATTGGCCACAATAATATTTTTCTTTTAGTTCTACATGGTTCTAATAAGGTGTAATGTCTTTGAAAACAATATACATGCTTAGAAGTTTTGTTGAAAAGTGGAAAAAATTGCCAATTTTTAAAATAAAAACAATGATTTGTAACTCTCAATGTGTTGTCAATTTAAGGATATTAAAGTTTTTTTTCGTTTTTAAAACTCCTGGCATCAAACGCAGTATGGTCATGCAAAAAAAAAAATGGACATCAGTGTGTGCAGAAATTTTTGCTCTTTCTGCTCATGCATCTGGTATATTTTTTTAGAGCTCTGAATCAAAAATTATTCACCTAAATCACAAAATGTGGTCAGCTATTTCAAGAGGGTTAATGTGACTAATGTATAACCAGGTTTCGAAACTAGCAGGTGCCCAGGAAACATGGGGCCCCCAAATGAAGATCCAGGGGCGGTATTCAAATCAAAACGCGCATTAAGTGAGTAAATTACTAAGCATTTATCTCGGCTAAGTAAAGTGGCTTAACTCGTATTCAGATCACTTTAAGGTATTTTTCTTTAGCAAGGCGACTTTAAGGCAAAATACTGATATCCATTGTGACGTCACATATCCTGTCCAAAATCATGCGCAATAAATACGCCATAGTAGATGCGCGCTTACAAGGTTTGCTTGTGCGCAGCTTACACTGCTCCGCGTATGTATGAAAGCCATGTACCTGCCAATCAAGTAATTTGCTTAAGTCTGCTAGGGAGCTGTCTTAGACTTACGGAAAATACTTAGCCAAAAGATTCAACTGAATACCAAAATTGCTTAAGTATTTTATCTCAGCCGAAATGTAAGTAAACTACTCAAATTTCACTCTTAAAGGTATTACATAGTGTTTGCAAAGATCATAGATTTTTCAAATGCATATTTTATTCGATCCAAGTGACCTACAGAAGAAGATAATGGTCGTTGGTCCGGTTAAAATTGGTCAAGGTTCAGAGATATAAAGGGTTTTCTTTTCTCGAGCTGTATAGCGCAATCGTTGGCTAAGATATTCTCCTCCGCCAAAATAAAGGTTTTACATAAGAAATCAAGTTCGTCATTAAATAATATGATGAAGTAGTCTCACATGAAGATGCTCCTAAAATTACATGGCGATCAGCCAATGAATAACTGAGATTTAGGGCTTAGCAATTCTGTCTTTGTTGCTAAGGGATCGCTTTTTTATCGGGGGGGGGGGGTCCCCCGATAAAAAGGCGTTCCCTGAATTTTCAATAAAATACATTAAATAGAAAAACGTTAATATCTCGAAAACTAAACAATATTAAAATCTGCAGTTTGGAGGGTTGCTTATGTACCCCAAAAGGAGTGTTATAACAAAAAATAAATAAAATTTATTTTTGAACCCCCAACACTATGCACTACCTTTAAGTATTGAATTGAATACGGGCCCAGAGCCCCAGAATTTCAAAATTTCCACCATGGAACTCAATCCATACTTACCCTAAAAGTTAAATCTTGACCCCCCACTGATAACATTCAGTGTGGAGCCCTGGTATAAACTCTAGTTATGTTCACACAATGGGAGCTAAACTTTAAATTTCACTTGCAGTTTCAAAACTTTAAGTCAAATTGAAGTTATCTTGTAGTTTCAGCCCGTATGAACAGACCTGTGGTTTCGAAACTTGGTTCTAGAACCACAAGGGAGGTCGTGGTTAAGACCCTAACCAAGAGCAGTGGCCATGTGGGTGGTCCTTGGTCATTGCAGTCTGGGTTAGGTTAGTGATGACCTCGCTGTTCATGTTAAATTTCCAGGTCATACCCTTCACAAGAATTATGAACACAGGATCTGTATGTGCACTGTACACACAATTGGCAGTATCTACTTCCGGGTTAATCATGAGGGGTTAATCATGAAGCTAGCTCGGCTTGTAGTTTGAGCTCCTTGTTTCAGGGTGGTATGAATCCTTGTTGCGGTTAGGGACTTTTGGTGTCGTAACTTAAAGTTTCGCTAACTTAAAGTTTCGAAACCACGAGTCCCATATGAATGTAGCTTATGACTTGCATGTACATTTATATGTCGTCCCTCTTGAAATAGAAGCATGCAGGCTTGGTGTTATCTGATTTTTACATGATCTCTCATTTATGACATGCAATCTTATTATGCCACAGATAAATTTAAGCATTTAGTTGGGTACTCTGGAGTCTTTTCATGTGCAATATCAGTGTAGTGTAATTTGTTTCCATTTTGATCTGACACATATGTCAGGAAACATCACATAGTTTTATGAAACATTAGATGTCAGTATAGAAGAGTTTATCCTTAGCATACCAGTGACTTACATACATTCCTTCATGTATTTCGGAAATTGGCTTATTTGAGCAAATTTCCAACAAATAACACCATTCAAACATGATATCTTATTTGTAGTGTTTTGAACTTACATGTAAGTATGTGAAGTTAGCAGGGAGTGTAGCATGAGATTAAAGGTGTGATAGATCCATTACACTTGTCCCGAAATGAGAATAAAACCAACAATTGTGATCTATAGACATGACTCGTGACAGGATATCACGGCCTCATATTCATAACTCGTTTTGTTCTACGAAGTTACAAATATGAATCTTAGCAGTCTGATTCTCAGTTTCAGTTCTTTGTTTGATTCTACAATCAGGCAAAATTATCCTCCATGTCAATGAATTTCACAATATAACTATACTCACTCCTAAAACATACAAAATTAATATGCTTTGTTGGCATTGCCATCCATCCATGTCTTTAGAATAGATAAGAAGAGATAAGCTACCGGTAGTACTAGCATAATTGAAGCTTTTAACTACTTTTTTTTGCAGAAAATCTTTCAGTCCACTAAATCTTTTTGTGGTCCACTACATGTGGGCTAAACTGCCAAGGAAGCATTATGCTTGCTGCTTAGAAATGTCTATTTTTCAGTGAAAGTTAATTAGGGAAATATGCATGATAGTTGATCCCTTTAAACCTTGATGTCATCTTGAGTTCTTTGACTTGTACTCCCTGCTGTTCTCTAAACAGCAGCTTACCAGTGGTAAGCTAAGCTAGTCAGGGCCTACTGTACTAGGTGCATTTCCATTAGCGCAAATTTCTAATAGTGCCAACAAATTTGAGCTTGAAATATTAGACCAATCAGTGTTTCTCGAACCAAAAGTATGAGTGTGCAGTTCCTCCGTTTCCATGAGTTTGCATGGAGTAATTCCCACTCACTCAAGGAATAAGCTTGAGCTCTGGAGCATATCATGGTCTATCTGCATCTTCACTGGGAAATTAGCCCATTAGTTAGCCAAAAAGTTGGTTATTTTCCAATCAAGCCCTACATATAGTTTGCTTCAGTAGGATAGTAGCTTGAGCTAATTAATAGCCTCTCCCATGTGCAAGGATGAAATAGTGCTCTATTTTCGCTAACAAGCCCTAATTTGCTTGGGATAATAGCATGAGCTAATATCGAAGTGCCAGGATGAAAAAGCCCACTATTTGGGTCTTTGCTGCACATTGGCTTGAGCTTCTGTATAGCTGTGTTCAGACTTATTTCCCCGGATTAGAATTAGCAGGCTATTTGAAAACTGGGGCTGATGAAGATGTACCTCGTCATTCCTCCAGGTTTACTATCCAGCAGTGGTGAGCCAGTCATCCTGCTGTGTCTGCTCGGTTGCTTCCCATTCTCTCCATTATGAGTGTTCTGGGGAGCGTTTCATCAAGCGTTTTGTCAGTGATTTTTACCAACAAATTTGCTCTCAGCCAATCAGATGCAAGTATTTCAGTAGCTTATAACAGTTGTCGGTAAAAATTACTGACAAAACGCTTGATGAAACGCTCCCCCGGTTTATACAGGCCAACAAGTGGTGTAATCTTCATGTAATGATGAACCCCTTGTGGTAGTAATATAGAATTTTGCTAGATGCTGATATCAGGGGAACGTTTCATCAAGCATTTTGTCAGTGATTTTTACCGACAACTGTTATAAGCTACTGAAATCCTTGTATCTGATTGGCTGAGAGCAAATTGTCAGTCAAAATCACTGACAAAATGCTTGATGAAACGCTCCCCAGGCTTACAAAGAAGGGAAGTTATGCAGTCAAACAAGTGGTAGAATTAATTTTCACAGAATAACAAACCATTTATAGTTGGAGAAAGCTCAGAATCTTGCCAGATGATCAGTTACATGTACATGTATTTTTGCAGATAAATTTTATGCTGAATCAATTCAAATTCTTCTTGCTCATTTAAAGTTAATGTATTGAGGATATTTGCAAATAATCGAAATGTGAATCATTTCACAAATATGATATTACATGTATAGCTTATTTCAATAACTTGTGGTTGAGCTGAACACAGCTTTGAGGAACTGTTTCATGCAAACATTGGAAAATCCTATCTGATTGTTCAGCTGTTACATGGCATACAATGTATGAAGGCTCTACGTGTATATATGCATCTATTCCTGTCTACCTGCTTTGCTTTTCGTTGTATATGAATAAACAATAAATGTGCCTATTTTCGTGTCGGAGGTGTGAGGTTAAAGATCATTTCAGGTGACAATTTTGTGATGACTTCTCTTGTAAACAATTTGCCATAGAAATATAAGGAAATTGCAAAGTGACTGTCATTTTAATTGTAGAATATTATTAGATTTTACAGACATGTTTTGTTTCTTACATGTAGGCCTTCTTACAAATGCACATGTACATGTAGGCCTACACAGCTATGTAATTGCTCCATCGAAAGGATGATAATGATTATCATGTGTGTTTCTAATTCTAATAAGGGGAATGAATAATTGTTGTGAAACAGTGCATGACTTGACGTGAAATGGAAGGTGTATCGGTGTAAGAAGCAACACTCATTGATGTCAAATGTTTAGAGTACCATCTGATGCTCTCCAGCACCATTGAGATGCGACTACATGATGATGATGATAAAACAGGTTTCATGGCTGAGGGAGAAGTGAAGTACATGAAGGAATAGTGTTTGGCAAATGTGTCATTTTGTAGTCAATTAGATATGTCCCAATGCTCAAAATACACAGAGGCAGAGGGCGAATTCGCTCCAGGAAGTACTCCCTGTGAATTAATTTTACGATGGCAACTGTTTTGAAAAAAATAGGAAAATGTCGCAAACTTGAGACCTACCTCGAAAACCATTTGATTGCATTTGATTTGTGCAGTGTGATGATGATTAATTGATAATTGAATAGATGATCCGTTACTAATATAATGTGTTGCTCATTGCCTATTACAAAATACTGATTAAAGAATGATAAGTCATTAATAGAATCGGACAACTTTCAAAGTGGTTCCCCAGGAGCCTGATTAATAGTCCCCCAAATTTTACTTTGCATGGGGGCTCCTTTTTAAGTTTTGTTTGCAGAGAGCCCCAGATAAATCAAAATAATTTGAGGGTTGATCATTGTAAAGCTTGAATTATAGCCACCAAATAGGGAGAGGATGTTGCCCCTATCATGCAGTCATCATGTTAATTATGAAACATCAAAAATATTGCATTTTGGAAAACAGAAAGAACTCTGAATACTAGCTTTAAGATGTTCTCTGTTCTTTGCATTATAAAGAAGATTTTTATTTGATCAGTGTGAGTGCTAATCCATATCGTTCAGGATCATGTATCTACCATAAGAAGCGATTGGGCACTCATGGGATGGACAGAAGGCACTCAACACACTGTAATTTGATGTAGTTTTATTGATGTGCTGAGGAACGGCAGCATGCATCTTGTTACTGTTATGGTTCAAAGCTCAGCCTAGGCTGAAACGAGGCTGAATATAACTCTTGCCAACTCGCGGAAAGACAGTGGAAATACTGAGGTAATATAAACCCTTTAAAAGTAAACAAAGACAAGCTTACTTCAGCCTATAGCTAGGCTAAAATCAAAAACCCAATAACTATTTAGCATCATTTACCTTCCTAGATTTTACGGAGGACAGTTACTTGATTTTCTATGAATTTTTAAAATTTTTATCTGCCTCACAATAATGCATTACGAGTGGGTGAATCAGTTATGTGTGCCCGTATGTCCATGATGCTATTAGGATTTCCATAGGGAATGCCTCTTACAGTGTATTTGCATGGAGTTCAGGCATTTTTTTCCTTTGTAAAGAATCTTAAGTAGAAATATGTTCTATCTTGTATTCTGGCTATATAGTATATATCGTCTGTTGAGAGCCAGAAAGGCTTTAACTCATATGTTTTAACTCATATGTTTTAACACAGAGTTAACGCCCTTCTGGCTCTTAACACAAGATATCATACTATGGCATCATAATATCATTATCAGAGACAGAAGGCCTGCCATTATTAGTCTTGAGTTTTCAAAGTATAGCCTGCTAATTCTGATCCTGGGATAATAACTACCTCAAGTTAATTCAGAGTGGAGATGCAGATAGGGTTTGTAAAGTTATTTTGATACTGTAGAATTTGCAGAATTTGAGCAAAACGAATTTCCAATATTGGACAAGAAATTGAAATTGAAAACTGAAATAGCCAGCTATTTCACCCTAATTGTGCTTGGAATTACCATTGGCTCAAGCTATTATCCCAAGCAAACTAAGGCTTATTCGCAAAATAGCTAGCTTATGGCCAATTTGTATGCAAAGATGTAGGCCTACACAGGCTATATGATATGCTCTCAAACTTGAGCTCATTCCCTGAGCAAGTGGGGATTGCCTGATTTGGGCTATTGATGGAGACATTGAAACTTCAAACTTTTTCTTGAGAATGTTGATAAGTTAAGGGCAAGTTCAGGGTATTATTATTATGAACCCTTTTTCATGTTCGGAATTACGGACCCTATATCATATTTTCAGAATTACTAACGTTCGGAAAAACGAACCTGCTGCAAAAATGAGTACCCCCCCCCCCCCCCAAGGTAGTGAACGTGGTAAATGTATAATAATAATAATACATAACATTTATATTGCCCTTAATGCAATGTTTCTAAGCGCAGAAGTAGTATTATTACCCTGGGACACATAATAGACCATGGACTTGCCCCCTACAGTATTTCAAACTCATGCTTATAATGGGCTAATGAGGACAGGCCTAGAGAAAGCTTGCCCTCTTGGGATTAGCTGCTGGAATGCTTCCACCTGTCTCTGTTTTTTATCAGTCTATCTTGATACATCTCCTGGACTTGAAGAACACTAATTGTGTCTTGGGAACTGAAGCCATACTTCTCATGAAATGCAACTACTCTCTTGATCTCCTTCAACCTCTGAAAATAAAGAAAATATAAAAAAATGTGTTTTAGCAATACGGACTCAATCCTGGTCAATCCATGCCCAATCCATGCCCAATCCTGGTAGTGAGAAAACTGATAATTTACATGTATTTATTTACTGCAAGAAAGTAATCCACTCTTCTCCTCAGTCCCCTCATAAAATTATACTTTCCTTGTCCATGGCTAATCCTCGACAATGCAAGATATTACTCTTAATTTATGAGTAAAAACATATGAAAGGTTCAGGTAAAGAAAATTATCAGGTAGTGTGGTAAGAGAAAGTTTCCTCTTTTATGTTTTGTTGTTTTGTAAACATTTTTCACAAACACACTGGGGAGGGGGAGTTAATTTTTGAGGGAAATTTGTCACCTTGTGTTTTGATGTCACCAATTCTTTGGAAGTTTAGATGGATATTTCATTGTAGCCTTAAAAAATGTTTAAACAGTACCTTTAACACAAATGTAATCAAAGATGTCCTGATGCTGAGGCCTGGGTGGAATATCGATCTGGTATCATCCCATCTCAGGACCACTGAAGGTGGATGACCTCTCAAGAAGGTAACACTCATTGCCATGGTAACACCGTGGAGGATAGAGGATGTTGGATTAGAGAAGGAAAACAATGCCTGAGGATAAATCCTTATGATACCCTAACCCAAGCTCTTGAGAGCTAATGACCTAGTGGAAGGTGGAACAGAGGGTCATTCCTGTTGCCATGCTAACAACATCAATGCAGGGAGAACAGGAGAGGATAGGAGAGAGAAAGAGAGAGAGAGAGAGAGAGAGAGAGAGAGAGGGGGGAGGGGAGGGGAGAGGGGGAGGGGGAGGGGGAGGGGGAGGGACAGAGAGAACAAGAGAGAACAGGAGAGAACGAGATCGAAAAAGGGGAGGGGTGGGGGAGAGAAAGGGAGAGGGAGAGAAAGGGAGAGGGAGAAGGAGAAGGGGTGGGAAGAAGTGGGTGCTCAGGTTTAGGGTGAGGAGAAGAGTTATAAATATTGAAGGCATCATGAAAGTTCAGTTTTGTCCAGAAATTTATTATTGCGGAACAAAGAAGAAGACGAAACAAATTAGGTGTAGTAGGAGATGAGATGGCTATATATCATTTATTATGAAGGAATGTTTATGAGATACTTTAAACCACTTCAGATATCGAGAATGTTTCCTCAAGTTTTGAAACACCCACGGGATGAAACTAAACTGTAGCTGAAGAGGCTGTGTTATTCTGAAAGTTGACTGCTATGACCTTTGTGCACGGTTCTGTTCTCACTGGTATCGTGCATGTACCTTTACCAGTTCTTGACAGATATTCTTTATAAATCTTTGGACTGTAAAGGGTGTAACTTTCGTTAAATCAAACATATTGTTAATCCATTGACTACTGAATTCTCTCATTCACATAAGCTTAATACATGAAGCACCCAGCTCTCGTAAGCAATGGGTTATAAACAGCCTTTTGTTGAGTCATCAGATGATTTCTTCGAAGTTACCATTCTGTTGTTGAAATGATTTGAAAATAATAGAAATTCAAGTATGATACCTGTCCAAAAAACGAGAGTGCTTGCTAGTTGCTTCGTAAATTTGTCCTTTCCAGATAAAAAAACAAACTTGTTCCACAGAGTGATTCGTGCTTAAAACTGATATTTTGTTCATGTTTTACAAGCCCCATGTTGGCTTGAGCAGTGGTAACAAGCTTCTTTACTCCATGATGATGGAGACATTATATAGATTGATTTGACAGATTGAAACTCTAAGTCATCCCTTCTCTCATACTTGGTTTTTCAACCAGATGGTCTTTATGAAACTAAGATCAATGAATAATAGATACCTAACTCGTCTGCTTGTTAAAGTCAATCATTTCAATTTAGACCATAAAATCTATCATCAAATTTATGATTAATTTATTATATGCAATAAAAGCATGATAGTTTCTAAATGTGAAGTCCCAATTTGTCATGATGAGAGCTTCTCTGATCTAATAGAATGAGGTTTTAGGCATCTAAATTTTGCCTTATGTTATGTTTTGTTATATATAATTTCCTTTGAATCTACAGGATATTTATTCTGTTTTCTGGAAAGAACTTAGAGCTGTTTATGATTCAGTCATTATTTATTTGGCATATTGGAATTTTCATTCATTTACAATTAACCTTACCTGAAATATATAATGCCTTTAAACTGCAATGTGTAAAGAAGAAGGAGCAATGATCAAATGAATATTAAAGATTTTATCTCCTTCTCTCCTCAGGCCCTCTACATCTTTTCTTTTTTTTTGCAGGAGAGAGGGCCAGGGCAGAGTAGGAAGTACCACTTGTACATTTCCATAGAGATTGGCGTGCTAGTATTGAATACATATTCATATCAAATTTTCTTTCATTTACTTGTTCTGATCAGGGTCAAGTGGAATCATGGAAACGACTGCAAGCACACCCTCTCTGGTGCTGCTAGAGGAACTGATGGACAGTCCTGAAGGTGGGTCCCAGCTCAAGTCTTACCCTTCTAGTCGGACCAGCTTACCCAGTTTATCACCTGATAGCAATGGGAAGTCCAAGTGGCCCCAGAGTCTCCTTCAAGATTTTCTGAGATCATCATCCAGGAGAGGCAGGAGGAGAGCAGCAGAAGAGACACCAGATGCTCCACCTGTGACTAGGAGAATATGGTGTGACAGTGAGGAATGTCTGTTGGCTAGCCCCTTCATCAAGATCCAACAATTTCCCCAGAATGGACAGTGTCAGAATTGTGGTCAGGTGATGAAGGATGTTGCCACCAACACAGAAACGGTACAGGGTACGAAACCCCAAAACGATGATGCCAGTACTCCAGGTGATGTTCCCAGGGATACTGGCCAATCAGAGCCAAGAAATGAAGAAGCTATGACAAGGATTATCCATAGACCAAAGAAGAACCCCACTATTAACAAAGTTTCATTTGATGAGAAGTCATCAAGGAGGAGAAGTCTTCCAACGGCTCTTGACTGGTGGTCTGATAAAGTACTAAAAAGACAAACTTCAAACATCAAAGACAATGTTCGAAAATCCTGGTGTCCAGATGACAATGTTTCACCTCCTGTTGGACCACGTTCTGTCAGTGATCAGGCAATAAATGAAACTGTTATAGGTGCTTCCAGAACTAACATCAATGCAATAAAACAAAGTACCCCAAAATACAAAGCAAGCAGCCAATGGACTTTGAGTGATAATGGAGGATGGTTCAAAGCCAAGAAAGAACTCAAACCTGTTTCTAAATCAACTCCCAACCTATCATACCCTTCAACTCAAGTAGATAAGCTGGAGTCTGCCAGATTAGCAGCCTGGTGGGAGGAATCTCCATTTCCTGTACGTTCTCAACGTTTCACATTCCATTCTCATTCCAGTGGTCAAAAAGTAGTTTTGAGGAAAGGCGATAGTTCCTTTGAAGTTTCAGCCAAGGGTAAGAGAAGGCAGTCAACCAATCTTGCTGATCTTGAAGACTTGATGGGTGCTGTCTCTGGATCAGAAGAAGAAACTGAAACCGATGGTGAAGACCACACATCTAAGGCATTCCTGTTGCCATATCAGGCATTGCAAGAAGAGATGGATGCACGCTCAGGGAACTTCAATCAGTCCAATTCCAAAAATCAAATTCCATCCATAAAAACTGATTCATCCAAAGACCATAGAACTCCTCACAGATCATCCACTAGCTTATTGTCTGACCATTTCATGCCAAAGACACCAGAAATACTGTCCCACTCAACACCGTACATTAATAGGTCTGCACTAGTCTCAAATGATTGGTCATTTTCATCGCCGAGTCTAGAAAGTGTTATTCATTCCCAGTTTCTCAGGAACACTTCCGTTACCTCACTGCAACATCAACAACAAAAGCACCACAAGACCCTTCTATCAGGGGAAGGACTAGGGACACCAAAGAGACTACAAAGTGCCAGAAGGAGTGGTACCAAACCAAAGGATCTGCTCCGCCACTCCTGGGCTGGTAGACCTAACCCTCTGAGTACTTCTATGCTGAAGTTGGCCAAAGGTGAGAGGTCATCATGGATCAGCGAGTTACCAGTCATACCTGAGGATAAGAGCAAAGAGAAGGTCAAAGAGCAGCTTGGATTCAAACATAACAACTCTAATGCCTCGTTCTGTGGGTCAGCAATGCAATACCAAGGGGTAAGTTCCTCTACCTGTTACATATTTATCTAATGCAGGTGTTTGTTTCAGGGTGATTAACCTTGATTTGAGAAACAAAAAAAAAAAAAAAAAATCGCCAATTTGAATAAAAAATATAAAATACTTTAGATATTTTGTTGCTGATTTTGTAAAAAGAAATCACTCAAAAATTATAATTAAAAAATTTTTTTTTTGGTGGCTAAAAAATTCAGAGAAGTAAAATATGTACTTGAAATAATGCCTGAAATTAGATCTACCAAAATAACCTATTTCTTTTCTATAGGAGCAAAATTTAGGGCTATAACTTAAAAAAAAAATCATGCATTTTTTTCCGACCCTGGTTTGTTTGAGTCTTCCACTCTTCCTTTTTACTCGATATAGATCTGCTCTTGGACTGGTGTTCTTTGGGATTCTGTTCCACATATTTTTAGAATGATCCTTTGTGTATTTTTGATTAAAAATGATACAGATTGTGCAAAGATGTGGTGTTATTGTTTTGCCAGTAATTTTCTTTTCAGGATTCTGAGACATAAAATTTGTAATGCCAGAACTTTTGCAATTCCATACAAACTTGGAATCTTGCCTAAGTGCTACACGCAAGGTGGAATAAATCACATTCCTATTTTTGATTGATTACCGGTAATGAAGCTTGATTTTGATTAGACTAACACTTCTTGCCTAACTGACCTGTCAAAAGTTTGTGATAAAAATTAGCAGTTTATAGATGACTTGTCCTCAAGTTGTTTGTATAAACTGCCTTATCTTTTTAAGAGCAATTCAGAGGGTCTCGTTTCTCCCCTTCCAATAATTGTCTCCAGAGTTGGGTTCTTTTATTATCTTGAAAATGTGTTTTTGTTTGATTTTACTAACTTTGACTTGCTTCAGTGGTTTGTGATTGGTTTGGCTCACTGCATGTCAAAAATAATTCTGGAGGTGATTTTCAAAATCAAAGTTTCATGGCATTACAGTTGTTGAAAAGACAGCAGTTTAAAAAAAGTGAAAATGTTTTATTTTCATAATTTAGTTTATCGATTTTTGGTATTTTGGATGAATCTCCCAAGACACATGCACTGTTCTGGAAGATCAAAAAGGTGCTGTGGTTGTTTCTCTCTTGATCTCAGTACTTCAAAGTTACTCAAGTTATTTTTCCAGTGAATGATCTGCATCTCTAGACACTGCAATTATGTTTCCCTGTACAAGTTTCTTGCTACTAAATTCTGATGCTGCTCTACAGTACATCCTTCCCATATATGAATCGATCAATGATTTGTTTTCAAGTGTTACTGTGGTCCATTCCAGGTCTCAAGAGGACTATTTACTCTTCAGATTCTGTTCTGATTATTATCTTGAATCGATAAATAATTACCTTGCAGTTTGTCCCAGGTCATAAGTTGACCTGTTCTGTGTATTATAGTTTTAAGTTTCTGTCATCAGTTGAACATTATAGGGCAATCCAACGCTTTGCGAGACCCCTGTTTTACGAATTGCGTCTTTTTTTCGCAAAAGGATATATTTTTTTACGTATCTTGTAAATTGTTTACTTTTTGCATTGATTTTTACGAAATGGGTTGTTTTTGTTACGAAACATGGTCCTACAGTAAGTTTTGCTTTCTAAGTATGAGAAGGGTTAGATTCAGACTGGTAAGTGTTTAGCTTCAATGAAAGGGTGTACCATTTCAAAGTCTCACAAGTTCGTGCAGGCACATACAAGGCATGTGTGCTTGATTTTTAATTGTTTAGTCCTACACACTTCAATGGAGTGAACTAGAACTATAACTAGTTTTTTGTGTATCCTAATTTTCAATTTGTTTTTCCTTGGTATGCAGGCCTATATGTTAAACTAAAACTATTAAAATGTAATGTAGTTTTGAACTCACAATAACAATGATGGGTATACCACTCATAATTTTGCTAATTAATGCTTTCCACTGAGTACTGAGCAATACAGGCTTTTATGGTGTATCATAGACCATGAAGCTTGTAGCTTCATGCGTAGACCAAGGAGTTATATCACAGTGAAGCTCTTAGCATAGAAGGAGCTGGGTTGTTATGAGGAGATGAGTTAGATAAGGTGACTTCTTCTGAAGTGGTTTTGAAGGGTTTTGTTTGTACCGTCTTGATCAAGAGACTCTCTGAGTAGGGAGTCAATTTCTTGGGAGCTAAACTTAAAGTTTCCCTCGTAATTTCAAAACTGTAAGTTATCTTCCTCTTGTAGTTTCAGAGCGTATGAACAGTTCCAGATCCAGAGCTTGTAGTTAATACCAAAACCACGAGCAGCTGGGGGTCCTCCCTCATAGTTATGGAATGTGTGGACGGAATAAACTTGAAGTTTAGCAAACTCGTTGTTAACGATGAGCTCTCTGTTCATGTTAATCCAGATCGCTCGACTTGTAATGTTTCGGGGCCATGTGAATCCTCATTGTTGTTAGTAGCTACGTTCATACGGGACTTGTAGTTTCTAAACTCTAAATTAACGAAAAAAATGGCTCGCTAACAATGACGAGGGTTCACACGGCCCCGAAACAAGGACGCTCGTTGTTCTGAGACTACAAGTCGAGCATTAATCAGTTAACCCATAGACTACGGGAACTGGATGGTTCCTGTATTGAGCCTATGAGAGTTAAGGAATTCAGTAGTCAACTGGTTAACGTGAGCAGAGAGACCTACCTGTGCTTGGTGTAGGAGCACCTTGATATCTTCTTGTCAGGTCATAGGAGATATATGACCTTACTGGATATTGAACAAGTGGCATAACATGGGTCCAGTCATTGAGGGGACACTGTTGTCATGGGGGGGGGGGGGGGGGGGGTTACCAGTCTCCCCATTTAGATGAAATGCAAGGGAACAGGGCTATTGAGTAATGGGGGGATTGTTTGGGAGGGGGTCGTATCATCTTTTAGCGCATTGCCCTTCCCCCTCTCTATTCTTTCTCCTTCTCTCTCCCTTTTCCTACTTTTTTTTGCTATTCAGTTTGGAGGGGGCTATGCTCCCCTTGCTCCTTGTTGCTATGCTTCTACAACGTAATCATATTGTTCTGATAGTCACAAGTGCACTTCACGTTGATTGGAAGAAATGCAAATATTGTCTTTATCCATTTTGAAAATTAGTGACATGTATTATTTTCTTCAAATGTCAAGGCTTAAAGTGTTCTTATCAATTTGTTTTGAATCTATGATAGATCTTGATAGGTCGTTGTTGAGTACTCCTGTTGTATAAGCTTAACACTAAATATTTTGTTATAGTGTATAAATTTTGAATTATTAAGAAAAAAATAGTGCTGGGGGAAATGAGCACTATGAAATTTTTGTCCTTGCAGTTAGACATCTACATCAAGTTTTTAAATTGGCTGGTTCTTCATAATTCATTTGTTAGAAATTTAGATATCGGCCGGGTTCGGCCCTACCTACCGGATTAACACCAACTTGTATAGCAGCAGCTTATTGTACCTTCCAAGATCTTAAAATAGTATTACTATAGGGTCTACAGAAGAGACGGTCCCTAACTAAGCATAGACAAAGCAATTGGGGGGGGGGGGGGGGGGGGTAATGACCTGCATTTTTGCTGTCTTTTGCACAAAGAGAACAAGGTGCAAAACCACTTTGAAAATGTCATCTGGTTTTTGGAAGATGCAGTTTCTACAAGTTTCATCACAGTTTTCCTTATCATCCAAGTGGAAGTTCTTGTGGAAACTTGAATAAAACTTAGTTGTTTTAGTCTAGGATATCTTATGGATGGCAGCTATTTGATTGAGAACTTGATGGTTGAGTTAGCATGCCTTCTAAACTATGGAAGCTTCTGAAAAGAAGATAAGGAAAGGATTAAATAAAAGGCAATTCTTTGAAGAATCGGCATTTCATGATAAAAGAAAGGTGCTTCCCATGCCTCTGATTTTTTTTTGTAATTAGAAGCCAATAGATTGTCATGAATAGTATTAGTATTTATTCTGATTTCGGAATATTTCCTTAAAATTTCAAGCCATCATTATATTGAAAATCATCTTGTGGTACTTTCATGTAAATAGCAGTAGAATTGCCCACAACATTTACTGCTGAAATGCCTTATTCTTGGAGAAATATGGAAATAGTTTTTCCGACTACCATGGAAGACATCCTGTGTTATATTTCCAAGGACTTTGCAATTCTTGTCGTGTTTTTGATCATTGTGAATATAAAACAACCCCTATGATGAAGTGCAGAGAATGCACTTATATCTGTGACTTTTCCCTTGTGTATTAATTAGATGAAGTGACCTGGTAGGAGTTAGAGGCTATCCAAGAAATATTGAGGTGAGGTCAGTAGTTTCAATGGTTTCAATGGTTTCAATGGCCCTTTTTGAAAGGGTATTTAAATAATTTGGATGCCATAGAAAGTCTGGAAGTAGTGATATAGTGATTTGTTTTAATGGTGAAGTTTTTAAAATATCAACATTGTCATAATGATATGTGCATTGTGTAGGTTTATTAATATTACAGAAAGAAAAGAAAGAGAGAGAGAGAGAAAAAAAAAAGTCGAGAGAAGGAGAGAGAGAGATATGGATAAGAGCTTGTAATGTGGGAAGGGATAGAAAGAGATAGGTAGAGAAAGAAGGGACAAAAAAAAAGAGAGAGAGAGAGAGAAGTGGTTGCTGCTATAGATCCCATTGGTTGAAAGTTGAGTTGTATTGCCATTCACCAAGAGAGGGCACTATGCTTATTTGCTATGCCATTAGATCTTGTGATAATTCTGTATATGTGATAACTATTAAACACTGCTAGACTTTCATGGTTGGACATTTATTTATCCCTAAGTTCACAGGAAAGAATGGAGTAATTTTGAAGAGAATGTGAATGATGATAAAGAGCTTGAAAATGTGAATAAAAGGAGATAGAGAGAAATGCATGCATGCATGACTTAGAAAAAAATGGAAGCAACATCAGTATGCTTTGTGGCAAAAAGAAAACAAAGGAAACGTGGGTCTATGAATGTTTGTAACCTGTATTGTACATGTTAAAACTAGACACAAACTTTCCTACATAGCACATATCTGTTTGGAGGACTTGGTGACTTACCTTGTTTAACTTCTCAGTATCAGAAGCAGCATAAGTTTGTTAGCAACAAAGAAGAGAGTCAATATTGAATTTCATAACAGAACATATATAGCTCCCTCTACTGTCAGATAGAGACCAGGACACTTTGTCTTCATTTAGTGTGGCCACATCATTTTGATCAGGGGGCGGGCGAGTTTGTTCAATTGCTTTTCTCTAAAAGTTGGAAAGAAAACCCAATATTGACTTTATCGCTGAAAGACTATACATGTGTTTTCAAGTGAGTTAAAAATAGGCACAACGGCAGTGGAGATTGACTGCTAAAAATTCAAGGATTCTCTGACTTTTGTATAATGAAAGTACATGTAAGAAACCGCATACACTCAGCATATGTCTTACAAAGAGCAATACAGTTCGAACCCTTGTTTGTTGTTGAAAGCAATACATTTCTGTCAGGATGACTTGCCTTGTTTCTCAAAACTAGAAGTAGAAAGTGCTTTGAGAGATTTAACAATTAAACAAGTGACTCAGTCTTTCATATTGAACAGTCATGCAATATTTAGGCTTACAAATATCATACTTAGACTTTATTTGCGTACAATAATTGTTGATTAGTATATTTCATTCTGTTATGGACATATGTATTGTTGTTAAGTTGTAAACATTCCTTCTATTCTATATCTGACCCCTCTTTTATAGGAAGTGAAGAAAAGTCCAGAGAGGAGTTGAGTTTATTTATTTAACCACGATAAAAAGCCTGCTATCAGCGATAAGCTGTTTTTCAGGAAGGCCGTGAAATGATAACATATATAAACACAAAATACAAATCATGCAATGAAGAGAATACAACTTAAAAACACATAAATAATCAATACAAACAAAAACACAATGACAGAAAAAAGTTACTGAGTATAAGCTAGTATAAACAAAAAAACATAAAAGATAAAAACAACATATGACAAGTGAAAGACGGTAATTATGGTCATAGCGGAATAAAGAAAATTGATATGATCAGGTTAAAAGATTTACAAACGAAAGATCAATACTTTGTCTGATGGGTCATTAAGATAATTGTTATCTGCCTCCCTTTGTCACAGTTCAATCTTTTTTCTTGTATCTCCAGCCAACCATTAATTGACTACTGATCGATGTGAAAGGGTTCCATACTGACTGGTCAGTCTTTGGCGAACTGTGAATGGATCTATGATCAATGTTAAATGAGGCTCATCCTTGATGCCTTAATTCAGTCTCTACTCCTATGTTCACTATAGATTGAACTGTTGTCAAGGCACTTAACTCAAAAATCTAAATGAGATTGAGACTATACCCAGATTGGATTTTCACTTACATTTGTATATTTCCTGAAAGTACCTGTTTACATCCCAGTGAAAGTATTCAAAATTAATGTTCTTTTAAGGGGGCCCTTTCAGACTTCTCATGAACTCTCCCAACCTCTCCCAACGATTAATTGCAAACTTAATGAAATCGAAAGCAGGGCTCCACACTATCTTCTTTTCACAGGTAGTTCAGATTGTAATTTAAGAGTGTTACTCGGAGATGTACACACAAATCAAAATGCAATAAATTTGGTATCAACGGAAAGGGGAAGATGCCCTAAAACATTCCATCAACATTCGAAATCCATAGGTTTTCATAAATTAATATTATTCTGTTTCAAATGTGTGCCAAAATATTCGCATATTTTCGCCCCGCGAGCAGTTTCTTTTTCAACCTTGGAAATGTGACGTAATACTCGGGACACGCTTGCTTCTAGCTAGCTCACGATCACGTCAATACAGCGCGCGCACATAACGTTCACGGTTCGAGGTAAGCTACTGATTTCTTCCAATCTTTGAAAATCTTGTCGACAAAATGTCTGATTTTGGCCCTGATTCAGATGTTAGAACCTGGAATCACACCGTCATTCCATCAATCACTGGGTGAATCACTGCAGCAGCCACACACACATACGATTCATACAGCTACAGTACAGTCAAGTCGTATACCGTAAGCTAGCTGTCCCTAGAATGACGTCATTTTTCTAGTGCAAGAATTTTCACTTTCGTGGCTCATTTGAGACCCTGTCAGGGGTCTTGAAAAAAAGTCCTGGTAATATTTTTGAAGAAGCTTACATCACTAAAATTTAATTTCATTGTATTCTTGTCCTATTTCTTATTTTATGGGACATTTCTCCGGTTATCTGCTTTAAGAGTGCTGATAATGTGTTATTGTCTTTTTTGGTTTCTACCAGTATTCTCTATTCAACTGATCTAGAAATGATGCTTGTATATTTTCACAGGTTTTTTAGCAGTCAGAATGAAAGAAATACATGGAAGCCATGAGCGATTCAGCTCTGGAAATCTCAAAAGAGCTCTGGTAAAAACCCCAATAAAATACATAAGATCCGCTGTGCGAAAATTGCGCTTTTACAACAACAAATCCAAAAAGAGCTCTCAAGAACAGAAAAATAATTTTTGACATTGATAACTACTATGTTAAGTTTGTTTGATTTCATTGAACAATAAAAGGAGAATTATTTGCCCAGACTCCCTGTTCTTATCAAAGCGAGTACAGGGAGACTTAAAAAGCAAATAATATGAACCAAAAATGATAGTAACATTGATAACAAATATTGTGTGAGTTTTTGCATAAATATTTGAGACTTCCGTGACAAAGTTTAAGAGCAGCCCTGAGATGACGTGGAAGCTTGCGTAAATTAACAGAGCTGTGAATGGAGCTTAAAGTTATGACATTGTATCATAGTTCTACCGTACTAGAGCTCCATGATTGCACGAAGGGAGCTTGAAGTTGAGTTGATAATAAGGAAGGAAGTTTATCTCAGTCTGATCAAGCGTCCATGCAGATTGAGATGTTTTGATTCAGGCTTCCTCTGAAGCAAGGTTGTAGGGTCTGTGATAACAACAATGTAGGAAGCAACGTTCAGTACAAGTTCAACGTAGCTTGATGGATAGATTTTGCTCAATGGATGCGTATTTGACGATAGATGCATTCTGTATCATGGGAAAGCTTGTGTTTATGTTTATAAAGAGAGAGAGAGGGTCACCTTATAACGAATCAGCATCCTCTGGTAGTTTGAACATTATATCGTACGAGAATCGTACAACTGGGCAGATGTGACCAATCAACTTAACCCCTTTTATGCCACCAGATTTTTGAGCAATTGTCAAAAATGAATTTTCAAGAGTCGAATATTAACTTCCAATGAGTTTTTTCTTTAGCAAACTGGGCACAGATATATTGCATGGGAATGAACATATATTAAAGGCACAGCTTTCTGTATGAGGAAGAATTTTCAAACCATTCTGAGCCTAAACGAAATGTTCAACACTCACATTTTTGGGTGGGATTTGCCACCCACGGCATGGTAGGGGTTAAATATTGTATGCTCCATCGCTGTCCTGGACGTAAACTGATACAAAACATATGATGTCAGCTGACTTCCCCCAAACTGCAAAAACTTATCAATTGGACAGAAGCTTCATTCACACGGCTTCAAGGGTTTGGAACAGTCTCCCAAATCATCTTGTTGGAACGCTTTCCTGTACAGGACTGAATTCTTTTAAAAGGCGTGTGCATAGATTTCTTTTGGCAAATCGCATTTCATGACTTCAATGTTTTACCTATTGCCCAATATATTTCCTAAAATTGCTTTTTATATATTTTTTAAATGAGTTGCAGTGAACCATTGATTAGCCTTCTGGATCCTTGGTGTTTTGGCTGGCTATTGTTCACATTTTGCATGTTATATTAAAAAACAAAAAAAAACAAAAAAAAAAAACAACCAAAACCCTGTTTCTTTATATGATGTTGTAGTCTGGACGCCCCTTTGGCTAGTCATGATTCTTCATACATGTACAACGTTTCTTTATACGATTCTTGTATAACTTTCCTGTAGTCTGAACAGGCTATAAGATTAGTTTATTTTGTAGATGCTTTCCAGGAGTGATAACTATTTATCGTCTGTTTGGAGCCAGAAGGGCATTAACTCATACAGAGTTGAAACATGCATTAAAGGAACCTGTACATAAAGACCACCTTTCTTGTTTCCCTTGAGTGATCTTGAGTGATCTTGAGTGATCAGGTTTCACTGTATCATTCAAAATATTATCAATTTTTTTCTTTAGTGATTAAATTATCAATATTCAAAAACCTCAGACTCTGATGAAAAGAGGATTGGTACATTATATGACAACTCAGATGAGTGATATTTGGGAAATGACTTCCGGTTTCAGTTCGATGAAAAGCCGCCATCTGTGCTAACTTCCTTCCTTCAATGAGTTTCCATTCATGAAACATTGGAGAGAAAGAGAGAAAGGGAGAAAGAGTGAGAGAAAGAGAGAGAGAGAGAGAGAGAGAGAGAGAGAGAGAGAGGGAGAGAGAAAGAGAGAGAGAGAGAGAGAGAGAAGGAGAAGGAGGAGAAGGAGAAGGAGAAGGAGAAGGAGAAGGAGAAGGAGAAGGAGAAGGAGAAGGAGAAGGAGAAGGAGAAGGAGAAGGAGAAGGAGAAGGAGAAGGAGAAGGAGAAGGAGAAGGAGATATAAGAGAGATATATATAAAGATACATGTTTGTCCTATAGTAAAAGGTGCCAGGGTTCTAGATTCGGCTCTATCAAGGAGTTACTCCTTGGTTCAACAGTGTATGACACATGCTCGTGGGACAGTTGCTCTATGGTTAATTTCCTACATTAATCAAATTCTTACCTTGGACCCAACACTTAACCAAACCCTAACCCTTACCCTAAACCTAATCCCAACTTAAAGGGCAATCCAACCTTCTTAATAATTTGATTTGTGTGAAAGCGTAAAAATCAGAGAAGCAGATTGGTTAAAGTTTTGAAGAAAATCAGACAAACAATAAGAAAGTTGTGATTTTTTAAAAGTTGTAATCACTATACATAATATGGGAATTTCAAATTGGCCAAATCGGTCACTGTGATATAGCGGTGATCACCTTTCCCATTCGTTCGTAGTAGGTCCATGCTACAACACACAAAATGACTAAAATATCAATTTTTCAAAATGTATAACTTTGTAGGATCCGTTTCTTTTTGGAGGACCTAAAACAACATTCTACACTATATTTTGAGTACCGCCCCGAGGGAAAAGGCGATCAGGAGAAAACTGGAATTTACCTCAAAATATAAATGTGCTCATATTCAAAGATGTAATCTATTCCTTCTTGTTGCCCTACGTAGTTTTGCATTAAAATATACGAGATGGGTATAAATCAGGATTTTCTCAGCAAGATTTATCGTCTGCTAGCGATACCAGGGAGCTGCCATTTTCTTAATGTGTACATAAAGATATTTTTAATCCGAATGCAAAATTGTCTTTCTTCCTGATACAAAATTCTATCTTTGAAAATTACGATTTTACTAAATATCAATCTATTTTCTTGATACTATGACGTACGTGACGGAGCGAATTAATTCAAATTTATGGATGATGACTTTCCCGAGCGTCAATAGTGACAAACTATGCATTCACCTGCTTTGAGATAATGGACTTCAAAAGTCAGAATGCGCGTTGTATAAATTATGTTCTGCTCTGCAAGGCAAGACCAAGAAATCGATTTCTAGTTAGCAAAACAGGAGAATTTAAAAATAAATCTATAAATTTCAAATTTTAAAATAAATGTATTTTCCATCATATATGGGGCTTTTTTATAATGAATAGAAGCAATTTAGCTCGTGGATTAAAAATATCTTCCTAACCGGAACGGTCTCCAATGGTTCATGTACAACTCCACGTCATCAAGAAAATGGCAGCCCCCATGAAGTGTTAGCAGATGATACCGTGTGCTAGAATGTCTTGATTTAAACCCTTTTCTGATATTTTATTTCTAAAGTGATACAGGTCAATGATTAAGAATATATTACACCTTTGAACATAAGTACATTTATATTCTAGTGTTAATTCTCCTTTAATGATAGATGGTGTACGACAAATGGGAGAGTTGACGATTCACCGATTTGCCAATTTGAGATTTGCATAGATGTAGTGATCTCACTTTTCAAACATTCATAACTTTTTATTCTTTGTGCCTATCCTTTCAAACATTCATAACTTTTTTATTCTTTTTGCCAATCCTTTCAAACTTTCACCAACCTATTTCTCTTATTTTTTTTTTTTTGCTTTCACACAAATCAGCTTTTTACAAAAATAATTCCTGCAGCAAATGTTGCTGAAATGTGCCAGAGCACTGTCCAGTCCCTGTATAAACTATAACTATATAACCAAGGAATGAAGTGACAAAATTCTGATTGTCCCAGTTTTTGGTATGTATTTTATCATGAAAGTCATAATGTACATGTAGGTGGAATAAGTATTGGGAAATCCGTCTGAACTGAGATATATATCAGGTGTTCCTGATGGGTCATAAAGATAATTATTCACTTTGAAGAATTGACTTGTTTTCTGAGGTTTCATGTTTTCTTTTCACAAACTGCTTGTGTTTGGCTTGAATGTTTAATCAAATATTTGATTTGTTTCTGAAAGTTCAAAACCTCATTAGTCTAGTGTATTACCCAATCTATTATGAAGGTGAGTAGAGAGGGTTAGATATACAAAGAGGATAGGGTTGAAGGGAGTACATTCAATACATTTATCTTCATTAAAGTATGATTGTCAGTCACATCTCTATTTCAAAATAAACCTGTTTACTAATGTATTTAAATTTATGCATGTTTCTCTCCAGAATCCTTAGTTACCAACTATTTAGTGCACCTATTATGCATAATGGTATCTCTATGGATGGAATCCATTTTGCATACATTAGTTGTTGCTATGTCGGGCAAGCCTCTGGCAAGCTTTTGAGTCGTCAGGAGAAACCTTTGTTCACAAAGTATGCATAAAATTAGTAAACGGGTCTATTGAGTTCCAATGCTCTTAAGCAACCTTGGGTGATTTAGCTTCCATTGAGCCAGCTTTTGACATCTAGTGAGTGTGGGGAGAGGTGGTTCTATTGTTGGAACACTGTGGGGACAGTAAAGGAGATCTAACCACAATAGAGCTATAGGACCAGGTCTATTGTTCCCATTGTCTAATTCCATGTATTCTTGGTCCTATAACAAGAACCAGGTAGTCTTTTGAGCACCCTCCCTCTTAAAAAGAATAATCTTTCAATTCTATTGGTGAGTGGAGTCGAGACATGACCCATGCCGTAGAGGCCTGATCGACTGCCTGTCTGTGCTTTCAGACAACGAATGTTTACCTTGGGTTAGATCTAGTCAACGGTCCTGTATTACGACACCAGGCCTGTATTCTCGTGAATGCGTGCAAGGTTTTTGTAGTGTCACAATGGAAATTCTAGCAGACTGCCGATGAATGGATCTCATGCAGCGAATCAATTATCCACACCTCACGACAATATTAAATGCATGGGAACTTTTAGGCACCTATTCTAGAATTAATAGTTGTGCTAACTACCTGTATTCTATATGTGTGCCATGAGGTTGTGAGTTACCGGTGCTAACTTGACAGTGATCGAAGATCCTTTGGAAAGTTGCCATGCTGTTATACCTGTTTTTATTTGGATTCCCTTCATCTAGCCATCGCCAGGAAGTTTACTGACAACATCTCTCCTCGATTGTCATTAAAGGGAGAGAATCAGGTTACTGCATGCTCAGACAGGGTACAACCAGCCTTGCATCAGATATATTTAGCCTGAACATGGACTTCACCAGAAATTTGATTTGCATATGACCTTTGTAAGTTACGCCACTATGAAATAGACAGTTTGCTCTGAAAGCATACCATATAGTTGTTAAAGATTGCGGAATTCGAACATGGAATATCATAAACATTAATGATTATCATCGGCCTATGGAATCCTCTGTATGGAATGTAATGTTTATAGGATGTACCACTGATGCCAGGATATACACAGATAATAATGGTAAGTGCCAAGAAAATACATTTTATTACTTCTCGTTAAAAAAAAGGAATCTCTTTTAAATGCCATGAAAATTGATGTGATAATACTAGAGATGGATAAACCATTTTTTTTTAATTCCATGAAAGCTGCTTTTAAATGCTGATATGCTCTTCTTTTATTTCAAAGCAAATATCACCAGTGTGAATGTATGTTTATGTGTTTGTGAAATTGTTAACCCAGATTAACGTGTGGCAGCTAATAAGTTTTATCATGCCTCGTCTGTATGTCATATGAGTGAAATAGTATTCTAAAAATGTTTATGAATTTTATTAATTAGGATCCAACACTTCATGCAAACAATTATTGAAATGAATGTAGTGAATCTCATCAATCAAATGTCTGTTTTATATTTAAAAAATTTGTATATATAAAATTTGTATAAACCCTCTTGTATATGAAAGAGAACTTGTTGATAAAAGAGCAATCCCTCCTTGGTAATAAGATGATTTGTGTGACGGCAGAAAAATAACAAAAACAGGATGTGAAAGTTTGAGAGAAATCAACAAAGAATAAGAAAGTTATGGATGTTTTGAAGAATGAGATCACTAAATCTATGCAAATTTCATATTGGCAATTTGGTGAGTTGATCGTGACAGATTGGTGGTCAACTCTCCTGCTTTTTGTATGTAAAATATGGTTAATTTGCGGTTATCTCCTGAGCACCTTTTTAGCATATTGTTACAGGTTCTCATAAAAGAAAAATATCCTGAGTAATACACTTTGAAAATATGACATTTTAATCACTTTATGTGTTTGTCTGCCACTACCGATAAAGTCAATTTGAAATTCCCATATATGTAGTGTGATTACAACTTTCCAAAATTCATAACTTTCTTATTGCTTGTCCGTTTTCTTTCAAACTTTAACCAATCTGCTTCTCCGATTATTCCTCTTTCTTTCAGAACAATGTCATTTGATTTCCATTTAACAATAAATAAACTATAAATAGCAAATTAATAAAAAAAGCTTCTCAAATTGAGAGATACCATACGTGTAGTTATTTTTTTTTTAAATTGCAAGATAAGGTGATTTCCTACCAGCTCAGATCCCATGAGAAATGTATCAGATGTTACCAATTACTAACCTCTGTTTAATTTATATTGGAATTTTGTCAATTTGAACAGTTAAATCAATAAGCCTATAGCAATAAAATGGCTAACTACTTGTGAAACAAATCAACATATTATCCACATATTTGATATGAGGACTGAATAACATTTGGAGACCTCACAGACTTGCATAAAAAATAATAAAGTAGATAATATGACAAGAAATGAAGGGGTAGAAGTAAAGATGAATATAGTAAAAGATGAGGAAATGAAGGGTGAGAAAAATAAGAATGGGGGTGGAGGCAGCAGGGGAATGGTTAAGATGGAAGACCCTCGGCTTAAAAAGTGCATTGTAACACGTAGCATTTGATTTGTGTAAAACAAACATCAAAGTCTAGATTGCTTTTAGGAGCAGAGAGTTTGTGATTGTTTGATCTAGCATGCATTCATTTGATAGGGACCTAGATAGTGTAGATATTAATCCACATAAACTCAACTTGAAATCCTACAGGAATAAAAAATAGTGTGAAGTTTAACCTTGCGCCTATTCACAAGGGTTTCTATATATGTTTGTTTATATAGTGACCAATGTTTGGAACAAATTGGCTGTCTTTTAGAGCTCTAAAACTTTCAACCTTCACTCTTCAAACAAATACATTTATTTGAGTTCCACTTTGTGTAGCAAGTGATTTTTAAACGGATTTAATAACCATGAAATGAAAAATGGATTTCTTTATAATAGTGCATGTACAGTTTATTTTTCAAATAATGATAAAAACATTTGTTATTAGTTTGAAACAAATATATATTTGTTCTTTCATCAACAAGTGCTACAACAAGTAAGTATGTATAAGGGGGGGAGGGTGTCAAAGATTTGAAACATCTTTGTTCATTGAAGACCTCTAGAACAGTGTATGCAGGGGCCGCTGAACAATTTTTAAATGCTGGGGGTGCTGGGCTAATATGAGAATGACTATTACCTAGTCTACTATATAAGCATTATGAAACATGTCTACTAAAAAAAAAGTGGGAGGGGGCTGCAGCTTCCTCCCACCGCCCCTGTTTGAGGCTCCTGCATGTTTAAATTTGATTCTTCCAGGGTCCCTGAAAATTACGCAAATCTATGTCATGCCCGTTGTGACCACTAGTAACCATTGCTTCAAAATATATGGCAACTGAAAGTTGAAGCTGAAGTCATCAAATATAACGTAGTATATGCCATAGGCTCCATCTGTACTGGCTCCAAGCGAAGAAGACATAAAGTCGATCAGTTCTGAAACATTTCCTTTCTGTCAACAGATAGGAAACCATGACTAAAACAGAAAGATATAACCCTTTTCTAGAAGAAATTATCTTTTTAGTGCAAGGGGAAACAATAAAGCACACAACTTTGTAGAGTATCTTTAGTTTAACACTACTGCTTTTAATAGGACATTGTGAGATATTGCAGAAAACTTCAGAGATCAGTGTGAAACTGTTTTAGGGAAGTTTTGTCAAATAGCGATGATGGAAAAGAACTTTGGCATTTATCCTCCAAGATTAATGATTTTAGCTCTTTTTCTTCAACTCCTTGTGAGTGTTTTGATGTCTTGAGTGTTGTAAACGCTGATGAGGAGGTTGCAGTGCTGAGTGACTGAATAAATAGTCATAATAATGTTTGTGACAGTTGTGTAGCATCAACAACAATGAAGTTCCTTGATTTCTTCTTCAGCTTTGAGCCTTTCAAGCTCCTGTGCTTGGGTGATAAACCAGAGGTTAGACATTTTTACATCAGTTATTTTTCTTAGCATAAGTATATTGAAATATTATTGGATGCTTTACATGTAGATCCGTCTATAATGGCAATTATCCATACGAAGAGACTTGGTTCCCTATTTTGTGAGTGCAATTAATTAACTCATAACAGTTACAGAAACTTTTGATGGGTTTTATCCCTCACTCTTTCTACAAATGGCCGTAAAACTTTTAAAAAAATATCACTTATGTTTCAATAGGTCACAATGCAAGTACATGTACGTGTATGTAGGCCTATATGCTTTGGTGTAGCCATTCTTGCATCGTGTATTTGTAACTGAAATTTAGCTGGTATAATTATTAAGCCTGGTCTTTAACTAATTTAACTAGACAGTTTGACTAAAAAGAACAAAATATCACACAATTTAACAGTTCATATTATAGGCCCCCTAGTCATCAGCTAGCTAGCTAGACTGAGTGCCAAAACTTGTTCTCTACAAAACGGTATGCAGAAAGCGTAACCTTGCCATTGACATGCACATCCCTACATGCTAGTACATGTACTTACGGTTACATTGAAGTCATGCATGGTAAATCTGGTAATAAGTATGTCAACAACATTTTGTACATGGTATGAAAAGTCAATTGTTGAATATTTGCAGAATGATGAATGATGGATTGTTTGCAAAGGACCTATTCATCAATCTAGTTTTTGTTCTTGGCATTGTAAGACTGGGTCTATTTTTACTTTCTGTTGTATGGGGTGTTCTTCGAGAGCTTCCAAACTTCCTGATTATATATTAGAGAAATTTCCCCTCTGAAGCATTCCAATTCTAATCTCTTGAAAGACACAGTGTTTAACCCCTACCATGCCATGGGCGGCAAATCCTGCCCAAAAATTTGAGTGTTGAACATTTTTTTTAGGCTGAGAATGGCTTGAAATTTATTCCTCACACAGAAACCTGTGCCTTCAATATAATGTTTATTCCTATGCAGTATATCTTTGCCCAGTTTGCTCAAGAAAACTCTCATTGAAAGTTAATATTTAACTCTTGAAAGTTTATTTTTGACAATTGCTCAAAAATCTGGTGGCATGGAAGGATTTAACCGTTTATTGTTTATTATTTCCTCTGCCACTGTTAATAATCAGTGTAATATTGGGGGGAGGGGCCGGATGGGAGGGAATATTACTGTCATATCGTCTGCTTGGAGCCAGAAGGGTGTTAATTCCTATCTTTTGTACAGAGTTAATGTCCTTCTGGCTCCAAACAGACGATATAAGGGCTATCTCCATGATATAGTCCTACATAAATGAAGAAGGTTTTTGCTGTCCTGTACTGTCCTGTACTGTCCTGTGCTGTGCTGTACTGTCCTGTGCTGTACTGTCCTGTCCTGTCCTGTCCTGTACTGTCCTGTCCTGTCCTGTACTGTCCTGTCCTGTCCTGTACTGTCCTGTCCTGTACTGTCCTGTACTGTCCTGTCCTGTACTGTCCTGTACTGTCCTGTACTGTCCTGTCCTGTACTGTACTGTCCTGTCCTGTCCTGTCCTGTCCTGTACTGTCCTGTACTGTCCTGTACTGTCCTGTACTGTCCTGTACTGTCCTGTCCTGTACTGTACTGTCCTGTACTGTCCTGTACTGTCCTGTACTGTCCTGTACTGTACTGTCCTGTCCTGTACTGTCCTGTACTGTCCTGTACTGTCCTGTACTGTATCCTTAAAATATTCTGAAGGCTGAACTCTATTCTTCTTCTCCAATCACTACATAAACATCATTTAACAAACAAGGGTGCCTTAGCTAAATGCTTACAAGTCTACATGTATTTCTTTATTTTATTCGATTTAGAATCAGAATTATCATTGTTAAATTAGCTGGAAAAATGAATACAAGCAGGTCACTTACAGTGATGCAGAGAATATTAAAATTAATACAGTTGTTTTGAAATGCTATGATTTACAAGCAAGAAAATACCCTGATGAATAAATATCTCTGAAATATATTAAGCAAGATTTAGAAGATTACTTTTTACATTTAGTATACCATTGAGGCAGATTGTTGACACAATGAAACCTGTATATTTCCGAAAGAACGATAGTAACTAAAAAATAAAAACGACAAAGAAGACTTAAGTTTTGAAACGGAACATGTTTCGGAGTCATACTCCATCATCAGCCTGATTTTCTTACAACAGAGACAGTGCTATATATACTTTCTGATTACATAATACTAAATAACATGAACATTTAACAATATAAGATGTGTCAAAATGTACTTAATGGGGTGAGGGATCTGTCTGGTCAAGGACCTGGGTGAACAATACATACAGTTAAATAGAAAGCAATATCTGGTAATTGTACACCTGTTGGTTGAGTTTGGGTTTGGTCCAATTAATATATAGACCTTCTTTTATTTTGAGTTGAAAATCTGTGTGGGCAGTGTCCAGTATTTTGAAGCATTGTGGGTTACATTCTGATAGACATTGTTTTGAAGATTGTAAGTGTTTCCAGACGTGAGAGTTTTTGTCCTTCCCCAAGTGCTCCTGTACTTGTGTTGTATAATGACGTCTAGTCTGGCCAATGTAACGAGCCTTACATCAGGTGAATTGATATATAACACGAGCACAGAGCTCTTGGGGAATGGAATCTTTAACAGATAACAAGGAATTGAGTTTAAATGACGAAAAGGAAATGATAATAGAAAGATCTTTACAGTATTGTTTGGCCATTGATTTCAGTATATAAAGACCACTCGAGGGAGGCAAGAAAAGCTATCTTCATAGGCAGGTGGTATTCATTAATGTAGTCCTAAATGTTCCTTTAGTACATGTTTTTAAAAATGAGAATAACTTTTTGACTTGAAGGCCAATAACAATTATGATTTTTACATGTATATACAGGTGGTCTTTTTATTCAGGTGAATGCTAAAATAGGATTCAGTTTATATGGGTGTATGTTGACACACAAACTCAACAACCTCAATGATACTACGTCTACATGTACTTAAAGTGAAACTAATGATGTGGAAGTAAAGTGGAGGAAGAATGAAGAAAAAAGAGGAGGAGAAGGAGCAGAAGAAGAAGAGAAGGAGAAGGAGGAGGAGAAGAAGAAGTAAAAAAAAAAGGAGGAGAGGAGGAAGAAGGAGAAGAAGAAAAAGGAGAAGAAGCAGAAGAAGAGGGGGAGGGGGAGGGGGAGGGGGAGGGGGAGGGGGAGGGGGAGGAGTAGGGGGAGGGGGAGGAGTAGGGGGAGGGGGAGGAGTAGGGGGAGGGGGAGGAGTAGGGGGGAGGAGTAGGGGGGAGGAGTAGGGGGGGAGGACGCCTAGATGATTGATATTGTGGAAGGTTCATAAAAGTAGATGATGTTCTATTACACTTTAATACACATATATTGCCAGATTTATACTTTCCAATTCATTTGTTACAGGATTGTATAATTTTCATGTTAATTCACTTAAAATTATCAAATAGTATTTTGAACGTTATTGTGCACTTAGATGGAATGACAAAGTGGATCTAGGACAATGTGAGAAATGAGTCGAAGTTGTTTGTTCCCATTGCCACAAAGTTCATTTGAAATATCAAGTTAGTATGAACTCTGTATAGAAGGTTTACACCACAGTATAGCCAATTACATTGAAAAATTATTTTTTCCAACTGTCGATGATAATGGGAATGAACCTCCATGTGAGAGCTTCTGTTCTGTGCGAAAGCAGAAGTTGAAGAGCCATTTTTCCTTGAGTATATTTCCTGAACTAAAGCCGTGATTACGTGTCTGGCTGCATGGTCACTTCATTCATTCTGGTTTTAATTGCTGAGTATACAAGTCTGACAGCTAGCTAGCAGCAGCTCTGATTTATGTGTTTTTGTGGATGATGAGATAAGTGTTTGGTTGTGAAGCAGATATTATATTGTGGTGTTGTTGGTTTTGTGCATCAAGCTATTACAGACGGTTGATATACATATACATGCCTCTACTGACTGCAAGAATTTCAGGTAAGTTTTGAACATTAACGCGATTGATCAAAGAGAGAATCAGTAACTTTTGTGAATGGTTCACTCTAGCCTTTTTCATGGACAGAAACTTTAGCGAATTTGCAAAAATCGGCCTTCAAGTTGTGATTCAGTCTTTTTTATATGATGCGGCACAAGATTTTCGCGAATAGATGAGATTCGCAACATTGCAAAGTTTTTATTCAATCAAAAGTTTGTGGTTTTAGTGTAGTAGCTGCAAAAGATTTTGATAAGTTTTAGTCTTGTGGATAGTGAAAGGAAATCCTAATATTTTATCTCTTAGCTGAGATATTGAAGATTTTGAGGAATATTAAAGGTAATTGTAAATTTGTAAGCATAAAGATTTCACTTTTTTCAAGAAATTATAGGCATATGTAAAAGATTGATTCTGTAATGACTCCACTGTGCCTTAATTGTATAAGCTCTGCTAAGATTGTGGGAGTAAATTTTAAAGAGAAGGTCGAGTTCTGAGGAAGGTGAAAATTAATTTGTGAGCTTTCTCATTCCTTTGATGTCAGTTTGGAAGAACATCATAGTATATATGTCCCCTGAAAAGAATTGCTCTTCAATTGCCTTCATGTTTGAAATATGAGAAATAGCTGAAGTGTTTGGGCCGACCATTCCTGCCACATGTGTTTGCAGTCCCATACACCAATTTCTGTGTGCAGTGCATGTGGTTTTCAGTGACAGTGAGATTTGGTCAATTTCTTATCATTTTGGTGATTCCAAAACCTCACAGTATACGCCAATTCTTACAAATGTATGTAGACATGATCAACCTTACCCAATAGACCACTTCTTTAATGTATACAAATTTATGTACATAAATATATTCTCTGAGCACCTAGTGACGAGGTATTCCATGAACATGCTTTTTATAAATGAGCCTAAATGCTTGGAATCCATTTTGCATACATTATTTGTTGCTATGTCTGGCAAGCTTTAAGGTTGTGAAGAACAACCTTTGTTTGACAGCTATGCATAAAATTTGCATACATTACCGAAGCGGTCTATTGCATTGAGACAGTTTTTTTCACAATATAATCGCATGACCTGGGGAGCGTTTCATCAAATGTTTTGTCAGTGATTTTTACCGACAACTGTTATAAGCTACTGAAATCCTTGCATCTGATTGGCTCAGAGCAAATTTGTCAATCAAAATCACTGACAAAATGCTTGATGAAACGTTCCCCAAAACTCAACTTTATCTTTAATCAAGGAGCCTCAAGCACTTTGATACCAGATAAGAATTTGTCACATGACTGGCTGAAGAACAATGGTTTTACGTACTTGTCAAGAAAACATTCCACAATTTTGATAGTTTTAGTGCTAAAGTTTCTCATTAACCCTTTCAAGACAATTGACCACATTTTGTGGTTTGGCTCAATAACATTTCATTCAGAGCTCTAAAAAATATACCAGATGCACGAGTAGAAAGAGCATAATTTTCTGCACACACTGTGTACATTTATGTTGCATGACCATATTGCGTTTGACGCCAGGAATTTTAAAATCAAGAATAAGCTTTGAATCCTTAAGTTGGCAAAGCATTGAGAGGTTCAAAATCATTGCTTTTTCATCAAAATTGGCAATTTTTTCAACTTTTCAACATATTTCTAACCATGTATATATTTTTCAAAGACATTACACCTTATTAGCACCGTGTAGCACTAAAGAAATGTATTATTGTTGCCAATTTGAAGAATAAAATGATCAATTTAGCAATAATAATAATTCCTGTCATAAAAGGGTTAAAACAGCAGCCCAGTCTTTCTGTTCATACCTAGTAACATTCAGTTCTCTAGAGAGAATGTTTTATGGAATAATGAGAGGATGTTACTTTTTTAATGACGTTTTAACATACATGTTGACAATGTGATGTAATCATGTGAGAACCAGAAGAGTGTTGAGTCATACCATTTTATGTAAAGTTAATTATGTGCATATTTCTAAATTCTACATTCTACATGAAATGCTTAGATAACATTTCCAATAACATATTCAGTTTCATTCTAAAGTTTCAAAATGATATTGGATGTTTATTCAAATAGCATCAATGCAAAAAGGACAACACACAATTTCAATTATTGAGTAATTATGAAAACAGTAACCACAAAATGGGATGCAGCTTGGTACAAGACGGTATAATACAGTATGTAACAGCCTAGTGTAGAAACTAACAATCGCAAGCTACGTGCAAGCTTGCGGCACGCTTTAATAACGGCACGCTTGACGTCGAGCTTAACAACAAACTTGTGGCAGGCTTGTGGAAAGCTTGCATTGTATACCAAATATGTAAATAAGTTGTAAGCTTGCGGCATGTTTAATGGAAAGCTTAACAGCACGCTTATGGCAGGCTTGTGGCAAGCTTGTATTGTACCAAATATGTAAATCAGTTGCAAGCTTGTAGCACGCTTGATGGCTAGCTTGCGGCAAGCTAGTCGTAAAGTGTGCCGCAAGCTTGCAGCTATTTTACATTATTGGCACAGTACGAGCTTGCCGAAAGCTGGCCAATAAGCAAAACCAAAATTTGTATAGAGGAATACCCTTCTGTCTCTGAGCTGATAATGTAATGAATAAAAACTAGATTACTCCGTATAAGAACAGATATAGCCAAAGACTTGAAAGTATGTTATGGTGCAGCGTTTTTAAAGAATATTCTAAAAATATAATTGTTGTCATCACATTTGTGAAAGGATGCCCATGAATGAAAAAGCTTCAAAAGTAGCTTACCCACCATGGACTGATGATTCTTTCTGCCCAAGCTCCCACCCAAATCTTACTTGTATGAAGAATGCAACACATCGAAATCATTCATATGTATGTACTCATTAATATCCTTTGTTATTATCCAAAGGATCATCCCTGAGATGAATATGGTTTGATTATTTGCGTTTATGGATCTACATGATAGACAGAAAATATATTTCTCAATAGAACTTCCCTGTATTCAAGATGGCCAAGGGATATATACTCACACATCATTGTTTGAATGAAATAGATGTAATAAGTATTCATTAAAAATTTCATCATCTCCAACTTGACATTCTCTCTGATCTTGTACCGACACACTTCCCCTAGCTGAAGGCAAGGCAGAGTTGATTATGAAGCTTTCATTTTTGATACAGTAATTTACTGTCTCTCTTGATTGTTGCCTGTGTGTATTTAAAGAGAAAGTCGAGTTCTGAGAAGGATGAACAAATAATTTGTGAGCTACATTCACGGCACTATATACGCTCAAATTTTCTGCTGTGGGGAATTCCCGTTCGGGTACCCGGTCCCCGCCCCAAATTTTCAAGTCAAACCTCGGTTTTGAAAAACCTGTGATGACTCAGGCCTAATTTGGACATAATAATTCAAAAATCATAAAAATGCACTAAGTCCACTTTAAAAACATGCCTAAAAAGTAACTTTAGGCCCATTTTAAAATTTGGAAACAATGTTCATGGTTTTATTCATAACATTACCTTTCCCAAAATATATGTTTCCATAAAATCATCACAAAATTGCATTCTAACCCGATTTTTTGACCAATTGACAATGGACTAGTATAAACCACTTCTTATGTAGACATGATCAACCTTTCCCATTTGCCTTGAGACACTTGCTTTCACAATGTTATCGCGTGTCCATAACTCAACTTTTTCTTTAAGTCTGAGAACCACTGAATTTTAAGAATGTGCCTTTAGAAGCAAACTCACGGAAAGTTAGAATATCATCTGTTACTGTATTGATCAATTTACCTAATGAACTTAATACATAAAATAACATTACCCTTTTTATTGTAATCAGGCGGACCCAGGATGTTTTAAAAAGCGGGGTGGGGCACAGTGCTGAAAACTACACAATTAAGAGGGCAGTTCTCTTTGCACGTGTGTGTTCTTTAAGATTATGCCAATGGGTTTCATGGAGGGGGGTCTCGGTGGGGGGGGGGGGGGGGGGGGGTGGAAGGGCTGGTTGTGCCCTCATAAATTTTAAATTTGCCACTGATTGTAAGAGTCGGCCACCCATACCTAGGCTTGCATATGAAGTGCTAGGGTTTCTTTAACGGCCAATTAGTCATACAGCTCACCGTCACCACCATCACATGTCAGAATTACATTGATTGTATCATACTATAACTTCCTTCGTGTATCCAAAATTAGTGTGTGAGTGGGCACTAGACTTGGCAGCATCTGTGTGGCATTGGATCGAGTAGCACTGCTGGTAGGGCCAAGAACTTCACCTCACTTTCTCCATTTATCAGGTTAGACCTGTTTGCCGGAGCTGTAGGTTGTGTTTATAAATAAGGGTTTTGAAGATGACGGAAGCCTAAAGAACATACTTTTCCTCTAGTGAAAGTAAAATTTTCAGCATGACTTTATGTATGGAGGAGCTTTCATGAAACTGTTTAATGCTGAAGTGAATTAGTGGACTTGTAACATTAGATGAGCGTCTGGGGATTCAGCATACAGTGAAAGGTATGATGTATAACTTATTTGTTATTTGCTTTGATTTATTTCTTTATTTTTATATTTATATGAAAATAGTTGCCAATTAATCATTTGGTGGCCTGACAGTTATTCATTATCTCTATAACTTGCTTCCTGGATGGGGGGGGGGGGGCATCTCAGAAAAATCTCCCCAAAAAAGAAAAAGAAAGCTATAGTTGTTCTATTCTCTGACTTGCCCATCCCAAACAACAAGAGGTCTTAATACTTTCAAGTGCCTTTCACGTCCCAATTGCTTTTTTTTTTTTGGGGGGGGGGGATGCAGTGAGCCCTTATGGATCCACCATGCACCATGCCTTGAAGAGATTCATGTGATTAGAATACTTGATCTGATGTAGCAATGAAATTTATGAACCATGCGAGACTTCACCTTGCAGATTTCATCAGATGGCTGATATAGAAGAGTAACCATAAATTGGCAGTCTGACAGCCCAAGAAAATGGGAACATATGTGTTATGAATAATACCATTGGCCTATATAAATTATCTTCTTGGGAAATTTCCATTCTTACAAACGTACATGTCTATGGCTATTGTCTTCAACATCTGACAAAGTCTGATATCATTTTTGGCACAACTCTCACAAGATACAAATAAATTTGATTGTGTAATCAGAAGATTTGTTTCAAGAAAGAAAATGATATGTCAAGAAAATTGCACACATATTAAAAATGCTGAACAGTTCCCAATCGACATGATATATATTGTATCACAATAAATGCATGCATATGTTTTAATTAATCACACATCACTGGTTAATATCCCATACCGGAGGTGATCATATATGACTACTCATACAGAAAGAGCAATACAAGTCAGCAAACAACATTCAATGACAAACAAAACCTATACCATGCATGTTGCAATAACTTGTATCATCATAACCACAAAAAGTGCAATAATTATATCTAGGGTACATGATTAAATACTTTAGTTTCTTTAGATAATATAGAATTTTTACAAGTGTTTAGTACAGAGTAAATGGGAGAGGACCTCAAAAGACATGTCACTCACTGAGTTGCCATGTGTGTTTGATTGATTAAAACTTGAGAAATTCATAAGTTTATTCTTTTTATATTGGGTTTTCACCAGTCTATCACTGATCATTTTCTGCTTGTTCCCCTTAAACACTCTTATGACTTTCAGCATATGATATGCCATGAATTCATATTTACATTGCTTTTCCAGTTGAAATTGATTATTGACCAAAGACTTTGAACTTCCAAAACTATTTCTTCACGCAAAGCTTGTTTTGTACCTTGCAAACTGTAAATGTGGCAGTTTCAAAACATTTAGGGAACAAGCAGAGAAAATTTAATAGAATTCTATGCAGGCTATAACTTTTACCAACCTTATGGTTCAGCTTGTGAATACTTGAGAGGATCACATCCTCTTTAGTTGTCCGTCGGTAATGAGAACCATATTAAGCAGTTTCCTTCCGTGGATTAGACAATATGCGTTACATCAGGTTCATACTGTGGATAACTTCTGGAAAACTAAGTTCTTGAAGTATATGTTCTAGAAGGCTGTTCGTGCATACAGAACGATTTTGGAATATGTAGCACTTGACTGGATATGCAAAGGTCATGGGTTTGACCCAAGGCCGTACGCAGAAATTTTTTCCTGGGGGGGCAAGATGATCGCTTTCAAAGGAACCCATAACTTGAAGTCTAAAACCCGATTTAAAAAAAGTATGATTTTGAAATTTCTGGGGGGGCAACTGCCCCCCCCCCCCCCCCCCCCTCCTCCCCCGCTGCGTACGGCCTTGGTTTGACCCCCACAATGCATGAATGTCCTAAGGCAAGGCATTAATTTACATTTGCCACTCCATACTCAGGGAAGGAATGGGGACCTAGCTACATGCAGGATGGTGAAATCCTTTGTGATAGTAATTGCCACATGCCCTCACAGTGACCATATGATAGGAATACTCTTTGATGAGTGGAGATGGTACACATATTGTGTCTTTGAATGAATCTAGTGGAGATGAAATTATCACAGTTCCAAAGAAGATTCTACAGTTCATAATGTTTCAAAAGTTTTGATAGATTGTTATGGGAAGTTGGGAACAATTAATGTATCAAGTTTCTGCCATCAATCATAAAGAATTATTTTTTAAAAGATCTATATGTAGAAGCTATAATGGAAACGGGGTTAATGTGGTGTGTAGTAGAGTCTGTGGTTTGTATTAAATAGAGTTTATGGGATTATGGTGTCATAGAGGAATATTAGCTTATTCAAGGTTAACTCATTATGTGTATAGTCAATTAGTTGGATGCACCATGACATGATGACTCTTTTGTACCTATCATTTCCTCGCCAGTATCCTGTTGTACATATCATCAGTCAAACTCATTTGTGTGATCAGTGTTCACCTCCATTGCGTGTTTAAACTGAAATCTGAATTTGATTATACTTAATTGAAATAAGTTGCTGCGAAGCTACATGTATCTACAGTTTTATGTGAAACAGAGAAGAACTGAACATCAAAAGTAAGTCTGTAGTTTCTTATAACTTATTCCTAGACAAAAGATGACATGTGTTTTCAGATTTATCATATGAGTTTTTGATTAAATTAGCCATGTGATAAATTTGTATTAGCTGTATCACTGCTCAAAATACAAAGGGCACGTAATTTGCTTCAATCCTGTAATATCCCTTGCAACATCTGCCTTGCGAACCTTCTAATTGCTCTAATCTTTCATTAGTGGATGCCATTTTCTTGATTTTATTTTATTATGAGAATGAAAAGCCCCCTGAGGGTGATTATAACGGATATCTCTCCATTAGTAGAAGACTAACTTTCTGGTCTGTCTTTTGTAAAGAACAGTATTACTTTTTTAATATTAATGACTTATAGGGATATGGATTTGAATTGAGAAAATACCTGGAAATTGTATTGATCACCTAAATTACAGTAGCTCTCCTACTTGTTGTGACAGGACTCAGAGCTATATATAGTCAAAGAAGAGTTTTTAAAAATTCAGTGAAGCAAATAGAATATTTTCTTTCTGTAAGTCTAATCTGATGAGCTTATACATGTAAATCTGACTCATCCTATCTGGATAGTTTACAGTATTAGAAGACATATATACTCCAGTGGTTTCTCATGGAAGATTACATGGTGAAAGAGATTTCTGGAAGAAACATGGAGAGTATTAGCATTGATTTACACGGGTCTTTGAACTATCCCAATCTTACACTTATAATTATCCTAAAGGTATTATGCAAATACTCGTTAGCATATAGCTTTCTAGTTCTGTAAAATTATTCTGTGAGCAATATTTGTTTGCCAGAAGAAAACTGAATATCACCTCTCACTTTTATGTAAGTTATGAATTATGTCACATTAAATGCTTTATCACTCTGTTTTTCCAAAACGAAATCTTCCATTAAAAAATGATGGGTTCAACCTTTAAAGATATATTCTTTATAAAAGAATATCATTGAAGATAAAGTTGAGTTCTGGCCATGGAGTTGAATTGGGAAAGAAACTGTCTCAAAGCCACTGGGAAAGGTTGATTACATAGCACATATAAGAATTGGTGTATGCTGTAAGGTTTTGGAATCACCAAAATGATAAGAAATTGACTCAATCCTGCTGAGAGTCACATGCACTGCACACAGAAATGTGTATATGGGACTACACACAAATGTTTGGCCTGAACATTTCTACTGTGTCTTGTCATATTTTGAATGTGAGAGCATGTGAGAGCATTTGAAGAGCAATCATTTTCAGGGGACATAATGTACTATGATAATCTTCCAAAGTAACATAAAAAGATTTTTTTACCTTTCCCAGAACTGAAGCTTCCATTTAATCGTATGTCGGTACCAGTATGTTTGTGGACTATATTATTCACATTCACAAACCTATAAACTTTTAAGATATGGAGATTATTCTGAAAATTTACGAGGTGGCAATTATTAAAGATCAGGTTTGTATATCACTGTAAGTTTTTGGAGTAGCATGTTAAGGACCCTGCTTCAAAATGACATGATATGGGTAATTAAAACATATAGGAGAAAAACAGTTTTGACTGCAGATGATTGCTATTGAAATGTTGACCTTATACAAGCTGTCTATGAATATGTAGAAAAGAAAATCTACAAGTATGGAAAAGGTAACAGAAAAGAAAACGGAGTTAAGTCCTTTACAGAGCATAAATCCAATATGTCTGTTTATCATTTACAGTATAAACATTATAAAATATGGAAATAAAAATCATTGGCATAACTCTCCAAGTGGTTTGACTTATTGTGGTGGTTTTCGTGTTGCTAATTACGGGTGTGTTTTGATAAAAGTAATGTATGCTCATTGATGCGGATTAGTAAGCTCTCAAGTTCATCGGGTGAGGGTAAAACGAAAAGAAAGAAATTAAATTCCAGACACATTTTTCTATTTGTGTGGGATAATAAAAGAGCTTTTGTGGTACTGTCTGTTCTGAGTTGTCAGCTTTAACAAATTCTCATAATTGAGATCACATGAGCTTTGAAATTTACGGTCTGGATGTCGCATTTAAAGCCTGGACTTTTTGGTCACGTAGCTGAAGGAGGAAGCAGCGGTTAAGAATTTCCAATATTTATATTATGGGTTCTGAAGCATAGTCACACAATGAACCTACATACATTGTAAATTTGATATGCAGAGTTCTGAATGCATACTTTTAAGCCTAAAATGATCTGCCACTGAAATCTAAGTGAATCTAAAGAAGGTACAGAGATGAATGCACTGGAAGCTTTTCATCTTGTCTAGCGTCTGGGCTGAGAGTTTGATGTGACTTGTATTATCAATGGTGAGTCAAACCTGTTGTGCTTCCTCAAGCGAAATTGGGTATTAATTCCAGTTAACCTGTCTCCCATATGAAACAAATACTGAAAAAATGGACAACTTTCTTGACCAGAAATATTCATGAATTATTAAGGAGGGTCATTTTCAGAAGAAGAAATGAAGTGTTTAAAATTACATCATTTGTGGCGTGAAACGTCAGGACTCTTGACTAATTACCGTAATAAATTTGTGAAAGATGATGCATGCAAAAGTTTATGGCCTTGTAAGAATTTAAATTTTTCTATCATGGTCCAGTTGAAACCGTTCTCTATAGTGGTATGCTCTACGCTACCTTTGTTTACATATATAGGTAGGCCTACATAAATTTATCACAGATCAAAGGAAATGTACATGTATATATATATATATTGATGATTTCTGTATCCTGGTTTTGTTTGTTTGTTGCTCTTCTTATGTGGTTTTGTGGGGATACTTGTCTTTCGTCATATTACGTTATAATGATTCATACTGGTAAATCACAGGAAAATTACATTACTGCTTTTTTTATATTTTAATGAAGTCATTAACAGTCTGAATGTGACGTAACGTACATGTACTAACAGGACATGAGTTTTTTTCGTATTGTGTAATAAATCATTTGATTTGACAATGATGTATATGTCCTTTGATCCTTTTACATATAGCAACATTACTCGTGTAATATAGTATGAAGTGAATGATATTTACTATGCAGATAGGGATGACTGTATGTTATATGGAAATGTCAGGGTAGAGTGGTTTATTCACTTAACTTTCACTTGAAAGGTTTAGGGTTCAAATCCCTACCTGACAGTATTGTCATGTGGGAAGACACATTTGCCACTCCCCACCCAGGTGTAAATGGGTACCTGGTATGCTTAAGTGCTACATATTTGGGCCGCTAAATACACTCTCGAAGCTCTTTTAGCAGACGCTACATGAATAACAGCTATTGTTATTGTATTGATATTGTTATTTAGTATGGTCCACTATGAATAGCGTTAATCTTTTTCCTAATAGGCTAGTTGTCTGTTCATTCAAATTTCCGACTTATATGAAAGATTGATATTGGCCTCAGACCAATCCAGGACCAGAAAACAGCCATCAGTCTGCATCATAATTTGATTCAGAAGTGTTTGTGTGAGTCTTATACATGTAGATATGAGGATGTAACAAATCTATGAAGATTTTTATTTTGACAAAAGGATTAGAAGTGTATGTTCTACCATGATGTAGCATTTCATTGTATATCCTAGCCAGCATTGTTGCTGTCCTGCGATACCTCATGCAAATTACTATTCAGCTTGCTAATCATAATTATGTTAGCATAGGCCTACATGATATCAGTGAAGAATACTTGTGGAAAATGTACAGCTGTGATACTGTGATCCAAAGTTTGTAATGGTCTTGTGGAAAGTATAGGTGTGTGCTAAAGACACATAATCAAGTGTTCTCATGGGGAATTTCGACACTTTTCAGTTGTAATTTATCTGATTTATAACAGTGTCATTAATCACCAAGAGAGGCCTTCGCTTTTACAACCATATTCTCTGAGTTGGTTACATAATGCTCCGCACTCTGGAGCACTCTGGACACTTCAGAAGAACAGGCACTTATTTATTTTAGGAAAGTCATCATCATAAAATTATGAATCAGAATGATGACCAAATGCTTTCAGAGTAGTCTCTAGCAAGTTCCAGGTGGGACATGAGTTTCGCTGTGTGCAAGATTTGTGCACATATTAATTGGTAATTCCAACAAGTCCTGTGTATTGGAACTATGCCACAATCCACATGGAAACTGCTTAGTGTGTCCATGGAGCTATGATATTAACTCTTTTAATAGTTGATTTCCTTTATCACCGGTCACTGTGGTCAGCTGTGTTTCATGAATGTTCTTGATCCTCTTGGACATGAGGTCATCTAGGATTAGTCCTAGGATGCATCCATTGCCATTCATCTTCAAGTGAGCTTATATAAGATCAGGGGTTTTTTAAGCAAATGCTAGTCAAGGATCATCTTCTATCTACCCTGGGACTGGGCGGTCACTGCTTTTCATTCTGAAGACAATTCATCGTATTATTTAATCCGTTCAGAATAATGAGATGGGTCTTGAGCTCACTTTTTATCCATGCATTTTCCAGTGATATCTCTTCATGCATTTATATTGGAATAATTTCATTGGATCAGACGAGCATCTTCCTCCAAGTTTGTTGATACATTGGCAAGCAGTAGGATAAGGGACGATCATGTGATGTCAGCCCATCAGGTTATCCTCGTATAGAGTTTCATTGTAACATTAGCATGGGCACAACCATGACATTTAAAGCGTTTTCCAGCAAAATCTTGGATCCATACTGGAGTTTGTTGTGGACATGTATTAGCCTATGACTTTTACATTAATGGTGTATTCTTTTGCCTGTCTCCAGGTCTTTGCATATATGTCATGTTTGGGTGTAACTTTTGAAGTATTTTTTGTACAGACAGACCAGAAGGCATGGTTTTGTGCATGTCAAAATTATATTCTGGAACATGAATAGAGGGAAACTTATCAGGATAGCACAGCAGAATTGATTCAGCACAATTATTGTTCTGATTTTGTGAAGCATCTTGAAAGCATAATGTCAGTTAACATGCCCGATTGTGGATTCATTGTCAGTGTTCAACCAATTTTGCATTATCAGGTAAGCTTTATCCTGGGTATTCACTCGCTATCAAAATCGACTGTTCCAAAATCCGCGGAGAAAAGGGGTCCATTTCTCCTCCTTTTGGCCATGGATCTTGTAAGGGGGGGGGGAACTATTTTGTAAATTTTATACATTTTCATGTTGATTTTGTTGTTGTTGTTGTTGTTGTTTTTTTTTTTTTGGGGGGGGGGAGGCCTGTGCATCATGTGTGTGTCATAAATTATTACATGATTATAAGGTTTAGGGGAATAATGTTGATTCAATATGTTACCTGTAGAGGACAGGTACCCTTCATAGCTAAGATATAGGCCTAGGTGTCGTCTGTTCTGAGACTGAGTGGACAACATATGGTCCTGTTTTATATTTAGAGCCTTACTGGCCTCTGGTATAATTAGTATTTCCACTCAGTGTGCCCTTCCTACTGGCCCTGTCCGCTCCATATGATACTTTAATCTGTGAAGTATGAAAGTGATTGGTGAGGATGAATACTACAGGTCCATTTCTGACTGGGGTAGATACATTTGTAAACTCATCTGTTGAGAGCCAGAAGGCTGTTAAAGTATAGGAGTTAATGCTCTTCTGGCTCTCAACAGACGAGCGAATTAGTATTTACCAGGCAGTGTGAATAGGCTTTATTGATTCTTTGGAAATAAATTTTAGAACCAGACTCGGTATATAATTCTTTCAAACTTCAGGTAAGTTTTGAGGAGGTATGATGGCTCAGTGGTAGAGCAGTGGTCTTCTAACCATGATGTCCTGGGTTCAAAACCAAGTCAATGCACTTGTGCCCTTAAAGGCAGTAGTCCTCATTACCAAGTTCCTCAGAAAGGACTTAAATGACTTGGGGAAGGACAAAAACTCTCACGTCTGGAAACACAATCTTCAAAACAATGTCTATCAGAATGTAACCCACTGTGCTTCAAAATACTGGACACTGCCCACACAGATTTTCAACTCAAAATAAAAGAAGGTCTATATATTAATTGGACCAAACCCAAACTCAACCAACAGGTGTACAATTACCAAATATTGCTTTCTATTTAACTGTATGTATTGTTCACCCAGGTCCTTGACCAGACAGATCCCTCACCCCATTAAGTACATTTTGACACACCTTATATTGTTAACTGTTCATGTTATTTAGTATTATGTAATCTGAAAGTATATATAGCACCGTCTCTGTTGTAAGAAAATCAGGCTGATGATGGAGTATGACTCCGAAACATGTTCCGTTTCAAAAGTTATGTCTTCTTTGTCGTTTTTATTTTTATTGGGAGTGTATTCCAACTTGCGATATTTTTTAAATCATCACTTTATTGCAGCATATCAAACAACAAAGGAATACAATGAAATACATGACAATACAATTAAACATTCACAATTATATTAAACGATATATTACAATGCCCAGGACAAGACGTATAAATGAACATGCAGGGCAAACAAGAATTAGGCATAGAGCCAACACGTAAATCAACTTACAATACAAATACAAGTCATATTGCACTTACATTTTAATTACATTTTGATAGTGGTATTTAAAGTTAAAAGTAAGTAAATTTGTAATGATTAAACCAGGAAATTGCCCTTAATATAAACTTAAACAAAAGAGTGGGTGGGTAGATACACACATTTTAGACAGTAAAAATTGTTACTCTAAATGAGTGCTCTTTAAGGATAAATTATTAAAATGTAATAATTAATAAATATGGGTTGAAAATATACATAATAGCGTGTCAAAATACATACATCAGGGTTGTAATTATATGGGTATAGATGAGTGTATTTAAGTTAGGCATCCCTGGGGATTTGGAGAGGCGCCCTAACGTCCCAACTAGGTTCATTCTTTGCCGAGTAGATTACAAACGATGAAATCGTGGCTAATTTTGAGAGACTATTACGCACCTTTTTAAATTTATCAGGGCGGTCAATTACCTTGAGCAAATTCTTCAAGCGAGCTTCATTACCTTGAGACACAAAGCCCCGAGAGCCAATTTCAAGGCAAATGAGTGTTGCATCATATCCATTTACTTCCAGATCCGTTTGCAATGGGGTGTATTTTTGTGTTTTGTAGTCGTGCATCTTATCAACGTTCAGCTCAAAAGGCACTGATAGTTCAAAAATCAGCATTTTATGCAGGCTTTTCCACAACACACAGATGTCTGGGCGTAAGCTTGTCTGTGTACATTCAATAGGTATTGTGGAAATTCCTTTTTTTGCGAAAGGTATATTTTCCAGGTCTCCAAAAATCTGTGCCTCTGTGTGTTTGATGCCTTCATGAATAAGGTCAATCAGGTAATGAAGCAAGTTGTCATGGCGCCAGGTGAAACGACCGTCATGTAAAGCGGTCTGACATGAGTTCAGAACATGATGCAATGTTTCTTTATTCCCACAGTGTTTACACTTATCCGAGATCTTTTTACCCCATCTACACAAGTTAGCATTTGTATTTAACGTATCAATGACTGAATTCATCAAAAACTTCGCAACTTTGTGTGGAAGGTTATAAACTAAACTCTTCCACACAGTACATTTAGATTCACATTTAACCAGATCAAGAAACTTCCCCTGGACAACAAGGGTTTGAATGTGAGATGACCAGTATAATATAGCAACATGGTACCCCGAATATACGGAGCAAAATAGTTTTTGGTGGTTGGGACACTTTAAGGATTTATTTCTTGATGTGAATAAACATACTGTTGGAACATCCACATCCGGAGGTTGTGAGAGTGTCTGTTGACACAAGTACATACCCAGCTTGAAGGTTAATATCCATACACTGGCAGAGAATAGAGATCATTTGTTGGTTGAGATTAGCGGTAGAGTCAATGTTTATCTCGCTGTTACAATAGAAGTAGTGATCGTAACATACACTCAAGGACCCTATGTATGTTTTTAAGGGAAGTTTTATCATCCGAGTTTTATTCTTCTCATAATTAAAGCTTTCTTTTACCCCAAATGGGAAACCCTGTTTTGAACTATGCTGTCTCACTTGTAATTGCTTGAGCGGCGTCATAATGCTGTAAGCGCTTTGGTCGGTTACATTGTAAACTGGTAAGGTGCTATAAGAAACGGCTATTATTATTATTATTATTATTATTCTTCTTCTTCTTACGTGTATTGCTTTGAACTCTTCATGTGCCACTCAAATAACATGCCTGTGCCACAGTATATTTCTCAAGGGGTAGTTTTTAGGTTTATTGATTAGTTTATAAAGGTGATTAAGAGATTATCACCTAGCCAATTAAGACTGAAAGTGTGTTGTTATACAAACCTTTTGAAATGCTCAATGGAAAGCCTTTTGTTACTTGGTTCATGTTATTGTGCCACCTTTCACTTGTGGCATGTCTGCTATTGTGCCAATTGGCACTTGTGGAAAATGAAAGCTTGATATTGTAAAACTTCTAAGTTTAAAAGAGGTCCATATACAATTTCTTTTTTTGCCTGGTAGAGTTCTTTTAGAGTTGGTCATCCCCATTGTTTTCATGGACAATTTACCTCCTAAAGACCAGAACTAATGATCTATAGTCTACCCAATCAATAGAATTCAATTAAGCTATACAGCCATAACAAGGCCTGAATGTGTCTAGAATGACATTATAAGCCCATCCTAATGGTCTCTTCTCTATTGAGCCCTTCAAACTTTGACCCAATCCCTGCCTTCAGTGTAGTCTGCATTTTCAGACTCTGTTAAATCAGTCCAATTTTAGAAACAGGGATTTTTTTTTTAGGTTTGTGGTTTTTCCGTTATTGATCAACATTGATCAATTTGAGAATAGTTTAACATTTATTGTACCTAATGATGAGAAAACTATGTCTTGCAGTATCCTTTTCTTGTACTTCATTAATAAGAAATATAGTCATTGTATACAGGGGTGCAGGGTGAAGTTGTCCTCAAAATCCTGAATGCATGCTTGCAAAAAACTCTTTGTAAATAAACCAAGTCCATAAGAGAGAGATGAATAAAGTCATAAACTTGTCTCTTAAATTATTAATATTGTGATGAACTGTGCTAATTTTTCAATATTTCAAGAATCATAATCTAGTAGACTACTATTCACCTCCCCTGCATCAAAGGTTTTTAGATCTTCTTTCAGAAACCTAAACTCCAGACTTGAGTGCTCCTGAAGAAAAGCACTCTAGGGGGGCAGAGGATCAGCCTATCAAGTCACGTGAAGAGGTTGGTCTGGATAAAGTTTTAATTGATTGTTGGAAGTTTGATCAGAGAGCAAGGATTGTGCTCTCGATGCCCATGCTAACATCGTCAGTTTACCAAAATATCTGGCGTAGTACATTTGTGAGTTTCAAAGGAGCACTTGTTGAAGGTGAGAAAGATACAATTTGCAGGAATTGTTGGGAAATAAGATGTCTTTCATCCTAAAATGTAAAAAGGAAGTAGTTTTCCAGAATTTCTCTGATTAATCTGGTGTTTTTACCCCCTTCAACTTTGAGGTCGACCGCAACCGAAATTGACACAGCCCCACATAGGGATGGTACCGCGAGTGGGCGTAGCGTGAAGATGTTTACTACTCTTTTCATATTGTATTATTATTCTGTTCTTCGTGGTTGACCGTGCTGGGGTTCATCGCAAATGATTTGATGAAGTGGACTTCAAACTATCGTTTTCTGATATGAAACGATGGAAATGATAATCGGATCTGGTTTATTTGTTGTTGACATTGTTGACAGTGGCATGCACCTGAGTAAGTAGAACTTCAGTGAGTGAATAGATACATTCAATTTGTTCTCACCCGCATTTAGTTTGAACGATCTATTAGTGATATAAATGCAGTGTTCACACTGGCTGTTTGTCACTCTTTTATTGTGCGCTTCTCAGTACCTAGAGGATTATCAGTGATATGTACTCAAGCTCTCACTCTGTTATATTGTTGATCTTGGCTTATTTTCCCCTGATTATTTTAAGGCAAGTCCTTGTTAAATGTATCTCTGAAAGTCCATAAATTTTTCAAATGGAAGTTTAGAAGCAAGTCTTATCTTCTTGCCCCATTCTTTCCATTTCCGCATATATTTCAAATATAAAACAATTTTACTGCATAAATTTTGATTTTCAAACTAAAGTATTGAATGGTCTGAGAATGTTATAGCTCCAGCTGTTACATCAGTATAACTAGTTCTCCCGGTATTTCTGTTTGTCTGCTACTACTATAATGTCCTTTAAAAAGGATGTTGATCATACTTCAGTGATGAAAAGGGTATCATTTTTCATGAAATGGCATGTCGATATTATCAATAGAACAAGCCTAATAAATTGATGAAACATATGCATAATATTCTTCTCCAAGAAGGTATGATGTGTGCATGAAGTGTCATGATGGTACTGCATCGTAAATAATTGTACTATATCGTCTCTGTTGATTGAATATGCAGTTACACTCAAGTTGGGAAGGCATCCCGCTGATCTGTATACATACGTACTGTGATATTGTATCAACCTCTTCTGTATTCTATTATTAACTGTGGACAAAAGAAGCTAATCTCCCCTTCTTCTAAGTCTTTGGATTAGAATTCAGAGCAGAAATCAATAGATTGTTTGGTGCCATTCTCAATGGAGTTCCTACATGTATTGTATCAAATGTTAATAGTTGTTAGGGGTAGCGTAATGATGCTATTAAACAACCCCCATTGTCTATGGTGAGATCTTCTTGATGTCTAAGAGTAGTACAGGGCCAGGGGGGGGGGGGGGGGGTTGAAGATGAAGATGAAGATGTTTAAATGATGAGTTCCTTCTACAATGTAAATACTTTATATGATTTGTGAATTGGTATTAAAAAAAAATGAATCTTGAATCTTGAATCCAAGCAATACCAAGAAGGATTGAATTTTTTAGAGGAGGGGGGGGGGGGGGGGGGGGGGGTATAAACAAGAATTTCCATAGGTTTACCCGGGTGTGTATCTACGTTTGTACATTTGTCTTCAACTGAAGCCAGGGACTACGGTAGCTATGTCACCTTGTTGATCTTCTTCTGCCAGCCAATATATTTTGACAACTATATTTTAGGCAAACAACCTGGTTGTTTATATCTTTAAATAAAAATTGAAAAACAATAAATCTACATCAATTTTGATTATTCTAATAAAAACATGGTATATGGGCAATTGAAACTGCTTTTTATATTGTAAGTAGGGCCCATGCATTAGGATTTCCCCATGAATTATCATGTGACAAAGTAGAAGCTATTGATCTCTTGGTTTCTTTTTTAACAGTTGATACAAACTTGTTTTATGTAAAAGTATATATGCAAAGTCAGCAGTTGTTTTTGTCCCTTTTAATACATAGGATCTTAAAATTTTGCTTGAAATTTTTGCTTGAAGATTCATGCACAATTCAACTACAAAAGAGTCTTTCTGAAAATGTTAATCATTTCTTCAAGGCAAAATTGCTTCTGTAGAATTATGAAAACAGATTGTCGTTGCTACCAAGATAATTTTCACAAACTGATTTTTCCTCTTTCTTTACATCTTTCCAAGTTCCAACAAAGAAAACAATCATTTTCTGTGCAACACAATCTCAAATTCAATTTAGATTAGCCATACTGTTTTTCTAAAAAAGTGTTTCAAAGATTAAACCTTATAACAACGCCTAGAGTAATACAATAAATCTGATCATTGAATAAATATGGAACATGACAGGTAAAATGAAAACCAATTCTCTTTTTTTAGAAAAGAAATTAAATAAGGAAATTGTTATTATATTTCTTAGCATTGTGTATGTGATGTTAAATTATGAAGATACAGAAATGAAATAATAACTTTGCTCTGGGCAAGCTAAAGGAGAAATGGCAGATTCTGTAAGCCAAATTTCATTAAATTGGGGAAAAAATTGCTGTGAACCTGAAGAGTAATGCTCACAAAAAAAATTCAAGACGGTCATGACTTAGCTTGAATATATGGAACCTTATGGTGTAGTCTGCCTTGTGTGTTGTTCTAAAATTGCATAAAACATGTTTGATATACATGTAATGTAAATTAACCAAAGTGTGAACAGATTTGATATGATAGCATGAAGTTACCTGGTACTTGAGATAAGTGGGGCTGGAGTCTATGAAAAATGCATGTTACACAAAAAAATTGTTATTTGTAGTGTGAATGAAATTGATATGAAAGCATTGATTTCCTAGCTGATTCACTCGCTTGGCTAACTCTCTTGTAAAAGTTCCAAGTAATTTGTTCTGCCTGTCTATATTAGTTTTCACATTGTATCCTTTCTTCCGTTATTTATCAAAAAGTAACCAAATGCTGTATTTGTAAATGTCCAATGTCACGAGACAAAGTAGGAATGTGTCAGAAGATAATTTTTCAATCCCTCTGTGACTGCAGTCTCTTTTACAGACCTGCAAATTCCCATTTTGATGAAAATTTCAGACTCCAATCTTGTTAAGTGTATTATAACAAGGAAGTTATCACAGTTCAGTGAAGGTCAATGTTTATGTATGATAAAATTATCAGGTCACACCAAATTAATAAAAAAAAATTGAGAAAAAGTCTGGAATCCAGACTATAGTAACAAAGGAGACACAATTAAGGTCATAAAGAGTTGAATAGTGCAGATTTCAAGACTTTTTAATCAGAATTAGTGTCATGTAAGGCATATTGAAGCAATTTATTAATGGAAAGTAGATCAAACTGCTCTGTTTCTGATATCAAGTAGAGAAGGGGTGTGTGGATGGTGTTAAAACTTGTTGTAAGAAGTGGATTGTGAGTAGGAAAGTAGTGTTCTCCTGAAATCCATTCAGGGGCCAAGGGAGGGGTGAAGGGAGGGGTGAGGGGAGTGGGAAAGATGTGGGCAGATACCACTGGACCAACTTTATGGAGTTGGAATTCAAATTATCAGAGATTCCTTAGGTTTAATAATAATGATGTCCCACTGTGACACTCCTGGTGCTTAGACATTATTACCCCGGTTGAAGCTGAGCTGCGAAAGCAACTAGCTATCAAGCATGTCAGGTACCCATTTACACCCAGATGGAGGGTCGCAAGTTTAGATTAATGTCTTGCCGAAGGACGTTGGTTCTGGCCTGGGATTTGAACCCCATGCCTTGTGATCTACAGTCTGGTGACTTATCCACTAGACCACTACATCTCTTGGTGTTCAGAGATAGCTGCATGTGCAGTAAGAAATTTGAGCCAAATTCACCCCAAATATGCTTGATCAGATACAGAAATGATCCTTCCGAAGTGGATCGAGACTAGGGCAATAACTACATGAAGCCTACATTGCTGTGTGTTTAATATGAAGGGTTGTCCTAAGCCCTGTTTCATAAAACTTGTGATCAGTGACAAGTTGCAATAACTGTTATAAGCTACTGAAATCCTTGCATCTGATTGGCTGAGAGGAAATTTGTTGGTAAAAATCACTGACAAGACACTTGATGAAATGCCCCCAGGACATGGAGATCAAACATGGTGTTTGTAGAATGTGTGTGCTTACTGGGAGGAGTATCACTGTAAATGTCATTTCATCATCAGTGTGATAGGTAGTCAGGAGGGTAGGGGAGGGGGAGGGCACTGAGTTGGGTTGGGGGGGGGGGGGGGTGGTGGGGGCGAGGTGAGGTAATAATATTATACTAGTCTGAAGGGGGTCTCGACCCACGTCTAAGTTGTGTGCGCAGGTGTCCAGTTTTGTGTGTACTCTGTGTGTAGTTTAGTTGGAAGGGCATGCATGTGAGTACCCCCATCTCTCTACCCTCCCACCATCCCCCCCACCATCCCCCCCACCATCCCCCCCCACCATCCCCCGATGACTGAAGTGCATTTATATGTTTTAGTTGAGAACACAGAAAGAGAGGGAGAGAGAGAGAGAGGGGGGGGGGGGGTAGGGGAGGAGGTGAGTGCTGATTTAAAATGGCTGCAGTCTATTGAAATATTGTTAAAATTTGAAAAGTTCCTTGCATTAAATTCTCCAGATCTTGGAAAGTTTGCCTCAGAGAGATTTTCCCAAATTTAAAACAGTTGTTGATCAACTCATGATCATTACATTTAATGATTGCCCAAATGTTTCACTTCATATTTTTGTGGTTATGACTAAAGGTCCCTACTAGATTTAGTCATCTTATTGGCTTGCTACTAGTTCTAGCACGAGCAAGCTACCACGACTTACACGACTTAACATGATTAAGTGAGCTTGCAAAAAATCCACTTATGAGAAATGATTAGGCAATGATGGAATAATCTTATTTTCAAAAAGTGAGATTTTCTCATGCCTTGTAGCCTGGCTGTCAGGCTTGATATTTTTCTCTCCTTTTAGTGAAAATAAGGGGCAGAGTAATTTGCTATGAAGGTTAAATTTCCCTTCAAAGTATTTCACACACACACAAAAAAAATGAGAAGAAAGAAATGTGAGGGCCATCTAGACTAGAGGCATACAGGGATTATTTGAGTTTCTCTATTGGAAACTTGGCACAGGCTTGCTTGAGCCATGTATTTTATTCACTGCTCACTCCTTCCTAAGAAATCACAGTTACAGTAGACAACCTGGATTGAAAGTATTTCCATTTCTGAAATACCTTGCTAATGAATTGTATCCTGCTATATTTTCTTCCTGACTGAATTAGATTGGCACATGTCATCTTGCCAGGACTGTTTGTTTGGATGCTCTGTATAATCTGCTGATTGTAGCTACATTACGTGTTAGAATGTGTTGGTCTGCTGTAAAACCAGAACATTTGCAAATTGTAAACAACAGCTGTTTTATTAGCAGAAACTTTCGCGAATTGCAAGAATTCAATGTTGTAACATTTAATATTCTTCTCTTATCATGGCGTGAAACTGTTGCAAATCAGAACCACTTGTGAAATTTGCAATCGTTTCATGCCTGCAGAAGTCTGAGGGCAATATGTGCTCCCTAAACTTAGGAGCTTTCCGTAAATGAAAGAAAAAGAAAAAAGCCACCCCAAAATGAATAAATAATAATAATACATAAAATCACAGAACAAGGCCATACTTAAATGTAGCCCTTATAAATAATATTTCATTTTGCCCATTTAAGCAGGTCAACGAGGGTTGTTTGTGGGTTAATTACATCTGATTAAAATGCCCTGAATCACCTTCCTCTCCTATCCAGGGGTACAGCAGTGTGCTACTGTACACAGGAGCAGTGCTCAACACAAGTAGTCCTCAATCAGGAAAAATCAAGTGTCTAGTCTTAGTACCAAGACCTTCATTTCAACAGAACTTGTGTTTTTTTGAGAGGGGAGACATACTTGTAGTAAGTTTGTTTAGAAAAAGAATTGATCAACATTGTACACACCTGATATGTGGCTCTATGTCGAGAGACACACAATTTTGTCTCAAAGAAAATATAAGAGATTGGATTTTCGCTTATCTTGTGGATGGGAAGAACCTTGTTAACCTTGATAACATATATATATATATATATATATTTTTTTTTAATTTGAATACAGTTTTATGAACCATTTCAAACCCTGACAAATGTATTTCAATAATCTTTATTAACCATACAATCGCAGACCTGAATATCGTAAGTAGACTATATCTTTTTAAAAAGCTGTTTGTGCATGATTGGTTTGCAGTCTAAGACTAGGTTTGGTTCATACACACTGGAGAGTACTGTTCTCAATCAGTTGAATATGTGAAGAGGGGGTAAAGAGCTGAATTTAATCAAGTCCAAGGTGCGATACTTGTCTTTTTATTAAGCACAGTCCTAGATGAAGTGATGATAGCCATGTCTTACGCCTCTCTGCAGACGGACATGTTATAATTGGATTAAATCAAAGATCTGTGGCTAGTTTTGTGTGTTTGTATTACCTGCCCGTCAGTGCTCAATGTATAGTACTATAAAGGCGTGCGGATTCAAGATATGTGGATGCTGCAAGGAGGAAAGCACAAAGGTATGACACTATCTCTCAAACACCCAAACAGGTTCCTGTGGGGGAAGCTGTTTTGTGGTTGTTTTGAAGCTATAATCCTTCATTTTCTCTTAATTATTGCCAAATTAGTATTGAATAGAATCTGCTGAATGGTAAGGAAAGGTGTTTTGGATTGTTTTTAAGCTATCATGCTAAATAATGATATATAGATTAGTTAAAAGAATATGCCAATGTTTTAAAATTAACATTTAATGGAATTTGCTAAGTGTAAGGAATTGTTTTGGGGTTGTTGGAAGTTGTCATGCTTCATAAGACAGTAATTTAATTAATAAAATCGGCCAATTTTTACCAAATTCGTATTGAATTGAATCTGCCACATGGTAAGGAAAGGTGTTTTGGATAATTTTTAAGATTTACATACTTCATAAGATGTAGATTGTTTAAATAACAGAATCTGCCAATTTTTTGCCAAACCATTGTTTGCTGGAATATGCCAGCTTCAGATCTTTCCTGGTGGTGGAAAGTATACTGGGTAAAAAAAAAACAACTTATGTTTACTCATGCAAGGTATATTGTTTGGATGTTGGATGATAATTCAAGGCTAGGTATATTGATGGTATTAAAATTCTTTAAATGAAAACTTGACAACTTGGAACACATCTGAAATACTTTAGAAATGGTCGAAGGAATGAAGAGAGATTGATGAACATCAATCTTGAATTTGTGACATAATTATTTGAGTACTCTGGTGCAGCAAGCTGGAGAGGTATGGTATCATTAATTTTAAAGGGATACGCCACCGGGCGGCCGTGGGGAAAGTCAGGATTGCGTAAGCCCCATTCACTCGTACACAAAGTTTGTGCGTCGAACGCGTCCGTTGGACTAAGTGGGATTACATTTCGACTGCACGAAGCCGAACGGATCTCGCACGAGAACTCGAGCTTAGGCGGAGCATGCATGTTTGTGCGGCGACCAGTCTATCCGAGGTTTGCGCCCCGCGGGGCAACGGCATGATCAGGTAACGATCACGGTGCCCTCCCGCGGCATTAAAACGTCCACAATCTGCGGTTGAGTATCCCTGTAATATATTGAAGTTGATTCGTTTCCTACACTTTTTCTTCACTTGCTGGCCATACAACAATTGTCCAAAAGTGCAAACATATCTTTAGTTAGCACAATTGGTGGTACATGTATGTCTATGTTTGGACCAATAACTTATGAGATGATTGTTCAATTATGGGTATAATTACACGTTTTGTCAACGCTTAAAGTCACTCTGTATATTTACCTTTCATGACATGTCAGTGGGCAGTGTTTGCAGAGGGGTGATCTTAGGCAATGTGAGTCCTGTGATAAGGGTGTGTACCAACAGGAGTCGGGTCTATTTGAAGGACGTCGTCCTTAGATCCAGGTGCAGTATATGTGGGCTGGAAAGAGAAATGTCAGTTCTGCCTTCAGGTTTCAGCTGTGAAAGTTATCAAGGGTCTCAGATTGGGGTATTTCTATTGATTGGAAAGAGAAACATCGCTGTCCCTGTCATCATTTTCTCACTGTGAAAGCAGGGAGGTGGAAGAGAGAGCAAGAGTTTGCTCAGATCTAAGTATTTCTGTTTATTGCAAAGAAAACTGTCAGTTCTGCCATCAGTTTCTTACTGTGTAACATTGCAAGTGTTTTCTTGTGATTATGCTTCAAACTGACTTTAATGGATATTGAATTGAGACAGCTTTGTACTGTAACATTTAGAAAAAATGACAATTGTACATGATGGGATGGACAGATTTGGGTGAGCCTTAATATTTTGTTTCTTCAAGTCAAGAACTACTATATATTAGTTATAATCTTTCTTTTTATTATGACTTTGTGAATATACATGTTACATGTGGAGTAGGTATGGCTAGCTAATGCAGCATTCATGAATGTTTTGACATGCTCATTGGCATATCAATATTTTCTGTTTGCCTAAGTAAGTTAGTAAAATAAAGCACAGTAACACTTCTATAATCAGTATTATGAGAGAAAAAAACCCCCAGAGGATAGGCTAAATGTGTTGTGATGCAAAGTGCAATTCATTCCACACTTCCAAATGCTCTGTTTTGTTCAAGAATATGCTATCCTGTTGTTATGGTGAAATCACAGTCACAGAACTTTCACTCGCCGCCGGTTTCAACATTTATAATAGAATGTCTCCTATTCAGGTCATGTTATGTTATTGCAATATGATCTATTCCTTCAACCCTACCCAGTGTGGCTCTGTTATTCATTCTTTCAGAACACCCAGTATGACATTTCTTGCTTATACATTCTTGTGTTTATGCCTTGGATTGCTGACATGACCAAAACATGGACTTCAATGCATTCTAGACTATATTCTCCAGCAGAGCTTGTTGTATGGCTATCGTGTCTGGCACAGTGTTGCATTAGCATAGAGGAAGGAAGCTCTTTGACTAGTAGTTTCATGCCAAAGAGAATTGGGGCATAGGGAATAATTTGATTAGGATATCTGTTCATTCAACAAAAACAAGATTGTCCTGTTTGTAAAGTGTCTTGATTGGACCATATTGTATCCATGATTGGACCAGGATTGGACTATGCCTATACCTCCATGATTGGACTATATACTCTTTGTTATCTGAGGTACAGTAGTCGCGACTCTCATAGCAAGCATATCACAGTCATCAGGAATTATCATTTGCAGTATTCTGATTTGACAGGTGAAGTACCCAAACTTGATAGCAGGTATCTTGTTTGGAACATTTAAGGTAGGCCTACTATATCGTTGTCAAGACTGGCTTGGTAACTAGGCTATAGTTTAAAAGCTATAGTTTAAAAGCTATGTATCACATCGTTCAGTTAAAACCTGTCTATCTTGTTTAATTTTGCTATGCTGCGTTTCAATTTCAGTTTTAGTTTTAGTGTAGATTTTGTCTAGTAACTATATTTTGATATGAGAGAGAGAGAGAGAGTAAACAATAGAAAGTGCATTTGATATTGAATTTTGTTCAATTCTTAATCTTGATTATCTTGCATGTATTATAAATTTGAGGCCATGGTTTCAAAGCATTAATGCCTGGATGTCAATCGGTACATTATTATTGTTAAGATTCATATAGCTTGAATGATTTCTTTCCATAGATATTTCTCTCATATGATTTTTATTATTCCTAAAAAAAGTGCAGAAGAGGTCAAGCTAGTCAACAGGACTAAATTCTTACTCTAAGAAAAGCCAACTTCATTCGATCTTATGAACAATAATATTATCAATCACCATATGTCTAAATTTGCTCACACCATAACCATAATTGACTTGACACGTTTTCCATATGTGGCCCAAACGCATTTTTGATCTTATCTTTGCTTTTGAGCAAGCTAGGAGCAAAAGTGTGATAGCTATCATTCGTGGGTTGCCACCCCCGAAAATGGGTAGATTCCGTCACTGTTGGCATAGCAATCAACTTTGTGCTTTTGAATTATTCTTTGCATGTAATTGAGGGGTAACATTGAAAGGGTGCTGCACTAAATACGTACAGAGAAAGCTGTTGCTGTTCTTAATGATAGTTTTGTATTGCTCTCAGTATCGGTTCATTGGCTGCCCTCTGCATTTACCTGTCAGCTGTATAGCTTGTCAAGAGACATTCCTCCCACTTTTGGGGGACATTGTTATTAATATTGAATGTGGCACTCCTTTCAAATCATACCGGTAGAATTGTTGTTGGATGTTTGTGTGGTTGTTAATTGGGCATATGCTAGCTGTGACAGAAGTATTTTATCAGTTCGTGTATAGCATTGCAAGGAAATGTATGTTGTATATATAGTGTATATATTTCAACTTCCTTGAGGCTGTAAACGTTTTATGATCTATTTGCATATTTATCTTGATGAATGTGATTATATTTTGTATCTTCATTTAAGTTTTATTATTGCCTTTACAAAGAAATGAAAATTCCAAGTACATGTCAAGTTATTTTTTACCTGATGTTATTTCATTATTTCTCCTATTTACATTTTATATAGTAATCATTTTCTTTTGTATGTTGTTGTTTCAGGCCACAAGTGGACTGGGTAGTGAGGAGCCTCAGCTAGACCCTGATACAGATGACCATCTAGGATCATTGGACACCAAGCATCCACATCTCCTCTCTGGGGAGTTCTTGGTCAAAAAGAAAAGTCGCAGTAAAACTCCATTCCAGGGCAGAGTCTCACCTCCGACATCTTACTTCAACCCTTGGGTCCTTCAGCCACAGCAGCTGAGGCGGAAGCTAGAGTCCCTCCAACAACAGGAACAAGGGGGGAACGACTGGAGGAATGGGGCTCCGAAGCAGGTGAAGCCAGAACTGATTGTTGTGGATATCTTTGATGATAGCAAGGAGGTATCTTGTAGTGATCAAGATTGTAAGATGCCTCAAGACAGTATTATGGAGGACCCTATAAATGAATCAGTTACTAACATGGATGCCACAGAGGATGTTTCCAGAGACCTAGGTGATGCAACAGTAGGGCAGTCAGGAAACAGTCTTCCTACATTTGTGCGTAGTGTGCCCAGTGTTCCTTCCAGAGGAAGAGAAGTGTTTGTAGACTCTAGTGGACCCGATCAAAGGACAGAGAAGCATGTAAGGACTACTAACAATAATCGCAGATCACTCTCCCCTCAGGCAAGGGAGTATGTATCAAGGCTTGATGCAGCTGGGAAGCGACGCTCGTCTCAGGCAGCCAATGGAGAGAACGATGAACAGATGAATGGTTACCGACAACGCAAGAAGAGCTTGGCACTTGCCATGAACGAGGGTCGACTTGAGATGAAAGAAGTGTGCATGAGACCATTGGATGTGGACCTTGATTTTCACCTGATTGCTCAACTCAACCAGCTCAACCGGGAATTAATGGATCTATCCAAATCGGGATCCTCCACGTCTCCTTCATCACCAGGTGTCAGTGCCAACCATAGTTTCTCTCTCCTAGAAAACAATGGCGAGATCTTAATTGATGGTGAGGACAAGCACACTGTATCAAGTCCACCTCAATCCCCTGTACCCTCACAAGTTCCACAAACAAGACATTCTCAAGAAAGTGATTTATACAGCCCGATATCGTTCAGGAGAGGTAAGAGTCCTGTTGAGGGCAAGCTAAAGAAGTTTACTTATAATGAAACACCAAAACGGAGACAATCTGATGAAAGTGTAAGTCCTGGTGTTTCCAGTAAGAAATCTTCTCCAGAGCAAAGGGCAATTGTAGAGAATAGCAAGGAGTCCAAGTCAGTGTCGCCTCGTGAAGTAATCTCTCGTATCAAGTCACGTTTCAGTAACTCTAAGCTGACCAGGGGTTCCCCTCAGAGGAGCAGTGCAGGTAAAATTGAGATTCAAATCTTGAGACCGAACGTCGGAAACCTGGAGGCAGAGTGTGGAAATTTCAAGAGATCTGCTTCTCTAAGGCATGACTCTGAATCAAGAAAGACATGGCCAAACCTTGAAGCTTCCACTGAGGGTTATGAAGAGGGTAACCAGACACCATCCAGACAGAGTCCCGTTTATCGACGGAGTGAGTCCGATGGGCCGGTAGAAAGGCAACGGAAGAAACCCCTACTACCAGACGCCAACCCAATGCTAGAACAGAACCATAATGCACCAGGTAGCAGTACTGATAGTGGACTGGGCAAGGATCACAGGCATTCCAAGTCAAGTGCAGACTCATTACTAGAGGTGAGTAAGAATTTGAGAGTGCCTTCGAAGAAGTCAGTCTAATATTCTAAGATAATAAAGGGCTTTAATTTAAAGTTAGCATCAGCTATTTAACATATATGGTAGGAATAAAAAACTAAATGAATCATGAAATAAATTATCTTTCAAAGCAGGCTTCTTTTCATCACTTGGACATAAAAGCAGTATTCAGTTATAAATGCAAATGTAATTCAGTAATTTTGACACTATTTCCAGCATGTTCTGTGCTCATTGAAAGCTTCTGCTCTATAAGATGAGACATTTTCAGCAAATTTTCTTGTAGTCATACTAAATCAGAAGATGTTATTAAAATACGGACTGAGACAAAATTTAAGACATGGCTTGAAACTGTCTGAAACTGTCACAACAATTATACAAAATGCATGTAAAACAATAATAAGACAGCTTCCTCCTTTGAAAGCTGTAGTTAACTTTTTTTTCACCTGGAAATCGTAATTGTGAAAACTATGTTCATGAATTGCTTGGGGAACCCTCTTTTTTTGGCAATGGGTAAATGCTCATAAAATATACTCTTTTCCTAGTATCCTAGAGTAATCGAATCTGCAATGGATCAAGCTGTAGTATAACTTAATCCCTTGTTTACAATTAGTGTGTTTCGGCGATGGTGTTTTGTGTGAGTGTTGATAAACATTCTGTGGATTTATTTCATATATCATCTGTATGACTAATTATAATGAATAATTTACAGAAAAATCAACAACGTGATATTTGTACTTATGATCTGTAATAGATGAAGAGTTGAATTACAGCAGTCTAGACCATGTCAAAAATTTGTACATTTATGATTAAATATGCATACAGAATGATATTAAAGAGAGTGGTGCATAAACAATGAAGTGAGGAAAAAATTCCATCTTACAAGATGCAAGGGACCACTTTTTTATCAGGGGGGGGGGGATTAAATTTTCATTTTAGTGGTCCAGTTTCATCTCAGTGTTACCATAGCAACAACATCCATCCATCTCATCTGATATTGTTTTCTGTCTCACAGGACTTGCATGGTAGCAGTCTAGTCTCATCTCGCTGCAACAGCAACCCTTCTTCTAGACCCATCTCATCTGATATTGGTGACCTCAGCTGGGAGAAAGGTCATGATATTATGTCATCCAGACTTAGAGGTAAGTTATATTCTCTTCATTTTGTTATCATAAATATCATTCATGTTTCATTGTAAGATCAGGCAGGGGAATGTATCCAAGTAAATGAAGAGACAAGAAGAGGGCAAGCAAGGTTCTAGCGAAAGTCTTGCAAGAAATGATTTGACTTGAGGTGCTATGTAGGTCTAATATCACAAAGTGTAAGGCAGACTTTTCATTGAAAATTTAATGATTATCATAAATGTACAAAAAATTTGAATTTTTATACAATAGGACTGCATTTTAAGTAGAATGTGCCAGATGTAATAAAATACCCAAATTAGATTTTATCGAATTAACCAGGAAGCACATTTTGTTTTTGTTTATTATTTATTTGGCAACATCAAGGTAAAACAATTTTTGATTATTTATTTTTGATTTATTATTTTGTTTTAAACCCCCAAAATTGAACGCATGTCCAGTGGCAATCACACAAAGCAATAAAAGTAGCTTGAAATCCTTTGCAATATTATCTTAAATCAGCAACATGCTGAAGAGCTGAGCATTGATATGCTACAAGTTTTTTAAAGAACAGGGTGTGCTTTTATCTAATTATAAGTTGGGGTTCCACAAATTAGATTCTAACACTTGCAGCGACCAAAAATAGCCACTGTTCCGAGCCCTGAATTTTCTGTATGTAACTGCAGCTGTTTAGAAGTCATTTGACCCGCAATGAAATGATTAGATGTGATTTAATCATGTCTAATTAGGATCCCACTTGGAAATTCACCTCGTTCTAGCCTGAGGTACGCATTATTTTACGCAGCTAATATTCAGTGCCCTTAAAACGTGAGCTTGAACGTAATGTATCGCACATGAACACATTGAATGTGGTGTAAGAACAGGAACTAGTTGATCTTGTGAGGATCGATGAGTCATGTGTCTACTTGAGGGATCAGTTGATTCTTGGATTGCTAGCTTTACAGGGTAGGATACAGACCTAGTAAGGCCACAGTACATTGTATGATTTGACCGGCCTCCCCCTTCCATAAATCCCCAAACTTTGCAGTTCTATGCTGGGCTATCACCAGACCATGTTGAATGGGGGTAGGGGGGCTTTCAGGACCAATTTTCCGTCAGTATAGCTAGACTTTTCCAACAAGCAAAAAATGTGTTGTCAGATTTTCAAATTTGCCTACAGATGTTCACATATGATCACAAAGAAAGAAGGAAAACAAGAGAAGATTTTGCAGACAGCCGATAAAAATGTCGAATTTGCTGTGAGAAAATTGTCAATGGGGCTGTCACATGGTTATATGCCCCTGGTTTTATGGACTTTGGATGAACATTTTAAACCAGTTTTTGTGTACCACGATCAATCTTTCAAGCCTACAATGTCATCTTGACCTTTGGATTTCTGTGACCTATTTCCCCAATCTCGAGTACCCCTCCTCCAAATGTATATCCTTTGCCCCATATCTTCATCCTGTCTGTATAAATAGTCTTCTATTTGGAGAAAAGATATTTCAAATTTAAAATGAACACAGTGAATTTTTCATCCATGCGAATGCTTGAGATTGGATTAGATCTCAGAGTTGGAATGAATGAATCATTCAATAAATCTCTTTTACTCCCATTCTATTATCTTTCTCTAAATACATAATGCACATAACCCTAGTAAACAGTTTAATTTGTATACAGCGATATCTTTAATTGCATATTCAAGTGTAATTTTTACAAACACAGTTTTGTCTGGACTTTTATAGACTAACAACATGAGTTGTACTCCCATTTCATTTTCTTTCTGTAAATCATCCATAGTGCACATAACCCTAGTTAGTAATTAGATCAATTTGTGTATGGCATAACCACTCAATGTGCACTAAACCGTAATGTTTACAAACATGATTTTGTTAGCACTTTAACAAGTGTCAAGGCTGATTCTCAAGCTGGCTTCTAAAATCCTATTTTTCTTTACGGTTGATAGCTTTGTAATGTAGTTCACTTATCTTGCTGTGTCCTTTCATTGCTAGCACAGATTTTCATGCTCTTATAGCTGCTGACGACTTATCTATTTTACAAACCTTTGTACATTTGATTCATATTCTGAATTTTAAGCTTGTTTGAAATAAAAATTGTGCTTTTTAGATTATTTTTCAAGATTTTGTCCTTTTTTCAGTTACTTCATAGTTATCATTCATTTCAACTTTCCAAAGTGGTAAAAGCAAGCTACATACATGTAGAATATTGAAGGAATATGAAATAATTGAAATATTCCTACCAGTACAGGGGAGATATTAGACATATGATGTATGTATTATGCACGCACAATAAATTATGTGTCTGGTTGACAGAGACTATAGCCCACCCCCCTCTAGTTTAGGAGCGATTCATTGCCCCCATCCCCTTCCTTTGGGTTAGGGGCTATTCATTACACCCTTCTCTGGTGTTAGGGGCAATTTGTTGCCCGTTTCTATGGAGTTACGAGGGCTTTGCATTGCTCCCTTCCCTGGAGTTAGGCGCAATTCATTGCCCCCTTCCCAGCGGTAAAGGGCTATTCATTGCCGATTGCCCCTTCCCTGGAGTTGATTCATTGCCCCCTTCCCCTACCGAGCCAGGTCAAATTCTAGAACTTGTAAACAGGATGCAGGCGCTCAGGGACTAGTCTTGTCTCTCGGGTTGCTAGACCAGGTCTAAGAACTTGTGAAAGTTGGGAGAGGCCATAGTAAATGCTCATTGTTAATATGCTACAAATGTTGGATATTCTAATCGTACATGTCAATTCCTAAGTTGGGTTATTAAATATTATCTTATGTCAATGAGTTTCCACATAGTAGTAAGCTTGGAATATTGATTTGTCCTCTTTCTTTGGTGTTTATTTAAATATTGTAATATAATCACAATAGAAATTGCTGCAAAGATAAAGGCTACATCTACAAAATGTGAGAAAATATGCCACAAACTAGCTTTTCTTATCTCTAATTTTGTAACACTTTACTTGTTTTAGATGGGAGTAACTCTGTTTTAGCATGTGACTGTATCTGAAATATGAACTGGATCACACTGCATTTCCTTATATTTTCATAACATTCGCTATTCCTGTACGAATCTCTTTTTATTGCAAGCTCAATATGATGTTGGTATGACATGGTATTATACCAACAGGTTGAAGTGGATCAAAACTACTGGTTTTGATTTATGTTTTTATTTGTAGCTTTGTATGTGGTTTCACTTACATTGATATAAAATAAAGATTCCTCATAACTTGATTGTCATTTTATGTTTTAGAGGAGATTGAAACTGAAAGAATAGTAAACCAAGTAAGTTGAGGAATAAAGTACTTGGGAGGATATCAATAATAATTGTACAGACTGGCCATGGGAAATTGGATTATATTAATGATTCTGATAATTAGCAATTAGTGGTCTACCTTGTAACAAGAATATTTGTTAGAAAAATGTATAAAGGTTGTACATATGTAATGTTCGAATAAACCAGCTAAAAATAATAAATAAATAGGAACTAAGAGTGATTAATATCTGTATTAAAGATCAGAGTAGTTTCCAGTGAGCAGGTTGCAAAGTGATATTGTCCTTATTTCATGGAAATCGACAAATGTTTAAGTTAACCCCCCCCCCCAAAAAAAAAAAAAAAAAAATGAAATAAAGTATGATTGGACAAATAATATTTATTTGATAATATCATGGTTACAGACATAAATCCACATTAGAAATTCTGTCCTTCAAACTTTGTTTATGAAATTTTGGAATGTGATTGTGAATTGTGTCTGATAAAGAAGACTAGTTGCTATCATCTCTTCCTCACTGTATCTGTGTGACATTGAATGTGATCTCACTAAATATTGGATCATAATTTCTGATATTTGCATATATACCACACTTGTTTATTGATTGCTGTTAGATGTCAAAATGACCTATAATCCTCATGTTTGTTAATGCATGTGATATATGAGAAGTAACAAGTTCATTAATATATCATATTTCATGATGATCTTATAAGAGATATCAAAGAGCTTCTGGGTGATATAAGTTATCAGTCTTTTTAGCCACTTGTAATGTGATAAAAAACTTTGCATTATGATAAACATAAGAATGTGCTTTAGTAGTTTTGCACAACTGGGTTTGTAGTAGCTTATTTTCAAGCTGTTATAAAAGATGCATGTATGGACATCACATATAGAAAGTTAATCAAACATTTGAATAACATTAAAAAACAATATTTGATATTGATTTTTAAAGTTATTCAAATGTTTGATTAACTTTATTAACTATAATCATGTGAGATTTCTATCTATTTTCATTATTTGATTTAAGTTAGGGAATGACATTGGGAGGCCTACATTGTATCTGTTAGGACTACATAGCTGTTAGTATCCCGTAAAGTTAAATTGTCACTGTTCATTCGCACGATCATGTTTACTTCTTATATCCCTTTCACACACCTGTGCTAGTATTATGCGCACTAAAATTAATGTGAAATTTTGTTCGCAAACTAAAAAAAGCTGCATTATTAGGCATTAATTTTACAAGTACCCATTCACAAAGTATTAGGGGGTCGGAGAAATTATCTTGGTATAACTGCACACACCCATAGTCTGATGTTTCCAAGGAGCTACAATGCATGCTCATCACTGTGGTGAGGGAAATAAAGTGACCTTTAAAGGGATACTCAACCGTAGATTGTGGACGTTTTTACGCCACGAAAGGGCACCGTGATCGTTACCTGATCACGCCGTTGCCCCTCGGGGCGCAAACTTTGGACAGACTGGTCGCCTCACAACTTGCACCCTCCGCCTGAGCTCGATCTCTCGTGCGAGATTCGGTCGAATTTCGTGCAGTCCGAAATGTAATCCCAGCAGTCTGACAGACGCGTTCGACACACAAACTTTGTGTACGAGTGTTTGGGGCTTATGCAATCCTGACTTTCCCCACGGCCGCCTGGTGGCATATCCCTTTAAGTTCAACCGAAAATCAGAATTTGGGTGCCTGATCTTCGCCTATTGCTGCTGATATGCACATAATTAGCGCTGAAATAATGCTCATTACTTTATGCTAGTTCTGTTCCCAATTTTTTGTTTTTGGACCGAGTGGTTTTAGTTAGCATGAAAGGTATCAGTTTGATTGGTATAACTGTGTCTGCAGATTTTTTGTGTGATATAACCATATAGGTTCATGACAGAACTAATTTATCAACCTTTCCATAAGGCAGACAGGGAGGTGAAAGTGAGACCCTGCATAAAGTACAGTATACCCGGTAAACAGCACAGCATTCTGCAGCTATATACATATAGTCGAGACCTGTGATTGCTGTCAGCTGTGAAGCTTCTGGACTTCAGTATAATTCTTCTTTCCTGTACAAGACTCAATCAGGATGTCTTTGGGCTGTGAACCCATTAGAAAGATTTCCCTTTCAAAAAAGTGGTGTGCTACTGTAAAAACCAGAAACTTTCATGACGTGAACATTTCGCAAATTGTAAACAACAGCCTTTTTCACAGCAAGAAACTTCACAAATCGCAAAAATTCAGTGTGAATTGTGTCAGTTGTGATTTAGTTTTTCAAAAGAAATCCTTCCTTTGTTGACATTGTTTCACATGGAAATGAAAAGATTGAGAAAGCTCACAAATTATTTTTATCCTTACCAGAACTTAACCTTCTCTTAACCCCTACCATGCCGTGGGCGGCAAATTCCGCCTAAAATGTTGAGTGTTGAACATTTTGTTTAGGCTCAGAATGGCTTGAAAAATCTTCCTCATACAGAAACCTGAGCCATCAGTATAATGTTTATTCTTATGCAATACAACTTTGCCCAGTTTGCTCAAGAAAATACTCTTTGAAAGTTAATATTGAACTCTTGAAAATTCATTTTTGACATTTGCTCAAAAGTCTGGTGGCATGGAAGGGGTTAAAGTTGGTTTTAAAAGAAGCCTAAAAAATAAAGAAACAGATCAGTAAAGATTTGAGCAAAATACGATATTAAAGAAATAAAAAAGTTATGAATTTTTGAAGTTGTGCTCAAACACAAATTAGCAACTCTATGACGTATCTTGTGAGCTCCTCTCCCATTTGCCCTTACCCCCAAAATCATTTATTACCATTTTCTTTAAAGAAAATATTCAATTATACATATGAGCAATGATTATATCTAAGATGCAATGCATGATTGAATATTTTCTATGGAGAAAATATTCAAGCATACATGCACCTTAGATATACATATAATCATTACTCATATGATTCCACACAGAACCTGTGCATGAAACAAATTTATTCCTTCATCAAAAACTAAGAAAATATAAATTTTCTATACTGAGCAAATGGGAGAGGAGCTCACAAGACAAGTCAAAGAGTTGCCAATTTGTTTTTGATTGATTACAACTTCAAAAAAATCATAACTTTCTTATATCTTATCAGATTTTGCTCAAACTTACAGTAATCTGTTTCTCTCATTTTCCTTCCCTTATTCAGATCAACTTAAAACTAGGGTGGAATTTCCCTTTAAATATTGTGATTCTTTACAATGATATCTTTGATAGTTTGATGCATTCTATTATCATTTCTAATTTTCTATCTTAGTTATCCCTGGCTATCTGTCAAGCTCTACGCCTCAGAGTCCTACTCTACTTACCCCTAGCAGCGGCAGTAGAGAAGATCTATTGGAGGGTACTTTCTCTAGACCAGGTAGGCTTATCCATCATTCTATTCCAGGAAATAATAATAATATGTCTTGTTTACCCAGGGTAGCCTCATCAGTATTATATACTGTTCTCCCTGAGGGCCCTGCAATCATATCATTACCCCGGCTTTAGCAGCGCGACCATGATAAGGTGCTCAAGCATTCAAGGAATTTCTTCCTACCGGGTACCCAATTACTTCACCTGGGTGGAGAGTGGCAAATGTAGATTAATGTCTTGCCAAAGGACGAGAGCCATATTGCCGAAAGAGAACTAAAATATACATGTACCTGAAATTCTACACACAAAAAAGAATGATCTCCTTTATTTGATGATCAACCTTTAAAAAAAAGTTGAACTAGTCTGCTATTATTCTCAACATTTTTTAATACTGAGAACAGAAGTCTTATTCTAATACCCACTGGGACATTACACGAGAAAGCAGCAACTTCTTTTTCCTGCATATGTATGATAACAGAGCATATATACACAAAGTACAAGCAGATATTTGAGCTGGATTTGAACCTATGGTCTACCATCTGAGAGTTAGAATCTCTACTGACAAGACTTACTGCCCTCCTCACAGTACTAGCGAAAATTGTCAATAGGTATTACTATATATAGAGGAAATTTTCTACCTTTCATGAGCTGTGTAGATCTGTAGAGATGAAAAGAGCCCAGTGCCTCTGATTTCAAGTGCTTGCAGTATCGGTGTGTTACGGAGTACATGGGAAGCCTTTCTAGGAGAACTTCTTAATTTGTATCTGATAACAATAAAAACTTTCTAGCTAGAGATGAATAGATGTCCTCTTGAACCAGTATGCACAAAACTTCACTCTATTCAATTTCAAGCACTGTTTCAACTTGTAAAGGGACATTTTGTCACAGTGATTAAAAAACTTGATGTATGAGGCGTTTGACATGTCTGTGTTTACAGTTCTAAAATTCTTGTTTTGGGATACCATTTTGGCTACCATTTCATATTGTTTTCTGTATGAAGGCTTGTTACATAACTTTTAGGAGTCTCACTATTCCACACTTTACCCTCTCTGAGGCCCCAGCTCAATTCCATATAGATTGTTGCCGGTTAGTGCTTTTGAGTCTATAATGGATGTAGGCAGGGAGTATTCTGTATGGAAACTCTGCAGAGCTGCAACCGAGTGTGACGCCCCAGCATTGTCAGTGCCCATCCCAAACCTAGCAGAAACTAGCTTTTGTCGCTTTTGACACATTTTTTGTGTATTCCCGCTCAGAGCAGTGATTAGTGCTGGAGTTTTAGGTAGCACTGCAGAGGACATACTGGGTTGCATGATGGAGATAGCACTGTAACAGAAATAGAGAGACTTGATATTGTTGGGATAAGTTTCAACTTATTTCCATTCAGGCCTGGGTAGTAGAATGTTGTCACTATCAGGATGACTTGCAGTTGAAAATTGTAGAATGGGGCCTGTAATGAACGATGCCTCAACATCTTTGTCAGGCAGTGCAGTGATACCCCAGAATATTTCTCTTGCATCGTCTATATGTGATCAGAGATCAGTAGTGATGTCTTCGACCATGTCACCTGGTGCTGTGACAGTATTGTCTGCTTCTAATGTCATTTACTCATCTCAATCATCGGCTTCATACCTAGGAGAACCTGATGTTCTCTCCTCATCTTTGGTTCCTTGTTGTGGTTCACCTTCCTCTGTCACCATGGGAACAGCATCCAGCAATCCTGTTTTATCATCATCTCCAAGAACATCACTTACAGGTCCAAGATTCAACTCTTTCAGGAAGACATCAAGAGTCACGGAATCAGACTCTGTAGGGCCGTCTCTTAAGACAAACTTAGATTCAAACTCTTCTACTCCATCCAAGATAACTTTGAGCCATTCCATTGACAGGAGTAGCTTACATCTTGAAGTTGACGTACCAGTCATGGTGACTAGTACGCCGAAGGTTTCATTCAGGGTTAACAACAACTTTGAGGCAACATTAACTGAGTCATCAACTATAAATGTGACTACATCTGATCCTCAATCACCAGTGATTAGTATTACCCCTCACTCCACTCCTCACTCGACCACTCCACCCATCCACTCCACCCCATCTCATGGATTATCCTTCCAGTCATATGCAGCTTCTCCCAATGTCTCCAATCATTCTTATTTTCCCTCAGAGAGCCAGGAGGACCTCCTTGGTAGCCGTGGTAATGGAATACGAGCTTCCGGAAGCAGTCAAGGGAGCAGTATCAGCCATGCTGCGATGCAGTCTGGCATCAAACCACCTAAACCAAGGCATAAACCTTTAAGACGATCTAAGACTGATCTCGGTGACCCAACCATCATCAAGGCTGCATTGACTCTAGCAAAGATGCAAGGTATGTATTGAATCATTCCGAACAGGAGTTAAAAGGCTAAATTAATTGATCGTCTTTTCTTCAAATTGGCAATACTGTATTTTTCTTTCATTGTTACATTTGATTGTTCTAATAAGATGTCATGTATCTGTAAAGAATATATTTGGACTGTAACTATGTCAAAAAGATAAAACTATAACAATTTAAGTCAACAGCTACATGTACGTGCATATTTACAGAGAGGCAAATAAAGAAAGGAAAAGAAATTGTCACATGAGGATAAATTTGTTGTGCATGTAAGTTCTGAAACTGATTTTTAAGTGCAAGTTTTGATAGGAAGATTTTAAAGAGAGAAGACATGAAGTATCTCTACATTCAATGTGCACAAGTACATTTTTTAAGTACCATTGAACACATTTAATCATTATTTTAATCATAAACACATCAAAGACTCTTTTTATATATTTGAACAAACTATTTTTTAAAAGACTTTTTTCCTCTTTCCTTTTAGTTCCTTATTTCCCTGTCTGTATTATTCATTTCCTTTCATGTCCATTTTTTTTTCTCTCTCCCTTCTCTGTATCTATATTTTCTCTGTAGATCTATCTACTTCGTGACCATATGACACTAGACATACTTTCTTTCAATGATCTCTGCTGGAATGCCACTTTGTGGCAACCAGGGTTATTTTGGAACAGAGCAAACAAAGACCTCAGGGATTGGTCACTAACAGACAATAGATGGAAAATACTTTCTCATTGTTATACAGTCTTAATTCCTTGTGTTTGTTGAACTATTATTCAACTGTGTGTTGGGATTTTATTCCATACGGAGTAAGGTCACCGAGATTAAATATTTGTGTATAGCAAGAGCACCAGCAAAGAGTGATGATTTAATGTTGATCAGTTCACGATAATCTTTATTTGATTATTTCATCTCAACAAGTGGTTCTTGTCAAACATGAATGAAAATGATATGGCATGCAGGGTTCTCGCCAGCGCATAAAACCCTTGGTGCTAATACCAAGCATGGGGGGTCTTCAGTGAAAAAATGCCAAGGGTAAACTCTTCCTGACAAAGTACATGTAATAAATATGTCAAGGCATACTTCCAACTTGTAAAATGGTTTTGGTCCTCTTAAATCACCCCCTGGGCCATGGGATGCTGCAAAACCATATTTCTTTTTCAATTTGGACCAAGAAATGGCATTATGAAAATTATAAGCTTGAAAATTATAATTTTTTTTTCTTAAAGTGGACTATAAAACACATAATTTTCACTTGAAAGGAACCACTTTGATTTTTATCCACTCCGTTCCAAATATTTTATGCATATTCAGCATTAAGAAGAGAATTAATAAATTTATGTTTCAGTGTAATAAATGACCCTTTATGTTTCAATATGCTTACTGATAATTCAAACATTGCATTTTCAAAAAGCGGCATAAGATATATTAAGATAATGCTGTATTGTTACTATGTTATAGGTGATGAAGTGCCTAAGGTAGTAGAGGGAACATCTAAATCATCATCGGTGAGAAAGAGGCCGACATCAGCACTCGGAATCATGGGAATATTGAATAGTAGCAGTGGACGAGAATCTCCCGTTAGACAACAAACTCAACAAGACGGAAAGGTATTTTATAGTCATCCTCTCTCAGTTTTATAATTTACCATTTAACCTGGTGGTTTTCAAGGCAAGAGACATCAGTTAATGTTCATTATGCTGTTAGATGTTGCAGCGTTAACTCTCATAAGCAAGGAATTTGTAGTGTATGTAGCACCCTTTACTCCTTTTAGTCACCTCACAGAACAAATAGTGGAGCGCCACACTCAACTTTTGCCACACCTGTATGGAACACAATCCTCTAAACAACGTTCCAGTCTATGATTGCAATCGGCAGGAATGAATGAAGAGTTATTACAATCAACAAAGCTCTAGCATGGAAATATATGTGAGAAAGATGGAACTCATAATTATGTGAAGTTAATTTTGTTAGGATACGTTTCTTTTGCAGCCTTCTCCACTTCTTCAACGATCTCAGCTGCCAACATCCCCTGAACCATCGTCCCTGGTCGTTGACATCGATGTGGAGAATGATAAAACCATGAACGATCTCCCTCTCACTCCTAAGCCGAGATCAAGATCTCTGGGATCTCTGGGTATCTTTGAAATCCCTGACATGGCATTGATGAAGAGGGCGCAATCACTTCCGGCAGGTCAGTGTAACAAATTTAGACAAGAAGCAACATTTATTTCCTTTGTAAATCAGTGTATACATGAATAATGAATGCGTAGAAAGAGGCATGATCCCAAAAGCACAGCATGATGTGGGTGCACCAGAACAGTACATTCAAAGAAACAACAAAACTACTGAATACAAAATGACAAATGAACAGAAGAAATACATTTCTTTAATATTTGCATATAAATACATTGTATGTATTCATCTTTTAATTATTTATTTATTATCAATAAGTTTTTGAACAATTATCAAAATTTCTTTCCAGGGGTTGAATTACAAGTTTTAATTCTTTTATATTGCATTGTAAAATTGGCATAAAATATATTTCATAGCAACTCCTCATTGAATGAACTGGTTTATGCTTTAGGAAAAAATATATTTTATGAAACGGTGCACTATTAAAATTCTTTTGTGGGGGGGGGGGGATTTACCACCTGCAGCATGCAAGATGTTTAGTATTTTTTTAGCATTTTGGTACCTCGAGGAGTGATCTAACTTCTCATTAGTACTCGGTATGAGATTTACATGAAGGTCTTTAAAAACATTTTTATTGAAGTACAAAAGAAAAGGGACATGATACAGAGTCTTTGTTTCTTGTACAAGTCATGACACATGCTTGAGCAATCAGTATCATCAACCCTAGTAGAATTGACATGAAGAAATGAAGATTTTCAGAATATTTTCATGCCGGTTGTAAGGAGAGAGACATGAAGGAAAACATGCGAAGTTTGTTCCTGATAAAAGTAAGAATGGAATGGGACTAAAGCTTGCCTTGGAATGTTGACAAAGAAAACAAACTGTGTTGCCTTCAATCCGTCGAGAATGCATAACAAATGGGTGCAATTCTAAACTAGAATCTCTAGTTGCCTATTGTGCCTTTCAACCGATTCAATTCAAACTCACTTTATCTTTGAGATTAGACCCTGAGCAGGCAGAAAACCTCTTTTATTGCACACTTCTCATTTGGCATTTGCCTTCAGTCTTATTTGATATTGTTGTCACAGTGTTTGCATTCATGTGGAATACAGAGATTATCAGATGTTTATTGAAAAGTAGAGGTGGCACAAAATGATGTAATAGGGACAGGTAAAGCAATATCCATCCTATATTTATTGGTTTTTGTACATTGATATTAGGGGAGGGTCAAGGGACCCTCCCCTGGCAAAAAAAAACAACCTCCAAATGCCGATAACCCTTTTTTTTCCCTCCTACACACTTTTTGTGTGTTTTGCTTGTAAGAGAAGTATGGAGTAACAAGACACAAAATATTGATGATGATGTCCCCCCCCCTTTTTTTTATGCTTGTCAGAAAGTTTTTAGAATATGACAAAATCCTGGACCTGCCACTGATTAATATCCATCCCTCATATTGTTTTTCTCTGTATCCCATTCTTCATCTGTTTCTATCTCCCTCTCTCTCTTTTTGCCTGGCTATCTCTTTCTTCTTCCTTCTTATTCACTCTCTTTTTTCCTCTCCATTTCTCTTTTTCTCTCTCTAACTTGGGCCATTCTCAGTCATGTGTGTGACCAAAATCCTGAAAATTAGTTCATTTAAATTTTCAGTATTTGTCTTGGAGTAGAAGTCTCTCATTTTGGATATTTGAATAACAATCCTACCCCCAACAGATGTGAGGGTAATCATTTTAAATGAGAGTACATCATTTTCTTTCAGAGGTCAAAATGAGGTCGGTCATGTTTGTGACCTCGCACAAAAAAGGGCCTTACTTGTTGGTTTGAAAGCAATTTTCCATAAATGAGTGAACATTATTTTTCTTTTGGAGGAGAAAATTAGGCCGGTCAAGTGTGTGGCCACTCAAAAAAGGGCATTTTTAAATGTCTTTGTAAAAACATTATGGTTGAGAAATGAATTATTCTTGTCAAAGAAAGGGAAATCTTTTTCATGTAAGAAACTGGTGACATGAAAAATCAATAAAATGTAATTTGATTTTCTGACAATGAGGCAAAATTAGATGGTCACGTATGTGACTGTTTGTTTCACTTTACAAAGAATGGACCACTTGTTTTAATTACATGTACTTGTATATCTATATCATTTTTTTTCAACTAGTAGGGCCTTTGTTTTACAAGCCTAGCTTCTTTTTTTAAAGGTTCTTTCACCATATTCTGTTGTAAGTTGTACATTACATTGTAAGATCTTGATGCAAGTATACTATTTTTATTTCCCTTGTCAATATGCCTTTCGAAACAGTTACAGTATGTATGTATTTTGTATGACTTAGGAAATTCGAAGCAACAGATAAATTTATTTCTCCAAGACTTTCTGGAAGTGGAATAAGGTGCACTGATTTGAACTGACTTTTTATTTTATTTAGTGCTGTAAAGTGGTTTAAACTGCCCAAAATGTTGAATATTTTACTTCATATTTTTGGATAAAGGAAAGCTTCTTGGAATTCAAAGCAGGTTTATAAGTACATGTATTCATTGAATTGTCATTGTATAGTGCTTCTCTCACTTTAGTTTCAATCATAACGTTAAGGTTTTGAATCTCTGCCTGGCACTGATGTCCTTTGGCAAGACCTTTATCCACATTTGCCACTCTCCATTCATGTGTAAATGGGTATCTGGTATGGTTAAGAGCTACGTGGTTAGGCCATTGAGATATAATCAGATTAATAATACACTATATAGTGCTTTGAGCAGTTGGAACTAGCAAGGTGCTATATAAATAACAGTTACTATTATTATTGATTATAACACCGTTTGTACTGTAGCAAGATAATTAAAGAAGGGAACTTATTAATAACAAGAAATATGATTTGTGGTACATGTACATGCATGTACTTGCTAACTTGTGGCACTGTTGCTTGGACGGTTCTAAATGCACTGGAGTACTTTATTTCACTTCTCTTATTAGGCATTGTGTTTATTTGTTTCATTTGTAAGCCTGTGATACAATCCCAAATGAAATACTTGTGTAGTGTATCCCTGGGGTACTTGCAAAGTAGCTGCATTGTAGTTATGGATGTTCTTCAATTCATTTGTGATCACTAGCCCAATATCTAAAAAGCTGGATCAATGTACTGTCCTACTTCCCAAATAACATTGAACTGGTGTCAAAAGTGACAAGCGAATAATAAATAATCTTTCCTCGCCAACAGGGATTATTGTTGTTGTAAGGGATAGGTATGCATTCAGTGTGCAAACGTAAACACTTTGTCCATGAAACTTCCTTTTGATGATTTTCTGCTTCAAAATTCCTTTTGATGACTTTTTAATTCAAAGGCATTTGTTTTGATAAAGAAATCACATGCATGGTGGTGATTTATTTGCTCATTAGTTTTGTGACAGCTACCTATTCAGGGTGAGAATCTCATTTTGATCAGTTTCATATATATTTTTTTTGTTACAGGACTGGGAGATGATGAAGTCATGATGTCAGATCCTGATCTTAGTAAGATCAATGCAAGAATGTCTGAGGTAAACTAAATATACTAGAGAGAGAGAGAGAGAGAGAGAGAGAGAGAGAGAGAGAGTGGGAGAGAGCGATAGAGAGGAAGAGAGAGAGAGAGCGAGCGTTCATGATAGAAAGAAAAAGTGAGAAAGAAGAAAAAAAAAAATAAACAGAAATATAACTAGAATCAATACTGCCTAGTTAATACAGTATACAGTCAATTTAGAACCAAAATCTTCTTATTTACAATGGTTTTTCATGTTTAAAGAACTTGACTGATTTTAGCACTTTGTATAATATACAAAGTGCTAAAATCAGTAAGGTGATTCAGTTATTCCATAGCATTATACATGTACTTGAGGGAATGTTGACCACTAGCAATATTCACAAAACAGTTTTGTATGCATAAGTCCCTAATTTATGTCATATTTTCTAAAGAGCAATTTTCTTGAGCAATCTGTAGATAGTTCTTGAGGAGATCTGATTGAATAATTCTCTCTGATATATTCCTGTAAAAGAATAAAGTAATAGTAACGTAGTGTTTCTTTTGCCATTATAATGATGTGCCTTTTCTTGAAATGAAACTACGCATGTTTTGCAATTTTATGATATTCTCCTTTGTATCCGCAAAATTATTGTTAATGTTCACCCATTTCTATTAACATTGCAGATTGGTAGGTTTATAAATTGCTCCAAGTGAACATTTGCAGGTACATTTATGTTGACGTAGTAAAAAGACTGCAAATCCAGCTTGTACATTAGTTACATGTACCTCTCAAATGCAGTGCTACTGTTATCCTTTTCTTTCAGACATTTGAGCAATTCTGTGCAGCGACATTGGCAGAGGCTCTCTTTGATCACGTGACCATGGATAGGAGCGAGCTTACATTCCAAGCAGGAGACATGATAGAGATTACAGACATGACAGATGTTCACTGGTGGTGGGGATGCATAGACAAACAAGAGGGATGGTTACCAGCTCCCTTTGTTAGAGTGAGTAGTAGAAGTAGTAGGGTAGCAGATAACGTGATAGAGAAAACAGACATAACCGATGCTTACAGTGGGGGTGGGGGGGGGGGGGGGTGCATGGACAAACAAGAGGGATGGTTACCAGCACCCTTTGTTAGAGTGAGTAGCAGAAGTAGTAAGGTAGCAGATAACATGATAGAGAAAACAGATATCACTGATTCTGACTGATGGTTTGGGTATATGTACCATACTTTTTTTTTTGGGGGGGGGGGGGGGGGAGGTTTAAATACTTCATTCAATATTTGTGTTTCTTGGTAAACTAACTGTCCATAAAAGTTTGTATTCATTTTTTTTCATGCTTGGATACTTTGTTTATGATTAATTTGTGTATTGTTTCTATGATTAGTTGAAGGTTAGTCAAGGAGAAACAGTAGAGGAATGCATCTCTCGTCTCCAAGACAACGCCTCACATCAGCAGGGCCTCAAACCGACCCATGAGCCTCTAATCCGTAAGGTCAGCCTCAGCTTCCTTAGCAACGACCAGGTCAGGGCCAATGTCATCAAAGAGATAATCACTACAGAGAGGGATTATGTCAAGAATCTGGCTGATATTTATGAGGTTAGTAATGGCGTAAGATAACATGGGAGGCTGCACAATGATATTCAGTCCTTGTATAGTGTATATCACAAAATCAATATACAATAGCTCTGAGGCATAACCATGAGTTAAGTTTGAATGAGATATGTTTTCATAATGCGCTTAGATTGTTCTAATGCGGTGCTGCTATTATATAATCTGGAAGTGTATTAGAGTTCCCGCTCTGCGCGGTGGAAAGCTCTTTGTCCATATTCTTAGGATATTTTTTTTCAGGAACCACAAGATTTCTGGACAAAGAACAAAGATTTGTAGTAGGGTGGTATGTGTGTATTAGCTCTTGCAGGTATTTAGGAGCAGTACCATTTTCCTTTTAAATGCGAGAGTTATGAGTTTGAGAATTGTCATGTCCTTTACAATGTAGGTAGTATGATAGTATCAAAGACGGTATAATTTAAATGATATAGTGTAAGTGTCATGGGTTAAATCATTGGTACATGTAGCTATTAAAGGACATTTCTAACCAACTTTCAACATTATAATGTGTGATTCTGATTGTAATTGCTTACAGTTGTGTTTTTGCTTCATTATTTTCCCATCAGGGCTACATTGAGCAGGCTCGGAGTAGACCCGATATGTTCAACCAGACTCTCATGTCGAAACTATTCTGTAACGTTGAGGAAATCTACTGTTTCCAGCAACGCTTCCTTGCAGACCTTGAGACATGTATTGATACGGAGATGCCACATCTCAGTGCCATAGGAGATTGCTTCATCAAATATGTAAGTTCCTAGTGATCAGTCAAAACCAATTGAGGACACTCTGTGTCCGTACCTTGAGAAGGTCTGCCCACTCACACCGACCTTTTGAATCTAAAGCAAAACCAGACACTTTCATGCATATGAAATGTTTGAAAATTTTGCGAGGGGTTCTTACTTGCAATATAATTGATTTCACAGCTGACACAACACTAACATTTTGTGTAATTCACGATTAATTCCTGCTTTGAAAATGCCTGTTGTTTGCAAAATTGTGAAAGTTTCATGTCGTATTGTTTTTGTTTTTTCAGTGTCATACTTTTGAGCCTTTACATATTTACTTAGATCTGTAAATCAAAGGGTACATCCATCTGTTCCATGTATTTCTCCTTGAAAATAAATATTAAATGATACTTAGATCTGTAAATCAAAGGGTACATCCATCTGTTACATGTATTCCTCCTTGAAAATAAATGATGATACATAATTTTCTGAGTTAGAATGTGTTGCTATGCTATGTGTAGTTTGACAAATGTCATTGATATTTGTAATATCACATTCTTTATGGTTTTATGATGGTAGTTGGATTTCTTTCCCTAGGGCCACAAGATTATGTATTATTACATAAACTCTTGTTCCGCTCAGTAATGATATTTATGTTGATAGAAATATGAAGTAAATAGCAGTCAGAAATGGAATTGAACTTGTGTGCTTATTATTAACATCTGACATTTACTTTTTTTCTCCTGTCTAGAAATTGACCTTTGACATCTATGGTGAATATTGCAACAACTATCCTCATGCAGTAAATGAGTTTCAAGAACTCATGAAAGACAACAAATATGTGCAATTCTTTGAGGTAATTTAGTCTTCCTTGTTCTTTTTTACGAATTCTTTCCTTTCATATTCTATCAAAAGATTTTTGTTGAAGTAGGAATTTGAAATACTTTTTTACGGTTTGTTATAATTTATGATTTACTGGAAGATCTATGACAAAATTACAGATATACATGTGAAAAACAAGAAAAAGCTTTACAGCAGGAAGTGGTTCAATGCACAAAGTGCTTACCCAAGACATCATGATGAGATATTGGAGGATTGATGTCTAGTATGTTATTTTAACAACCTATCATTTTTTTCTTCTCATCGTGACAAATTGTACAGGATATAGGGCAGTGTGTGTAAGGATCGCTTTAATATGTGCGCATTACGCATTTCTCACGAATATGAAGGTTAACACTATATTGCAACAACTCCCTCCAATGTACTGTATACGCTGATAGGACTAACAAGACTACATGTGTATGTCACGAGTGGTTGAATTCACGAACAGGAAATTCTCAAATCTACTAACAGCAATGATGATGTACTTTTGCAAAGCGAAGAGGTGAATTTCTGACCAGCAGACAAATTAATTCAACTGACTACCTACATGTATATAGGCAATATTTTAGTGTGTTGTTAAATTTGCGACCAAATTGCGATGCGCGAAATTCGCAAAAAAAAAAACACCAGCAAAATATATGCCGTGTACAGTATGTTGTTCTAGATGTATGAATATGTACGGTTCTGTGTTAGGATGCAAGTAAAATTAGTTAATCACATCAAAATTACCCAAGCATTGCCTTTTGAATATCTCTTAATGCGCTATGCTCTGTCTTCTGTTGGTCCTTTCTATTACAGGCATGTCGTCTGCTTCAGTCTATGATCAAGATACAGCTAGATGGCTTCCTCCTAACACCAGTACAGAAGATCTGTAAATATCCTCTCCAACTCAATGAGCTTCTCAAGTACACTCGGCCACAGCACCCCGACTTCCAACCCTTGAAGAGCGCCCTCGATGGCATGAGGGAGGTAGCTCAGAGCATCAACGAGAGGAAACGAAGGATAGAGCACATTGAGAACATTGCCTTGTGGCAGAAGACAATAGGAGATTGGGAGGTAAGAATCATGCATGTAGTGGGAGGCAAAAAAAAAGGAAAAAGGAAATCTATTTTCATGTCCGAATATTTAAAAAAATAAAGACAAAAAATGGAAATGCTGAAATAAATGATAAATGTATGATTGTTGTTGCCTTCTTTAATGATTATGGATGACTGAATGCTGTCCATTTTTGACAATTGTCAGAACAGGGTGGCAAAGGTAGATTGTCTCACCAAAGGACGTTAGTGCTGTGGTTAGGGTTTGAACCCTATACCTTGTGATCGACAGTCCAGTGACTTAATCACTAAACCACAACACTTCCACATCATTATATACAGGTTTGGCACAATTTATTTAACAAGGATTTTTGTGTTTTTTTTGTAGGGTGATGATGTGTTAGATCGTAGCTCCATGTTGATCTACTCTGATGAAGTGAACCGTGTGAGTCTGACTGGTAGGCATCGTACATCACCAAGACAACTGTTCCTGTTTGATCATCAGCTCATCATATGCAGAAAGGTAGGTTTATCTGAAGGTATTATCTTGTCAGTTGACACATCTTTCTATCTAGATCCCCCGTGGGCGCCCGGGTTAGAATAGGCGCTCGGCTTTCCTCCAGCGTATCGTAAGAGGCGATTAAAGGAGGCGGCTTGTTTGTCGTGAGCTGCGACTCGTAATTAGGGAAGATGGAATCCTGGGGGGCTGAGGGGGCAGGAGAGCTGCGGCCTCCATGCAACCAACACTCCCTCTTTGGTCCGGACTACCTATGAGACGAGCGGTCTGAAGAGGCCCGCTCAGATCAATCGGCTGGTCACGTCTAGCCCTGTAATTGAGGTCCGACCATGTTATCTTTGACTAGCTGCATCGATCTTATTGTTGAATTACTCTCTTCTTTGAAAACAGATTGTCGGATAACTTAACCTGGATCTCAATTGCAGTAAGCGGTGGCTTGAGGGTCAATCTTGTGAGGATATCAATGTCTCAATGTTCTTGTGATAGTATGTCCTTGTGGGAGTATATTGCTGCTGTATCTCTGACGTTGCTGAGAGAAGGAAATACCTCCAGCGTAGACGTCCCCTTGTTGGGCTCCGCGGTGGGTGGAGAGCACTGGTGATGAATTTTTACAAATACTTATATGGATTCTAAACAAACAAAACCGACATCTCATAAAACACTTAAACGTACTCTTCCAATCGACTCTGATTCAGACGAAACCCCTATACCAAAACAAGAAAACTGTACTTGGATGAGTTTCTTTGAAATAGTCTCTACTGATGAGACAAGACCGATCATCAACTTATCTCCTTTTGTGATTGAAAAGGTAGTGGAAGGTATGGTGGGGACTGTAAAATCCATCAAGAAATTGAGGAAAGCTCCGGGCAGCCTCCTTGTTGAGGTAGCGTCCCCAGTGCAAAGTAGGAAAATGGTCGAGATTAATCGATTGGCCGACACGCCCGTAATTGTTACTCCGCATAAAACTTTAAATAGTAGAAAAGGTGTTATAAGAACTCGAGAACTGGATGGTATGGATGAGGCTGATGTGGCGAGCTCTCTCGAGGCTCAGCATGTCACCTCAGTCAGAAGGATGACCATTAAGAAGGGTGACAATGTCATTCCAACAGGTACATATGTTGTAACCTTTGGTATACCTAAACTCCCGGATACCTTAAAGCTCGGCTACCTCAAGGTGAGAGTGGATCCATACATCCCTAATCCCCTGAGATGCTTCCAATGCCAAAGGTATGGGCATGGCCAGCTCTCTTGCCGAGGCAAGCTGACCTGCTTTCGATGTGGTGAAATTGGACACAATGGAAAAGATTGTGATGCAACCCCGAAATGCAAAAACTGTCAAGGTTCCCATATGGCTTCATTTAAGGATTGTCCCGTGTGGAAAAAAGAAAAACAGATTCAACAAGTCAAGGTGACAAATAGCATCACCTTTGTCGAGGCCAGGAGGAGGGTCGAAGCAGATCAACCTTCCAGGCCTTCATATGCAAAAGTTCTGACATCAACTAGGACGCCAAAAAGTACTGCATGTCAAACAACTTTAACTTGGGTCAAAAGTGTTGAACCCAAAAAGTTGACAGAAAAACTGCCACATGAACGATCTTCAAAGACAAAAATATCAGCTGGTTGTCAAACAGAAGGGGACATGGAAGCTTACGCCCAGCCCGACTGTACACAGAATGTCCAAGCTAATGGAAACAGTCCGACAGTATCAGTACGGAAAAAGTCTACCCCTCCATCCTCTAAGGGGAAACAACAAGAAAAAGCCTCAGGTAGGCTTACAAATATTCCATCAAATAGAATTAAGAAAGCAGAGAAAAACCTTTCTCTTCAAAATAAATATTCCACTTTGAACGATGAAGGTGATGAGGACATGGAAGTCTATTATAATGAACTACATCAAGTAAAGAAATCTGATAAAGGAAATAGGTCATCTAGGAGCTTGTCTCCTAGCAATAGACAGAGATGGAATGCTCCTGTGAATAAATAACACACGCAACGGAGGCGTTCAGAAAGCACAAGATAGTCCAGTGGAATTGTCGTGGCTTTAGAGCAAATTATGATGAGCTTGGCCTCATGCTCCTCGACCATGACCCTAGCATATACTGCCTACAGGAAACACTTCTAAACCCAGCAGATAATGTTGACTTTAGACGCTTCAACATGTATAATGGTTATGGCACTGTAACCAACAATCGAGCTGCCGGCGGCTCGATGATTCTGGTCAACAACAATATCATACATACACATCTACAACTTAATACGCCTCTTCAAGCTGTGGCTGTAAGGGTCACTCTTCACAAAACGATAACATTATGCAATATCTACATCCCCCCTTCATATGATCTTAATATCCACGAGCTAGACAATTTATTCAATCAGCTTCCTTCTCCTTGCCTAATTTTGGGCGACTTTAATGGTCATAACCCTCTATGGGGGAGTTCTCATCAAAGCAATAAGGGTCGAATACTGGAAGACTTTATTAGTACTCATGAATTATGCATTTTAAATGATGGCTCTCACACTTATCTATCTCCAGGTCATGGTAGTTATTCAGCTATAGACCTCTCCATTTGTGACCCGTCATTATTTCTGGATTATTTGTGGTCTGTCAGCACGGATTGTCATGGGAGTGATCACTTTCCGATTTTTATGTCGCACGAAGGTCCCACCCCTAAACCTCTGTCTACTAAATGGAAGTTCCGCAAGGCAGACTGGCAATCATATTCCTCGCTTTGCTCTAAAATAATTACTTCTAAACGCTATGAGGGACTGCAATCCCCAATTGACACTTTCACAGAGGATCTTATATCCATAGCTGATCAGACAATTCCCAAAACATCTACTGCCCCCCAGCGTGCATCTCGGCCTTGGTACGATGATGAGGTCAAAGAGGCCATTAAGAAACGGAAAAAGGCCCTCCGGCTCTTTAAAGCTCGCCCCACAGGTTTAAATCATGATAATTATCGACAGGCTCGAGCCAAAGCAAGACGTATAATTCGTCAAAAGAAACGCAGCACTTGGAGATCTTACATCTCCAAACTAAACTCACGTACTCCAGCCTCTACAGTATGGAAGATGGTGAGAAAAATACAGGGCAGGGCCTCTGCCTTGCATTTGCAGCATCTTTCAGTTGATAACACCGCAATTACTTCTCATGAAGATATTGCAAATAAACTGGCTGACCAGTTCTCTTTAAACTCCTCTTCGCAGAACTACGTTCCAGCTTTCCAACATCATAAATCTATTGCAGAAAAAGAAAGGTTGAAATTTAAATCTAATAACACTGAATATTATAACCAACTCTTCACTTTAGAAGAGTTGCAAACATCTCTACAGAAAAGCCATGACTCGTCTGCTGGTCCAGACTCTGTACATTATCAATTTCTGAAACGCCTACCTGTCTCGTGTCTTAAAGTTCTCCTTACATTAATCAACTTAATATGGGACTCTGGTATTTTCCCTAATGTCTGGAGGCAGGCAATAGTTGTCCCCATCCCCAAACCGGGGAAGGACCACAGTAATCCTATAAATTATCGACCGATTGCACTGACTAGTTGTCTATGTAAGACAATGGAACGTATGATAAACGATCGGCTTGTGTGGTTTCTTGAATTAAACAAGCTAATTACAAACTATCAATGTGGTTTCAGGCATCATAGGAGCACTGAAGATCATCTAGTCCGTCTCGAGACGTATATCAGAGATGCTTTCTTGATGAAACAACATGTAGTAGTCGTATTTTTTGACTTAGAGAAGGCTTTTGATACCACCTGGAAGTTTGGTATAATGAAGGATCTATCTGACTTTAATCTGCATGGACGCCTTCCTCTCTTTATATCACACTTCTTGGAAAACCGCTTTTTTCAGGTACGAGTGGGATCCACACTATCTGACCTTCATAGACAGGAGATGGGTGTTCCACAAGGCAGTGTTCTGTCTCCCACGTGTTTTAGTATTAAAATTAACAGTATAGTCAATTCCCTGCGTGGTGATGTTATGTGCTCACTTTATGTAGACGATTTTCTGATAGCGTTCAAATCTCAATCCATGGTCACAATAGAACGACAATTACAAATGAATTTGAACAACATCAACCAGTGGTCCTTGAAGAATGGCTTTAAATTTTCAAAATCTAAGACCGTATGTATGCATTTCTGTAATCTCCGCTCGCTGCACCCAGACCCAACTCTGTCTATTGACAATACCCTTATCAAGGTGGTAAAACAGGCAAAATTCTTAGGGCTAGTTTTTGATGAGAAGTTGACTTTTATACCTCACATTAAGGATCTGAGGGCGAGATGCCTGAAATCTCTCAACCTTTTGAAAGTCGTCTCTAAACTCAGTTGGGGTGGAGATACAACGGTACTCTTGAGGATTTATCGTTCCATCATTCGATCCAAATTGGACTATGGATGCATTATCTATGGCTCTGCAAGAAAATCGTATTTAAAGTGCCTTGATACGATACATCATCAGGGACTACGTCTCAGTCTCGGTGCTTTCCGAACCTCGCCTGTTGAAAGTCTCTATGCTGCCGCCAAAGAACCCTCTCTCTACCTGCGTCGCATAAAACTTATGATGCAATATGTATCGAAACTTGCAGCATCTCCATTTAATCCAGCTTACGACTGTGTGTTCAGCTCATCCTATGTGCCTTTCTACAATTCAAAGCCAAATGCTATACGCCCTCTTGGCTTGAGGATGGCACCTCACTTTGAAACAGCCGATATTGATATTGACATTGTAGATCATATGGAATCTTTGCCTGTACCTCCTTGGACTTTTCAGAATCCATCAGTTATATTTGATTTAAATCAATTTCCAAAGTCATCCACTAGTCCCATTAGATATCAACAATTATTTGATGTCATCAGCAATGATTTTGTTGATTACAAACACTTGTATACAGATGGTTCAAAGGATGGGAACAGTGTAGCTTGTGCAGTCGTCTCAAGTGGCTTGCACCCTAAGAGCTATTGTCTCCCTAATCAGTTCTCTATATTCTCGGCTGAACTCACAGCTATCATTTTAGCCTTGGAAACTGTAGAACAATCTGACTATAGGCAGTTCTTGATATGTTCCGACTCGATCTCGGCATTACAAGCTATCCACAACAGGTTAGCTGATCACCCTCTTGTTCTGTACATTGTTAAACAGTATTTGGCCCTCTCTGACGATAAGGACATTGTGTTTTGTTGGGTCCCTGGGCATGTAGGCATAGCTGGGAATGAATGGGCAGATGCTTCTGCCCAAGCTGCTCTAGTCCAACAGGCAGTGCGGTGTTTTATCCCTTCATCAGACTTGAAACCAATTATATCCTCTTACATACTGAATCTTTGGCAGACTGAATGGGATGAGTGTATAAGTAATAAGTTCCACTCAATTAAACCAATCCTGAGTGAATCCCTGATTACGTGTCCATTACCACGTCGTGACCAAGTTGTCCTTACTCGATGTCACATCGGACATTCTAGAATCACCCACAGATTTCTTTTATGCGGCGAACCACCCCCAATTTGCGCTGGCTGTCATGTTCCATTGACAGTGAAGCACTTATTGTTGGAGTGCAATGTCTTCGCACACATCAGGAATTACTATTTCCGTGCATCCTCCTTGAGGCAGCTCTTCTCTTCTGTCAAAATACCTAGTATTTTGGGATTTCTGAAGAGATCTCGTATCTTCTACGAAATATAAGCTTGGTTCTTTTTTTAGATCTTCTCTTATCTACTGTTCTTAATATACTACTCTTGTTCACATTGGACTGTAACCTTGTCTATCTTATCAGTGTTTATGGAATATACTATTAATAGAACCAAACATATGTGTTAAGCCCGGATATAGCCCACTTAGGTGCTGACAGGGCTTTAAACCACATATCACTCACTCACTCACTTTCTATCTAGATGGGCTTTAGGAGTATGGATCTCTTTCTTATATTATGCACTCTTCTTATCTATCTATCCTCTTTCTGTCTCTTTCTTTGACTTTATGTAATTGCAAGTTAAAATGGTAACAAGAATAGAAGTACGATATAGATTGACTCACTTGTGTTAGTTACTTTAGAATGAAGCAAGTACACGCAACTCTTTAGGGTTTGTTTGGTGACAAGGTGTGTTCATTTCATTGTGAAAAGTAAAAATAAACTGTTGATGAGCTAGATGGCATAAGGTGCTAGGTACATTGTATGTTTGTATTTTCTGAGCATGTGTTCACCAGTTTGTTGTGTTCTGAGCTTCAAAGATCAATTTTGCCCTCTAAGAATATGTTTCGCAGTGTTATGGTTGTACATGTAGTCAAGCATAGATCTTTTTTTTTCCATTGTGCTTTTTCAAGATGAATTTCAATGAGATTTTTTTGTACAAATTTTCGAGGTAAATTCCCCCCCAAAACTGCATATTTGACATTGCTTACTTTTTTCCTGGGGCGGTATTCTGAGATTCATTTTATCTCAGATAAAAATGTGATATTTCAAGTCCGTGAAATGAAATACCCTTCAAATCTTTTTAAAATAGGTATTCTGAAAACCAGATTTTATTTCATCTAAGGCACGCCCATTTATATGCGATACCCAATAAGAAGTGTCGTTAGATTTCACTTTCATCATGCTCAGCCAATAGAATTGCTCTCTGCCAGTCTCTGGGGCAAGAAAGTGCGAATGTGTTTTTTACAATTTTCGCTATGCGTGCCTAAAAGCACAAACATGTTGTTTGCTAGGATTTCCTTGAAAAGGACTGAGGTACTTGCAGAGACTTTGGAGCACCATCACAAGCTTCATTGCAAGTATGATATTAGTGGACATAAATTTTGAAATAGAATTTGATAATCTTATTAGAATGTTCAGTATTTTTTATTATTTTGATCGCACGACTAGCATATTACTTGTCCCAAAATGTTGTACTTTTCATGCATCCTAGGGATAAAATACTCCCTACCCTATTTAAAGTTTATTTTAACCATCCCATAAAAATGATTGGTGTAAGCGTTTAAGGATGCGCGTATCATGCGTACAACTGTATAGGCACGTGAGAGCCAGGTAGGAGACAAAGATGAAATATGAGATAAAATCTGAGATAAAAAGTGGTCTCAGAATATCAATCTTTTTAAAAAGTTAAAATGAAAAAATTTAAGAGTTAAAAATGGTGCTCAGAATAACACCCCTGGTCCGTTTGTGTTCTTCAACACTGATGAATTCAATGGGATTTAGTACAAGTTTCAGGCTATATATCAAAATAACATATTCATATTTCATATTCCTTACTTTTTTCCTTGTCTGTGTGTGTCATTTAACGCTTGTGAATGTAGTTATGGATAGATGAATGGATTGATAAAACAAGGAAAGGAGAAATGAGTGGCAAGGAATACCTGACTGCTTCTGTCTACATGTGGCGTGTAAGGATTTAATGTTGTCCCATCTATAACACTTGGTGTAGGGCTATAATTGAAGATTCATTGTAGTTACAGTCCCATCTATAGCACTTGGTGTATTCAAGGATGATTGGTTAAAGCACAGTATATGCACAAATTATTCTATGATGGTCCATGTATATGGTGATGGTTGTTTAACTTTGTTGATCATAATCCATGTTTATTAGAAGTATAGGCCAAAGCAAATACATGTACTTTCAATTCAGATGTAATTATTTTTGTACAAGTTCAAGCCCAAAGAACTACAGTGATGTGCAATTGTATAAAGGTATATTTTGATATAAAAAAGTTTGTTACACCAGGTGAGGAAAAAAGAAAGCATTTTAGACGGAATTCAGCTTTCTGACTTGAAGAGTTCAGACTAGTTCTCTATTGACCTTTGTCAAACTAATTATGTGATTCAGAAAAAAGGTTTGCGGTACAACCATGTGAGTTGGAATAACTCCACGTTGACCTTTGTCAAACTAATTATGTGATTCAGAAAAAAGGTTTGCGGTACAACCATGTGAGTTGGAATAACTCCACATTAATTATGTGATGTTTAGAAAGCAATTAACTCTTGATGTCTGTTCCAAAAAAATGTCATCCTCTTAAAGTAAAAGTAAAACATTTGATAATTTCTTTTGTACAAGAATTTAGTTTCAGATGTTGAATGGTGTAATTTGTCTCCATTTGTGTTTTACATGTATACATTAATGTTGAAGTATTATTTCATTAAATTATGTACATATATATGGATTTTTTAATCGGTATATTAATCCTACATCAGGGGCCTGTAACATAAGAGATACAATCAATCTTACGTTCAATTGTAACTCTTCAGTACATGGTTTGCCATAGACTTATGATTGATTGATTTCTCTTTATATAGGCCCCAGATATGAGAATTGTTTGTGTTATGATGTTTTATTCTTGCCATGTTTTTTTTTTAATCAAAAGACAACAATGATATCCAGTGTATATGCCTTAATTGATATATACTTATTACTATTACATATACCATGTGACACTACTACATGTTTATATGCCAATATCTTAAGTGATGTACATTGTACAAACATACATGTATTATGCAAACTTTCACCATGTTTAAAAAGGGTTCAGTTCTGCATATATTTTAATACTGGGTAAAAAAGTTCATTTGAATGTTTGATGTATATGCCTGGTTATTGATCAAATATGAATATACATGTACTTATAAATGTCATGATTACTGTATTTTTCATGTATCTGACTGCAAAGTTCTCTTGCTAGACTTGTTTATTAACCCACATGACATATAGATGCAGATGTACATGTATATATACGATAGCACTGTTTGTCCAACTTTTATATATGTGCTGTTGTTTGTTTTGTTCCTTTGTGTTTTGTCATTGTGACATGTATGTCTTATTTCTATTGCATTATACATGTATATATATCACATGGTATTATACTTGGAGGAAACAAAATATCTGTCCTTACAACTTTTCATGTTTCATTTGTGAATATTAATTCCATACGTAATATACCACTAAGTTTCTATACAATTGTTATATATACACATAAATATGAAATACATAAGCCTACTAAGGATGAAATATTTTTATTGGGAACAAATTTCACACTGAATGATATACAGTGTATGTTTCTTTGTCAGAAAAAAAAAGCTTTTCTCAGAATGAAAATAATTACACAATATATCTATTCCTATTTTGGGGCATGGAAATGGCTAATATGACATTTTGAACATTCTGATTTGATTTTAGTCAGAACATTTTGACCAGAAAGATAGAGGCATTTAACATTTGGTGTAGCATTAGCCATATGGTATCCAACAAATGACATCACTACAAATTAACCCTTTTAGGACAGGAATTATTTAAGGGCTAAATTGATCACATTTTGTTCTTCAAATTGGCAACAATAATATTTATTATTTTAGTGATACATGGTTCTGATAAGATGTAATGTCTTTGAAAACAATATACATGGTTAGGAACTTTGTTGAAAGTTGAAAAAATTGCCAATTTCGATCAAAAAACAATGATTTGAACCTCTCAATATGTTGCCAATTTAAGGATTTTAAAGCTTATTTTCCTTTTTAAAAATTCCTGGCGTCAAACGCAATATGGTCATTCAACAAAAATGGACACAATGTGTGCAGAATTTTTGCTCTTTCTACTCGTGCATCTGGTATATTTTTTAGAGCTCTGATTCAAGTTATTGAGCCAAACCACAAAATGTGTTAAATTGCCTCGAAAGGGTTAACAGGGATAAATTTCTATGAAATGTACATTGACAAAGCATTTTTGAACGGTTTTGTTAATGCAGATGTTGATGATGATGATGATGATTTTTTTTTTATTACAGGACATTCTAAGACGAGATCTGTACGTGTACAAGGATAGAATAGATCTGGATGATTGTCAGATAGAGGATCTACCAGATGGAAAAGGTAAGGAAAAACTTCCTGAAAGTTTCTCAAATTAATGGCTGGACAAACATTTATAGGTAACCATGACATTTTTTAAAGGTAAACATATTATGCCTTTATAATAAAAGGTGGAAGCATGAATTATTCCTGAAGTCTATATCATTACAAATTTGACTTGTACAAAAAATATTACTCGACTAATTCTAATGTTTACTGCTTCTCAAAAAGTGATTTTAGTGAGAGTGTATCATTTAACAATTTATTCATTTATCTATAGAACTTCAGGCCAACTAATGACTGGTTATCTATAAATTCATAATTCTGTCAAATCAAATTTCTCATTATTTGTTCGTTTGCCTCCCAACAGAGAATGAGTGGAATGTAACATTGCGCTATGCTTGGAAGATACAGAACTTTGAGGACCAAGCCAAGGTGTACGTCTTCATGTGTAGGAGTCGTAAAGAGAAGAGGAGATGGCTCAGACACTTTGCCAAAGAGAGAAAGATTGTCCATGAAGGACTTACAAGAGGTAAATTAACAATTGAATATTCTGGGTTTATCTAGCGCTTGTAGAGCTACGATACTGTTAAGGTGGTTATTGGCTTAAATCTGTACCTCGCACAATCTCCACTCCCTTGGGAGCATTGGAGCCAGGCACCATTATAAAGTGGTGCACAATGCTAATCAGACGATGTCAATGTTTGTGCAGCCAACCGGGTACCCATTTAACACCTGGGTAGAGAGAAGCAATGTAGATAAAATGCTTTGCTTAACCCATTGAATATATTAAGCCCAGGATACCTCGGGATGGTGTCCATGAAATATGCGTGTTATACCAAAATCAAATCTCATCCAACATAATTGCCGTACTGGAGATCGAACCCATGACCTTTGCATCTTTTTCAATTTTTAACCACTCGACGAGAACACCTCTGTAATTCTTAATCCCTTTTGTTGCATGGGCCAAGAATGTAGATGTTCTAATACAGTCAAACCTGCTTTAGCGACCACCTGTCTATAAAGACCACAATTTTTGTTTCCCTTGAAAAGTGTTTCTCATTGAAATGTGTATTAAAGGAACCTGTACAAAAAGACCACCTGCTCATAAAGACCGCTTTTCTTGTCTCCCTTGAGTGGTCTTTATAGACAGGTTTCACTGTATCTGTGTGGACTAAAATGTTAAGTTCTTTGTACTTCAGAAAAAATTTGCCTTGTGAAGGTTGTTCCTGTGGAAAATATTTACATCTAACTTAAATGAAAGAAAAGAAACCTGAGATTAGAATCTTTCAAGTTTATTTCATCTCATGGTCTATCTTAATAACTGGGCATATCAATATTTGATCTGTTTCTTAGTTCTTTCGGCTTTTGATCCCTGTAATAAGATTTAATCAAGATAAAAGTTTAGACTCTTCAATTTCACCTTATGCATATCCTTGAAAAATGACTCTCATCTTAATAGCCGACATTTTTTTTTTTTACCAAAGCAAAGCTTGTTGGATTCGTACCTTTGCTACCCATTTTGATATTTGATAAAATATCTTTCTTCTAACTTTATTTCCTCTTTAATGGCTTGTGTTATAGTAAGACAAGGTTCTCTTCATAAAAATCGACCCAAGAGGAGATTTAAGAGTAAGCAATTCTTATTATTGGAATGACAAACACGGAATGCTTTTCTACACAAACTGGTTCATTATTAGTTTATTTGATTTGCTTAATACATGTACCATACCATATTCTTATTTTACCATATTGTATACCATATTCTTATTTTTCGATAATTTTTCATATTATTTTGCATGTTGCATGGTATATATTTTTTTCAGTCATGATTATTATCTGATGAACTGAATAGTAGTTCGAAGGATCCATTGCTATGGAATGTTATTATTTAATGTGTATTGATGATATTAGAAATATTGTGCTCCCATTATTGGTCAACCCAATGCCTCCGGGAACTGGGTGCTCCCAGTGTTAAACCTACAGGAGTGGGTGAATAAAAAGATATACATGATAATAAAATAATACATCAGATTTCTATAGCGCCATTATCTATTTTTCAGTAGTTAATGGGTTAATGAAAAGATATACATGATAATAAAATAATACATCAGATTTCTATAGCGCCATTCTCCATTTTTCAGTAGTTAATGGGTTAATGAAAAGATATACATGATAATAAAATAATACATCAGATTTCTATAGCGCCATTCTCCATTTTACAGTAGTTTATGGGTTAATTAAAAGATATATATGATAATAAAATAATACATCAGATTTCTATAGCACCATTATCCATTTTGATTAAATGCTCAAGGCGCTTTATGACATAAAGAAAATACAAACAAGGGAATGAATAACAAGAAGCATGTCTGACTTCAAAACGCAAGATTGAACAAATGGCATTTTATTCTGGTCCTGCATTTCGACTGATTACCAGTACTGTTAAATATTCTTACAAGGGGAGACTTGAAAGATCTAATATTTTAGGTCCTCTTTTCTTCTGTGCATGTTGCTAATATAAAATCATCAGAATAAAGAATAGTTGAAGGTTCAAGACACATATTTGACTAAACATACTCCCCCCCCCCCCCCCCCCCCGAAGAAGAAGAAAAAAAAAATAGGGTAGTAAAATATGTGCTTATTGTAAGGCATTTCCCGAATGGGAAGCAAATAATTCATATGAGCACAAAGGGTTTATTTAATTCTGGAAGATGGCCGAAGAGCTAAGTTTTACCTAATTAGGTATTCAAAAATGCTGAAAATATATGATACTAGATAGATACTGTACCGTTGATCATTTATCCCCAAAAACTTCAGCGTCTAGCAAATTTCCAGTACCGTATCTGATTGAATTTGAAGCTGAAAGTCACTTGAAGACACAAGTGGTATTGTCTGCACTAATATACAGTACATGCACATGTACATGACTGACATAAATCACAATCAATCATCTAATTGTTTCAAAGTATTTATCGAGATAGCCTGGTTGAAGTCTAGTCCACTTTCATGTATTTTCCACAGGTATCTTTGGGACTGTTTTAAAACCCGTTTTAGGCCTGCCTGCCATAGCAACAACCAAAGCATGCAAATTGAATGAAAATGGAATGGTTTCAATGAATGAGCTTATCACTGAACACGCTTTCTTTTGAGCAGCTAGTACATATATTAATGAATCAAATATGGTATCTGTAATAGTCAATAAATGGGAACAAGAAATCTGGAAAGTTTGTGTTCCCCAACACTAGTAATAGAACTTAAAGTGGAAGTCAACCCTGGAATTGAGTTTATTTTGAATAAAGACAGAAAAATGAGAGAAACAGATGAGTGAAAGTTTGAGGAAAATCTGATAAGAAATACATGTAAGAAAGTTGTAGTCAGTCAAACACAAATAAGCAACTCCCTAAATCTTATGAGCTCCACTCCCTTTGCTTAATACAGGAAACTTCATGAATTTTCATTTTTTTAGTTGTTGATTGAAAAGATTTGTTTCATACAGGTTTTGTGTAAAACATATGCACAAAGATTATATTAACGTTGCATGTATGGTTGAATATTTTTTTATAGAGAAATTGGAAATTTATGATTTTATTAGTACAGGGCAGATAGGAGAGGAGCTTGCAAGATCACATTTTATTGCTTTCATTATATTTCCTCAAACTTTCATTTATCTTTTTTCTTTAATATTTCTGCTTCTGTTAAAACTAATTTGATATCAGAGTGAACGTTCCCTTTAATTCTTACTTTTGATAATCTTATTTTTGTTGTATACAGGTAGCAGCTTTATAGCAGCTAAAGAGGCGGCACTGAAGACCACGTCTAGTACAAACAAACCAAGTAAACCAACAGATAGAGGTAAGAATACCATCTCTTTACATCAATGCATGCATTTTTAATCACCCCAGTCAAGACCAAATAGCCTTTAACCCATTGCTCACAGGAACTGAAAGGGTCCCTGTAGTAAACTTATGGAAATGAGAGAATTCGGTAGTTAAAGGGTTAATCGCTGGTTAGACATGAACGATAAATGATACATTATATTTGCAAATAGTTTTTACCTGTAATGATAGTGATAAAAAGTGGTCCCAACTGAATGATTTTGGCAACTATAAAATCTTTAGGGTTCTGTCAATCAAACATGATCGACTCTGCCCTCACGGCTTCGTAACAGCGTCGCATCGAAAGAGTGAAATTATTGGCTCACAGATGTGATTTTAGTACCATTATTAAGTATTTGGCGTCACCTGTGCCTGGTTGGTGGAAAAGCGAACTGAATGATTGCAAGCCTTGGGTCTCTCCTCCCGATATAACTGAACGGAACTTGCAGGTGTACCACTACACCAGGGTTTCCCCCTACTCTTCATCGAATAGTGCAGTGGATTCTTAATGTGCAAAGGTGGTGACTCCTTTACACGGGGCCTCCATTTAACATCCTATCTAAGGGACGGAGTGTTTTCCACTGTAACATAGCATGCATCTATGAAACGGGAGGGGCGCGTTAACACACGACGCAGGCGTCTGTCATCCACCCGGGATTGATTTGAACCCACAATCTTTGGTTCAACAGGCACACGTTTTACTGACTGAGCCAACTCGCCCCTTTGAGGTCTGTCCGGAGAAAATCATTTGTTGAGCAGTCCCAAAAGGTTAATAAAATCATTCAAGGAAGCTTAGTAGCATGCATCTTCGAAGTGGGACCTGCGTAATGAACTCTTTCACAAAAAGAAAAATGACTAAGGGTACAAGAATCATGTATAAAAACGTGTCTCCTGAATTTCTTTTCTGTGATACATGTTTGTAAACTTATCTTTCTTGCTGTATGTTCACAGTGACAGTAAGACGAGCACTATCGATGCCTCATCGGAAAGTGAGAGATCCGAACGGCAAAGAACTAGCCTTACAGCTCCCTGGAACTCCCCCTACGGAAGTGGAAGCTGACGCAAGTACACCAAAGAAGAAAGGACTCTCGTTGTTTGGTGTTCAGTTTGGAAAGAAATGAGATGGACGAGAGGAAACATTCCCAAACTCCATAACATGAAAATGAAGTGAACATGCAAGAAAGATTTGTGAAGTGTACATTTTTAAGATCAAATATGAAAGAGTAAGTCAGACTTCTAAAGATCCACCTTTCGGTAGGTTGATACAGTGAAACCTGTCTATAAAGACCGCTAAAGGAGACAGGTGGTCTTTCTGTACAGGTGGTCGCTAAAGCAGGTTTGGCTGTATTTGAACACAATTTGAATGCATGCACCCCCATGAATTATTGATTTCTCGGGTGTTTCTACACAATGTTAACTAATCCATGTGCTTGTGTTATCGACAAAAAAAAATTGGATTGGATATTCTTTAATAGGCACATTAAATGTGCACTCTTGGGGATGTCTTTGGCGCATCCATCCACAGTATTAGGTTATGTCACATGTGCTGAAATAAATGGCACAAGAAGAATGTAATCTAAATGTATATTACTGCGATAAGTGGTGCTTCAGGAAAGTTGATCTAAACTTTACAGAGTCATTTGTCTGATGTATCTGGGCATGCTACATGTACCTTGTTACTTTGATAATTACGTCTGTGTATTAGACTGACCAACTATGACCTCTTGCATTGATGCTGTGTGTCCTATGCTTTGTCCCTTTGCTTTCCTGTGTCTTTTTGTCTTCTCCATTTCATAAGATTTGTCATGATTGCATATAATGAAAGAAGCACCTACAATACCAAGAAAAGTGCGCCTAGCTTCAATCTCGTGTTGTATATGTTCAAGTTTAAATGACATTGTCTTAAAAGACGTAATACCCTGTGGAGTTTCCATGTTCAGTTTGCTTAAGCCACACCTAGTGGAATTACAAATCATCGTGAGTACAAATATAGCTCACAGCCAAACTCATGGCCCACTTGGAAATTACTCAAAATTTCCAGCGCGAGATAGGAAAGCATTCTTCAGTCATAGTTACGATGTCTTTATTCATAAGCAGATTTGAAATCAAAATTTGGAATGGCTCAATACTTTCCTTAAATCCCTGAAAGTTTGTATTTAATGAAATAACAACTCAATTCTAGAAGAGTAGACGGTAGTGTTCTCATTTTTCTCATTGATGAAGAACAGTTTGCTCATATTTATAGCTTTTACCAAGTGTAGGCATTTACCAAAGACATACTGAAGTGCTTAATTTCAAGTTGTTACATGCATGTTGTATAGGTTCTTATAATGTATGTGTATTTATGGTAGTGTGTAATGTTTATATTGTTTTGCTGGGCTATGTTCCTTCCTTCCATCACTCTGCTGTCTTTATCTTAACTCTTATTTATTGAAATTTGGATGTAGATGTAAAGTTGTGATGTCAGAGTATTTGTTGTGTCATACTACTTGCTAGCTGAAAGCAAAATATGTTTATTGTACTTGTATATTAGGATTTGTTTGCATACCTTGTGTCATTATAAAACAGTATTTGTGTTTAAAGCTCTTAAGTTTTGATCTAAACTGCCATATGATATGATTTTCATCAGATTTCTACTCTAGTAATTTGACTGATTTGATTACTGATGAGCTATAGAAATACACCCAGAATAACATATTGACTTTGATCAACTCTAGATGATCTCCAAAGAGGTCATTTTCAAGCTTGTTGAGGTAATCTTGTCGTATTTTCATGAGGTAAGAGCATGGACCTACTAAGTAGGTCCACGATATGAGTACCGGTAAGTTGAAATGTTCTAAGAAATGTCACAAGAAATGTGTAGACTCAAAATACAGTGGTCATTCATTTCACTTTCAAACTCCTTTCCCTTAAAATAATGATGATAAAAGAAACTAAAACATAAACACACGCAGGCAATATTTCCAGTTCAAGACAAAGATCACAAGAACACAATGACCCCGTTCTCATTACTGAGATAGCGTGCTTTAGCGTGCGCTAGATCGCGCCGTCTCCAAGGTGACAACGTGGCAATGTCGTTTTGGTGTGATCCACAGAGGTCCACTGCTATACCACCTCTAGGGGGTACTCCACGAGAGATAGCGCGATCTAGAACGCGCAATTTTACATTCTCCTGTGCAGAGAGTACCAAGATAGATCACGCTAACCTCTGCAGGTGTGAACCCACTGTGTGCCAGCGGATCTCCCTAGCACGATCCACTTTCCAATCTCATGAGAACAGGGTCTTTGTTTTCCTCATTTCTTCTTTCTAATTTCCTTCCGTTAGTCTTGTTATTTTCACCACTCTTTTGATTGAGATTTCTCCATACAGATTTATAGGTTGTTGTGATGCTAAATGCACTTTGGATGTTACAAGTTACAAGTTCATCAATTTCAAAATCATTTTAATGATTTTATCCAGATATTTAAAAAAGATTTTGAAAAAGAGAGAAAGTGACTGTGTGTGTGTGTGTGTGAGTGAGAGAGAGAGAGAGAGTGAAAATGAGAACCTACATGTTTTTAGGTCTCTATTTTACAGAAGTTTTTATCTGCATATGAACAACTCTTATTAACTGTTTATAAACTTTCTAAGAATCAGATTATATAAAGAAATCTTTAGCACATCTACTTTATTAAAAAAAATCAGTATACATGTAGATATATTTTTCAGTCATACTCTAGAATATAGATGAATAGCCTTCAAATCATGATGATTTTACATTGTTTGGTACAACTCGCATAATTTCACTAGGTTAGAAATATATGGTTTGATATTTTTTCGCCTCTCCTTTGCTCATGAGGGGTAAGTTGATGTGTTGCTTTAATATTGTGAGAATATACATGTAACTTGTCTGGTGCATTAGACTTTTTAGTGAGATTTCTCATTTTTACAAAGGCCGATGATTTTTGTTATTTTGTAAATATATATTTCTGTAAATATTGATAGTTTTGTTATTTACCATTCTTGCTCAATCAGGTCTTCCAGTGATCTATAGGGCCAAATTGAAACAATTATATCAGAATATTTTTGATAGAGATTTGATTGTTTTGAAAAATTCTATAACTGTAACAGTGATTGTACATGTATGTAGTTGTTTTTTATGCTTTCTGCTCACATTCTAAGAGTATTAAGTCTTGTATTATTCCATTGTTGCCTTGTATTATTAAAAATCAAGGATAGAAGTATGTCTGCTTTTTATGTCTCATTACAGTTATAACCATTTTCTAATTAATTTAAGGTCATGATGGGGCAATAGTGGTGGTGGTGGTGTTGATTATGAAGGTGGTTTTATCGATGGTAGTGGCTGTGGGGGTGATGGTGATGTTGGGGGTGGTAGTGGTGATAATGATGGTGATGACTGGTGGTGGTGGTAGAAACATTTAAGCCCCCCCCCCTCACGCCTGCCTTGTCAAACAGGAAATATTTGCATACAACTCATGCACCATATGCTTACATAGTCAGGAGAAAATACACTTGGTTTCTCACTGGTCCCCAAAAGACTTCAATATATAAACGTATAACTAAAATTGATAAAAAATATATATGCCTTATGTTAACCTCTCGTAACATTCTGCAGATAGATTACACAGATTTTTAGCAATCTCTAAATTCAGACAATATGAAAATATTTATTCACAGGATACAATTTCATCAGAATATGGCAATGCCAAATGTACATGTTATCTACATCAAGAATCTATTGCAGTGTGTAAATAAGATTTGGAAAACTCACGTTCAAATGTTGAAGAAAAATTCTCATAACTTTAATTCATGACAGTACTTTTAAAATTATAAATGTAATATCAATGGGAATAGAGTTTTCCCATCTTTACATGTGTTTTTTTCTGATAACAAAAACAAAAACAACAATCATGAAAGATATTTTTGAAGAGTTTTAATTAGTAAAACATGGCCCATTGTTTCTTCTATCTGACAAGTTGGTCCAGACAATGAGACCAAATTGAGCGTAACACAAAGATTTCAGACCACGGTTAAAATGGTTGCTCTCTTAACTTTATACACCGTACATCTACATCTAGTTTGCATTTGTGGTAGAGATATCAGAATAACAGGAATATAAAGTGCTTGTACTTCAAAAAGTTTGAAACTTCGGTCATGAAAACTCTTTGAGACTTGATGCTTTATCACAGCAAGACAGATGTCGGTATGATCACAAATCAAAGTTTAAGTTACATTAATCTAGGAATGAAAGAGTGGAATGAAAAATTTTTTATACACAAAAACATAAATACTTTATATATACAATTTAAATTCTAGAAGTGATATACTTCAATATATGCAATCCAGCAGCATTAAACATGCTTTTAATATAGTAAGAAACCCTACTGCTTAAGTTGAAAATTGAGAATTAATATCAGTACTTCATTACACTAGGCATTTTTCCTTTTCTGTTTTCCATGTTCTTGCTTTGTTTCATCAAATACATTGTCTAAGAGGAGGATTAAATGCTTTCACAATGAGATAGATATAAAGATCAAGCACTCTCTGATTTAACTCTATCATTGTGACAAAATGTGGAAGTTTTCATTTTAGTTTTTAAGTACCCATACGACCTGTACAACCATCAACATGTATGCAAGTTATCAGGATACACTTGGAATTGGGTACTGGGTTGGAAGTGTGAAGCTGTTCAAATTAGGCCTGAATTTTCTATTCATTTTGTATTGAGGAATGCATATGAGGCTGCATTATCTAAAAAAACAATTTTATACCGACATACAAACCTCTGAATACATCAATGATTTTTAATATTTCTAAAGGAACAAAATTCTTGTTTTAATTGTAGTTGTAAGCAGCCTTAAATGTACTGGAGAAGTGTTCTCATGATAAGGCAAGAAATGTTTTATACTGTGGTTCCAAGTCTTCTTTGTTTTAAAAAGTTTAAAGCAAACTATCTGTTGTGTAGCATGTTTACAGATAAATTCCATATGCACTCCAAAAGAATGTACATTTTGTGAAACTAGGGTTATTACCTACAAAACGAATTTTACATAAAATCACTTTATGTAGAGACAATTCACTTGTTTTATTATTGCCCAGGACACAGTGAAAGCTACTTCATGTCACTACATTTTCAAAGATACATGTAGAATATACCATAAAGGTAATTCTTGTACCCTAGTGTTTGACACACACATGGAGGCATGGGTGATAACCAAGAATAGGACGGAAAAATTACTTCAGCCCAGAGCTCACTATACGATCTGACTGCAATCTGATTGGGGAAGAATTTGCAAAAGCATTTGATATGAGCACTAAAAAAAGCAAAATATTCATGATAGAGGTTCTGAACAGTCATATGAATCTAGAGAGATTCAAATTTCTGGAATTTCAAGCCTCCTGTAGGAGGAAGAGCTAAATTTTCTCCAAATCATATTGATGTCAAACCAGTCATGCACCATTTCCAGCCGATCTGGCATTTACTCCAATTTGAAGGCTTACAATGCACTAGATTTTTGTTGGGATTCATGTTATTCAGAGCCTCAATCAGGAAGACTAAAGTTTGGTTTGATTTTAGAATACTTATAAATGTAAGTGCGATTTATTGGGAAAATATCGCATCGCAGTTGAATCATAAAGTGTGCCGTGGGCTTTTAAGTCAAATGCATTATTCAGACAAGATTTTGAAGAAATACTCCACTTCAAGGCCAGCATCCTCAGGTAGGTCGGTGCAATGGACAGCATTGTAAACCTTGTCATTGCCAAACCTAGCTCGCAGGGTACGAGGTCGTAACTGACGGGCTATCTCAGGATCAGATGGTCCAACTATGTCTCTGAAGGCCTTAGCAACATCATCATGCTTACTACTCTTAATCTCTAGAGCATAGCATGGTCCTGATGTCAGTTCAGTTACCATGTCCTATCATAGCAGATATGTAACGGGTAGATTATTTAATACATAGCCTTTCTCATTCAGTGGATTGGCGCAACTCCAAGGTACACATGTATGTGGTCATGGTGTCCCATACATTATTCAGTATTATAGTATTTTATCACGTCACAAAAAATTTGGTCTGATTTATACAAACATTAGATGTACTAAAATTTTATATGTGGTCAACTAATAGGACAAAACAACTTGGACATTTAGTGCCTGTTTGCAATAATACTTTACAAATTTTTCATACTGATTTACATTATTTCACTTTACAAGAGTTTCAACTTGAATAAAATTATTACGGTCTTATTTTCTACAAAGACAAATATACAAAATACCAGATAATATTCCCACTGTTATTCTGAAAGAGAAGGGATATAGCATACTGATCATGTTATTATTCAAAACATGAATTTATGTGACACCAGTTACCATGATTCATTGCTATCTGTTCACTCTTGAATAACAGCCTGTAGTCAAGAATTAACACTACCCTCTCTCACAAGACATCATTGGTGCCATTTGTATACAATGCATGCTTATGGACATTATGGTATGGATCTTCTGTTTATGTCCTTACAACATTGAAATGAAATTTAGAAAGTATTGATACGAGTGAAAGAATGAAAAGAATGACGATTAAAAATAGAAAATCAGATCTCACCATGTACTCAGCGACCACACCCTTGTAGACTTCAAAGAATTCTTCTGAGTTGGCCTTCTCCATGTGAAACATTTCCAATGCAGTCACCTCAAAACCAGCCTCACAGATGGCTGTCATGATCTTACCTGCTTTACCTACATGTACATAGTGAAAAATAACACATTACAACACATACATAGAATCTGCATACCGTATTTCATTGGTCAAATGCACATCACATGACCTACAATATCTTTACCATTAAGTATGCGCTTCTCTACAATGCTATTTTGATCTAATCAACATGAATATCGCAAGTCCGATCACAGGACATTGCATGTGTGATCACGGTTACTCCCTTCACTTGTATAGAAAATAATCAATGGATATTATAAAGTTTTATACCAATATTCATCTTTATGATGTACAGGGAGGTTCAGAAAATAGATTGTTAAAATGCTAATAAGCAGTAATGTAATAGTAAATCTTGCTTGTAACAAGCGTTATAACACGCATCTTGATAACTAGGCACGCTTTGGATTGTGAGCTAAGGCACTGAATCCCTGAAAGTTTCCTGTAAAATTGTATTGAAACTGTCTTTTTATCCTTGATAATGATGACATCTTAGAGTTGCATAAAACATGTTTTACATTCATGAAATGTTTCTGAGATAATTAGAACTCTGGATTCATGCTCTAAACTTTAGTTGACATATTTCCATGTGGGGCAATGATTTCTGACCCCCTGTTCGGACTACCTAAATTCATCGTATAGCTATACAAAAATCGTACAGCTGTAAGAAGATAAGTAACTAAATTTTCATGGTCTGAACATTGTACATGGAAAAATTATTAGACCAAGCATGGTTACTGATAGTGTTATTTGTGTGGTAAGAAGGAAATAAAATTACAGGTACATAAAAGCAAGGTATAATTGCTGGAATTTGGTATTCATTCAATGAAATACAAAGACAAATCATTTTTATAATTTTGTATGCATATTATGGTACCCTTATTACAGAAGCTTGGTCTAATAATTTTTTCCAGGGCTGTATAATGATACGTCATAAAGTGAAACGCATGTTTAAGCATCGTTTTGAATGAAAACTCGATAAAGAATCAGCATCCACTTGTAGTCGGAACATACTATCATACGAGAATCGTATATAACTGGCCTGGGTGGTGTTTCATAAAGCTGTTTGTAAAGTTACAAATGAATTTACGAACGACTGGATCATGTTCTTGGGTGCTATACTAATCAGATTCTCAATCATTTAGCACAAGAACATATCACCAGTCGTGCGTAAAGTCATTCGTAACTTACAAACAGCTTTATGAAACACCCCACTGGACTTATGGTGTGTGTGCTGACGTGACCAATCAGCTGTAATTTTGTATGCTCCATAGCTGTCCATGACGTAACCCGATACAGAACAAATGGTGTCACCTTATACAAAGTTTCTCTGTGCAATGTTTCTTTATACGGTGTTATAGTCCAGTCTGTATGCTCCTTCTGCTATACAATGATTCTTTATACGAGTCTCGTATAACTTTCTTTTGTAGTCTGAACAGGCCATTAGGTATGTTGCCATATACCTACATGTACAATCAGAGAATGCAGCTGTATATATAATGGTATATTTATTGAAAATCTGTATGGCAGCTAGTAGGCTGAATTGTACAAATTTTTACAAGTAAGAAGGAAATGCATTCAAGAAGAACAAACATAAATTACAACAACATAATCATGAGAATAAATATGCATAGAACATTAATAACAAGATGAATGCGACTGCGTCTCCTATATGCCTCCGCCTAAATTCAGTTGATGGCTCAAACTGTTCTAGAAATATTTGATAACGAGTCTAAAAACCAGTAATTTCATGTAATTTCATGTAAATTGACCTCTGTGACCTCTGACCTTTGACCTACTTACACCAAAATCTAATCAGTTCATCTTTCTATGGGGATGCATACTGGTACCAAGTTTGAAGTTCTCACCTCAGATAGTTCTTGAGATATCGCGGTAACGGTACTAAAAACCAAAAATTCCATGTAATTTCATGTAAATTGACCTCTGTGACCTCTGACCTTTGACCTACTTACCCCAAAATCTAATCAGCTCATCTTCGTATGGGGATACATACTGGTACCAAGTTTGAAGTTCTCACCTCAAACAGTTCTTGAGATATCGCGGTAACGGTGCTAAAAACCAAGAATTCCATGTAATTTCATGTAAATTGACCTCTGTGACCTCTGACCTTTGACCTCCTTACCCCAAAATCTAATCAGTTCATCTTCGTATAGGGAAACATACTAGTACCAAGTTTGAAGTTCTTACCTCAAACAGTTCTTGAGATATCGCGGTAACGGTGCTAAAAACCTCCTTACCCCAAAATCTAATCAGTTCATCTTCGTATATAGGGAAACATACTAGTACCAAGTTTGAAGTTCTTACCTCAAACAGTTCTTGAGATATCGCGGTAACGGTGCTAAAAACCAAGAATTTCATGTAATTTCATGTAAATTGACCTCTGTGACCTCTGACCTACTTACCCCAAAATCTAATCAGCTCATCTTCGTATGGGGATACATACTAGTACCAAGTTTGAAGTTCTTACCTCGAACAGTTCTTGAGATATCGCGGTAACGGTGCTAAAAACCAAGAATTTCATGTAATTTCATGTAAATTGACCTCTGTGACCTCTGACCTTTGACCTACTTACACCAAAATCTAATCAGTTCTTCTTCGTATGGGGATACATACTAGTACCAAGTTTGAGGTTCCTACCTCAAATGATTCTTCAGATATCACGGTAACGAGAAGTGGGACGGACGGACGGACGGACGGACGGACGGACAACCCGAAAACATAATGCCTCCGGCACCCACCTTCGGTGGGCGGAGGCATAATAAAGCAAATTGACAATGGTACAGGCGACTACAGTTAGGTGACGATATATTTCACCTCTGCTTATATCAAGTTCGTCCAGAGAAGAAGGATTGAACGAAGGAGAAGAAGAAGAGGAAGAAGGAAGAGGAGGAGAATAAGAAGGAGGAGGAGGAAGAAGAAGAAGAGGAGGAGGAACATAAGGAGAGGAGGAGGAGAAAGAGGATGGTGAAGAAGAAATAGAAAGTGGAAGGGTCAGAAAGAAGCTTTACAGAGTCAGATGAAATAGGCAATAGATAATAGACCTGAGAATGGAAGAACAAAGACCAAGGAAAAGGCGGACGAAAAGAAGATTGTGAGCGTATATGATATGATATGATTACATACCTTCTTTGATGGCTGTTGGTTTAATGATACAGCATGTACAGTTTTGTAGTGTAGCTGTATTAGGCATCCTTGCTGATGGTCCAAAGAAGAAGTTTGTTTCTCTGTTTGCTGACCCTACAGAGTCTGAACCATGACAGGCATTCCTTGTGTTGTCTAAATATAATAAAAATACAACAAATAGTGTTTAGAAAGATACACTAATTTCTATTCATACTTATATAGTTAACACAGCATTCTATTCAATACATGTCAACTCAAATTTGAGGGAACATTTCAGTAAAAATGCACAATATGTGTTCACAATATACACAAGAACTATAACCTCATGTATACTGGTTAAAAAGAAAAAAGACTAGAAATCTTTCAATGACAATACAATGTATTATCAAAATAACACCATGAACATTTTAGTATCTATAAATTTTCATTTAAAAGATAAAATTGATAGAAAAGTTATGCAATTTTGATTGCGAAAGAAACTGTCAAGAAGTTATGCACTTATCAATTGTAAGACGCACCCCTCGACCCCCGGGAATGGTGCGTCACTTGTCAGATGTGAGTCGGATTTTCCTATACCATGACGCACCTGTGTGTCTCGACTATGACGGACCTTTTCTTACAATGACTGTGCCTGGACGAAAAAATATGACGCACCAGTTCTAGACTTTGACTTACCATTGTGACGCACCCCGTCATGGTAAAGCTCCGCGCGCACGTGGCACGCTATGCATCGGCGCGGCGCTAGTATACTTTCGCACCGGGCGCCCAAAATCGAGTTTGACGACATCAAATGAAACGGAAATCCCCAAATAATCGTTAAACCTGTTTCAAAACCTCTCTCGAGCTATCTTCCGTCTAGGTTCTTTAGAAAAGCGAAGAAATAAGGTACTTTTCGTCACTTTGCAACCCCGGTCGTTCAAGCACTGGACTATGTTCAGTTTCTGCTCGCAATGATCGTGATTGGTAGCATTGGTGCTGTGCTGGATTGAGACATGAATATTCATGAAGTGACGTCATAAGATTATCGGCGATGACATATGAAAATGTGCAGAAGTCACACAGTGCAATCGCTGACATTCTTGTGACGTCAACACATGAATATTCATGTCTCAATCCAGCCTAGCACAAATGCTACCGATCGCGATCATCGCGGCAAGAACCGAACCAGCCAACGCAGTGCAGTGCTGGAACGAACGGGGTAAAAATAAACAAAGTAACGAAAAATACCTTATTTCTTCCCTTTTTTGAGAACCCAGACAGAAGACAGCATGAGAGAGGATTTGAGATCAATTATTATTATTTGGGGGTTTCCATTTTATTTGATGTCATCAAACTCGATTTTGGGCGCCCGGTGCGAAAGTATAGATTCCATGTCAATATATTTTTTTTTATATTCAAGGAGTTTGCATGTTTAAAAGCCCGGTACGCGGTGAGTATTGCGCGGACAGACCCGTTTGTAAACATAGCGAGGCATTATGACGCACCCATGTAAAATGACCGACTATGACGCACCCCATTCTCCATGCTGTGACTGACCAAATGCTTCCATGACCATACCCTGCGTCATTCATTTGTTGGTAAATTACCCAACCATGACGCACCTTTCCCGGGGGTCGAGGGGTGCGTCTTACAATTGATAGGTGCATTATTGGGGTAGGTTAAACAATATAACAATTATGTATAGTGTATTATTAAAATGACAACAAATCGACTCATAACATGCTGAAAAATCACATTACACAGATATCAGTATGTGGTACCAAAAGTGAGTCTAAAGTTCTATTTCCAGTACTATTTTCAATAAAGGACATTTCAAGAGCAGTCCTTTCCCGTGACATTGAAACTTTTAGATATTCTTCCAAATAGAAATGAGATAAACGAGAAAGCTCATAGGCTTACTACCATTTCTTTAACCTTCTCTTTAACCCTTTCAAGACAATATACTGTATTTTGTGTTTTTGGCTCAATAACTTTTGATTCACCGCTGTAAAAAATATACCAGATGCATGAGCAAAAATTTCTGCACACACTCTGTCCATTTTGGTTGCACGACCAAATTGCATTTGAGGCAAGAAATTTTTAAAAAGGAAAATAAGCTTTAAAATTCTTAAATTGGCAACACAATAAGCATTTCAATATTGTTTTTTCCATCAAAATCTGCCATTTTTTCAACTTTTCGGCAAAGCTCCTAACCATGTATATTGCTTTCAAAGACATTTCATGATTAGAACCATGTAACACTAAAAGAAAAATATTGCTGTTGCCAATTTGAAGAACAAAATGTGATCAATTTAGCCTTTAAATGATTTTTGTCACGAAAGGGTTAATAAAAGGTTTATTAAAGTGTGTTGTCATTTATTAACCCTTTCGTGACAAAAATCATTTAAGGGCTAAATTGAGCACATTTTGTTCTTCAAATTGGCAACAGTAATATTTTTCTTTTAGTGTTACATGGTTCTAATATGGGATACTAAAGAGTAGTAAGACTGTTACTTGCCTGTACCAAACCTAGCCCTGATGCTATTAGGAGCTTCACTGCGTGCTGTGCTGCTGTCTGTAGGTCCCAACAGACGACGCCATTCTCCAATACCATTATTAGCCATTAACTCCAGACCTACGATTGGACCGCTGCTCATAAAACGCACCAGTTTGCTAAGATAGAAAACGGAAATCTAAAGTGAACTCTCAACCAATTACAGAATATCATCTGCATATGATGAGCTAAATAATTGTATATTCAATTCTGAGACCTTGGTATGCCTATTCTACAGAGAGAGCATTTGACATTTAAAGGGGTACTCCGGCCTAAAAATAATATTAATTGAATGAATAGAGTAAAATTAAACAAGCAAAACACTGAAAATTTCATCGAAATCCGATAAAAAATAAGAAAGTTATTGAATTTTTAAGTTTTGCATTATTTTGGGAAACAGTTCTATGCATGTCATCATGAATATGTAATGAGTGAGCTGATGATGTCACGTCCCCACTTACCTTTTTTAACTATATTACATGAAATCTTCATTATTTCATTTTTTTCATACATGTCTATAAAAAATATCTCCCTTGTAACAAAATAAGTTACAGCAATGATAAACTTACACATTAAATAATGAGTCAGTCCTTTTAGTTATAAGCTTGGAGCAGAAAATTTGAATAATTGCAATTTCATATAATAAAATACAAAAGAAAAAGTGGGGATATGACATCATCAGCTCACTCACTGCATATTCATGATGACGTGCATATCACTGTTTTACCAAAATAATGCAAAACTTAAAAATTCAATAACTTCATTATTTTTCATCCGATTTCGATGAAATTTTCAGTGATTTGTTTGTTTAATTTTACTCTATTTATTCAATTCATATTAATTTCAGACCGGAGTACTCCTTTAACTATGTTTGACCACATTATAATAATTTTGTGCATACATGATGGTAAAGGTGTACAGCCTTCAGAGTTCAGATTGAAGGACATCTACATTAAAGCCTGATGGCACATCACTTGCCAAATGTCTAATAAAAAAGGCAAGCCAGAGAATATTTTGTGTTATTTGAGGATACAGACTTACTCATAGAATGGTTTGCCCACATGCTCTGCGTAGAACTCTTCAGCTGCACCTCTGGGTAATCGAGTCATCTTAGCATTGACAACCAGAAATCCTGCTTCATATATCATGTCAAATATGGAACCTACGCACATTCAACAAGGAAAAGTAAAATGAGTAATGTACTTCATAAGTGAGGGATTGAAAATCTTTGTCATATTAACAACAAGTTGTAATATCTTTTTCTTAAGCATTGCTGGTAGGTTCATCTCATACATATCATAACGATACCACACCTGGGGCCCATAACATAATCAATCTTACGATCAATTGTAACTCTTCAGTACATGGTTTGCCATAGACTTACGATTGATATCAATCGTAAGATCGATTATACCTCTTTATGTTACAGGCCCCAGATCAAAACATGAATAATTTTGCAAATTAGTGTCATTTAAATAAGCCAGCAAAATTACTCAAGCATTTCTTCAATGCATTTTAAAGGAATAAAGTGACTTAGAATCAAAGAAATTGGGAAATTCCAGTGTGCATTTTTATGAAACTGTACTTTGACCATGCTTAAATAGAGTAAAATCTGCAATGCAATATCCATTTTTTTTTAAATTCTAAAATCATAAATATATGCATACATACCAAATTTAGAAATAGCATCTGGTTTGATCAGACCCAAAGTCCTGAAATGAGTAAATATGAGTAAAAAGTAAAAATACCTTTGTGGGGAGGGGTCTTCATACAACAATGTATTTGATGGGTTGGCGAAGGGTAAGCTATAAATCTGTTCATAAAGAAATATTTACATGATTATATTTGAACAAGACTGGCAGAAAGAAAATCTAATACTACCAAACCTTGCTATTAACTGGATGCCAGAGACCAACTGGTATATTAAAAGGAAATACAACATCCCATCCTACAATGTGGGAAAAACAAGACAAAAAAAAATGGAAATAATGAAATTGTGATTTGCATGGTTCCTAAAAGACAATCTATGTCACCATCATTAATTCAAGCTTCCAAGAGTGTCACTACTTTTCATTTCCGTATTAAAGCCAGGCCATAAACAATATGAAAATTAAAAAAATCAAATCACATAAAAACCATAAGAGCTGCCAATTTATTTGTGATAGTGAACACCGACCCAGAAACATAAACCAACAAAGTGTGTACTCACAAAAGGTCTAGGAAATGCATTTAAAAAGAAGTAGATTTATGTAACACTGATGAACATATGTTCTAAAATATATAATTTTGTTGACTCACTTCTCTTTGACTGTCGTAAGGGCTCTCCTTGTGAAATCATCAGAATAATCTACAAGGTTCAGCTGACGAGAGTGGATATTCACTGTGCTTCCAACATAAAGATCTGACATATGAACTGTGTTACAAGCAGATCTCTTCAGGAACATACGTCTGTTCTTCAGGTCATACTGATAGAAGAAAGGGGGAAAAAAGAAAAACAGAAATTATTTGGAATTCACTGATAACCTTTTTTTTTAAACAGCAGTATTACAATCATACTAATAATTTGCTTGTATATAGCGCATATCACTAACATAAAGAAATCACATACATGTAATCATTCATAATATTTCTTCAAAGTGCCTTGAGACAAAAATTACTGAAACAATAATTTGACTCGCAGAGGTGTTAAAAACAGCACTAGATTGTTATAGAGACTATCACTTTTTTTTTTAATTGCTTCTTACTTGACAGCTGCATTATAACAAACGATTATTGCACAATGGCATTGATTGAGATAAATGTAAAAGGATTCACAAATAGCAGCTACATATGAATTTTAAAAATCATGCACATGATCTCAAACACAGGGAGTTAAAGCTAAATTCTTTCTTAAGAAAAGTCTCCCATGAAGCCTTGTAACATTTATAGCAATTGTCCTACTTTGGACCATGAACTCTAAGGAGCCAGAATTAAGAAACAGAGATATAAACCATGATTTAGACAATGGGTTAAGATAGACTTCTTTTGTAAAAAAAAAAATGTGTCTATCACACGGACCAGAAATGGACTGCTGTGTAGTTGCTGCTTGGATAATAGATGTTACAGGTTCTAATACCTCTTGGTTCAAAGATTTTCTCTGACAGTCTATTTATCATTCATAGATTGTGCACATGATTTTAAACACTGGGAGCTGAAGCTAAATTATTTTCTAAATCTGTCCTATAAAGCTTCCTAACATTTATAAATTACACCTAATTACAACTTACCATTTCAACAGTGTTATCCTTGGGATAGAAGAGGAACTGATATCGTCTAGTGAGTGCTGCATTTGGATCATACCATTCACAGATGAAAGAATAACGCCCATCTTGCGCTGAACTTGCCTGCAAAAAAGAAGGTATAAAGCCATACAAGCAGTTTACTAATGAACAACACTTTTAAACATAAATCTGGGTCCTGTTCCATAAAGCTTGTTATCAATATCAAATGGAACATTTCTATGACAAATTTGCTAACAGCCAATCAAATGTAAGGATTTCAGTACCTTGCATCTAATATTGTTACTTGTTACTGATAGCAAATTTTATGAAACAGGGCCCAGATATAGTCTACATAGAACTAGATCTAAAATCTACATCAAAAGCTGTAAACATGAACATTCATGGCAGCGAATCGAAGGAGGGACAAAGAACCTCCCTCAAACAAAAGGATGGCGTAGAGATTGCCGCCAGTGGCCCGGACTATTGTCAACACTAGGAGCAGCATCACCAAAACAATGTGTGTAGATTAAAGTATAATGCATCTCTATAGAAAATTTGAAAGAAATCTGTCAAGAAATGTGACCTCAGAGCGCACACAAGATATCCACTAAAATATGACTTTTGACTGTATAAAAGACGGAACACTGGGGGCAGCATCACCAAAAACTGTAGAGGTCTAGCTATGATGGACCTCCATACAAAATCTGAAAGAAATCAGTCAACAAATATGTCCTCCAAAATGCATGCAACCAAAATATGACATTTGACCATATAAAATGCGGAACACTGGGGGCAGCATCACCAAAATCTATAGGTTTTTAGATTACACCAAGAGACACCTTCATGCAAAAATTTGAATGAAATCTGTCAAGAAATGTGGCCTACAGAGTGCACTCACACCATTCTCCAAAGTATGACCTTTGACCCTATAAAAGACGGGACACTGGTGGCAGCATCACCAAAAACTATAGGTTTTTAGATTACACCAAGAGACACCTTCATGCAAAATTTGAAAGAAATCTATCCAGAAATGCAGAAGAGTGCACGAAATGGACATATGACCTTTCACCCTATAAAGGACGGAACAATGAGGGCAGCATCACCCAAAATTAAAGATGTGTAGATTATTTTAAGATACATCTCCATACAAAATTTGAAAGAAATCTATCCAGAAATGTGGCCATTCCATGAATGTGTGCACACAAGACATGTATCAAAATATGACCTTTGACCCTATAAAAGATGGAACACTGGAGGCAGCATCACCAAAATCTACAGGTTTCTAGATTATACCAAGAAACACCCTCATGCAAAATTTGTGTCTTTACTATGGGGCTACCTTCATCTTCGCCTGCCTTGGTGACAAAATAGCCTCGCCAATTATGCAATGCACTTTGCCACTATCGTTGGACAGGGGTCGGGCAAAATTTGGCACTGCGCGGTGACTAAGTTTCAAGAGTTGAATTCCACGCTATGCATCGTACTGTTTTTAAATTTTAGCCTTATATTTCATGTTTTGTATAATTTTACTTCTTGAAATTTTCAACATTACTCTTTGCTAATCATTTTACATAATGATATCAGACTGCAGGTTGTATGCAAATGAGCAAAAAGGGCTGATTTTATTTCCAGTGCCTGAGCTGAAATGGCACACTTTCCTTGCATCCAGTAATCCACCCTTTATTATTATTACCGACAATCAGGATGATGCATTACATGTATGTATCCACAATGACATAAAACAAGAAATTATTGATGTTTTACTATAAAATTTAGCTTGCGTGCGACTGCGCGCGATGTCTGCGACGTATAGTTTCAATTATGGTTGTATCGCACGCCGTTGCACGCAGCCGCCATTTTAAATCTGCGTGACAAGAGGAGGCATGGATACACAAACACTGGTGAGTTCTCTGAAATTTATAATGCTCTTTTTTAGAATTTTTTTTTTTTTAAATATGTACGATCAAAAACAAATAATCATTCCAAAACAAAAGCCTTTTGAAAAGGAGGAGACAGTGTGGTGAACGACCTTTCAGTCGCGGGAGTTATCAGAAAGTGTTAATCAATGTTAATTCACTTCACTCAGGCAGGGCATTTTCCATGTCCTGCTAACCCGTGCGCAATTAGATTGCCGGATAAACACACCTGGCTTCGTGATGTAAAAGGCGTAGGGTGCGCGCGCCGGTATTCGGTCACTTAAAAAGAAATCGCCGCTGATATGAATACCTATCTCTTTTAATTGACAATCTACCATCAAAAGAACCGCAAAATTGTCCTTTAAATAATTATCAAAATAATTTAAAACATGGAAACTTACCCCAAAAAATATCGCCGACAGAAGAAGGAGAAGTTTTCCGCCCAGTATTCGGTCGGCGCCGCCCACAATTCGGTCACGCGATAGTGCACTGCATCTCGGGAGAGTTATATAACCATTTTTGTCACATTTCTGCGTTTTTAGGCATTTTCTGTGGCTTCTATATATTCATACTTAAATTTATGAGAATTTTTATCCATTAAAATCCACAAATCGAAGCTCTAGGGTCAGAAATAATGCACAAAATGTATTTCTAAAAAGAGCAAAGCGCGTCAGCAAAGCGCAAAGCGCATCGGCGAAGCGCAAAGCGACAAGTTGCACACAAAGCGCGTTGGCGCAAGGCACTCAATGTTGCCTGACCGAACACTGGAAGAGCGCCATCTCACTGGCAGGGTGAGGTATATATGCTCTTGCTCATCGTTGAGATCGCCATTTGCAAATTCGCTGCGATAGAAGGAAGACCCGGAAGCTCCTCTTCACACACATACTAAATTCATTGCACCTGCACACATAGTTATTTCACCATAGGCGTCTACATATGGCTATGCGTGTTAACTCACGCGCTAACGGAACCCGGAAGTGCGGAAACTTGGGAAACACTGACCAGTTTCGAGGGTATTTGGAGATCTTTTCCAGGGCGTCCGACCTGAATTGCTTTCAACATTAGAGGTACCTTGTTCATGTGTCTGTTATGTACAGGTTTCGAGCCTCAAAAATTATTCATGAGTTCTTCACAGCTGTTGCAAGAGTAGACAGCTGAAAACCGTCTGTTTCGGAGGAGTCTTTAACATTTTCTTATTTTTACCTTCTCCTCCTACACAGACGGCTACCCAACCTTCGCGGTAGATAAGGGGATCTTACAATACATGGCCTATGAGCATATCCCCCCAAAAGGGGGGATCTGATTTTCCATCCCTATAAGCCATCCCCTTTCTCTAAAATTTCACATAGATGGTGCTAGGGTTCTCATATTTCAATACATCACAAAAAAAACCCCAAAATATACAGATAATTAACAAAATTTGGGACTTACTCTGGTTTGAACTCCCTTCGCACTGACTGACTGAGTATTCGCTGCGTTTTACTACACAATCTCTATACGCTTCCGACTAGGCCTACTTCCGGGTCATGTGATTATAACCAAGAATGGCTGTCAGCGACTCGCTACTGACGTGCAACTTCCATGCTTCAAATGATCAGATTCGTGTACCAGACGAGGAATTTGGGGTAAGAAATTTATTCAAGCATATTATATTACCGTTGTTCTCATTCTGAGTTGTTTATTTTTATAAAATAATGTATTTATTGGAAAATGAAAATTCGTCCTTAGTCCCTGGTACAGAGTGAGAGACCGAGTTCAGTCTATGTAAGGAGGTGTAGTGAAGCAAGACGTAGTCCAGTGGAACACCCGACGAACAGAGACTGAAGCTTTCGGTCTATTGAAAGAGCTGCGTGACCGAATTCTGGAACATGACCGAATACCGGGCCGCGCACCCTAGAGCCATTTTTAATTTTTTTTTTTACACTCACGAAGCTGGTAGCTGGTCCCGGCTAGCCCGGATCCGCACAGAGGGGTAGACAATGGTAGAGCCTAGAGTAGAGTAGAGGCGAGAACATCGCCACAACACTCAGTCAACAGGCACAGCCAAGCTGGCGCCGCGGCGGGGCCCTGCTCGCGCTCCCTCAAATACCGTACAGTAGGCAGTGGTAGGGACGGGCATAGTCAAAGCCAAAGGCAAAGCCAGGGTCTCACTTACATGTAGTTTTGTGATGATGAATGAAAAATATGAGGTCATGATTAAAGATAAATATCACAAGAAAATGGATTTGAGTAGGTTTAATAGACGCTCACCATTCTGACGTTTCCTTCCAAGCAGATTCTAGCTGAAATTCTCCTTTATAGAACTCTAAAATTCGATATTTTCCAACCTCATAAGGCTGGATGTCTGCTACGAATTGGTTTGAGGTTGTCAAGCAACAGCATAGGAAGATCATCGAAAGTGAAGAAAGATTCAGTAATTATTTTACTCATATATATTCTTTTGATTCTTTGAATTGGTTAGTAAATTACTTTAAAAAATTAAATTAATTATAAGAAGTTTGAAAATTGCATTTTTAAAATACAGGGAGAAATTATATCAAAATTATATTTAATGATTCTAAACTGATTGGCAACGTGAGTAAAGGACGCGCGGGCGCCCTCAACGGCGTAGTACGTATTACTCGCGATAGGATGTCGACCGTACCCCCCAAAAATATTGAAAAGGAACCTTATAATTGAACTGAAATTTCATTAACGAGATCTATAGACCTAACATATTCTATTGAACTGAAATTTCATTAACGATATCCACAGACCTAACATATTCTATTGAAAGATTTCAGTGATCTACATGTCCACGACAAAGACGAGTACGATGTCTCAAGCAACGAATCAGGAAGTTGGTAGCGGCAATAACACGGGCGCTGGGCCGGCGGGAGCGGCGCCGGGGACCGCTACGAATGCAAAAGCGGAGCAGAGACTATTCTCGTTGAAGAAATGGAACATTGTCGCGATGTGGAGTTGGGATGTAGAATGCGATACTTGTGCAATATGCAGGGTTCAAGTCATGGGTATGTTGATCTAAATCTATATTTATTCATTATTAGAGGGGGGGGGGGGGGCCGGGCCCGCTGCCCCCCCCCCCCCCCCGGATCCGCGCCTGGACATGCTGGAGGCAACTGCAGGTAGCATCTGTCATGTCTGTGCTTCAAGTTGATCTTTGATGGCCTTCTTAATGGTGAACTTCCAAGCTTTATATTGCATTGGGTTAATTAGTAGGTCTTCCAACAAAGGAAGCCCATAGTGGCCATACTTTTGATTGAAGAATACACCTGAGGCTGAGGTTGAGGGTCTGAATTGTTTGGGTATTCTTTGCTTGGTTTGTAAGGCAAGAAGGAATGTCCCACTCCCATATTCAAATCTGACATGCTCCAAGCAGAGAAGCTGACCTAACAGCAATAGCTTTTCATAATGTATTCTTGTGCTGATGTGAAGAAGACCAGTTAAGAAATAAGAGGAAGACACATTCATTAGCAGCAGAGGTTGGTACTCCAAGGACTCTTTTGAAAAGATGGTTCTGTGCTTTGTCCAACTTATCCTCCGTCCATGGCTTTTGTGAGGTGAAGGATTGCAGTTCTGTAGAGCATTCTTGGGATACAATACGTGTCCCAAAGGTGGGCAGAAAGGGTTGGAATCAATCCTAGAGTGTGTGCTCCGGTACCATGTAGGGCATAGAAGGTGTTGAGACCTTTTGAGATGATCTGATCCGAGGTGTCTTGACGTGTTCCAGACTTTGGAATGCCAAGATGGTCATGGCAGTCCTTACGAAAAATTGTGGAATCACCCATCTGCCATTCTGTCTGGACATCACTCTTCTTAGGGTTCATGACCACCACAGCGCTTTTAGTTGGGTTGATCTTGTACCTCCAATTCCGAGAATAGGTCAGGGTGGCATTTATCATTACCCGGAGCTCCATGGCAGTGTTACTGAGAAGAGCCACATCATCAGCGAGGACAAGGACACCAGCATAACAGCCATTGATGTGGCAACCAAGATTCTTGTCTCGGAGGGTCTTTATGAGACCGTCAATGAAAAGGGTGTAAAGAGTTGGGGAGAGCACCCCACCCTGTCTAACACCCTGTTGGATACGGATGGGAGGTGAGACATTGCCATCCCAGTACACAAGACTCTCCATACCTTCGTACAGGCTCTCAATTGTCCGAGAAAGGTACTGGTCGGGCTCAGCTGCTTTCAGTTTGTTGAGTAAGCCTTGGTGCCAAACTTTGTCAAAGGCCTTTTCAGAATCTAGGAATGCTACGTAGGTTGGCCTCTTCTCAGCATGTTGGATTTCTATGATTAACTGGAGACATAGAGCTGTAAGTTGGCAGGAGAACCCTTTCCTGAAACCAATTTGAAGTTGGTCAGGTATATCTTTGATGGATAACTGGCGCTCAAGGTGTGGCTTGAGGCATGACTGCAGTAGCTTGGAAATGGTGGAAGTGAGGGTACTAGTAGTAACAAATGGGCTTCTAACCTCAGTGAGGCCAAATTTTGGCTGAGGGCAAACTGCCTTTTTGTAGGTGTTTCTTTTGTCCTTTTGTAAGCTACATTGTAAGTCTCCAATATGGGAGACAGTCTCCCAAATCGGAAACAGTCTCCAATATCGGCCGTGGGGCAACTTCTGACATGCTGACACGTAACTATTGCATTATTAAAAGCAAAAGGTCATGAGCATTAAAATACCTGTAACTTAAAAAATAAACATGTGCTTATTTGATGCGAAAGTATAAAAATTAGGTAGGTATTTAGTTACCATCTATTTTCACATTTTGAATAGTCACGTATGAAAAACAGAATAACGTGTAGAGCAGTCAAAATCTGAAATTTTCATTAATAGCATGCACGTATGCTAACGGCTTTCTGCTAGCTGCACGATTAATTCAGTTTGATAAATAACTTGGGCTGCCTTTTAAGATAGATCTATTGTGACTAAATGTTTGTGTTTTCTTTGTTTCTTTGTTTATCAGATGCCTGCCTGAGATGCCAAACAGAGAACAAACAAGAAGAGTGTGTTGGTATGTAATCTCATTGTCTTACCTCTTTTGAATATTTAGCAAACCCACTCATCTACTATCCAAAAATTAACGGCATCCAGTTTAAATTCCCTCACGGAATATTTAGGAGGATTGTAATCCAAGATCCACGAATAATGTAAAGTAATCTTGATTTGTTCTTGTAAGGAAATTGTGTCAAGAGAAAATATCTAAACTTCATTCTGAAACATTTATCATGAAGCAGATGTGGAGTGGGGACTTAAACTTACCAAAAGAAATTTACTGGTCAAGTTGTTTTTAATCTTATAAAAAAATGCCAACACAGATATGCACACACACCCTACATGAATACAAGCATGTGTATGTAACTTGGGTAGATTTAAACTCAATCAGTCCAATTTGTTTAGCTATTCAACATATGAAATTCACCAAAACTCTTTTGTAAGATAGTTGCCAACACAGATAGGCACCTACAGGAATAATCCATGTAAACTTGGATTGATTAGGTTCAATTAATAAAATTTCTTCAGCTTTCTACAATTATCCTAAAAATTTTCAGCCATTGTAAATTTATTAGTTTTACTAGGCAGATATCAAATGTCTTTAAAAATGAATTATGTAAAGCTATTATGTATTAAATCCAACAAAAAAATTCTGTGAATTAATAGTTAAGGAATGTGATTTTTTGGGTAAAATATATAAACCTGTGAGCATCTTTTTTTCTATGAAGTGCATATGGATGCATTGCCTAGTCTACTCATAAGTTGCTTTTTGAGCAAAACATCGTTGGTTATTGGCCCCCTCTGAGAAATTCATTTAAATGTTTTGTTGGATTAATTTTTGTCCCCAACTAACTGTTTTTTTTTTAAATTAAACTCTGTTATACTGTTTTTTTAGTCTCTTTATTACTCTGTATACATGTATGTACATAAGTGAATGAAGAATGCTGCTAAACTAAGCCAACAACAGAGATATACACATTTTAATCATGTACACACTGTAGCATTGCAAATGCAAGTACATAATAGTTATTTATGTTATGTACTGAGAAGTGCAATGTCGCCCTCTACATTTTCTAAAGTAGTAGGGTATTGTCATGAAAAATTGAAGTTGCAGACTGGCATTGATTTTTATGCCTCCGCCCACCGAAGGTGGGTGCCGGAGGCATTATGTTTTCGGGTTGTCCGTCCGTCCGTGCGTCCGTGCGTCCGTCCGTGCGTGCGTCCGTGCGTCCGTCCGTGTGTCCGTCCGTCCCACTTCTCGTTACCGCGATATCTGAAGAATCATTTGAGGTAGGAACCTCAAACTTGGTACTAGTATGTATACCCATACGAAGATGAACTGATTAGATTTTGGGGTAAGTAGGTCAAAGGTCAGAGGTCACAGAGGTCAATTTACATGAAATTACATAAGAATTCTTGGTTTTTAGCACCGTTACCACGATATCTCAAGAACTATCTGAGGTGAGAACTTCAAACTTGGTACCAGTATGTATCCCCATAGAAAGATGAACTGATTAGATTTTGGGGTAAGTAGGTCAAAGGTCAGAGGTCACAGAGGTCAATTTACATGAAATTACATGGAATTACTGGTTTTTAGCACCATTACCGCGATATCTCAAGAACTATCTGAGGTGAGAACTTCAAACTTGGTACCAGTATGTATCCCCATACGAAGATGAACTGATTAGATTTTGGGGTAAGTAGGTCAAAGGTCAGAGGTCACAGAGGTCAATTTACATGAAATTACATAAGAATTCTTGGTTTTTAGCACCGTTACCACGATATCTCAAGAACTATCTGAGGTGAGAACTTCAAACTTGGTACCAGTATGTATCCCCATAGAAAGATGAACTGATTAGATTTTGGGGTAAGTAGGTCAAACGTCAGAGGTCACAGAGGTCAATTTACATGAAATTACATGGAATTAGTGGTTTTTACCACCGTTACCGCGATATCTCAAGAACTATCTGAGGTGAGAACTTCAAACTTGGTATCAGTATGTATCCCCATAGAAAGATGAACTGATTAGATTTTGGGGTAAGTAGGTCAAAGGTCAGAGGTCACAGAGGTCAATTTACATGAAATTACATAAGAATTCTTGGTTTTTAGCACCGTTACCACGATATCTCAAGAACTATCTGAGGTGAGAACTTCAAACTTGGTACCAGTATGTATCCCCATAGAAAGATGAACTGATTAGATTTTGGGGTAAGTAGGTCAAACGTCAGAGGTCACAGAGGTCAATTTACATGAAATTACATGGAATTAGTGGTTTTTACCACCGTTACCGCGATATCTCAAGAACTATCTGAGGTGAGAACTTCAAACTTGGTATCAGTATGTATCCCCATAGAAAGATGAACTGATTAGATTTTGGGGTAAGTAGGTCAAAGGTCAGAGGTCACAGAGGTCAATTTACCTGAAATTACATAAAAATTCTTGGTTTTTAGCACCGTTACCACGATATCTCGAACTGTTTGAGGTAAGAACTTCAAACTTGGTACTAGTATGTTACCGTATACGAAGATGAACTGATTAGATTTTGGGGTAGGTAGGTCAAAGTTCAAAGGTCACAGAGGTCAATTTACATGAAATTACATGGAATTAGTGGTTTTTACCACCGTTACCGCGATATCTCAAGAACTATCTGAGGTGAGAACTTCAAACTTGGTACCAGTATGCATACCCATAGAAAGATGAACTGATTAGATTTTTGGGTAAGTAGGTCAAAGGTCAGAGGTCACAGAAGTCAATTTACATAAAATTACATGAAATTAATGGTTTTTAGCCTTGTTATCAAATATTTCTAGTTTTATATGAAAATGAAATGAAATAAATTTTTCTGTCTCCTGTGCATTTTAAGTGAAAAGATATGTCATTTTGTTGGACCAGTCCTTTTTAGAGTGTACATGTATGCCATACATTTCCAATCTGGTGATGGCGGAGGCATAAATTCCGACCGCGCGCGGTCGAATATTCATCTAATTTTTCTTCCATGTCCTTTCTTTTCTTTGTTTATCTCTAAGTATTTTTCTTTTCATTTTTATTCTTCCTTACTGTCTTTCTTTATCTACTGTTTATTTAAAGCCTCTAACATTTCAATTTCTTTCATCTTTTCGTACCCTTCATGTTGTATTTCTATTTTTTATCATTAATTCCTTATTTATTTTAATATTTATTTGCTTACGGTTTCTTTACAATTAATGCATCATCTCTATTTTGTTTGATACAGTTGTATGGGGTGAGTGCAATCATTCCTTCCATAACTGCTGCATGTCTCTCTGGGTGAAGCAGAACAACCGCTGCCCTCTATGTCAGCAAGAGTGGATGGTTCAGCGCATCGGAAAGTGATACAATTATACCAATCCTACGAACGTCTGATCTACGATGCCCTCTACATCTACTGTACATGTAAATCTGCAAGAGTGGATGGTCCAGTGCATCGGAAAATGATATAATTATACCAATCTTATGTATGTCAGATCTATGATGCCCTCTATGTCATCGATAATGGATGGTTTGGCGCATTGGAAAGTGATATAATTATATACCAATCTTTTGTATTGGATGGCTCAGCACATCAGAAAGTAGAAACCAATCTTTTGTATGGCAGATGATGATATCTATGCTGCCCTCTACGTGTATGTCAGCGACAATGGCTAGTTTAAAACATTGGAAAGTGTTAAACCCAAACAAATGTTAGGCATGTCGGTCTCATTGCTGCCGTCTATGTCAGTGATCATGGATGGTTCATCTCGCTGTATAGTAATATCATCACTCTAATCTTATATCTCAGAACAGTGGCAACCCTTTTTGTCAGCAACAGTTGGCACAATCACAGATACTTGCCAGCCAGGATGATTGCTGACAGTGACTCTAACATAATTGTTGAACATTTTGATCAAGACCACATTTATAAACTTTAAAGGGAGCGACAAGTTGCAATCTATGGGCAGTTTTACAGTTGGCTGCTCCTTTCTCTGGATCAAAGTTCAAAGCGACTTCAATTTATCGCGCAGAGCTAATAAAAGTTCGCACATTGACCCAAATTTGAGTAAACAAGAACGCGCGTTCTTTATTCCAGTATTTGAATCTCATTGGTCGGTTACGTATGTAGGGATTCGAGTTAACGATCACGCGAGGAATTCAGCAATAACATTCCTTCGGTAGCGCACGATTGGACCTGATTGTATCCGAATTTCCCCGAGTCAGGCCAACTGGTCAGGCCCATGGATTACGACTTGCCACTCCCTTTAAGTGCTGTAGCTCTCAACCAAAAATCCTGGTCTGGGGCCCCGTTTCATATAACTTGTTATCAATAAGAACTGCCACATTTCATGACAAATTCACTCACAGCCAATCAAATACAAAGGTTTTGGTAGCTTATATCAATTTTCGTAGCTTGTTATTAATAACAAGTTTTATGAAACGGGGGTCTGGTCTGCTTGTTAACTTCAAAAAATTCTGAATAGGTTATAGACTGGTCTGCTGGCTTCTTAAGGAACACATTTACATCTGTCATTAAAATTTTGACACTAATAACTGTCTGTTCTTTTCCTTAGAGGGTTTTGTAACACATTGCATTACACTTTGGGCAGACACGTGCATATGTACACAAATATACATGTATTACAAAAATACACTCTCTGATTGATAAAAGATGACCAAAAATGAACTATTTCACAACTCTTTTCTAATGGACCTCTGTTACCAAGTTGACCCAATTTAAGATTTAGTCTGGTTCGTGTGCGGCTCGGATCAATCTTGTGAGATTGAGATCGGTTCTGGTTCCGAGCTACAGCACTACATATTTATATTTTTGTACATAAACATGTAATAAAAGAGCACAGACACTTGTTTGCTGATACTGATAGACATCGAAGTAGACAGCAAAAGCAGATTAACTTTGACATTCTTAAAAGGAGCGGTGGGGATGATGAAAAAGTAGGGTCATTCATGTCAGATCATCAAAATTCATTTTGGAATTTTATACCCTACCCCTTCAAATTGGCCCAAATTTGAGGAAATTTTTGCATTGAAGCTGAAATTTGAACATTTATTCCCATGGCTTTGGGGCAACAGTTTGCCATTTTTTGCAAATTTTGTAAAAAATAGAGACTTTTTTCAACTGTTAAACCATATCTCTGTAACCAAAGGAACATTAAGATGAAAGTGTCCCTTTTTATTTAACATTACTGAAAAAGGTGTGCGATAGCACAAAACACTATTAAGGGCCGACGTAAAATTTAAGTTTTGAAAGCCTAAATCACCCAATACTGGTATTACAAAGTTTGGTCAATTTGAAGGGTAAGGCCTGAATTCGCAAAGGAGGCTTGGTTTAAACCATGGTTTAAACCCCCTCCTGGGTTTTTTAAGTGTATGTGAGCATGGAATCCGATCCAATCATATATTTTCTTTGAGCGCGTGCATGGGCAATGTGCGCTTATTTACGCTTATTTTAGTACGCTTAATACGGAGGTTTAAACCTTACCCATGGTTTAAACCTCCTTTGTGAATTTGGGCCTAAGAGTTTAAAGCTCATGTACAGTTTTGGTAGCAAAAAGGAAATTGGAAAGATATTTGTTCAATATAGTCACATGTTGTTCTCCTTGTATGACAAGATGTTTAATAATAATAATAATACTACATAACATTTATATTGCGCTTAATACAATTTTCTAAGCGCTGAAGTAGTATTATTACCCTGGCTTTAGCCCAGCTGCCCTATAAGGTACTGGAAGCATTCAAGGAATAAATTCCTACCAGGTACCCATTTACTACACCTGGGTGGAGAGTGGCATATGTAGATTAATGTCTAGCCAAAAGGCATTAGTGCCGCGGCGGGACTCGAACCGCGACACATAATATCCACAGTCCAGTGACGTATCCACTAGACCATGACACCTCTACAAATGTTTGTACAAGATTATTTTGTATTCCATCCTTGATTTCTGGTGAATTTTAGTGTAAATATCTGTAAGGAACTCTCACTATGAACATGATGACAAAAGATGACAAAAGAGAGCGGACAAAATATACAGTTCATTGTACCCTCCACAATTGTTCTGGTAGACAAAAGAACATCCCTTCATTGCTATTATGTAAAATAAGTAAAACAGGTGATGAATATGCATGTGACACCTGTTCTACATATTTTTACATAATAGCAATGAAGGGATGTTCTTTTGTCTACCAGAGCAAGTGTGGAAGGTACAATGAGGAGCTGTATATTTTGTCCACTTCTTTGTTCGTCATGTTCATAGTGTCTAGATCATGGCAATACTGCCCTATAGTAGGACCTTTCCACCCCAATGGCTCCCCGCAAAACCATCTTGGGGCTTTGCATGGAGATAGCATGTTGATTGAAGGATTTTATTTTAGCAAATTCCATTCTAGCAGCCTGAAGACTGAATTGTGATGGTTACAATGATATATACATGATACAAACAATGATATAATATTAAATCAGTTCAGACAATGCTTGTCAATATATAAAGATTAAATTTGTAGTAGATCCATAATAATAATAAGTATTTTCATTACATTTTCAAAATATAAATACTTTTCAATTTCACTTGGACACAAATATAATTTACATTGCAATAATATTCATATTTGGTAATAGAGAATTGACTTGTTTACCACTGAGATAAGGTTTTAAATATTGCAAATTTATGAAACAAGAATAAACTTGGTGGGGTAAAAAAACACAAAAACTATTGCACTAGCTATCATGTAAAGAATAGGTTACATATCCACTTCAATTATAATCCATGACCAACGGCTTGTAATGAATTGAAATGTATTATGTCTATACCGAGGAATGAAATATAATTGCATTATGGTTGTGGCACGACCCTTGTCATGTGTGTTATTGCATGTAGTATACACACATTCCTCATAGGTTTGCACACGAGTATAATTTATAGAGCAGGCTGCCGTTGTTGTGAGTTTACATCCCTGACCCGGTATCTAAATTAGTTTTTGCCTCTTATTTGTTTAATTTACCACTTTAGGAGGTGAAATTTTCACATCTTCGTATTTATCAACTAAAATCCAAGAAATCGGACAAAAAGTTTTTGAGAGCTTACCAAAACTGGACATTACCTTCATCCCATTGGGTGATTTGACATGGAATAATGCCATAGACTATAAGGTACAGTGTAAACACTGAATGAATATGATTTCCTAACAGGGATCAACCTTGGTATGGGGACATTGACCCCCCTCCTGTAGGATTATGAGATTAATTCTTTAACTACTGTAGTGTATGATTCTGATAAATCATCGGTGGGTGATAAAACCTTGGTACCTTGGTACCAGTGGAACCTCGTTATAAAGAACTCCTGTAGGATTATGAGATTAATTCTTTAACTGCTGTAGTGTATGATTCTGATAAATCATCGGTGGTGTGATAAAACCTTGGTACCTTGGTACCAATGGAACCTCGTTATAAAGAACGCTGTTATAACAAACTCTCATAATAACAAGGTAATTTTGCTGGTCCCACTTTGTATTCTCTTGTTTTTCAGCCCTATCATAAAAATATGATTTTTTCTTTAAATATGAGAAAAAAATCTCAATATCTTTTAGTTCATGAAGTATTTTGTGTAAACGCGCAAAAACATATTACTATAAATGTAACTTGGGTTAAGTTATGTGGAAATCATTGGTGAGTTGTAAGGGAATGGCATCACAAACTCGTGACTGTCTTTGCCCAGTTTGTTTAGAGATTTTCATGGTTTTCCCTAGTTTTTCATGTCATTAAAAGATTCCTGACTTTCTTATTACTTGTCCGATATTCCTCAAACTGCTGTTTTTTTATCTGTTGTCTGCTTTTTCTGCTTCTACTAAAACCAAATAATTCTACTAAAACCGAATAAACCTGACTTCCCCTTTAATCTAAAATCAGGTTTCATACTTTTTATGTTCGTTTCACAGTGGAATTCTTTTGACATCTGTTGTTTTCGACCTAAATTTTAGGCCACCTTGGTTAGGGGAAGGTTGTGTTTTACTTTCTGCTTTTCCCTTTTAATGTTTTCCAAGGTGATCTTGGTTCTTTCTTGGCATGCATTCAACAGGATTCCCTTTGTCATCACATCCAGGAACTATGGCTTTGACCTCAAAATGCTGGAAGGTCAAATTTAGAATGTTCTGATTTTAGTAGTCGGGTGCTAGTCACGTTTTTGTAAAGTAAGAGCGTTTATTTTTGTTAGGATTTATGAGGTACATGAAAATTTTAAGTCTGCTCAAAGTCTAGAGAGAGAGAATGAAAAGAAAAATCAAATTGAAGCACATATGCTATGAATGTAATAGTATCATCTGTTTTAAAGTCTTTTTGGTTGAAGAAATATCAAAATACGAGGATTTAAAAAAAAACTTTGGAGAGGAAGATAAGATCTGTCCTGCACTTCCTTTGCTGTAGAGGCTAACATACATTTTCATGATTTTGGCATGTTATAGCCAAGGAATTATCCACCTTTAGAAAATGTTTTCAGCAAGCAAACACAATCCTTGTTGAGTGGTCATATCGGACTTCACTCGGCAAATCTTGAATGCAATTTACAGGGCATAATGATTTCACAAGAATACCTTTTCAACTGTACCCAAGACCTGCAAAGCACTGCTTGATATACATGCAACTGACGTTTATCCCCATCATTATTGACCTAATTGTTGAACATGTAATTGCAACAACACCAAAAAAATAATAAATAAAGAATTAGTAAACATGCAAACATTCTTGTTACCTTTTGTTTTATTTTGAAAGTGAAAATGTAATAATGGCAAGTCCAAGGTATTGGTGTCCTATATATAACGTATACGTTATACCAAGTATTAACATCGCATGTACATGTATCATTATCCTTGATATTAGGTCTACTATTGACTTTATACAATGATTCAAATGTACTAAAATATTTGTATGTGACTGAATACCTCAGACTTGTCCAATAACACAATTGTCAATAGACCTGTTTACTAATATATTTCAATTTATGCATGTTTCTCTCCAGAACCCTTAGTTACAACTATTTAGTGCACCTGCTATGCATAATGCACTATGAACATGACGAACAAAGAAGCGGACAATTTATGCTGCTCCTCATTGTACCCTTCGCAATTGCACTGGTTAACAAAAGAACATCTATTCATTGCTATCCTGTAAAAATATGTAGAACAGGTGTCACATAATAGCAGTGAAGGGATGTCCTTTTGTTTACTAGAGCTATTGTGGAGGGTACAATGAGGAGCTGCATAAATTGTCCGCTCTCTTTGTCACCGTGTTCATAGTGATGGCATCTCTACGGATAGAACCATTTTGTAAGCAGTTGTTGCTATGTCAGGCAAGCTTTTGTTCAAGAAGTATGCATAAAATTAGTAAACAGGTCTATTGACATTACGTACATGTACAGATGTTAAAAAAAACAGTGCACACTTGTAATCGTTAATAACTCCAAAATTATATGTCAAGTCAGACTGAGGTTTTTACATTGTAAAGTTGAAGGATGTAATCTTTATTGGGAACAAGTTTCATGACATTTCTTTGAATACTTTTCTTAAAATATTGCTCTGAATATTTGATTAGATTTGTTCACTTTTTGAAAAATCAAAGCCACAAAATCTGTGTGTATCAGTAATTCAGAACGCAACAATTGCCATTGTGTGTTGCAGCTGTAATTTCTGCCAACCTTTTGTTGTCTAGTGTCATTAATGATTCATGACCGACTCTGTGTTAAAAAGGTGTTGTATTAATTGTATTCAGAATCAATTACTGATACACACAGATTTTGCGGCCTTGAGTTTTCAAAAAATGAACAATCTAATTAAATATTCAGAGTGATGTTTTAAGAAAAGTAGTCCGAAATGTTATACAATTTACTCCCAATAAATTTTGCATCCTCCAGACTTTAGAATGTAAAAATCTGTCTAACATAATTTTGGGGTTATTAGCGATCAAAAGTATCCACTGTTTTTTTTTAAACACCTAGTACAAATCAGTGATACTTAAAAGGAAAGTCCACCCTCACATTAACTTAATGTTAAAAGAAGCAAACAAATTTAAAGAAACAGATGAATGAAATCTGAGCAAAATCCGATAAGAAATGAGAATGAGCTATAAATTTTTAAAGTTGTGATCAATCCAACACAAATTGGCAAATCCTGACCTATCTTGCGAGCTCCTCTTTCATTTGCTCCTACAGAAAATTTCTTAAATTTGTATTTTATCAGTTATTTATTATAATCAGTAACTGATAAAATACAAATTTAGGAAAATAAGGAATACATTTGGTTTCATATGGGTTGTGTGTTAAAACATAATTTGCAATGATTATATCTAGGGTGCGTGTATGATTAAATATTTTCTTTAGAGAAAATGGAAATTCATTCCTTTCTTCACTGATCTGTTTCTTAAAATTTCTGTTTCTTTTAACATTAAGTTAATATCAGTGTGGACTTTCCCTTTAACCCTTTTGTTGTCATCTGTGGCCATTTTAGAACCTGTCAGTACAATGACTCTTAAATCAATGTTTCATCATAATTATGATGGTATAGCATTTGAATGGATTTGTTTCATACATGATCCCTATAATAACTATTCAGTCCATCTTCCGGTTAAGAACCAATGATATGAACTTGTGCTTGTCTCCAGGCTTTATTTTGCTTGCCAAAGATAGAGGGGTATAGGATATTGACTAAATAGCAAATGTTACCAGAGCATGTGTACATACAAACTCTGTACACAGTAAAAATGCTGTTTAAAAGGTTGTTTAGGACTTATACAACCTGTTTAATATTTTTAAAAATTGTTACAATGTGAACTGTTTAACGGGGTTGTTCAGTTGATATTGTAAACTACTGTTTCCATTTTTGAACAGCGTTTTCTCTGTGTATAATGTATTGTTAAATGCGGTATGGTACAATGGATTATGTTTGCAAAAGATTGTTCACATTTTAAGCATGCCAAGTGTCATTACTGATAATATGATCCTGTTACTGGGGAGAAAGTAACTAACAGCTGGGGAGAGTAAACATTTACTTCTTGTGACATTAAATTAATCTAACTCCGGAAATGTGGATTTTGGGAGCTGGCCAAATCGGCGCATGGACCACCAGATGCCAGAATCTGAAAGTCTATAGTTCTTTGTCAAACAAAACCAACAAAATTTAAACCAGAAAATGGGGGAAAACCCGGCAGGGATGAAAAGCAAAAATAATAATTCGTAAAGAATTTTGAGGGTTTTTTTTAAAACTGAAAATCTCTTGATAGTGACAAGGAAATTAAAAAAGGAAATTAAAAAAAGAAAGAAGATTTTTCCCTTTTTGAAGTGCAGCTTCTGAGGGACTATACGGTTAGATTGGGTTCAACGGGGCATATGCTGCCCCCTCCCCCGCCTCCATGACATTGAGTGTAATGTCTGTTATATTCGTACAGATCTGATCAAGGTTATACGATAATGTATGTAATGCAGGCCTATAGAAGAAGAATCCTAACACCAAAAAATAGAGATTGATTGTGCTACCAGTGGATACTTCTCAGTAAAACGGACTCCTTGATACAATGAACCTACTTGTTCATATATTATTGAGAGTGATGAGACTATATCAGCCAATGTCATTAGTGTTCTGGTACACTGAAAAGTGGTTCTTTGATAAGAACATATTACATTTTGCCTATCAAATGTTGGTTACTGAGTACAGGTATCAAGCAGGAAAAAATATATGCCTAATCTATAATTTTCTTCAAATTGCGAATGTAATTTATTTGAGTGATTTTGCACGTTCATGCTTATAACAGATGCAGAGAGAGAGAGAGAGAGAGAGAGAGGGGGGGGGGGGGGGGGGGGAGAAAAGAGAGAGAGAGAGAGAAGGGCGAGGGGGAGGATCCATATACCAACTTAGCAGACATTATAAATAAAACAGTATAATACATGAAGTTCACTTCAGATTTTAAACGATTTTATTGAGCCAGCTCCCCGTACAAATTCGGGGTCACGCCATCTCTCGGCCTGGCTATCGCATATATCGGGCCACGAACTCCCGCGTATAACAAAGACGTCTTCAGGAGTTCTGCGATTGGGGACACTGAACTCGACAGTAGTTCGTTGATTGGGAATCCGAGATTAATAAAATAGAATAGAATATGAACTAATATAACAATAACATAGATTAAAGGGGGCATGATAGGGCACATGTTCCACCCCATCGACTAACGAAAAGAAGGAAGATATAAAAATAAATAAAGAGAGAGAGAGGAGAGCGGGGAAGGCGATGCAAAAAAAGGGGAAAGAGACAAAAAGAAAAAAATGTGATTGCACCTTCTTTCCATATACTCTCCCCATACAATAATGAGAAAAGGAACAAAGGTTCATACTCCAACCCTGCTCCAACATTGTCCAATGTGAAACATCGATGGATAAACACGAGTTGTGAGAGGGAGGTATATAGGATTGTGGAGCTCCTTCAATGAAATTGACAGGAGCTAAAAATAGGAACATTCCCTACCTAATTTCCTGAACTCGTCTTGTGCACCTGTAGGTCTATAGGCATTCTCTCATCGGATTATGATAAGCTACTTTGGAAGTGTTTTCTTGAGCACATTTTCTTCTTCGGTGATGCTATTATTCTCAAAGAACTGAAAGTACATTTGGAGGGTAAATAAGTTCTGACACCCCTTTGGGATATAATCATGATAATGTATTTTGGTTCTACATTGTCGAACTCTTCCGTTGGTTTACAGCTGTCAAAACTGAAACCCCCTTTTCATCAAAGGCAATATTTCATGTACAATAAATTCAAAATATCAAATTGTTCAGGAAAAGTACCCCTTTACATTTCTAAGAACTTTTCAGTTTGTAATGACCTAGAAAGAGTTGTCTGTAAATAATCAATGATCTAATGCATGTATTCTGCATATGATGGAAGTTTGAAATAAGCAATAACAATTTTATATCTAGTTATGCTTTTTTGTTTTGGGGGTGCACTTCAAAATGATTTTGAGAAGCTAACAAAGAAAAATTAGAAACGGTATAATGATATTTTGATGGTTTGAAGGTGCACGGTGCTTTAGGGGAGCACTGTGGTGTATTGGTTAAAGCTCTTGACTCATACGACAGGTCCTGGGTTCGATCCTTGCTTGTTGCTTACACTCCTGGACACGGTGTTTCTCCACATTTGTCCTTCTTGACCGTATTTAATTTAATTTAATTTAATTTAATTTAATAATTTAATACATACATATCATATCAAATGGTTACATGGGAATGCTGGTGCAATAATTAACTGCATGGCCCATACAAAATCACAACAACAGTATATTAACCATCCTGATATCAACTTGTTTTTAAAAGAAGCAGAAAACTTAAAGAAAACCAACTTAATACCAGTGTGGACTTTCCCTTTAATACTGATGGGAGAAGCACATTATTAGAAAAGTTACCCCGGTTCGCCGCCCCTGTGCAGAATAATGAATATTTGATGAATGAGGTATTCTTCTTCTTCTTGATTTGTTTTTGTTTGGCAATCAGTCATAATTGACTATTTTTGCCACACACTATACATAATTATGTAGACCTATACGTAACATTTTTTTTCTCCTTTTAATATCTGTATTCTTTAACGAGAGAGAAAAAAAAGATAACCATATGCACACACCCACACAAACACATACATTCAAAAAGTATAACATTTCATCTTTAGACTAGTTTACATGACCTTGTTTTTTCTCTTTTGTTGTTGCTGTTTCAACTGGGCAAGAGCTAGAGAGAGGGGGAATTATGAAAAAGAGAATGAAGCCAACACTCCAAATGATAAGCAAATAAATTTTAAACAAAAGGTTAATTTGGACAGCAAAGAAACAGACAAAGCAAGAAGAGCCCCCTCTTCAATGTATTTAGCCTTCCGGTGTTTTCTTTTTTCCAAATTTATGTCTCGGATTAGTTCCATGTATACATCGTGAATTTTGTTAAGTTCTTCAACCTTGAATACATGAAAAGTGCCTAATAAAAATTTTAAAAAGGAGAGAGAATGATGCGACTGATATAAAAGGGTTGATTTCACTGTGATACTTCTGCTTGCATGGTTCGTTTTATTGCTTTTAATAGTAGGTAGCAATGAATGTATCAAAACTATGACTAATGATAAAAAGGTGATTGGATGGAGGAAACTAAGCGTTATTTCTATTAAAAAAAAAACCTTTTCATGCAAATGGATGATAGGCTTGCCAGTAAATCCAGATTAATGACACGTTATATGTCTCATTGTGTGTGTGTGTAATTGTGTTTTTACAGACGTGTATCAATCAGATATGATTATTTACGTCTGGAGACCGACCTTTAACGTCACCATCCGAAAGACGTGACTCAGTTTATAACTTCCACAGTAGCTGCATTACAGGCGCACGCCACAACACTCATTAATTATTGCTAATCTTAATCATCAGAAAAAGATGGATTTATAGAGCAATGAATTTTTCTTCAACAGACAAGAACAGGAAACTATAGGTACTTCCAGAGTTGACGCGGATTAACGATTATTTTAGCGCGGGAATTCCAAGGGAATTTATAAGTTATCATGCAGCAATATTATCTTGCTGCATACGCGTGCCAACAGGTTTTCAAAAACCCTCCTAAACAAGTTTTATCCATTAGTCAAAATCACACCCTTTCCGAGGTTTTTTGCTCTTTTTCTCGAAAAATGTACCCCTAAATAAGTTTAACCCCCTCGAACATATCCCCTTATATAACAAGGTCTACCTCAATTAAACCTCTTAAAAACTACCAGCTGAAAATAACTATTATTGATAATAACAACTGCAATTTATAAAGTGTATGAAATCACTCTCATGAAAAGGACTATAACAGTACCATACATGTAATTTGTTTTGTATGGCATCCGAAACTTATTATTAATTTCCACGTGAAATATGTCCCAGAAAAATTACAATCGACATATGGGTATCGATTACGAAAGAAATCGTTTTGCAATATGACAAGTCATACTAAATTATGAAATTATAACTATTTCTCTATACCAGTCAATGAAGACCCCGTCCGATGTGGTATAGTCACAAAGAAATAGGGATTTACGTAAAGCATGTCATGGGCCCTCTTCTTCCATCCTCTGTCACTTGAATGGGAGTATTTTGTTCACAATAAACGTGTTTACTAACATATTCAAATTCTTTGCATACCATTTTAATTTAACTAAGGTAAATAATGATGTAAAGAATATCTTCCTGAAAAGATCAAGTCATGTCATTTTATTAAACGGGTTCATTCACTTTCAATTACAATTGACCAACATCGTAAACATGATAAATGCCAACCATTCCTAGTTTAGAGGAATGATTCCTATCTTTCACCTTCAAACTAATGTGAAGAGTCCTAGATTCCTCTCCTTTCATGAAAACTTCTGTGCGAAAGCATACAATATAGACTATATTTCTGATTTTGCCTCGCAAGGCTCTTATTTTCCCCTGTTGAGGGTTGGCAGGTATGCAACATGTTTAAGACTCTGAAAACTTCTTATCTTTTATATTCATGATTTATTTCGTTTTGGACAAAATATCCAAATATAAAAAAATAACAAGAATAACGATGATAATCATGATGATAAAGAAGCATTGCCATAGTAATTATAGCAGATAAAAATAGAACAGTAAATTCCTTTTCAAACCATTTGAAAGGAGTGTGGAATTGATTGTGTGCTTTGTGTGTCTCCCTCTCGTCAAATCTTGGATGAAATGGACTTTATGACCGTACTTTACAAAAATCCCTATTTCTCCGTGACAATAGTTAACCAAATCGGATGGGATTTTCGCTAAAATACAGATAATTAGTTGTAGTATCACAGCCCCGAGCCATTTCTAATTAATTCATAACTTTGAAAACTATCGATGCTGAAAGTCCGATTGTATTTGGGGGGGGGGGGGGGGGGGGGGGGATATGTAACTTCAGTTACATGTAATTACATACAGTACGGCATGTCCCTGAGAGACTTGAATGATAGCAAGAGGTTACAATGATGGAGAACATTATTTCAGACATTTTATTTTTCATTTCGAGGCTGCACAAACTCCAGGCTAATGATGGGAAAAACGGTACCCTAAATGCCTTTTAATAAACTAAACAAATGCCGCCTTCACCAGCAAAAACTACCCTTTCCACGCGTTTTTCTTTATCGCACGTGTGTACAGCAATATATTTTACCCCCCCCCCCCCCCCGGGCATTTTCCATATCTGTCTGTCTGCGCTGCCTCTGTCTTTCTCTCTTCATCCCCCTCTCTCTCTCTCTTTATTCTGGTATCTCCTTTGTCTCCCTTTCCCTCTTTCCTTCTCTGTCTCTCCCTCTTCTCAGTCTCTCTCTCTCTCTCTCTCTTCTCTCTCTCCCTCCCTTTCCCATGTTTTCTCTAGCTCTATCTCCACTCTCTTTGTTTTTTCTCTCTCTCTTCTAGCTTCTCCCCTCTCTCTCTCTCTCTCCATCTCCCTTCCACACTCTCTTCTTCTCTATATCCCATCTCCTATGGATGTTTTTATTAAAAAATGATTAGATTGTAGTATTGGAATTGAATTCACTTTGTTAACATGATTAAGTACATTGAGAATTGTGAACAATATAAATATAAGACACATTAACGAGATAACATTATCATTCTCTTTTCAGTTTTTCTCTTTCGATCAGTAGCGACAAAATATTTAACATTGAAATCAATAAAATATCATGGATCCAGTGGCGGCACCAGGGGGGGGGGGGGGCATGGGGGGCATTTGCCCCCCCCCCCAGTCAGAAGCTTTGCCCCCCCACTTGCCCCCCCCCAATAATTTTCGGAGTGAAAAAAATTAAAAGGGTGAAAAAAAATTTTTTACGCCCTTCCCCCCCCCTTTTTTTTTATCGGCGTTTTTTTTTTTTTTTTTGCTTGTCAGGGAATTATGGAGGGAACTGGGCCCCATAACCCCTATACTGAGCGTTTTTTGGAAGTTTGGCAAAAATTTTTTTTTTGTTCCTACCCCCCCTATAACCCCTATACTGAGCGTTTTTTGGAAGTTTGGCAAAAAATTTTTTTTTGTTGCTACCCCCCCCCCCCCCCCCCCCCCCCCCCCCCCCCCCCCACTGAGCGACTTTTTGAGAAGCTGGCGAGACCAAAAAAATACGGGTCAACGTTTCGACATATTTTGACACATATTAATATTTGTACCCCCTATTTTACTAAATCCTGCATCTGCCCGCCCAACATTTTCTTTTGCCCCCCACTTGCCCCCCCCCCCACTTTAAAAATCCTGGTGCCGCCACTGCATGCATCAGTCAAACAGATCAAATAGCAAAATTTGCTAGCAAATATGACTTCTGTAAGCCTATGAAGAACACGCTGAGAAATTGGTTCGGTGTAGACATGCCAGAGGTAAAAATGCCAGTGGTAAAAATGCCAGACATCAAGCATTACAGCCTCGTCAACATTCATACTGTATTACAAGTGAAAAAAGGAATATAATATTTCAGTGTTTAACAAAAAAGGGTCGCCAACTGAAAGCGAGTGGCAAACAATACATGCATGCTATATCCGGGTTGGGGGGGGGGGGGGGGGTACTCATAACAAAGTGCACACATGATCATGATACGACAGAAAACTCATTAAAAAAAAAAGTATCCTTTGTCCACATCATAAAACGTTGGTAACTAAATAGATCTACCTATGACTGCATGCAGCTGTATGCAGCTGGCATATTTTGCCTCTTTACTTTTTGTTCCTGACATCACCCATCGCGTGTTTATCTCTGTCATTTTACCTCTGGCATTTTTACCTCTGGCATTTTTTCCTCTGGCATTTTTACCGGGCACCGAGAAATTCATACATAAACAAGCAAATTAACAGCCTTTGAAGTTTAGATTTTTAAGATACTATCAAATGAAATACAATAATTGTACATCAACTAAAAGAAAATTATATCGACATTAAGTTGTGCATAGTAACAAGTCCTGTTGGTTGAGGCATGACAAGGTACGGTCCATATAATCACAAGACTGTTCATGTTCGTACCTTGTTGTGAGGAATGGAACATAATTCGTCATGGTTCAACGAACTTGACTTATTACTATTTTAAGGCAATATACATAATTATTTTATTCAGAATTATACATTTTGTACACTTATTTTTCTTGAATGTATTTTCAATTTTCTTGGATACACTGGAAATACATGTGGACACTAGATTAGATTCATATCTCCGAAGTTCAAGTCTTATTACCAACAATATAGTACTCAATGTAATATACAACGAATTTTATATCAAATTAAAATGAATACATCACCTATACTGTGGGCGAATCAAAATATCATTATCATTGAGGCACAACGAGTTACGGTCCATTAATCACATGTGCAGCAAAGTCTGAAAATGAACGATGTTGTAACTCGTCATGCATCAACGACCATGACTTCTTACCATGACTTCTTACCATACTTCTTACCATACCCAACGACCATGACTTTTTACCATACCTTTTTTACCATACCTTCTTACCATACCCTTATATATATATGAGTGACCGCCAGTGTTTTGCTCTTGGGAAATTTCTTCCACTATATATATATATGTATATATATAAGAGCAACAATTGGCTCACACTCTTTAACATGGTGGGGTAGTGTACTCGGGTGCTAATTATATAGAGGCAACAAAATGAGTACATCTGTAGACGTAGCTGTTGGTACCACGCTTTTAATTAGCTTTCGGGCAATAGGCCCTTCTTCAGATTATGAGAGAATCTGCGCAGATGCTCTCATAATCTGAAGAAGGCTAGAGAAATATAGTTACTTTAAGTAGTAAATGTAATTATCATAATGCCTCATTACGCCTCAGTTTGTTGGAGCTCACCGGTTATGACCTAAAAAAATCTATAGGCCTATGTTTGATGTTTTATATTTTATTTATTATGCACTGTTTATTTGCATATATTATTGCGTCCATTGAGCTCGTAAAAATTAGCACAGAAATTTTGATCGAGCAACCACGCGTGTTGTTATGTGATTGATGTATTTTGCGCGGCTAAACGATATATACATGTCTTTAACTTTTGTGTCTTACTTCTTATGCACCATTCTTTTTTATACATTATTGCGTCATAATTGAATTTATGGCTATTACGCTCATTAGGTTTAGCGCAAACTTCGAGCTAACTACCGCGCGTGTTGCCATGTCAGTTTGTTATTATGTCACTATTTATGAATTTTGCGCTCCTTGACAAATAAGCGCTCAAACTTTCACCTAGCAACCGTGCGTGTTGCTATGTAAGACTACACGTCAACTTGTATTATTACGTCACAATTTATGTATTTTGCGCTTTTAAAAAATAAGCGCTCAAAACTTTACCTAGCAACTAAGCGCGTTACCATGGTATATTACATTGTCAACCTTTTCTGAGCAGAGCTTCACATATATATTTCACTTTGTTCATTACCCTGAGGAAGATCCGTGAGGATCGAAAATTTGGTGAAAATAAATATAAAAGTTGGAATTCAATGCATTACCAATGTCTTCTCTGGAATTCATTAATTGTTTCTCTCTCTCTCTCTCTCTCTCTCTCTCTCTATATATATATATAGTATATAGAGATTTAAATGGGAGAACGTATAGATGAAATAGAATTAAAATAAAGTTCACTCAGAGAATAATGACACAGCACATATATCCACAGGTTGATTTCCACAAGCGCTTTCAATTTATTTCTTCAGGTGGAGTGATGACTCCACCTGAAGAAATAAATTGAAAGCGCTTGTGGAAATCAACATTTTTCTCAGAGTGAACTTTATTTTATTTCTATATATATATATATATATTTAGTTGATATACTATTTACTGTTTTTCATTAAATAGTATTTTAAAAATATGTTCTATGTCTGAATCTCTCAATGCATCCAGATAATTATTGGCTATTCTGTATACTTCATAAAAATACCAAAATTGTGAGACATAAGTAGAATGAAACAATTTATGACGGTAATCACCAAGCTTAGACGTCCCATCGTGATTTTGTGTCTTTGTCACTATTGTCGCTAGCTCTATATTCATCCTTTTTGTGGTATTTAGCTGTCTGTCATATAGCCATCTTTTGATAACTTCCATTCTTCCATTCCAGTGATTCCACAAACAAGTTGATTTATTACAAGAAGAACAAAATTCATATACGGAAAGGCAAAAATCTGTGACAATAAAAGTTTGATTTAAAAAAAAAAAGATCCATTGAATACTGGGTTTTCATCTTCCCATATGCTTAATACATCAGCAACCTGGTTCAAGTAGACAATCGGTTAAAGGAGAAGGCTGAATTAATGCTAGCGACAAAAAATGGCATATTGGCTGTCAGTTTATGACACATGATTCTGTGACAATTGCTTCGAGGTCACTGCATTCCATTTGTTTTGTATATTTTTTTTAGTCACAGATTTTCACTCCATTTCAAAGAAATTTACTCCCTCATAGAAAACCAATTTTCCTGATGGTAACATAATATTGCATGTATACAACTAGGTTATGAATTATTTTCATCCATAATCAGGGAAAATGAATATTAATTCGATAAGTTTGAATATAAAACAAATAATTATACATACAGATCTATGTATCCAAATTATTACCTTCATTGAGTTTCTTGAATATGAGACCAACTTTACAAAAATGAATACATGCCAAAACACGATACCATCGATATAATTTTGGCAAATTTAGACCCAATCAGTTTCTTGGAAAAAGTGGATTATACGAGAAAATGATAACATATACATGCTATATACGCAGAGTAACCATTACATTACAGTTTTATGACCGAGATGACTTCAGCGATCTGTCATCTATATTATAATTTTAAGGATCTAATTTTCTTATTAATTTCAACGAAATCAATTGACATGCCAATTCAGCGAATCGTTAACAATAAACAAATAAAATAATTGTCACTCTCTCTATATCAGGCAATCTCGGCTTTAGCCCACTAAGCCAACGGCCCACCCGATCTTCCGCGAAAAATGTGAACAAAATGGGACGCACAATAAGAAAATTGTGAGTTTTTAAAAAGTTATAATCACTATGCATTATGGGAATTCCAAATTAGCCGAATCGGTACGGTCACTGTGATGTAGAGGCGGTCAACTTTCCCATTAGCTCCAAAGCACAAAATGACTGAAATATCAAGTTTTCAAAATGTATAACTTTGAAGGATTTTTTCTTTCTTTTTGGAAGACTTATAACAATTATAATTATATTTTGAGTACTGCCCTGAGGACGAAGACGCTCAGGGGAAAACCAAAATTCAATTATAGGCCTACATGTATTTGGTGTACGACAAATGGGAAAGCTGACCTCGAGTTACAATCGATTCATAAAATTGCCAATTTGAGATTCGCATAGTCGTAGTGATCTCATTTTCAAACATTCATAGTTTTCTGTCCGATTTCTTTCAAACTTTCACCATCCTGTTTCTCTTATTTTTCAGCTTTCAGACATAATCAGCCTTTTATAAAGGTTGGATTACACTTTAACACAATTTTACATGGAATAGCTGGGAGCAAATAATCTGATAAATTTGTTTTATGAGCTAGGGCTTACCAAATACACGGGCTCTTATTCACACAGGCTCTAAATTAAACCTATTTTAACTTAGTACGCTGATTTATATTCTGTACAAATTACTGTAATTCTGGAACAAAATGATTGAGCGAAATGAAAATAAAAATGAGAAATTAATTTCATGTTGACATCACTTTTGTTTGTTCAATTAGTTACAAAATTATGGTGATTTTAAGGCATGAAGATATTGACAATTGGCGCTCCATAAATGCACTAAAGCTGATACACTTTTATGAATACCGGCCTCGGGCTTTTTTTAATATCTCCTCATTTTTATGTTTGAGCAAAGTCACTGCGTCCTATTGGGCCTTCACTGACATGACTGACAGAGTTATTACCTACGACCAATGACCTATCTCTTCGCATTCAGAGTGAACGTTGAGCAGTTGACTTTTAACCACAGACTGAAGATGATTGATGGGTCATCTTTTTATTATTGTGTGTTTTAAAAGTCATAAATATCTTTAGGGGCTTCCCAAGTTCACCGACAGTTCACAAGAATGAACTTGACCGAACAACTAGTCCAATGGGTGTCCACCTGTAAACGGACTACTCTTGACCACCCACGTCCCACATTATGACCAATAAATTTATGTATTACAAACTATATTCCTATGGTTCGGGGGGGGGGGGGTGTACTCGTTTATTTCCCAAGGTTCATAAAACTCCCATAACTGGGGGGTTCGTAATTCCGAAAATGATATAGGGTTCATATTTCCGAAAAATTTGTTGCATTATCCTGAAGCTTCATAATTCCGAAGGTTCATTGTTCCGAAGGTTCGTTAATCCGGAGTTTCATAATTCCGAAAATGAAACAGGGTTCGTAATTCCGAAAATAGAGTTCATAATTCCGAAAACGAAATAAGGTTCAGTAGGGTCGTAATTCCGAAAATGATGAAGGATTCTTTTTTGCATTTTCGGATTTATGAAGCTTCGGAATTACGAATCTTCGGAAAAATAACAATCATGTAAATATTCCTATACTGTACAACATCCTGCCACCTGTCATCCACGTACGGTTACAACATGGTTACAAGATGAAGTGGCGTAGCGTCATGGGTCCAGATATTGAAGGGGCACTAGCATCATTGGGGGGGGGGGGGGGGGGGGGACAACGGTCGTACTCGATGGATCAAACATTGATGAGAAGGAGCGGGTCCTTGCTATTGAAGCTTCGACCCAGTAAACAACACGTCACGTATCATCAGGAGCTGGATGTCCTCAATAACATTTCTCGTCTCCTTCAACTTTATTTTTAGATGCCAACCTCATTTTTCACTGTTTATAATTTTTAAACAAAGGATAATGTCAGTCTTTCATCCTTACCACATTGGGTGGGGGGGGGGGGGGGGTGGGGGGATGGCAAATTATATTTGCAAAATGAGTGATAGAGCAGCGCAAGAGTACTATCTTTGATTTTTGGCACAAATGCGTTGACTATCTTACAGCCAAAGGCAGGCCACATGCGACCAAGATGACCAATCCCACTCTTTGCACACGTTCTAATATGACGCCAGGTCACCGAGAATCTAATTTAGGGACCACAGATTAGGGTATTCAAATATTTCTTGGAAATTTGCTAGTCATATAGACCAGACATTTAATATAGGTCGATACTAGTGATAGGGTTTAATACTCTCTTTAAAGGGGGGGGGGGGGGCACACAAATCTCCGAAAATTTTCTGACAAGCAAGCAAAAAAAAAAAAAAATGAGAAGATTATCAGAATTGTTGGGTACACTTTTCCTCCCATATTTTCTGACAAGGAAAGAAAAAAAGATAAGAAAAGGTTATCACACATTTTAGGCTCATTTTCAAAGGGGGGGGGGGGGGGGGGGGCACAATTAAAAAAAAGAGAGGGGCACAATGTATACTTTTCTTTCAAGGGGGGGGGGGCACGAGCCGGAAGTTTCCCCCTAAATCCGCTACTGGTTTACTGTATCCCTATCCGTACATGACAGAAATGGCATCAAACCATATGAATGAAACTGTCCTTGCCAATGCTACATTTCTTTCGATAAAATACCGTATACCATGTTGGTTATTTAGTGAAGTAAATCAAATACTACCGGTGAAAAGGGCAACTACTTTAAAAGTAAGTTGTAACTCGTAATGATTGCAATATTTTGTCTGACACAAAACAAAATCTGAAATTGCTATCTGAGAGTTTGAAAGGTAATTTCACATTTTTCTTCATATTTATTTACATGATAACTTCAATGAAATAAGTGTTCTTCCTCTCCATTTTCGCATCACTCAATTTCTAAGGTGTCAATATTTTCATATCAACTGCAGTCGTTCATTTCATCTTTTTTTACTGTTTGATGTATTCTAAACCGCTATTCATGAACTGAAATCAGAGTAAATCGAGATGGTCAAACATTTCGGGACAAGCTCCCATCAGACTACGATTTTTGAACCGTAATTTTAATGGGCTTATTATCCGTCTTCCCTGATACGAAGTGACCTTTTGTTTCACTTTGCCTCATTGCCGGAAAAAAAGATTTTAACACGATAAAAACTACTTTCGAAAAATAAACTCAAGACAATTTCAATAGCCCTGTCTGTCACCTTTAGAAATGTGCGAACATTACAATGGTGTATTACATAATCCGAACCTGATTTCTATGGCCAGTACAAAGGCCTTTGAAATTGCCGTTGAGTTTATTTTTCGAAAGTAAGTTCTTTTTTAGGCTTTTACTCCCAGTGTTATAGATCGTATGCTCGATCTGTAATGAAAATCACAAGTCAGAAAAAATTGGAACCAGCGGGATTCGAACCTGTCATCTACTGCTTGCCGGGCAGCGACTTAACCACCAGGCTATTCTGGTTCACGGCCAAGTCACGATGAACTGGAATCAAATACCCAAGATCCTCTTCTTTCTGACTCATTAATATTCAACGGTCCGCCGTAGACACTTGTTAGTAAATGAAGAAGCTTAATGGGAGGAATTTTAATTTGTCAACAAATTTTTTCTGACTTGTGATTTTCATTACATATCGAGCATACGATCTATGGGAGTAAAAGCCTAAAAAAATTGTTTACAAATTAAAATTCCTCCCATTAAGCTTTTTCATTTACTAGTTCTTATCATGTTTTTTCCTTTCTTTGACCAAACAAAAAGGTCATTTCCCGACCATAATGTTTTTAAAGAGACATTTAAAAACGCCCTTTTGAGTGGTCACGCACGTGACTGACCCAGTTTTCATTTCTAAAAAAGAATGTTCACTCAGTTATAGCAAATTGCTTTCAAACTATTCAGAGCAATCCCATCATACAGCAATGAAAAGTGGAAACCCGTACTCCATGGGAAATACGAGAAAAAGTAGGATGAATACAAACAAGTAAGACCCTTTTTCGTGACTGTGAGTTTACACACGTGACCAACCTTATTTTGACATCTGAAAGAAAATGATGTACTCTAATTTGAAGAAAAAAATTACCCTCCATCTGTTTTTGAATTTCAAATATCAAAAATAAGAAATTTTACTACAAGACAAATACTGAAAAATTAGGTTTAAAGGAACTATTTTTCAGGAGTTTGGTCACACACGTGACTGAGAATGGCCCTGATAGAGTTGCAATATATTTTTAAGTCGCTCATTATGTTGATTTCCACAAAGTATTTTGCATCCTTTCCATTGCAGTTATAAATCGCTAATCCTATATAAAGGCCAATACTGCACTTCAAAGAGTGTGTCCATTGAAACGTACTTGTACCATTTAAAATCCATGTTGTCTACATAAACTAATGACCTTAGAGGGGAATAAAAGGCAACAAACATTAGGCTATAATCATGTAGATAATTGACAGCCTATTACAAATATCTTATAACAAATTACTCCTATTTGATTATTTAAGAAGGAGAACAGTGTCTACAAAAGTTGCAGTTTCCTTGCTTGACATTATCCCACGGGGGCTGCCATTTTCTCTACAAAGTAATGTCAGAGCAGTTCTATTTGTGAGATACCCACTGACCTATACACTAGCTACCGTGACACTCATGATCAGCTGTGGAATGCATGACACTGGATTTTCTCATAATAAACTATTTTTGTAGTCATGTACATTCAAATGAAGATACTTTTATCCTGTCATATAACCTATTTGTGTCAAGATATTTGGTTCAGCTGTTTCTTTTGTTAAGCAGGATATGGCATGCATTTGTAAGTTGCTTGGTCTGACAAAGGTTTGTCAATTCTTCAAAGAAGTGACAAAGACCTGCAACTTCTCTTAGATATCACCTGTGCGAGACAATGGGGGTACCAAGATGGCTGCCATTTTGCATGAGTGGCTTTAGTTGTACAATAGCTATTCATTATGCAACATCTTATCCATTGTGTACAGGTAAATGGACATGTACCGCAATGACATCACAGTTTCTTCAAAATGGCAGCCCCCATGGGATAATATCTAGCAAGAAATCTGCAAACTTTAGAGAGACTGTTCTCCTTACTGAGTAATCAAATCAGAGTATTTTCAAGATATTTTGAACAGGCTGACAATTTTCCACATGATTATCAGCTAATGTGTGTTGAGTTTCATTCTCCTTTAAAAAGGGTTCTTGAACTGGTATAAAGATGTTGTAGTAAGCTGGTTATTATAGGTAATTTGTTCCACAGTTTTGAGCACAAAGTGCACGCATGCATGTTGGAAAGGACATCTTCCAGTATACCATGAAGTACCATTACTATCATTTTGTACTACAACAGTTGATTTTGTCTTTCTTTATTTGCGCAAATGCCAGTCTCAGAAAATCGAAGTCTCCTTTTGACATGTATCTGGTTGTATTCTTCAGGGACGTTTCAAGATAATTTTGATTGGGGGGGGGGGGGGGGGGGGTGACTACTGACATGATATTCAAGATGTTCCGATAAGCTTCCCCAAAAGAATAAAGGTCCTCAGGTTGTCAAAATTTGCCTACAGATATTCCACTTGTTACAAAAACAAACAAAACAAAACAAACAATAGCCACCATAAAAAATACAGAAAAACTAGGGGGTGGGAGAGATAAAAAGAGAAAAGTTTATGGCCTTGCTGGGTTTTGATTTTAAACAAATTAATTTGCGGTCTGTAAATGCGGTGAGGGAGTCACATTCCCCTTGAGCGACACTCCTGACGATTTATGACCTTTAAGCCCGTCTCACACGAGGTGTCACTGCTGACGTAAGGACCGCGTCAGTGGCTTCTACGATCTTTTGCGCGTCATCAAAAAGTTAACGGTTTGGAAAGTGACTGCAATACTTTTGATAACTGGCTTATGGGTTAACTGCCTTTACAGGGTCAGTTAGGGCATGCACTGACGCAATCAGATTGACGCCTGGGGTGAGCCGGGCTTTACACACAAGGCGTCATTTAGAATGCGTTATTAAGTGTGCTAATCATGAAGGCAATACGTGCATGCTCCAGCGATTCAAAGTTATGTTTTCATTGTCCAATTTGCATAACTGTTTGTAAGATTTCGCACTGACACGACGCGTCAAAGGCCGCGCCAATTTCCAACGCAGTCCTACGTCAGGTAAAGAAGCCGAGTGTGAAAATATACGATGGGAAAGAGAGAGAGAGAGAGAGAGAGAGAGAGATAGAGAGAGATGTTTTTAGTAATTTTTTTTGGAAGGGGGGGGGGGGGGGGGTGGGAAAAAATGAGGGCGGGTCAAGCCAAATGTAAATCGTGCATGAAACTTCTGAAGGCCTACAAAACAGACCAGTATTCATAAGGCCAAATAAAACTGATTTCTAGTTTCTCGTCCGGATTTTTCGAAAATGAGGAGGGGGGGGGGGGGGGGGGGGTTCATGTTATTTAATATTTGATATTTTCCACATACACAAAAATGCTACTGGGTCAATTTCAACACACTTTTCAAAAAATTAATTTCACCTGTCCGTGCATTTCAATGGCTCAAAACAAAAGGAAATTACATTATGTTAATGTTTTTTGTTATATCATTGTCTTGATGTCCTCATATTCTTATTTATTTCATTTCAGAACAAAAATATCAAATAACAAACAAATTGAGGAGGCCCGAAAAAGGAAGGTGGAGGGGACGAGAAACTAGGAATTAATTTTATTTGGCCTATTGAGGCTTTTTCAAAGCGGCTGATGAAATACATACAGTAATCAAGGCCTTACATTCACGATGAAGGTCGTTCTTTACATCTAAATTTTATGGAATGCTACACCTTTTGTTAAAAGTCGGTAACCCCCAAATATCTATTGACGTACAAAATCTTCTCAAGCCAAGTTTAAAGTCATTGTATGCAATGGGTCATTGTTGACATTGGTTTGCATGGCTCCAATATTTACCAGGAATTGTATAACTGAAATGCCCTTTGGCTATAAAGCATTCCAGGACCCCGTTCTTTCTGATATTTCTTTGCAAAAAGTTTCTTTATAATCCTTGTATTAAATTAAACCTCTGCAAAGGTGCATAGCTTTTAGCTTTCCTTCTAACATTCATACACATTTTAAGCACAGTGAGAATACTGTGATTTTCCGAGTCTGGAGTGCTATTCTAACTGTGAGGTCGATATAGAGAAAGACAGAAAGAGAGAGAGAGAGTGAGAGAGAGAGGGGAGAGAGGTTGAAAGAGAAAGAGAAGGAGAAAACGACATATGGACTAACTGACCGAGAAGAAATAAAAGGGTTGGTAGAGTAAGTCCAAACTACATGTATATCAATCACATTTCAGTTGAAATGGGCTAAGCCAGCACTCCAACAAGCTGACAAGTTTCCAAACATGTTTAACCTCCTAAAACTTTCATCCGTCATCGTTCTACATGTAGAAATAAATTGAGATGATTGAAAATGGTTCGTACCGGTATTTTCACTCCTGGATCTGATGTGTATATACAAACAGTACGACCGGATCTGACCCGATGATTACCCCCACCAAGAGCACGAGATATCTTTATTGTATACCATGGAGTTGGAAGGGGGTGCGCATCAGTTCTTCTGGTAATGCGGTTCAATCAAATATGTTAAAGGAACGATCACACTTCTACGAAATTGCCATAAATTGAAATAAACATGATAATTTACATCTACATTGAAGTAGAAAAATATGTCTTGAGCTTCCACGCTCCTTGCAGAAGGGAGTTCAGCTGCCCCCTTCGCAAGCTAACTGCAGCCTCCCCCTACCCCCTTAGGATTTTCAAATTCCGATATTCGGGAAACCACAACTTCATATTCGGGGAGCGAGGTGCCAAAATATCCACATATTTGGGCAGCGAGGTTCCCGGATAATTATGTAAATTCTGTATATTTTCACTACGAAAAGGCAAATTTTGCTCTCTCGCTTCGCTCGCTCGTCAGTCCCCTTGCGGAAATGTGCCTGTATGATCAAGATCTCTATCATATGTGATTTAATTATAGTTATTTATTTATCTATTTATTTATTATTTATTTTATTATATTTCATTTTATTTTATTTTTTATTATTATCATATTTTTTTGTGGGGGGGGGGGGGAGATTAGAGTGCAACATTTTTGTCTGAAATTTGGGTGTCTCACTCCCCTCCCCATTCAAAATGTTCTAGCGACGCCCCTGAAGCTAAGTCAGATTTGAAAACAAAAAGGGTATAATTATGAAGTTGCTCATTTTTCTTCCAACTGAATAGATAGTGCATGTCATTCTTTTCAGTTTTCCCTTCTTATCTTCTCTTTCTCTTTCACCTTAATCTTAACTCTTTCAGTGCCGATGTGACAGATAGACTTGTCATTTTCATTCACCAATTACTCGACCACAGGAAAGGTATATGGTGGTCAATGTATATCAACATTTTTTGCATAAATCAAGCATTCTAAATATATGAATATAATTTCATACTACCAAAGACATTTTCAGAGAAAATCGCAGATTATAAAAAAAAGATATTGCCTTATTTCAGCATTAAACAATAGTAAACAAATGAGCAACCAACAAATAATGAACAAACAGAAACTCGAATGTAATTTTCAATAATTCTTATGCATAAAGTTGGTTAAAGTGATATTGTTTGCTATCATAAGAAATGGTAATAGATTTCCTACAAGTTATGTGCACAATATTTTGTGAAATAATAGATGGTCAAAGAAGTGAAGACATTTGGAAAGTAAGCCTTGATCACATTTTGGTAAAATTTTGAAGAGAGCTAAAACCCTTGACACAGTAAGAGTTAATGGGGGAAATTCTGACATGGCATCGTTTATCAAAATCATTTGATGTTAATTTTACCAAATCACCAATAACCAGGTTTTGATTTAAAAAAAGGAAAAAGAAAAAATAAGCAGTTTTTATGCATAAACTTTCGTGCCTATTTACTGTATAAATCAAAATGTTTAAAGTTAGAATAGCCTTTTAGGCGTGTACCGATAATGAAGCAATGATTCATATATAGATCCACTAATCTTTCTTTCGCAGTATTTTTTACTTCAGAAAAGGATAATAAAAGCACGGGCGGGTCAAGGCATTACTAAAGCATTATACTGTATGTTTGTTTGAAAAGATTTTATTTTCTGCATTTCAGTCAATTCTCAAATTACAATAACAAAAATAACAAATCAATTGCCATATAAACAAATTAAATTTACACTTTGTTGATTCAAATAATTGGTGTAACACTGTCAGTAAATTGCATATATAATTTACAGATGTACATGATAAATGTAGGCTAATTTATGCGATATAAGTTCAAATTGTTATGTGAGGTATTACAAAATAATTTGCAGAATCAAAGAATCATACAAAGAAATAATACATGAATGATATTTATATGACCCGAGATACACATTATGTACAATTGTATATTGGAGTCTATTTTGAAGCAGAAGGCCGCCGTTATAAGCAGAGCTTGAATAAGACGGTTGGCCAAAATAAATATCTAAAAGTACTTAAAGATCACATTACAAGAAAATTCCATCAAAGTAAATATTGGCTTAATACTTTTTATTGCATAGATGGCATAAATTAAACAAGGTTATCCAAATTCAACGTTTGGAAACATTTGAAGTAATGATTATTATCAATTATAAAACGGTAAAATACAGCCCCCGATATAGCAGCTGAAGAGCTCCTCGAACGCTGCTGAGATGTGTGACGACACACCAGGGGCCAGTCCTGTCTAAGCAGACGATGTCCCATAACATCTTACACATTTTTCAGTGCCTGTTTTGTCATCTCCTCTTCACTTATTTCTCTTTAAAGGCGCCTTACGAAAAGTTTTTACAGCGGCGGGCCCTCGGCGGCGCCGAATCATTCGGCGCCGCCGAGGGCCCGCCGCTGTAAAAACTTTTCGTAAGGCGCCTTACTTGACTAGCGTCAGTCTTAATGTTAGTCTGTTGTCTCACTCTTAACTTCGTGTATGGTATTATTTTGATGAAAAATGCAGCGTTAAAAAAATAAAGGAATCAGTCACTTGTAAACAAATAAGACACCATTGTATTTTCATCTGCTTGCACCGGGGCATGTTCGGCGTTTCAAGGGGGAACGAATACCATCCGTGCTATTATTCGGAGGGCTTTTCAATTTGAAAATGGGGTTTATTTCATTGATCATTGACCCTTCTCCTGTGTATTTACAATCAAACGGTTTTAGTTATCAGAAACAGTTTCACTTTCCCTTTTAGAATGGTGTGAAATAAGGTCATGTTTAAATATACCAAACTCTTTATAATTTGATAAATAATTGCATTGCAATTACGTTCATTCATTATAGGACGTCGTCTGCTTAAGCAGGATCGATCCCTAGTGTGACGACATCAAAACATCGCTATATTTCTGGCGAATCCTCGGATATTCCAAATGCTTAGAAGAGCTTTTATTTATGTTGTTTTTATAATCATCAGATACGCAGTTGACATAAAACTTATACGATTGCCTTCGTAAGCTTCCCAGTTTCTAGTGATACATTAATTGCCATATTTGTGATTTTCTTGTAATGTGATCTTTAAGAAATGTATGACGGGCCATATGGAAATACAGTAAAGTCCAGTTTTATGTTAATGATTTTAAAGTCATAAATAGAAAAAAAATATATTTATGGGGCTAGAAGTGTCGTGGTGCTTGTGCGTGTTAGTGTGGACGCGCGCGAAAGTGTGGATGGCCAACAGATAGTACTTCCAAGAATATTATAACTTCTATAATAAATGCGTGGGAGAAGATAAAATGTTAAAGTACCGATTTTTTTACTTTAAAAAAGGGGGGTGGATCAGTATTTGCGTTTTGTTGAGTATGTGTATCTTAAATTGACAGGTTAAATGTAGTTTTTATACTGCGTTGTATTGTGTCAGAATGTATTTTTTCATATTTGCCTTAAAGGAAGAGAGAGAAGTGCACTGTTTTATGTTTTGAGGGAGTGAGTTCCAAACATCGGGTCCGGTGTGTCGAATTGATTTGTGGGCCAATAGCAGTTTGGGATTGTTCAAATGAAAATCATTACGATGACGCGTGGGGTATGAATGAACATCTGTATTAACGGAAAATGCGTTATGGAAAAGGGGAAGTAAATTTTGGGTGTATTTGAACATATAAATTGCTGTTTGATATTTGTGAACGTCATTAATTTTAAGTGTTTTCAATAGGGAAAATAATGGATTAGTGTGGTCTAGATAATTAGAATTGGTGCAAATTCGGAGCGCCTTTTTTTGTAATAAGAAAATTGAATCAATTTTGGTTTTGTTGCAGTAACAGACATGCCAACTAATACGGATTCCTCACCCAGTTTCGCTCCTATTACACTTGATAAGGGGTACCAACATCTATGGATGTCTGGAATTAATTTGGAACACAGCATTACCATAATGCACCGCACCTGTCTACTCGAACAACCTTTTGTTATCCACTGGCATTAACTATTTATGGCTATGGTTAAAATAACTGTTCTGAATTTTTGCCTGTGATACACAATGCCATACCCCCTTATCAACCGTAAAAGGTGAGGAATACGATTTTAGGTTGGCAGCACTGCAGTAACCCCAAAACAATGTTGAAATATATAATATACGGTAAAATTAGTGCATTATATAACATGATGAGTGCCTTTTCGTTGATAAGGTATTTAAGTTTACGAAGAACTCCGGTGGCTTTTGATATTGACGTAATTACATTGTTTGTGTGATCATTCCAGGTTAAATTGGAGTCAATGGTAACGCCTAAGAATTTTGTTGATTTTTTTTTCAATAATAGGCAAATTATCAATAATAATGTTTTTAGGCTTGATGGATTGCGAATGAGAAACACTAAAATTTATTAAACAAGTTTTATCGATATTCAGGGACAGTTTGTTACATTTTAACCATGTAGAGATTTTAGCAAGTTCCAAGTTGAGAGTGTCAATTAATATGTTGAGACTTTTGTGTGAATAAAATATACTAGTGTCGTCCGTGCCCGCTCCCCCCCCCCCCCCCCCCCCCCCCACTCGGAGGTCGAATGGACCGCATGCGTGTTCCCAAAATCTCCGGTAAAGGGGTATTTTTTGGGCGACACAATCCGGCCCGTGAATTGTAAAAAAAGGGGTGTTTTTTTATCTTTCACCCGGAGATTTCATTAAAAAAGGGGGGTGTTTTTCTTTCTCTCTCTCTCTCTCTCTTCGACACCTGAGAAATTAAAAAAGGGGGGTTATGAAATATCTTGAAAAATTGATCAAATCCCAGGATCAAATTCCTGAAATTCCTGCTAGTTTTGATAGCTCATTCAGCCAGGATTATTTCATATTTTGTTTGGTTTCTTATGACTGCATTGAGTTCTGAGATACCATTTTGAATATAAAAACATCTCTTCCAAGGTATTGTAATGACAGCTTACTTGGGAGGGGGGGGGGGGGGGGGGGGGAGGGGGGTTGGTGTCTGTCCTGAGATATGGGGTTGGAATGAGAGCTCACCTGAGATAGGGGGGGGGGTACATTGAGCAGTGTTCTGAATTTAGGGGGTGTCCAAGGCAGGAAAAGGCGCGCAAAGCCCGCGATAGGGGGGTTCAGAAATTTTGGCAACCCTGAGATAGGGGGGTGCTTTCAAAGGGAGGGAACAAACATATGCGTACCCTAAATAATACTGAGTGGGGGGGGGGGGGGGGGGGGGGGCGTCCGCGAACAATACGTAGGTGAGAAGAGATGAGGAATTTATTATATCATTAATGTATATAAAAAAGTAATGGTCCCAAAATAGACCCTTGGGGTACACCGCAAGTGACATTAGATTTGGGAGAGGTACTGGTATGAAAAGCTACAAATTGCTGACGATTATGTAAATAGTTCCGAAACCAAGAATGAACTGTTCCTCTTATACCGTAATTATATAGTTTTCCTAACAAAATTTCGTTTTTTATGTTTTTTATTGGATAGTGAATCTATAATTTTATCATAAGTTTGTATAATGGCAAATTCAGTTGAGAAACCTTTTCTAAAACCAAATTGGTTAGGATTTAAGATGCTATTATCAGTCACATATCTATAAAGGCGTTCGTAGGCAAGTTTTTCTAAGATTTTAGATGAAACAGGTAATAACGATATTGGACGATAGTTGATTGAGACGCATCATCCACTTTATATATGGGAATTACCTTAGCAACCTTCAGGGAATTAGGAAAAATACCAGTAGAAAGTGATAAATTAAAAATGTGAGCTAGCGGAGTAACTAGACAATGAATAATTTGTTTTAATAAGTGCATGCTTAATCCATCATAGCCGCAAGACTTGCTTGATTTCAAAGTTCTGACAATTTTCAATATTTCGTGTTCGTTAGTATGAATAAAGAATAAAGAATTGGTGGTTCTTTCAGGAAGATAATCATTAAAGTTTCCAGAGTCAGTGTGAATTGTTGATGCCAGTTTAGGGCCTATATTAGTAAAAAAGTTATTAAAACGATTTGCAATGTCGATGTCTTGACATTCTCAGTTATGATATTTGGGAGATCTTTCTTTTTACTTTTAATGAGATCATTTATAGTTTGCCACAAGGAGTTTTTATTATCCCTATTACAAACTAATTTATCAGAGTAATACCGCTTACGGGAGACGCGAACTAATGTAGTTAAAGTATTTCTATAAGTTGTATAATTAGTTTTATTTTGTGGAGTTGGTTTACGTAAAGATAATTTATATAAGCGATTACGGTTGCGAATAGAATGTAATAATCCCCGAGTTATCCATGGCTGCTTTATCTTTGTGCGAGTGCTATGTTTAACTAACGGAATATGTTTATCATAATAATAAAGAAATTTATGCAAAAATACTTCGTACGATGAATTAGCATCGTTAGATGAGAACACGTCTTGCCACTGTTCTTGTAGTAAATCAAGAATTAATGAATTAATATTTTCTTGAGATTCTTTTCTTTGCAATTTATAAGATTTATGACTCGAAGGCACTGTGTCGTTTTTATCAAAAATGGTAAATATAGGGAAATGATCAGATAAGTCTGAGTAAAGAATACCATTAGTGCATTTTCGATTAATGACGTTTGAAAAAATATTATCGATTAAAGTTTCACTTGATGAGGCAATACCTATTCTAGTAGGTTTATCAATATGAGGATAAAAGGTGCTTGAAGATAAAATGTTAATAAATGTGGAAGAGTTATGCCGTGTCTTAAAGTAGAACGTTAATGATTTTAAATATTGGCTTAATACTTATTATTGCATAGATGGCATAAATTAAACAAGGTTATCCAAATTCAACGCTTGGAAACATTTGAAGTAATGATTATTATCAATTATAAAACGGTAAAATACAGCCCCCGATATAGCAGCTGAAGAGCTCCTCGAACGCTGCTGAGATATGTGACGACACACCCTGGACCAGTCCTGTCTAAGCAGACGATGTCCCATAACATCTTACACATTTTTCAGAGCCTATTTTGTCATCTCCTCTTCACTTATTTCTCTTCCTTCACTAGCGTCAGTCTTAATGTTAGTCTGTTGCCTCACTCTTAACTTCGTGTATGGTATTATTTTGATGAAAAATGCAGCGTTAAAAAAAATAAAGGAATCAGTCACTTGTAAACAAAATAAGACGCCATTGTATTCTCAGCTGCTTGCACCGGGGCATGTTCGGCGTTTCAAGAGGGAACGAATACCATCCTGCTATTATTCGGAGGGCTTTTCAATTTGAAAGTGGGGTTTATTTCATTGATCATTGACCCTTCTCCTATGTATTTACAATCAAACGGTTTTAGCTATCAGAATCAGTTTCACTTTCCCTTTATAATGGTGTGAAATAAGGTCATGTTTAAATACACCAAACTCTTTATAATTTGATAAATAATTGCATTGCAATTACGTTCATTCATTATAGGACGTCGTCTGCTTAAGCAGGATCGATCCCGAGTGTGACGACATCAAAACATCGCTATATTTCTGGCGAATCCTCGGATATTCCAGATGCTGAGAAGAGCTTTTATTTGTGTTGTTTTTATAATCACCAGATACGCAGTTGACATAAAACTTATACGATTGCCATCTGTAAGCTTCCCAGTTTCTAGTGATACATTAATTGCCATATTTGTGATTTTCTTTGAATATCTACTTTAAGCAATAAGTCGATATTGTAATCTCCCATTATGAATATACTTTTGTTTTCTTATAATGTTCTGTTTAGGAAGATTTCAATATTGTTTAATCATAATTCTATATCAGAATTTGGGGGTCTATAAATAACACCAATAATTATGTTTTTATTTTTGTCATTAATAATCTCAATAAATAAGCTTTCAGTACCATCAATACATAAATCAGGACGGGGTTTGTATCGAAGTTGATCATGAACATAAATGGCTACACCACCTCCTCTACCGGTCCTCCGAATATTGAACATGTCAGGTGATGTAGAATGTAGCCACGTTTCTGTGATTCCTATATGGTAGAGAAGGCAAAATTATTAAGAGATTTTAAAAGTATTTCAAAATTATCAAAGTTCTTACTCAGGCTTCGTGCATTTATATGGAGTAGGCTGAAATATTTATCAATTGATTGATCGTAAAATATTCACAAGAATGATTAACTGAATATTGGTCCTCAGATGAGGATTCCGGATTCATCATTTAACAAAACAGAACACACGGGAAGTCTTGGAGGCCAAAATACACGGACACGCGTCGTGGTGGAGAGTGAGTGCGAATTGCGGTGAGTGGTTGCAGTGGGAAGTTATTGTTTGAGTGCATGTATGAAGAATAGGCCTACATCTTTACCCCATCCTCGTTTAAGATAGTGATTTGATTTGATTCATCAAGGATTAAAACGTTTCAATCACACAAGAAATGTATAACAATGGAAAGAACTATGTCTTGACAGGATAACCCATACAATGTGACAGTAAGCGTATTTCGATTCCCTTGTTGTCCCAAGGTTTGTTTTTCAAATGGGGAACTAAGAATTATTATGTTAAGCTCAGCGGTCTAGGAATGTTATTTTTCTGTTTTCTTTTTTTGTTTGTAGTTTTTTATTTGTATATATTTATTATGTACTCTATAACGCCTAAGGGCACCCTTACCCCAAGCTTTTGCTTTTAGAGGTGTGTCCTCCAACTATGTATGTAGCACATGAATGTATATTTATTATATTTTTTGGTAAAAATTTGTACATTATTTTGTTCATTTTTACTTTGTACACTTTGTACTGTTGGAAATAAATGTCATTAAACTGAATTAGCGATCAGTAAAATGGTTATTTCTATTTTGTAATATAATCAATAGAACATTTATAGGCAAACAAAACATCGTAACGGAAAATGCATTTTTATTCAATTTATATGCACATCCGATCCGGGGGCCCACTGCCAACATGAAAAAGCCACGACTGCGCTATTACTTCGTAAAAGTATTATTTAGTTCATATTAAAACATGACGTAATTTCTTATGGTTTTCCATACCATGCCCACAGCGGATATCCTCACCGAATAATACTTGTATTTGATTTCAAAATATCAAGGATTCCACGGCCTCAATATTGACCAATCAGATGTGTGGTTAATAACATGTTGGATTGTTTCCTTCCAAAATTAGTTTGCCAGAAGGAAACTGCGTTGACATTTCCTGCAACATCCCACATGGCGCATTTTAATGTGCATGGTGACATTTTAACAAAAAGTGTCATCACTATGTCATGCCAGAGATAATGTTTGTTTCAAAATGTCATTTCGCAGATTTTAATTGTTCCTTATAGCGTAATATCGGGATAAGAAAGAAAATAAACGCAGAGCATATTAACCCATAGACTACGGGAACCGGGTGGCTCCTGTATTAAGCCTATGAGAGTTAAAGAATTCATTATAGTCAAGGGTTAATGGGGAAGTTCACCCTGATATCAAGTTGGTTTTAAAAGAAGGAGAAAAAATAAAGAAACAGACCGATGAAAGTTAGAGCAAAATCTGACTGAAATAAAACCCCCACGAATTTTGGAAGTTGTAATCAATCAAACACACATTGCCTGCTCTGTGACCCATCCTGCGAGGTCCTCTCCCAATAGTAAAAAATCATAAATTTCCATTTTCCGTAGAGAAAATATTTAATCATACATGCAGCCTAGATATAGACACTGCCCATATGTTTTTATATATTCGCAACCCCTGTATGACAGAAAATATATATTCCTTCATCAACAACTAAGAAAATGTACATTTATAACATTTTCTGTACAGAGCAAATGGGAGAAGACCTCGAAAGAGACGTCAAGGATTTGTCAATTTGTGTTTGATTGATAAGAAATTAAAAAAAATTATAACTTTCTTATTTCCCATCGGATTTTGCTCAAACTTCCACTAATCTGTTTCTCTATATTTGTTTTCCGTTTATTCAGAGCAACTAAATATGAGGGTGAACTTCTGCTTTGATTCTGTCCAAATACTTAGTAAAGATTAGATTCTTTGTCCCAAGCTGCTGTATAACCTGGTGTTTTTGTCTTACATTTGTGTACTCGCCCTTCAAACGCTCTTATGAAATGAATAATCTGTTCATCTTTTCAGAGCCTATCGGTATCCCTACTGATATCTTTACTTGTGCCTTTTATCATGTTTTGAGTAGTTAGTAGTAGAAGAAGAGGAAAGAGAAGAAGAAGCAGTAGTAGTAGTTGTAGTAGTAGTAGTAGTAGAAGTAGTAGTTTTAGTAGTAGCAGCAGCAGCAACACTCTAAAAACTCAAATGTTAAATCTACATTTAAAAGGTTGGAGGAGTGTGACAACATTTTCAAAATGGTAAATGAACACTTTTAACATGCTGCATCCAACCTTTAAACTATTAGATCCAGCATGTTAAAAGTGTTCATTTACCATTTTAAAAATGTTGTCACTCCTCCAACCTTTTAAATGTAGATTTAACATTTGAGTTTTTAGAGTGAACAATACACCACCATATACCAAACCCACACACTCACCAGCCTCACACACACACACGCATAAACGCCCCCACCCGCGCGGAAAAAAACTGGCGCCCTTAGTATATACTTTAGACGGCCGTTGAATGAGCATAAATAATCTTCTTATATGACATGTTAGATATGAGACCAAATGATTTTTATAATTTTTATTTTGTAGGCCTATATTTGGGGCTTAAATTTTGAGATCCCGCAGAAACATAATTATACCACCGAGCTTTCGAAAATTTACGAATTTTAAACCATTAAAAACACTCTTTCTCATATGCACTTTATCCTAAAGACCACAGAGTTACTGATTGCGAAAGATGCACATGATTTTAGTCCTATACAAAACGATGTACCGACATTTAATGGACTGTCAATCAAAAAGTCCGACGAAAATATTTGATTAAGTAGCTCTGGAGATCTCTGCAGGCCCAGCACCCATTCCCGTCTCGACAATGAGGATTATACCTGAAAGGAGGTGAAAACTCGTGCATGATCAAAAAGTAAATACAACATTATTGGAGCATACAAGTAAAAGGATTGAAACCCGTTAGATCCTCTACCGCTGTTCGCCGTTTTATCAGCATGATTAGCACATTCCGTAGCCCAGCCAGCTAGTCGCGAGGTGTCAAGTAGCCTTTAATCATGGCGGCATGCTGTTCTATGTATGTAGCTCTGTCTTCTTCTTCTTCTTGATTTGTTTTTGTTTGGCAATCAATCATAATTGACTATTTTTGCCACACACTGTACATAATTATGTAGACCTGCGTAACATTTTCTCCTTTTAATATCGGTATTCTTTAACGAGAGAAAAAAAAAAAAAAACAAAAAACCATAACCATAACCATATGCACACACCCACACAAACACATACAGTCAAAAAAGTATAACATGTCGATCCTCCTAGTTCTGGACGTTTTTAATTATTTTTGTGCGAAGTCCACTGATTCAGTCTCTCTTCACACAGTGAATCAGAGGACTTCGCGCCGTTCTACGCTGGGTGCACACACACGGCTTGCCTAGTACCTCCAAAATAATTAAAAACGTCCAGAACTACACTACGAAACGCGCGGAACAGTCCTCTGATTTCGAGAAGGCGACACATGCGTGCAGGCCGCCTTTACTCACCCGCCAACGTTACTTGTTGTTTTCTTATATTTAACTTTGAAATCTTTCGTCAATTTCGTACGAAAAATTTCATGAATAATTCAGTTCCTTGTAAAGAAAATGAACCAATCAGAAGCTTTTACGATACGGTGACAAGACACTATTACGGCAAATATGATAACACATTTTCCACATATGTAACAAAAATACGACTGCTCACCAATTTCTTTTTTAAAAATAAGGGGAAAAAATATATGTGTGTGGACATTTTTTAATTAAAAAAAAAAAAAAAGAAAATTCTAAATACTTTCAGTTTTCTCCCGCTACGGTTCATTTTATTCGAACTTTACGGTTCAGTGCGGTTTAAACGAAACTAGTTATACTACCGTGTTTGGAAAGGTTTTTGAATGATTCATTACCTTTTGGTCGTCTTGAATATATGAATATTGATTACGTTGACGGGTGCGAAAAGACGGCGTGCAGCAAAGCTGCACGCGTCTGTCGACTTCTCGCAATCAGAGGACTTTCGTGCGTTTTGAGGATTGACAGAGCTAAGAGCATGCAGCAAAGAAAAGATCTATAGCATGCCGCCTTTATGAAAGGCTAGGTGCCAGGTAATGATATCAGATATATAAGAAAGTACGGAAAAGGGAAAAGCGAAATAGAATTAACTCCATCCACGGGCATCTGTATTATGATAATAACCCTTGGGAATGTAGGAGGAGGAGAGCTTCCTTTCATTTTACCAGTAGAGGTCTTAGTTCAAGAAATATATTGCAGGTAAAACACATATTGCAGAAAATTCCATTTAGCTGGAAAAGGCAAAGGCATATCACAGATGAGAAGAAGAAGGAATTAGATAGGGAAAGAATCTTATTTGTGCTCGCAGATAAAATTGTCCCATTGTAAAATTGTTTTGAAGAAATTATATATAACTATTCTCAACAGCAAATTAGAAGTCCCTCCTGTAGTAAACAGATTAAAAGAAATATTTGATTTGTCTATTAAAGATATTGAAACATTTTCCTTAGACAAAAAAATGTACTTCAAACAGTAAGCGTAAGGAATTCCAATTCAAAATGTTACATGGGATTACTTACACGAATCATGATCTATATCAATTTGGACTGGCTCCAAGTAGCTAATGCTCCTTTTGCAAAAGGGAAGAAGAAACATATCGTCACGTATTCATGAATGTCCTATGGGAAATCATGAGTAATGTGCTGAACTTGCCGAATTTAAAGGAACTAAAGTGGGAAAGAATTTTATTTGGTGTGACTTTGGGCAATGTGCATGGTGAAGAAGGTGAAGAAAAGAAGATTGCACTAGGTCGTAACACCTTGTCATTACACTTAAAGAAATGGGAAGCTAATTTTGATTTTGGATGAAGGGAGCATCGAGTCTTTTGAATGCGAATTGCATTATGGATAAACTGTGTTAATTAAGAACTATATGGATTGTACTTCCCACCCTCCCAAGGGACATTGCCTTTGTTATATGATATTGGTTGCAGGTTATGATATTGGTTGCAGATTCTCACGCTTATTAGGGACTTTTCGAATGTGTCGACGTGAACGCCGTCCTAGATCCCCCCAGCGACAATGGACTGTTTTGTGTTAACTGCATACAAAGTAGGTGAAGCATGAAGCTAACAATGGGTGAAGCGAGGTTCACGTTTTAGAGAAAACGGCAATACCATGTTTGACGCGTTCCCGATCTGACTAGTGGACGAGGGAGAAGCCAGTGGACGGGTGAGCCGTTCTTGCGCAAAGCGCGGTATGCAGTTAACACAAAGCAGTCCATTGTAGCTGGGAGGATCTAGGACTGTGGTCGACACATTCGAAAACTCTCTAATGCAAGTCATGGAGTGCGGAGAGGGGCGCTCAGGGTTTGGGGTGGGGAGGGGGGGGGGGGGGAGTCTGGAAGGGATGAGGTATTGTGTTGGGATGTGTGGGTGTGTCTATCTTTGTTTTCTCTCGCTCTCTATCTCTCAAATTTCTTTTTTTCTTTCTTTCTCCTTTTTATCTTTTATGATTTGTTTTCTTTCTGTGAATAAAAAACATATAAAACAGTTATTTTTAAGGTATATTTTCAGTTGTATAAAGTCTTTGTTCTTCCATGAATGTGTACATTATTCAATATACATATAGATTTCCTTGTAAATTGTAAACGTCTCTGTTTATACTTTATTCATGATTGCAATATTTCTATTTTCGTATGGAATGTTGATTTAACTGAAAAGAAATTAATAAAAGAATACTTAAAACAAAAACAAACCCCAAAAGGTTTGAAAATACCTTGAAACAAAAAAATAGGGTTGATGTTCACAGACAAAATCTGATAAACTTTCAGCACCAGTTTTATTAAGTTCTAAGAGACTCTAACAACTGTGTTCATATACACAGGTAGGACGAACCACCTCGAACCCAATCATTGAAAAAAATAATACCTACATACAAACAGTTTCCATGTTATGAGCACAACAACTGGATTACAAAGGCCCTGCTTCTGTACGTAGTCACTGACAAGCAAGAATAGCACATAGTACAGGCGTATAGACATTGGGATGATTGGGGCTGCCTTGTGCCCCACTTTCTTTTACTATACCTTTATGGTTCTCTCTCTATCCGCTACCTTTGAGAGTTTATCGGTGCATGATCACTTTCGTTTTTGGTCTGTACATTTTGCATGAGTCGAGCATCATCCCATCATGAAAGAGCTATCTCCATCGCAGGTAACACGATTATGTCACGTGTTATAAGCCAACTACAAAGGGCTTAAAGTTATGCCCCTTCAGTGGTGGATCCAGCGTTCTTAAGGGGAGGGGTGGGTCGTCACATCAAGGGGTGATTATTTCAACCTCAGTTCTCTCAAAAGCGCAAAAAGAAAACTGGGACATCATCAATAGAGGGAACAAAAGATGGAGATGCGTACTTTAATTGTTGATCTAAGGATTCATAGAAGTGATCCTAGAAATAACTTTGCCAGGGACATGTACAATACTTTTGGAGTTTTGTGTGTTTAATCGATGCATCATGAGCATACTGAGTAGAGAACCTAGATTCTGACCTTGTTTTGGGTCATCACAGATCATAAACTGCTCGGGGTATATGTGCCCCGGGATTTCTTAAGTTGTGGGGATTTTGAAATCTATTTCTGCTCATAGTTCATGGAAATTAATCTATTCTCCCCTGGATTTCTAATTTGTGGGGATTTTGAAATCTATTTCTGCTCATAGTTCATATACATTGCTCTGGAAATTTATCTATTCTCCCCTGGATTTCTAATTTGTGGGGATTTTGAAATCTATTTCTGCTCATAGTTCATATATTGCTCTAGGAATAAACCCCTGGAATTCTCAAGTTGTGGTGATATTAAAAACTATTTATGATGACGGATCTGATAACCACCGTATCTCACATGGTACTCAAAGAATAATTATCACCTACGAGAATGAACAGAAAACAGAGTTACACCCCCCCCCCCCCCCAAAAAAAAAATCCCAGGGGCGTCGCCAGATCATTTTGAATCAGAGGGGACGAAATTTGCCGACAAGGTAGCTGAACATTTTCCAACAATCAAGCAAAAATAATAAAGAGGGTAATTTTTGAGATTTTCCCACATCGTATAAGCATCGAACATCGAATCTGTTCACCGTTATTTGTTTTTTAATGAGTGTGAGTGCATCCCTCACTCCCTCTAGCGACGCCCCTCCCCTACCCCCGAATACTTGTTGCTATTGTTGCTGCATCTTCCTTACCTCGCCTGTGCTCTATTTCCCCTTCTTTCTTCTTCTTGCATTAGTTTCGTTGTTCTTATACTTTTTTGTTCGTCCTCATTTTAATCTTTATCCATTCATGTATTGTCACCTTGCCTTCCTCGTCGCCCTTTTCTTCTCTCTCCTTCCCCGTCTCTTTCTTTTTCTCTCACTCTGTCTGTCTGTCTGTTGTCTCTCTCTCTCTCTTCCTCTCTCACCCTGTCTGTCTGTCTGTCTGTTTGTTTGTCTCCTCTCTCTCTCTCTCTTTCTATCTCACTCTATCTGTCTGTCTGTCTCTCTCTCTCTCTCTACTAACTATCTCGTTCTCTGCACTGTCAGACCCCTGTTACACATGCGTCGGCTTTCAAAGGGGGCCCCGGAGCCGGCTTCACACCTGCAATTTGAAGCCCCCTGTTACACATACCTTGGGCCGGCAATTTTGTGTCTACACATAGGCCGGCCGGCTTCACGTCGCCTTTTCACAAGCTGACGTTGGGGCGCACTCCCATAGTCTTGCTCGCAATTCACTACTTCCCTTCGTGTTTATATCCCTTCATCATATCCTTATACAGCTTATATGTCTTCCGCAGTCGGTCTGTCTTCCTCTCTTTCTTTTTGGACCATGTCGTACTGCTATCCCAATCACCACTATCATGACTGACTTGTCATACCTATAGTTTGAACTTTGTATTGCAGGTCCTTTGTAAATAGTAAATCTTGAATCTTGAATCTTGTGATGTCAACATGAGAATATGCATGTTTACATTTCATTTTTCACTTCAAAGCCGCCTTCAAGAAAAGCATTGGTGTGCATGGGAGATTTGGGATCTAGCAAAGCATACCCCTATCCAAGCATATCATGAAGGCTTACTTCATGAGCTGTGTTTTTATACCTATTGTGATACCCAGGATGTATCGAGCTAAATAACATTAACAGATTTTGATAAATGGCTCCAATCCAAGATAATAAGACCTGAGCAAGTATGAATTACTCAGACATTGTTTACGATTGATGACGTTATGAAAGTACAATCATAGTTGAGACTTACCTTAAAGAGAATGTCAAGTTCTGGGAAAGGTGAAAAATAATTTGTGAGCTTTCTCACTGCTTTTATGTCAGTTTGGAAGAACATCATTGTAGAAATGTCCTCTGAAAAGGATTGCTCTTCAAATCCCTTTATATTCGAAATATGAGGAAATTAGCTGATCAAGTGTTCGGGTTGCATATTCATGCCACATGGTTGTGTAGTGCATATGCTCTTCAGCGAGCTTGGATCAATTTCTTATCATTTAGACGATTCCAAACCTCAAAATATACACCTATTCTCGTGTAGACATCAGGCGGGGATCTAGAGGGGGGGGGGGGGGGGGGCGCAAGGGTCGTGCGCCCCCCGCTTTGTCTGACAAAGTATGCCCCCGGACCCCCTATCCGTTTGGCTTCGTCAAATTGAGGGTTCCTCAGTGTGCGCCCCCCTTTCTGAAATCCTGTATCCGCCCCTGGACATGATCAACCTTTCTAAAAATTTTCGAGATCTTTCACAATTATAATGTAATCGCATGGCCAGATCCCAACTGTATCTTTACTAATACAAACGACAAGTATGGCTCCCTTAGAAAATGTTAAACATTGGTGTTTATTCATATTTTAGATTGGCATTAGTTCGCCTGTTGTCATGCATTGAAGACATGATTTTCTTTTTGTCTGCAAGCTCAAATTCCAATATTATGTGCTTTCATTAGGACAAATAAAATGTATTCCTAGTTTCTCGTCCCTACTTCCTTCTTTTTTTTCTCGGCAGCTTCCTTTATATTACTTGTAATTTTTGTTCTGAAAACAAAATTAAACTCAGAAAAATTGTGTTGAATATTGGCCCAGTAGCCACTTTATGTAACTGAATTAATAACATGGAACCCGTCCACATTCTCAAACTATCCGAAAAATAAACTATTAATCAATGTTACTTTGCCAAATATTGATATAGGGGTTGTCATGTTGAGTTCCTGCAGGCGAATACAATGCTATACACAACCTGCCAAATATTCATACCAATTTATTCATCTGCGTAGAGAAACAATGTAGCTAAAACGGTTTGCTCAGGACGTATAAGTAACCTTCCTCGGTCGAACCCACAACCTTCGCTCCTTCAATCAGTATTCAAACCACTCGACTACGGCACCGTTACCAACCACTACCAGACATATGAAATATGTAACGTTCTTTGGTGTAATATTATATGTTTTCCCGGCCAATTTCGTAGTGTTGTCAGTCCATTTGATAGAGCATTCATTCAATTTAGCCAAATTTAGCCAAGAGGACACGCTCGGAATTTTAATTTCATTATTTATTCGTTCAAATTAATTTTTGGAGCATTCAGATTACATTTAACCTCATTCTAATTAATACTTTTTCAACTGAAATTCATTAAACAAGCATGAATTTGCAAATCGTTCATTCAATTTAGAATTATGTAGTCACGTGATCACAAATATATAGTGCGCTCGTTCATTCGAATTCATTTCTAGGCATCCAATTTAACACGTACTTAAGTCAATTTAGCAGACGTCTTTAAGCGTTTATTCTTCTACTTTTTTTCAATTCTTTCATCATTGTTTTGTATGAGCATCAGAATATTTCATATTTTCGGATTATTCTTTATTCCTGTATCATCTTGGCAACTTTTCTTTCAATATTGTATTGTGTGTGGAGTACATCGTGATTATTTCTTTCATATATCTTTCATTATTTGCATTGGATGGGTGTTACATTAATGCTAACCATCATTAGGAATAAAGAATACAGTTCTTAGATCAGTTCTAGCCATCAATAATTTGTTGGCGGGCCAGGCATCTTGGGAGGTATGTCTGGGTGTGGTTAAACCACCGGATGGCTTTCTCTTGCGTTATTGCGTCCGTATTTCGTCGAGCTGCCTGCTGAACAAGGTTGATTCTCCACTCCTGCATGTTGACCCCAGCTTCTTGTGCTGCTTCTCTGTCGCCTACCCTCTGCTGCAACTCCGGGCGGGCCAGATCTCGTTTGATGGCTGCCTTAAACGCAGAATGGGCCATCTCCACGCAGTTGAGAAATGGAGAATACGGAGGAAGAAACTACAAATGAATCCTTGGGCTTGCATCAGCAGGTAGCTGAGCTCTTACATGAGGACGAGCGTTGTCTAAAATCAGGTACACGTCCTCATCAGGGGGAAGACATTCTCGCATTCATGAGCGGTGGTAGCCAGGAAAGCCTCGAAAGTTTCCCTCGTCACCGTTTCCACTGCAATAGTGTGGTGGACAAACCCAATCTCACTTGAAACTGCAAAAGTGACATTGCACTGCCGACCGCGTTGGCCATGTACGACCCGACGTGCAGGGACCCCGCGTGGGGCTCTTCCAAAAGAGCGTTAGGTCCAGAAGTTGTAGCCGGTCTCATCAATGTAGACACAGTGTGCAACGACACCCTCGGCCATAAACCACTGTGCGTACTCCATGCGCGTGTCTAGGATTCTCGTTGAATTTCTAGCATCTGGGACATCCTCGGCCAGTTTCGTCGTGATGAGTATTCCGTCAAGTGCTCTAGCAATAGTAGAGACGGATACCGGGGGCTTCTGCGGAAGAGCTGCCCGGAGATCTATCTCCAGTTGCTCAAGGGTGACTAAGGGTATACTGCTTACAGTGGCTTGGAGACGAGCTTCATTTCGTCATCCATCTTCACGTTTCGATCGCCTCCCCTTGGCAGCTTGTTGCGTCTCCCGGTCCGGAGATATGTGGCCGCAATTGATCTGGCCATTGAGCGCTTTATTCCGAGCGTGTCGGCCAGTTCTAGGTAGTCAAGGTTATGTCCCTCAAATGCTTCTATAAGTATTTCTCTATATATCTTGTTGAGATATGCGCCTGTATCTAACTTGTGCTGCCATGACTGTACCGAAGAAGATGAAGGGGCTCTGTCGTACTGGTATATGTATGCCTTATGGCATGTATGAAAGAGGAGGGGCGTTACAGAACAACAAATTCGAGTTATTTACTGCTTAACAGTGTGTGGCCGAAACAAAAATCACATTTAAATACATATGTTCTCACCTTTTAAAATGGAAATAAAAACTATGAGGTAATTTGACTGAAAATGGTGGGAATTTGGATGCCCATCCACGAAATTGAATGACTGAAATAACCCCTTCGACCGGTGTTGGCAAATTTGAATGAATATAGAGCACGTGTCAATCTGAAGACCCCTTTTATGAATTCGAAAGGCACATGTGCAGATTTCATTGTTCGAAATGTTAAATTGAATGTACAAGTTGCAATTTCGAAAGACAGAATGCGCCGTAACGAGGATTTTTTGCTAAATTTAATGAACTTTCTATCAAACACACTGACAAACGTGCGAAATTGGCCGGGAAAACCTATATTCAAATTCAAATTCGTATTTATTTCATTTCCAACAGAAAGAAAAGACAATGGCATTACAGATATTGTTACAGAAAATATGAAAAATATTTGTACAAATTCAATTTACCTTGATAAGTGTAGAAGTACACTGTACATATATAAATACATTATTATAATGAATTATTAAAATTCTTAATTTCTGAGGAAATGTGGGGGATCCACTAAAAAGCAGTGCTTGTAATATTATCATATTTTGTATTATATTCTATCAAGATGATGACGTATGAGTGTAAATTAATAGTTGAAACAAATGAAACGAAATTAAAGTCACGCTGAATAAAATAAAACATACACATGTATGTAAAAGTCACTGTTTTAGGATGACCTTTGATCCTTAATTGTCATGTGACCTTCTAATGCGTGGTCCGATCTTCGCAAATTTAGTACCAAATGTTGCACAAGACTTCAAAGGAAAAATTCATGAAATGATAACTTGATGAAAGGATACATTCTGTAATTATGTTTGTGAACTAAATATTGATGTAATTCAATGATGTTTAATAAAATTCAATTCAATTCAATTCATAATCAAATCTCAGGCAAAAAAGAAAGAAAAAAAGGTATTTGTAGCATTGTGTGAATATTGAGTATAGTAAGAAAGCATGACTGGCATCATTTTCAGCAACAGCAATTATCAAACAGTTAGTGCAGTTAGGGATAAAATCTGAACTGAACAGAACTGAACAACATAATTATGCAGTTCCATGGGCATAAAATGTCCCCAAGTTTTGCAGGACGCATTACTTCTCTCCTACGTATCCATTATGCCGGGCACTATTTAACCCAGTATTTCTAAAACCTGACTAACATGGGGCTTCATTTCAATTACGTCAGTACCTGCGCTAATCAAGCCTGTGAAGGCAATTAACCCATACGCCAGTTATATGTAAAGTATTGTTTTCAGCTGCACTGTTCATTGTGCAATAACTGTTTAAATGATAGCACCACTTTCACGAAGCGAAAAAGACCTTAATACTCTATATCGTCAGCCTCGTGACGGATCGTGTGATCGTGGGCTTTATGGTGTCAGGTTGATTGCACTTTGTTAAAGGGAAAGTCGACTCTTGTATTAAGTCGAAAAATGAGAGAAATAGATTAGTGAAGGTTTGAGCAAAATCCGATAAGAAATAAGATAGTTGTGAATGTTTGAAGCTGTAATCAATCAAACACAACTTTCCCATTTCTTATCGTATTTTGCTCAAAGCTTCACTGATGCGTTTCTTTACTTTTTCTGCTTCTTTTAAAACTAACTTGTAATCAGAGTGGATTTCCCCTTTAAGGCGCCATTCCTGTCGTAGCACACGCTCATTATTTTCTAGGATTACTAGTAGAACAGAACAATTACCGTTTAGATTGGATTCTAACTCGGCCGGATTTCAACAGCCACATGTCTGCACGGCAAAACCGCAAATTTTCAATTAAATGTTGAGAGAGAAAAGGAGAGAAAGGAAAAATAGGCCAAGCACAAGCAGAAGGGGGTGACTATAATGGTTACATCTAGCATTTTCAAAGCTAAAGCGGCAATTTTTCTTTTCTGTAAATCCAGAAAAATAATGAACGTTTTCAGCGAAATAAATTTATGGGAGTTAAGGAATGACAGTTTTAGCCCAGAGCTTTTTGTAAAAGAATTGATCTGCCACTACTCAGCAGTGACATTACCAAGACTGCGTGTCAGTCTGCATACGCCATACTTTGTAACTCTCTTACAAATGTCATCTTTTATTTCAGTACGCAGCTATATCCATAGAGTCCTTTGTGAATATTCATCATGTCATTCATGTGTATCATTACGTAACTACCAGATGGAAAAATTCTTTGATCTAAGTATGCAGGAAAAAATATTCCCGCAGACGCCTTTCTGAATATTCATCATGTGTATTATAATGTAAAACATAAACAGGAATATAATACTAGCATCCCTGTAATTGGCTCATATGTCAAATTAAAGTAAGTAAACAGAGATATTAAGATGGTAATGAATTTCTGTCAAGTTAAATGATGATTCACATCATATGGCGGGATGTCTTCGTGAAAAACATTTCAAAGTAGTCGACTTGACATTTATGAACCTAGAAATGTTCTTCCCGTTGATTTTTTTTTTAAATTTGTGATCCCACGTGGATATCTGAAAATTTGTATTTTCAATATAAATTAAATAATTAGTGGGTTGTAACGAAATGACGTCAAAAACTCATGACTGAATTGCCAATTTGTCTAGTGTTTTTCATAGCTTTCCCTAGTTTTTCATGTCATTAAAAACTCATAACTTTCTTATTAGTTGTCCGCTTTTCCTGAAACTTTTTTCGACCCGTTTGTATAATTTTCCTGCGTCTATTAAAACCAAGAAATTCTTGGACGGGACTTCCCCTTTAAAACAGAGACCATTCGGTTGCCATAGGCAGTGGGTTGATAACATGGCGTCACTGGTCGGAAGTCGCTTCTGATTGGTCCATCATATCATGGAGCTTCAAATAGTTCCCTCCATGCATAGAGAATGTCCGTGAGAGGGAACTATTGGGATCTCCATGATCCGCCATGTTTTAATATAATCATAATGATAAGTACTTAACAACTGTAAGACATTCAAATGTATATTCCGATGTTCAGTTCAGTTCAGTTCAGTTTGGTTTATTGAATCATTTAAAATCAAATCAAATATACGAATCATACATGTTACAAACATTGCAAATGCAGTTTAAATGATTTAAATGTTTTTATAAAGTCCTGGTGGAGATCACAGATCGAAAGCTTGACGAATAAAGGAGAATGATAAAAGCTACGACCGTCTCATAGTGATTATTTCTTTCACTATACCTTCCACAAAACCACTATGACTCAAGGCCGTACGCAGAAATTTTTTCCTGGGGGGGGGGGGGGGGGCAAGATGATCGCTTTTTATTATTGGATCATTTAAAAGTCTAAACCCGATTAAACAAAAGTATGATTTTGAAATTTCTGGGGGGCAACTGCCCCCCTGCCTCCCCCCCCCCCCCCCCCCCGCTGTTGTCCGCTTTTCCTGAAACTTTTTTCGACCCGTTTGTATAATTTTCCTGCGTACGGCCTTGCTATGACTGACCACCGGCGTTGCGTTCGAGGAACATTTCTAACATTACATATATATATATATATATATATATCCCATAGGGTTTTAAAAGTCATGTTTCCTTCGGGTCATGTTCGCATGGGACCCTAACGTTTTCACGGTTTTACCTTAATCTGGCACAACTGACTTTTGACATGTCATTTTTCAAAACGATTCTGCTCGGTAAAGCAATTACGGATCGATGGATGCCATAAATGTATCATTTGAAAGCATAATACATCTACTTTATGAAATATAAATAATCATTGTCATAGAGCACATGGTGTGGTCACAAAAAACCCTTTCTTTTAGGGTTTCGTTTTTTCTCGGACGCAATGTACTTATAGAAAATGCAATATAGTGCAATTTCAAATTGATTTTGTTTTTAGACTGGAATTTTATTAAGAAAAAAAAGTGACTGAGCCCATAGCATTGTACGCATGTATGCGAAAAATATAAAATATTAAAAAAAAAAAATTCAGGAACCTGCTTCTCCCTATTTAAAACAAATCCGAACGAGAAGATTTAGAAAATCGATGTCAAGGTTTGGTCCCAAGACAGGGAATCTTGATAAACATGATGAGAAATATGAATCTAGATCTAGGCCGATCAAGAAACACTGTCTTCGAGCAGAAGTAGTCGATTTTGATATGAAAACCTGGGCACTGTTTCATAAAACTTGTCATTACAAACGACTGCTACAGATCTATGAAAAATTTGCTCTCAGTCAATCAAATTCAATGTTTCAGTAGCTTATATAAAAATTATTGTAACTTGCTATTTTCACTTAATATTGAAGTCAATTCCATCACTAAATTTACCAAATCTGTAGCTTTTTACTTTGTCCATCTTCACCTGTTTGACTAGGCATATAATATAGGAGCTTTTCAGTATGTAACTACCAAATAATTTTTTTTCGCCAAACCCCAAAATTTGCTCAGTGGGGGGGGGGGGGGGGGGGGGGGGGGGGGTTATGGGGTCCAGTTTCCCTCCATAATTCTCCGACAAGCAAAAAAAAAAAAGGTCTTCATTCTAAAAAAAGGGGGGGGGGCACAATCGAGAAAATGGCGGATCGCCTCTGGTCAAAATGCATACTTTTCTTCCAAAAATGGGGGGGGGGGGGGGGCACGGACCGGAAGTGCCCCACCCCCTGGATCCACCAAAGCTTTCACCATCCCCTTTAATCAATTCATTAACTTGATTCCTTTTTCCCACCTCCCTGCTATCCTCCGACCAAACCAATAGTTGTGATGCTCACTAGTCTCATCAATGGGTGATTTCACGCTCGGTGTTGGTGTTTGGTGTTAGTGTCTATTTTGCCCGAAATCGTGATCTAACACCGACTATGAAATGAAAAAAAATCAGTCGGTGTTAGGTGTTGACCTCTGATTTTTTTGACGTAGTTCCGGTTGCCGGTGTTTGTTTTTTGTTAATAATCGTCTACTGAACCGAGCTCGGCCGTCGGTGTTTAATTTCATGTACAAATTCCCATTCACTAACACTATACCCCTAGGGATTAAGAAATACCGATTTCACGGTCGGTGTTGGTGTTGGTGTTTCTAGCTATGGGAAATTTTGCTGATTAGTCATGAGAAATAAAGACAGTAGGCGCTATTCGAAGTGTAATTTCATAGGCGTTAAGAGGTATTATGTTCATATAGGCCTGATATTAGATCTAGGCCAGCATTTGGTCTAACGTTCGATCTAGAGCACACAGAAAGGAACTACTTTTGCTTTTTAATGGGTTTGAAGGAGTGAATAAAAATTCCGACCTAATTTTCTTTTTAAGATAGATTTAATAAAAATGACGTTAGATATTCCGTAGTTAAAGACCCAGAGAATCCATATCATTTATCAGGATGAGATCTAAATCAACATTTACAATACAAAAGCCATGAATCTTCACGGCTAATCTGTGCCAAGGCCTGAAATTTGGCTGTTTGCCCTGTACGCGCTACGCCGTCCGATCCGGCGTCTAGCTGCATTAGCTACCGCAGCATTTTCTGCTGCAAGTGAGAAATTCAAGAGAAATCTTATCTAAACTTACTGTTCCTGTCAAGACCATCCATTTCTGTGAAGTTTCTTACCACACTCTAGATCAAATAAGTATTTATTTTAGAATTGCCGGACTACTCGTGTAATTTAAGGATATTCTAGACTAAGTAATAATTAAATAGTTTTAAACAATTTTTTCCCCTTCGTTAAAAACGGTGCTGACGCCATTACCAGTGTTAAGCTATCGATGCGCTTTGTTAGGATATCGGTATCGGCTCGTTAATCTGAATAGCGGTGTTTGAGCTCGATTTTAGGATAATTTTCGCTCTAAACACCAACACCAAACACCAACACCGAGCGTGAAATCACCCAATGTACTATGCCAGGAAAATGATTATAATTAACAAACTAATCCCTGCCAAGCGGGTCTGGATTAATCAGACTGTGATGAAATTGGAATTGCATTTTCTGTTCGGTGGAATATGGTTTAACATTTCCGGGGAAATTATCGTGATTATCGAACATGAACCATAGTTTGCCCTTGTCTGGGTTAATTAGACAATGATGAAATTTGAATTGCATTTTCTGTCCGTTGTTGAATGGCTCATAACAACATGGAATACACTTTAACATTTCCGGGGAAATTAATAAACATGAACCATACTAGTAGTTTAAATTGCCTTTGTACATACAGCTCGCTATATTAACTTGGCATAATATGAATTACAACTTTGCTGATAAAATTTGAATTTCATTTTATGTTAGGTGTTGAATGGCTCATAACTTATAAATTTATAAATTTAAAAAAAAATTATAAATATATAAATTCACTATGCGCTTCCAAAGAGCTTGGGAAATTATAACCCCGCCTCTATCCCCGGCAACCGTTATCCAGCGTAAAGTGCATTTCAAGCAATAATCCTACCATATAACCATTGGGTAAAGTGCTGTGTCAGGGATTCGAACCCCATTCCCACAATCCAGTGACTTTTCACTAGACCACAACACCTCTAGACCACATTTTTATCAACACTCTCGCTACCCCAAATACGCAATTTCGCCAACAGATGGCGTTTGTCATGCAAACCACGCATGCGCAGTGCTGACCATACCCCGCTTGCTTCGGTCGACAAGTGTTTGTCTTTTTGCATTGAAAATGTACACAGGTACTACAAAAATCCTCGAGTTTGAGTATAAATTAACACCCATCATGATATTCCATCATGATTTATGAAGACAATTGATTGCATTTTCAAAATTTGAGTGGTTTATGTCATGCGATCGAAAAATTAAGCATTTTAGCACTCATTTTATTCATAAGCCGTAGTATTTCAATACGGACCGGAAGTGAAGTTAACGAAGATGCGGACCATTTCCATGCATAATATTGCCCTCTACGTCGAAAATTGCATATTTGAGGTAGCGAGAATTATATTGAAAAGAGCATTGGTTAGTAATCATACTGTTTATTTATTTTTTATTATATTGTTTATTTATTTTCCTTATCAAAACTAAAATTGGGGATGAAATATAACGGAATAATATTAGTATTAAGTTGAAGAATGAAAAAAGGGTTTGTGATTGAAAATTTGTTTCATGTAATTTAATGCATGACAGTTGTTTGTAAAGTTTATGGCGCCATTGTGCTTCTAACCATGAGTTATTTGACTCATCAATTATGTTTTCCATAGAGTGTAGACCTTGATATTCTCTGTCAAACATTAATTGAAGGTGGGATTTAGTCTTCATAAAGACGATTATTTTGGTTATTTATCATGATAGTTTATATATATTTTTTGACAAGAAAAAGCCTGTCTTTCTTTTAAAACTTCAAAATGTGTTCATGAATTGGAAAGTTATATACCACGGAACAATATAAGATGTACAATGAAAAAGATATTGTGATTGAAATTTTGTTTTTCGTGATTTTAGTTATGCCATCAACTATAATTATGATTTATTTGAATCATGAATTTTGCTGTCCATGAGGTGCCAACCTGGATATCCTCTGTCAAGCATATATTAAGGATGGGATTTTAGTTTTCATAAAGACCATTATTTTGGTAATCTATCATAGTGGATTTATTTTACTACTAAGAATCTTTCTAATGAAATTATTGGTTCTTGAGTAGTCCAATTATATATCAAAGAACAGTATAAGTTAAGATGAACAATGAAATAAAAGATTAAGATTGCAAATTATTTCTTGTATTTGTATTTGTGACAAGGGGGACTATATACTTTCATTGCCTCCCCCCCCCCCATCCGAAAAACGGATCGACGCCCCTGTTTTTGAAATTTGTTCGTAAAGCTAATGTTTTTTTTTATTTGATTTGATTGATTTATTCTCCACTCATGGGTTGGATTGCCCTAATAGCTAATTCCTGTTTTTCAAAGGGGTCCATGATCATGATTTATTTGACTCATGAATTTTGTTGTCCTTAATAGACCTGGATATCCTCTGTCAAACATATATTGAATTGGATTTAGTCTTATTGACATAAAACATAAAAAGATAAAAAAAAATCCTTCTCCTATTAAAAGATTGATTTCAATGTGATTACGAGAATAAGCGCCTACTTGCTCATACCCTCCAGCCATGTGTGTTCTATCATTTGAAACCATGATAAATGATTAGGATTTATCTCCTATAATGCACATTGAGGCCAAAGACAAAATTATAAAATGGACTTCTCCTCCTTACAATAGTTCGAATCCTTTCATTCTTCCTATCAGTTTGATCTTATTTTGAGACAACGCAATTCAGCCACTAAATATGCCAATATATCCGATTTGTCAATAAGTCTCTAAATTTGTTTATTGAAACGTCTTAATTTTTCAGAAAGTTATAAAAATTTCTACCCCCTACAATAGTCCCCACTAGTCCCATACCCTTCTTATTCGTTTGATCTCCTATATGGAGTCAAGGCAGTGCATTCTCTGAATATGTAAAAATATCTGATTTGTCAAAAAGTCTATAAATTTGTCGAAACCTCACAAAAAGAACGAATCTAAGAAACATCTTAGTTTTCAGAAAATTTGAAATGCGACTTCTTTCTCCTTACGATGGTCCGATAATCTTTATACCCTTCGTATCCCGTTTGATCTCACCTGGAGTCAACGCCGATCATTATTTTGTCCAAACCTCACACATCTTGACAGATTAAAAACCTTGCTGACAGTACCTATAGGTAGAGACGCAAGTGGAACGAGATGAGAATGGGAAGGCCACAAAGAAAGGGTACAAGGTCATGGCAAAAAAAAAATGAAACTCAAGAAAGCATAACAAGAAGGAGGAGAAAAAAAATAACAAAAATAAGGAGAACAACGCAAATTATTATCTTACTTCAGGGTTTAGGTAGGACACATGAACTGATTTTATCGGTGCCCTATCCTATTCACAAACGAAGTAGGCTCTATCCGGCAACTTGTACATTATCTTCTGTGAAGAACAAAAAACCATAATGGCATCTTCTTATTATAGAAAGGTTGGTCGGAAAACACATTCTTCACCAATTCCAAAATCAGCATTCTAAAAAACCTGGAATAGAATTATGTGAATTAGAATATATTGTATGTAAAATGGCGTGGAATTATATAAAGTGGAATATACTGGGCGTTAAAAAAAAGGAAACCAAAGGAAACAAAATTCCCGTAAATGAACTGTATCTTTACTGACAATGAAATTTATGCCATAATAATTATGATTGAGTAATTCCTATTTTTTTCAATGGTAAATTAGCTATTTTAAAAAGCCTTTCAACTCAAACCATGCCTATTGTGTTTTACAAGAAAGTGAACCGACTGAAAATTTGCACAAAATTTTGAAGTCAATGGTGTTCATTGATGCGAGACCCTGGGAACCTAAACAGATTACTGCTGGAAAGCAAATGAATTACTCTTTCATATGATATGAAATTAAACGCCGTTAAATATATAGTCCATTAAAGGATTATTTTTTTAAATTGGGGTTCCTTTCTGAATGCCCATGCAGTATAGCATGTTTGTAACTTAGAGTATAGGATTATGTAATATTGGAATATGTTGATGTAAACTGGAATAGAATTATGTAAATTAGAAGATACAATGAAATAGCATTATGTAAATTGGAATATATTGTATGTAACCTGGATTACAATCGTGTATATTGGAATAGATTGTAAGTAGCCTAGAACAGATTTATGTAAACTGGAGTATGATCTGGAATCAAATTATATAAATTCGTTTATATTGTAAGTAACCTGGATAGCATTATAAAATATAATTCCAAAAATGATTGAAAGAAAGCGCAAGGCCATCTTGACCTTGACCTTGACCTTGAGAAAAAAAAATCAGGATTATGGTCTGGCGTCAGCTCGTTGTAACGGTTTGTTGGTATTCAGTGAACCAACTTTGGATCAGACAATCCCGTCCAGTTTGGTATTGTGTTGCAGGCGCTTTGTCCATCTATTCCGCCCCACCTGGACGCCAAGTGACCCATATTTTCGTAAAAAGAATTAAAACTTAAGTGCGTCATAATATCACTGACCTCTCGTGAAATATCAGTCGATTCTCACGCCCCAAATTGCTGTGGTTTTTGATATGGCAAATTTCTATATTAACCGATACATTGTTTTCTATTGAGCTAAATTGTTATAATTTTGTTAATCTACACTTTGTAGAAAGAAATTGCTGTTATTCAGGTGAAACAGACCTCTGATATATGTACAGCACCTCTTGTCTGGAAAGCTGCATTTCCTACCTTTATGCCAACATTCAAGTTATATATTGTTAAGTCTCATCGATTTAGTAATCGAATACCATACAAAGACAAGCAAGCGTTTATCATACAGTATTTATCATACAGAATGTATTCTGATATAAAGCTATAACTCTGAATATGGAGAATTTGGTCGAAGAGAGAAGAAGTTTGCGAACAGTTTGCGAAATCAGTGAATGGGCGTGAATCGTCAATTATTCTTTAGAAAATCCTGTATCATATTCTGCAAGTGTTCGAAATGCCATGCTCATCAAACGCTCATCGACTTTAAATATGTGCCATGTTGATCAACTATTTATTCTACTACGTGTTAGAAAACGGCGTTGAAGAGAGACATACGTCTTGCACTCATCAGAGTATACCGCAAGAATGAACAGAAAGCCGTGTTAAAAAAGAGCGGTGGACACTTTTGATCGTTAATAACTCAAACTGTATACATCGTATCAGACTGTGGTTTTTACACTGTAAAGTTGAAGGATGTAAAATCCACTGGGAGCGGGTTCATGAAATTTCTCCGAATAATTTTCCTAAAATATTGCTCTGAATATTTAATTAGATTTTTCACTTTTTGAAAAATCAAGGCCACAAAATCTGTGTGTATCAGATATGAATTCAGAATACAACAACGGCCATTGTGCATTGCACCTGAAATTCCAGAACAAATTTATAAGAGTCATGAATTGTTAATGACAATGGACAGCAAACGGTTGGTAGAAATGACAGCTGCAATACCCAATGACAATTGTTCTGTAGTGAATTAATTACACAGATTTATTGGCTTTGATTTTGCAAAGAGTGAAAAATGTAATTAAATATACAGAGTAATTCAACACCTAGTATTAGTGCTGATGTAATAGTAATTGAAAGGCCATCAGAAAGAGAGCTACAGTAGCTATTATAATGTATTGTATATGTTTAAATTGTTTAGGAGGTCATGGGTATTCAAATCTGAGATATTGAAGAGGATGTTGAATGGGGGGGGGGGGGGGGGGGGGGACACTCGTTTTTCCGAAGGTTCGTATTTCCGAAGGTTCATCATTCCGAAACACAAATTTCCCATGCCTGGGGGTTCATAATTCCGAAAATTAAAAAGGGTTCATAATTTCGAACATTTCTTGCATTATTCCGAAGGTTCGTTTATCCGAAGGTTCATGATTCCGAAAATGAATTAGGGTTCATATTTCCGAAGGTTCATAATTCCGAAAATGAAAAAGGGTTCATAATTCCAAAAATAAAATAGGGTTCGTAATTCCGAAAATTAAATAGGGTTCGTAATTCCGAAAATGCAAAAAGGGTTCGTAATTCCGAAAATGAAATAAGGTACCTTGTAAAGCGGGTTCAAGAATGTAGCCATCCAAAATAACACCACGTGACCGTGCCAAAAAAAGTGATAACGCACGGCTGAGCTCTAAAGCACGGCTGAGCTGCGCGTACGCGTACCTCTGGTGCGTGCAGCTTAATTGTAGTTGTAGAACGAGGGTGACATGGGTCCAATAAAATCATTGTCAAATCATCATTGTCATTGTCATTGTAGTTTAATTGTCATTTTAGCGCAGGGATTACATGGGCGCATTGAAACGCGCATGACTTTTGTTGGCTGCGCTTATGTGATGTCATCCAGGAAAGCAAATGGCAGCCTCCATGACTGTGCGACTCTTGGCGTTTCTATGGGGTTCGTAACCATTTTTGTAGACTTCATAATCAAATTGCCGACCCGGCATTAGTGTGATCATGCAACACGCAGGTTTTTATCGTGGTGTCCAACACACTCGGCTTGCCCTACAATAAAAACCTTTGTGTTGCCAGATCGCCCCAACGCACTCCCAACCATGTATTAACAGTATATTAAAAGGAGGGAGGGGACCAGAACGACTGAAACCCCCCCCCTCCATAACAAGGGTAAAAAAAAATGAAAGGAATAAAAGAGAAAAGAAAACTATTACAGAATAAGAACCAGTGAATTATTTGGCGGCCGCCGGATAATTCTATCTTTCCTTATGTTATTTTTTCCTTATCTTCCTTCTTTCATTTCCTCTTTCTATCTTCCTTGTGCCATTCTTTATTTTTCCTATCTTCTTCTTTTTCTATATATTTCCTTAATCTGTAATAGTTTTCTTTTCTCTTTTTTCTCCCTCCTTTTTTGACTCTTGTCGTTTCGCCACCCCCTCCTTTATAGGTACCTTATTTCTTTTTCGGAATTACGAACCTTCGGAATTACGGACCTTCGGAGTAACGAGCCTTCCGAATTACGAACCTTCGAAATAACGAATTTGTCGGAATTATGAACCTTCAGAAAAACGACATGTAACCGTTGAATGTATAATACTTGGCTAGAATATGTGAGAATCTTTTCATTATTCATAGGGTTACTTAATTGTGATAAAACTGGCGAGGAACCTAACTTTTAGTGTCAACTAATGGACAGTCAAATCTGACTCGCATGTATTCAAGTGAACAGGTGAAAGAAAAAAGAGTTTGGAAAATTCTTTGTTTGTCAGTGTAGGGATAAACTTATTCTGGGTTCACGATTGTGGAATGGATATAAAAAGGCTCTTTTCTTTTGAGCCGTCTATGTTTTGTTAGGACTGTTGTTCGGTGCTAACTACCATCACAATAATTATAACCCTGAATAACGAAGAAACCTTGTTGTGGGTCGTTAGAACACATTCCGTAGTATTGTTAGAAGGCAGGGCGCTTATTGTTGTATGCGTGAGACTTGTAGCCCGATAGACTCTTGTGGACCAGGAGCCGATCAGACACTCGCCCATCATTCAGTAGCTATTCTTAGAGCATAATCCAATCATATAATGAATAGGTAAGGTGCTAAAGTATATCCATGGGATTATGCATGTGGAGTGTAACCGACCCTCATTTTTTTTTTTTTTTTTTGGTGGGGGGGGGGGGGGGGCTCTGGGGCCACATAGGAGGGGTTGGTTTTTAATCCATTTCTCTCTCTCTCTCTTTATTTCTTTCTTTCTCTCTTTCTCTCTCTGTGCACACACCTCTTTTTGTTTCTCTCTTATCTCTGTATTTCTTTACAGTTTTCTCTCTCTCCACTCTCTCACTCCCTCCCTTTCTCAGTATCTCTCTTGTTATCGTGGCTGTGTCTCTGTTCTCCCTTTCTCTCTCACATGGGGAAATCCGCGCACAATTGCTTAATTCCTCTCCTTCTCTCAGTCTCTCAGCTTTCATTACAAGTACGTCTCTTTCTTTATTCTCCTTTTATTCTTTCCCTCTCTCATCCAATATCATATTCTGTCTTTTCCCTTCATACTGAACACGTAAAACTTAAAGGGAAATTAACCTCAGCGTATGAATTAGCTTATTTTGAATAGTGTAGTATATGCCTCTTATTTGATACATGCAATTTCATGTAAAAACACAGGATATAGATATAAATCACTATTTTCCAGCCAAGTTATCGTCTGCTAGCAATAATAAGGGGGCTGCCATTACTTTATGAGTACACGAACATATTTTTCATCCCAAGTAAAATTTCCTTCATCGTTAACTTGTAATTGATTTTTAGAGGACAAATATATATTAGATAAAGTCACATATTCTGAAATGTAAGTTTAGTTTTATATATTTTTTAAAAGGTCTTAATTTGTTCATAAAAAATATACTTCATAAAAAATATACGTCAAGGACGGAGAATTGACGTCAAGGACGGAGACAATCGTAACAATACCAAAACAAAGCGAGGAATCTGCTTTACAGGATGGCTATTAGAACTCATGGGTCGTCAATTATCTAGGCCCATGGCCAATAACAATCGTAATACAATCAGAACAAAGCGACGTATCTGTTGTAAAGGTAGGCTATTATCAATGCATATGGTACCTAATGATCCGTGTCATGCACAAAATGGCAGCCTCCATGGAAAGACGTAGCAGACAATAGGTGCATCTTGAATATCACGTGGGGTTAATTGTCCCTTAAACCAACTTTTTGATCAATTATATTCTCTTTGAAACCGCTACTTCTTTGTCATGTTTGTAGGTATTAAAGTTCGCGTCATGATCATTGTCTAGGCGGATTTTTACTTTGATGCAAGTTCAAAGAATTCAGTTCGCCAGAATACGTACAAGGTCAGAGCCATATTCAATAACGAAAACGGAATCATTGATAATAACCACCGGGGAATTAGACGTCTTGACGTAACGGTAAAATCATTTATGTTTACAACAGCTATTTGAAATTTTGCCACGGTCCTACACTCTTAGAATAGTTGGATTAAATTTTTAACCAACTCTTGATCAACTATTGGTCGTATGCTGTTTATTAAACTTCTGGGCATTTATTGCCCAAACTGTGATGATAAATGCAATTATCATATTGTTGGTGAAAAAAAAAATTACCCAACATGTGTCACTTCTGATAAACCAATAATAACCAAGCCAATAACCCTATTTAAAACAATCTTTCATTTTACCCCCTCAATTTGGCTTCCAAACACATTACCTATTTCTGTAATTGCTCTTTTTGGGTAGTATTTACTTAATGTTGTCAAACTTAACTTACTGATTTGATAATAAATGTTGTTTGATTTTATTCAGTTGCCCAATTTTTTACCCCCTTTCCTTGATTTCATTCATCAACATTGAAGGGAAAAGACCTTGAGAGGGCTAATTTAAAAAAAAAATTAGCACAACGGGCCCCAGGGCCCGAAATTTTGGTGCCCCCATATCCAGAATTATTTGGCATCAAAAACTCTACATAGGTGCCAAATTTCCTGCTTTTATGAAAAAGTGCACAATTATTTCACCAATCTGCCGGACTATGTGTCCTCCAACTGTGTATGTACCACATGAATGTATATTTTGTCATATTTTTGTGAAAAATACATGTACATTATTTTGTTCATTTATTACTTTGTACACTTATATTGAAAGTTGGAAATAAATGTCTTGAAATTTAATTGAATTGAAATATTCCTAATGATGTCTGCTGCTTTCTCTATCTCTTTATTACTAATAATCCTCCTTTCTTGTTCATGTCACGGTAGGGATGCGTTATTCTCTTTTCAGCACTTTCTTTTAATCCGTTCCCACGCTATTCATATTCTCACAGACAACACAAATACATGTTTAGAATTGAAGAACTGTGAAACCGTTCAATTTTACGGTGTTGTCTGTTTAATGATTCAATCAACTTAACAATGAGAGAAGTTAACAAGTACTAAATGTTGACACTACTTCAAGAATGGGCATTCCATATAAATTTAGAAAATATCCCCCAAATTAAAAAAAAAATAAAAAATTCTTATTTCATATTTCTTATTCCTATGGGATAGGGTATACTTTTTGGATGACACTATAGTATTTCAAATATTTCACACTTCAGTGAGTACTGGCTACTGTTGGAAAGCTATCGATTTGCACAGAACATGAGTTTTGAATAGGATCAAAGTGCATACTTAGGTGGCGATTACTTGTGCTTGGTTAGTTAGCTATGAGCAGAATTGGCTGATTTCTTATTTACGATGCTGGTCTGTAACGCATGCCAAAAAATTACCCCAGTATGGCAGCATCAATATTTGGGCTTTGAGGGGCCCAATGTTCACATTTTTATTTTCCATGTAACACGTGTTTATGGGCACGAGTAACACGTGAACAAATATGTATGATACTGCTTGAAATCAAATAAAGTGTAGTTTTCCAACAATGCATAAAACGCAATTATGCATAATAATTGGGTCCCATTTTTTGTACAAATATACTTTTGACACCGCCGCTCCCTGTATCATATGCATGCAGTATTCATGATTGCGCGTCTGTTCATCGTAAATTGGGCGATTATGCTTCGCATAATTTCATTTCATCAGTCCTTCCTGTAGATCTGTATATCAGTTACCTTGTTTAACAATCATTACCTTACAAATGTTTCGTCATCCTTTACCTGCGTTTTTCACGGCTCATTATGTTCAAATAAAAATCCCCACTAAAGTTGTGTTCTATGGGAATATACAGTGTTCTACAGTGTCTTCACAATCAAAGGTAATGTTGGGTTCTGTTAAAGTTTCCCCAAAAATGTTTTTTTCTTCAAATTTCTATTTTATAGAATCCAACTCAATCATCAATCATCATGCCTAAATAACATCTGCCTAATGATTCCGAAGGATTAAACGAAGTAATTGCTGAGTACAATAAAACATATGGATTTCGTTTAATTTTGGCTGGTCTAAACTATACCACTGCAGGGCCTATAATTCTTAGACGATAACAATTTACAATGGCTTTAAAATACATTTTCTCAAATGAATCTTCACTGCAGGTATTAAATATGAATAAAAATATAAACCCAATTCACCCAGTAGCTAGACCTTGTCACACTATATGATTACACTGTGGGCATACTATGATTACAATGTGGTGGGCTTTGGTTACACTGTGTTTACACTATGATTACTCGGTGATTACACTTTAGTTACACTGTGTTCACACTGATATTATACTTTGGATACACTGTGTTTACCCCGTAATTACACTGTGATTACATATTGGCTACACTGTGTTTACACTATGATTACACTTTGGTTACAATGTATTTACACTGTGTTTACACTCTGATTAATTACACGATGATTACACTTTGGTTACACTGTGTTTACACTCTGATTAATTACACGATGATTACACTTTGATTACACTGTGTTTACACTGTGATAACACTTTGGTAACTCGATCTGTGGTCATACTTTGGTGAAATTGTGATCACACTTGATGCAATTTTGTCATACTTTGATCACACTGTGTTTACGCTGTGGCCACATCGATTACACTGTGGTGACAATCTAGTTACATTGTGATTACACATGCAGTCACATACTGTCATTATAGTGTGGCTGTGGTGACACTGTGGTGTCATTGTGATTACACTGGATACACTGCTGTCATACTTTTTTCATACTTTGTTTACATTGTGGTTACACTGTGAGAACACTGCGATTACACTGTGGTGACACTGTAGTTACACTGTGGTTACACTGTGGTGATACTATGATTTATGCGGTTATATTTTGATGAAACTGTGATTACACGATGGTTACTCTATGGTGACTCTATTTTTCATATAATCTGTGGTTCTTTCAAAATGCCTGTTTTCACAGTGTAAAAATTGGATATACACTTTAGTTAATTCCACAATTAAAGTGTCTCTAGTACCCTGTGACCTCGTACTCCTATGCGTTTTTTCCAGAGGCGATCATGAGAACATTTTGTAAATTCTTGGTTTGTATGAAATTAAATGTTAGGCTTCCTTCGACCAAGAATTACCATGTTTCATTTTGCAGACTTCTGGCGATGGTACAGTCGAAACCAGGTAGGGCCTACTACATTAGACGGTACGCGGACAAATTAAAGACTGTTCTCAGATCTCAGTACTCATGAGGAAACTAGCAGAGAGTGAAGAGATCGGGTAGAAGTCTCCGAGGAAGGCAAGGAATGAATTATATATATTGTATTTACTTCAACATTCGTGTCCAAATCAAAAATGTTTATCCAGTTATCAATTGTCAATAAACGCATTTCACATCATAACACATTGAGTACAATACGTAAAATTAGAAAAAGCCCAGTCACTCCTTTCTCTGGTCTTTATCTTCTGATATTTTTAGCGTTATCAAGAAGTAGCAACAACTGTTTTTCTTGTTACATATGCTAGCAATTTCTTTCTCGGGCTTGGAAAAGCTTACATTTCTATTAAGAAAAATAGTCAGATTTTATTCACAATCAGGGGGAGGGTTTTGTTCTTTTAACTTTTTAAACAACGGCTTGCCGGACTAGAATATACCTTCTTGAAATGGATAAGTATGCGTTCACCGTCACACATTTGTTTCATTATTTTGTTAAGAAGCTTTTTAAATTGCCCGCACTTTCTTTTTGTGCTAGCATATAGTTGATACTTCTCTGCAATTACAACATTTTTAAAAGTGAATGTAGTCAACGATAAACCTGCTTTATCACGTCAGCGAGATGACGGAAATTTCAGGTTCAAAATTCTATTGTAATCTTTCAACGCTAGCATTTATTTCTCCTTGATGACGTATTTACTTATCTTATGCAATTGCTGGTTTCACGTATTAGGCAAATAGCTGAACTTATGAAGTTGCAAGCACAGGGCTGGCTTACACGAGTTTTACGCATAAGGCCCATTGCTGAACTTGTAATAATTATGCTCCGAGAGGCTTACGCAAGGTTTGTGTATTCCGGCCAGTCCCATAATATGTTCGACATACATGTTTGCGATGGTTTGGATACTTATCAGGATTTGTAATTAAGAGTAATCACTCATTGTTACATAGGAAGCTACCATGTGACATGATGACTCCTCCACCTCAGTCACACCCGCGAAGGGTGTCCTCACCGATTCCTGATGGACCGATACTTGGCCATTGGAAGTATTTTTTTTTCTTGTTTCGTCTGCTGTCGGTCTGGTGTCGATCCTGTCGGTGTGATTGGAGTATTATTTATTAAATTAACCAAACAGCACGAGGCTGAGATAAAACTTGATGAAACTGAAGCCCTTAAATGGAAATTCCACCCTGATATTAAGTTGGTTTTAAAAGAATAAGCAAAAAAATTAAAGAAATACATCAATGAAAGTTTGAGCAAAATCCGATAAAAAATAAGAAAGTTATGAATGTTTGTAAGTTGTAATTAATGAAACACAAATTGGCAACTCCATGAAGTATGTTGCGAGCTCTTCTCCCATTTGCTCCTTACGCACAAATTCATACATTTTTATTTTCTTTGTCCTTCTTGTTCTGTCTTTTGTAAAGTTTACTCCTTTCCATCGTTACTGTTCCCAGCTTTCTGTGTTCACATTATTTTTCAATGCTTTTTCTTCGATGGAAAGTGTGTTATGCCTATAATTTGTTTGCTTTCCATGGCCATGTTTCTGTCTTCTTTTTTTCCCTTTTATTGGGCATATTATGCATGATTGCCCAGTCTAGTTTTTTATGTACTGTATTCATGATTTATCTTTTGCCAGGGACCAGCGCTTCTACAAGCTATGCTTCTATGCTGGTCTCTGTATTCATTCTCATTTTCATAAAATTAATCTAATGTAGTCTTCATTACTGTTACTTTTTTTTTCTTACAACTCGAACTTTAATGCACTTTATTTTGCTTGTAATGATCAAAAACGTTTCTGCACTAAGTTGTGTTGTCAATTATATTGTATATATTGTTGATTGCATAATACATATTGTTATATGCATGTACTTTGAAAAATGAAAATGTAATGAAATAATATCAAATTCTGAAAAAATCTGAAATCTGTATGTCTGTCTTTCTCTTCACCTCTCTCTCTCACTCTCTCGATATATATATATATATCGAATTCAAATTTATATATAAATTTGAATTCTTTCATCTCTTAACGGTTGTCTTATTCATCATTGACTTTTATATATATATATATATATATATATATATATATATATATTTCCTGATGAAGGCCTATGGCCGAAAATTCGAATTTTTTCATCGTATACGGACTTTTCATTCCTATTTTGTCTATATATGTATATAGTTTGATATATATCTGTCTGTCTCTGCCTCTGTCTTTCAATACTCCATGTCCAGATCGCTGAAAAGCGAGATTGCAAGGCTGTCCAGGAACTCATTGGTTGAACAGAACAAGGATGTGATAAAGCTCTACAAACGGATAGGTGTACGGGATATGACAGAGGAGATAAATGTAATCTTGCGGCCATCGGTCACCTGACGTCCTGCGTTTGGATCAGGCCAAGCTGCCTATAATGGCTCACAAATCGTGTGATGTGATCTCCATCTCTCAGAGACAAAACGGTTATCATGCCCCAAGTTGAAGAGAAGGTTGTGTTCTGGGAAAGGTGAAACATACTTTGTGATCGAGCTTTCTCATGACTTTATGTCAGTTTGGAACTATATCATATAGTAGAAGTGTCCCCTGAAAAAGGATTGCTCGTCAAATGGCCTCGTATTCAGAATATTACAAAAAATAGCTGACGTGTTTGGCCTGAACATTCATGCCAATGTGTGTGTGTCTGTGTGTGTGTGGGTGTGTGTGTGTGAGAGTGAATGTCTGGTTTAGGGAAGTAAGTGTGGTTGGGAGGGCTACGCGGGTTTAGGCTGGAAAGTGGTAGTTTCTGAGGGAATGGGTAGGTAGGGGTATATGTGCATGGGTAAGGAGGGGTCCTTGTCGTTTTTTAGATAATAAATTCCGTAAATATGTTTAAATCTTATATAATCATCTATAGAATAATTTTAATTCAGTTACAACATTGGAAACGGACTTTCATTATTTTGATTTTACATTCCAGAGGAAGAATATTTTGCATGATAATTATATAAGTGATGATAAAGTATTTTATTTGTTCATTTTGTTAAAACATTCAAAGAGAATATGTTGATTGTATAATTTGTATTACATGGAATCATTAGTAAAGATTATTGAAAAAATGTAGTCCCACATACCCATCTCTGTGTATATATAGTGCATGTGCTTTTCAGCGAGATTGGGTCATGATTTATTATCATTTTGATGATTAAAAAACGTCACAGTATACACCAATTCTTATGTATACATGATAAACCTTCTCGAATTGCTTCGAGACAATTCCGTTCACAATGTAATCGCATGACCAGGAAGGTGTTTCACAAAGAGTTAAAGGGGTACTCCGGCCTGAAATTAATATGAATCGAATAAATAGAGTAAAATTAAACAAACAAATCACTGAAAATTTCATCGAAATCGGATGAAAAATAATGAAGTTATGGAATTTTTAACTTTTGCATTATTTTGGTAAAACAGTGATATGCACGTCATCATGAATATGCAGTGAGTGAGCTGATGATGTCATATCCCCACTTTTTCTTTTGTATTTTATTATATGAAATTGCAATTATTCAAATTTTCTGCTCCAAGCCTATAACTAAAAGGACTGACTCCTTATTTAATGTGTAAGTTTATCATTGCTATAACTTATTTTGTTACAAGGGAGATATTTTTTATAGACATGTATGAAAAAATGAAATAATGAAGATTTCATATAATATAGTTAAAAAAGGAAAGTGGGGACGTGACATCATCAGCTCACTCATTACATATTCATGATGACATGCATAGAACTGTTTCCCAAAATAATGCAAAACTTAAAAATTCAATAACTTCGTTATTTTTTATCGGATTTCGATGAAATTTTCAGTGTTTTGCTTGTTTTAATAATTTTACTCTTTTTATTCAATTCATATTATTTTCAGGCCGGAGTACCCCTTTAAGTTTGACTTAAAATCATGCGTAAGTGCCAATGCGCATATGGTAGATTACCCAATAGCGCGCGTCCCCTGAGCATGATCTGACCAATACGGTGATGTGTCATATACCGCACACAACTAGGAATTTAAGACTGTTAGTCAAACTTAACTCTTTGTGAAACACCCCCCAGAACTCATCTTTGTCTTGAAACCACGAGGCCACATTTCGCTAACGTAGGACTGCGTCGGCGACTAATTTAAGTGGTCTTTGACGTGCCATGTGAGGGTTGCAGCATACAAAAATGATTGCAAAATGAAATATGGGATATCATATGGACACGTTGGCATATGGGCAACTTGCAATCACAGTCTTGATTAGTGTAGTAATAACGCAATCGAAATGATGCATCGTGTGCAACGGGCATTAGATCCAATGACGATCTGTCACGGATGGAAATGGAATGAAATCAACAGCTATCCAATGACGGTCTGTCATGGATGGACATAGAATGAAATCAACAGCAATCCAATGACGGTCTGTCATGGATGGAAATGGAATGAACTCAACTACTATCCAATGAGTTTGTTATGGATGGAAATGAAATGAAATCAACTACTATCCAATGACGGTCTATCATGGATGGAAATGGAATGAACTCAACTACTATCCAATGAGTTTGTTATGGATGGAAATGGAATGAAATCAACAGCTATCCAATGACGGTTTATCATGGATGGAAATGGAATGAAATCAACAGATATCCAATGAAGGTCCGTCATGGATGGGAATGGAATGAAATCAACAGCTTTGCGTCAGCATTGGTCTTCGTTTTAAGCTCTTTACCGTGATGAAATTACGTGTGAAATTCATGTCCACTTTCATACTTCACAAACTTTCTTGTGAGTAGGTGATCCGAGGATCATAGACTTCAAGTTGAACAACTAAATAAATCAATCCTTTAAACCTTTAACATGATCATAACATCATCTCCTCCAGAGTATGCAGTTGTCATGGAAATGATTTTCTAAACAGAAGAGCGCTTCTTCACAGGATATACCGATCGCCGGGTATCCGATTAAAGAGAAACGTACTTTTACTTTTAAACTTATACCCTTGAAAAAAATAATCATTTGCAAAATAAATCACTACAAGGCTTTTTATTACTTGAAATTTTGAAGAATGAATCCTGTACAACAGAGTCATGAATGCGTTCAGTGGTGCATTATCAGAAGCAAGCTGGAGGAGACATCTTTCTTCATAAAAGTTCACTTTGTATGCTCAAAGAAAAAGTGATGAATGGCGTTGTTTTCTCTTCACACTGGAACCAACTAAATTAATATCAATTATATTAATACCTTAATACTACACGTAGTCATTAGATTAATTATCATATAGCATACATAAAAAAACCGCAAGATTAGAGGTATTCATAAACATGATAAATGAAACCTGTATAAATCTTTCGAGTAGACCCATTCTGAAGCTAGCTCCCGGCGGAATCAACATGCAAAAAAGCAAAATAATAATAACAATAATAATAATAATAATAATAATAACAATAAAAATAATCAAAGGATTGATGTCCTCTGTTGGAATATACAATTCGACCGATAACACCAAAAGGACATAAAATAGAACATTTTATTCTTTAGAAAATAGACTCAAGGGTAGATTGTAGTATGACGGATTGTGTGTGTAATTGGATTACACGGACGTGTATCAATCAGATATGATTATTTACGTCTGGGACCGACCTTTAACGTCACCATCCGAAAGACGTGACTCAGTCTCGAACCTGGGTCCGCTGAATCAGTTTATAACTTCCACTGGTAGCTGGATTACAGGCGCACGCCACAACGCCCAGTTAAAGCCTGTTAAAGCCTTGTGTAAAGCCTGCTGTTAGATAAACAACTTCATTCTTCGAAGTATTATCGTGAAGAGTTGCTCGTTCTCTAAGTTTGTTGTCACATATAAAGGGTGAATGATAGAGAATGCTAACAATTATGCCAGATCTTGTTATTGAGTGTCAAGAATATGATATTACAAAATGAGCCAGCTTTTTCCCTAAACACGTGGAGCATTATGTGTTTCTGATTGGTCTGGTCCGACTTGTGGGTTCTGATTAGGTTCACGTTGGCTGCCACGAGGTCACAATGAGATGACAGGAAGATGGTTACATAATAATGAACTATGTACCTGTGAATGATGCAACTAGAAGTGTGAATCATGACCGGTCTGAATTGATTTTATGGACACTCGGTAATGTCTGACGAATCACACAGGAAAACGAAGGGGGGTGAGGGGGGGGGGGGGGGGGGGGGGGGTGAGAATTGATTGAAAAGAAAGCAAGAGTCCCGAATAAAGTTTTCATATATGTAATCAGAATATAATTCACGCTGAAATGAATGCAATTACCCATTGCAGAAATTAATTATTCCCGTCCTTCACTTCTTATTTTCCGTCCGCAAATTTCTTAATCTCCGTCGTGGTTCGCACCCTCTCAACGTCAGTTGAATATAAAATGCTGACCCTTCCCCTGGTCAGCTATATATCGAATCGAATTGACTGATGTCGAGTGGGTACGAACCGCTAGTAGATAGTTATAAACCGTTTATATCATAATTCCCACTAGTCTTCTGTCAAGTGGCCTTTACATCATCTATTTGTATATAATTGTGAAAGGGAGGGGGAGGGGGAGGGGGGCGGGGTGGAGAGTGAAATAGATCATCCCCACTTATTACAGCTACTAATGACTCTGGTTGACATAATTTCCCCGTTTTCCTGTTGTATCTCTGTTCTCTCACTTGCTCTCCCACTCTGTCTCTCCCTCTCTTTCCCCCTCTCTGTTCATAATTCTCATTCGATATTCTCACGTTTTTTGGAGGGTAGCTTGTGATATGTCTTATAAGGACCTGCATGATTAGAAATTACCTGTGTACCCGTGTACAAATAACATATTTCAAATAATATCTGATGAGAACAAAACCCTGTTTCAATCTGCTATAATTTTATAAATGTGTATTATCGAACCATCTGCAATGTCAATTATAGCTCAATGAAACCGTATTAGTATTCAAAATAAAAGAAATCCAGCATAGACCGACATGGTAAAGTGGTTTGCGTACTCACAAGGAATGATTCCCCCCCCCCCCCCCCCCGTGCCATATTTATATATTGACAACTGATCAATAAAAATGTAGAATGATATTAAAAATACAAACCTCGAATAGTTTTAATTTTGTGCTCGACCCTCAGCTTATAGTTCCTCCCCATATAAAGGTTGCATGATTATGCCCTATTTACACTCCACGATGTCGGAATACTTTTGTATTTATTTCGTAATTGTGTATACAACCCAGACTTATTCACAACATGTATATACTTGTATATAATAAAAGTAATTCAATGGTGCAGTCCTTTGATGCGTCTTTATCATATTTATTGTACAAATATGGCGGTGACGTAGAGAGAAAAGGGTTGATAAAAGGGTCTTCTGACTTCCAGATATTTGATACATTTATTGGAATCACTCTTTTGTGTTTCGTTCTATTTTCAGTCACTGAGCTAGAATAGAAAATGCTTGTTTCCTTTGAGAGTTCGGAGAAGCCTGGTATAGAAAGACACGTCATCCACACTGTCAGAAGCAGGTCAATCTGAGCATTTTTTCCCGAAGTAACATGATTCTTTGACCATGTTGACTATGATGGCATAATTACACGGAAATTGATTACGGAAAATCTGCATTTTGCCTCATTGAAATATTATATGACATTAATTCGGTGAGCAGTGGTAAAATGTTGTATCAATTTGAGTGGGAAGGATGACCAGGCTCTCCCCAAGGAGATGACAACCATGCTTACATCTGAAAGTACGTTGAAGGGGGGAAACCTGTTTCAGTCCCAGGAAGTAAGTGGCTACAGCCCCTGATAAACTTCCGTGCGGTTAGCTGCCCAAGTCATCTCATCAACCTGCTACAGTATGATTCAAATTAGCCTCGAAACGGACGGATCTTTTGTTGACGACCTTAGCACGAACTGACAATTGACTTTGAACTGGGATTATACTTATTGAATACCATGTTCGTAATTATATTATATTTCAGTATTATCGCTTTCTTTCTTGAAATGTTCTCGATCTTTCAATTTGGACCAATTTTCATCTTCCGTATGGTTCCATAAAAGAAAATGAAATTAAACACTATTAAGATATATTTCACAGATGTCACAGCCGATTTTATAAACTGACGTATCACAATGTGTTAGTTTCGGTAGCCAATTTAAGATTATCTTGAGAGGAGACAGAATTCTGAAATTCAATTTTATTAACATGATTAACGATGTTCAGTTAAAAAGACAATCGTAATCACACCGTTCAAGAACAGACAGGGTGCCTGGGAATAAGTCACGAAAACACGAGGTATATTGTTGTAAACAGCTCATATTTCAGTTTTATTATAACCCTCATATTTTGATCACTGTCTCGATCTTGTCTGCATGTGTCAAAAACATTGTATAGTACTTGTAACTCCAGGGGAGCGTTTCATCAAGTGTTTTGTCAGTGATTTTACTGACAAATTTGCTCTCAGCCAATCAGATGTAAGGATTTCAGTAGTTTATAACAGTTGTCGCTAAAAATCACTGACAAAACACTTGATGAAACGCTCCCCAGGAAGGCAGGACGTGGCCTTATCAATTCTTCGTGACAAGACACAAAGTAAACTGTCACAAATCTTGGAGGGTGCAAGCACAGCTGTATAAGCACAGCTCAGAGGAGGCCTCATTTGCTTACGCTATAAGCTGCGTCAATGACAAGTACGGTTCCTCGCGCGTCCTAAAAGAGTTATATTGTTTAAGAAGTGATTGCAAAAGGAACAGTTCAAACAATACGTTATACATATAGGTTAATTGCCTTCAAAGGCTCTATTAATAACGACGCAATCGAAATAATGCTTCAATGTGAAAAGGTGATAGGATAACTCTCTCCTCGTTCTTTCATATTTGTTACCCAGTATGGTGAAATATATTTTACTTACAATTACCTTAGAATGAATAACAACTTTTTATATCTACCAACAAATAGCCTATCTCCTTTAAAATATTATGTGTGACCGTTTTAATTTCCTTGTTGGCTTTTTGAATAAAAATAAAATTAATTCTACAACCCAGAGTCGACAAAATTATTAAATTTAGAAACCAGAGAAAATCCTGTGGAATATTTCACGTTTGATTGCTTTGTCAAAATCTTAGTAACAAGAAAAAATCAAATGAGATTGACATTTCTCGGCTGGTCAAACATGTCCATTTTCCGTCTGGAATGCCGTAGTCATTTACTGTTGTCAAAATTAATCCCTAATCTGAACCCCAAAACAGACAGTATCAGGTCAAATAAACAACTGCGTAAGATCATGGATCTACTACTACCTACATCGTTTGTACATCCGTGGTAAGATACACTGCGTTCATAATAATATCTTTATATCGAATGGTGCGACCACAGCTTGCTTGTAACCGAAAAGAAATTAAAACATAAAAAAGGAGAAGACGAGAACAAAGAAGGTTTACTTTTTTTTTTGAAACCCCAGTAGTTGACAAGATGACGCCCCTCCCGTAAATATGCTGATTAAATGGAAACGGAGAAAGTTCAAAGAAGTTCGGACAGTTTTAAGAGACCCTGTTTAACCATAACTCCTTGGTTTATCCTACCCTCTGCCTCTCTCTCTCCCTTTCTCTTTCTCTCCTCTCTTTGTTTTTTTCTCTTTCTCTCTCTCTCTCTCACTCTCTCTCCCGCTTTTTTTTTCTCTCTCATCACTACATTTTTTTACCAGGGGTAAATTGATAAACGGTTTTTTATTCTCTCACTTCTACAATCGGGATCAAAACTAACGAAAACCCTATAGGCTTGAGAAAGAGTCGAGAAATTCAGCAAGGCTACCTGAAGTTGAGATTTCTTTCAAAAGTTAAACCTTTGCAAATGCTGTTTTATAAACTTTATCCTATATTGGGGGCGCAATATTTAGCAGGAGTCATATGAAACTTACATGATATAGCGAACAAAGCAATTACATCTTTTATTATTATTTTTCAAATGTTGAACCCTTTAAGCTATGAGGTGTACTGGGGGGGGGGGGGGCGCAAAAGGGTATCCCCCTCCCACAACAGGGACTTTTTCAAAAATCTGTCTATAAAACTTGCATTTTAGAGCATCCCAAAATGTTTCTTTTTAATGAAAAGAAGGAATGCACGGATCTACGCCAATGGACGGAACCCCTCAATTGAGAATAACAATGCGAGCGAACGAATTTTCTTCGATATTTTTGCACTGAAATTACATGTATGGCATTTATTATTTCATTACTTCTAATCATTAAAGAATGTGATGGTATTTCAAGATCAAACATAGGCTAATGAGTTTGGATAATTATTAGTTTTAAGTTAATGTATCATAATTCTTATTTATTTTATCAAAAAATATTGGGGGATGATAACACAGGCCATCCCCACCTCTATTTTTTTATAGGGGGATATATACCCCCATCCCCCGGGATCGACACCCATGCATTTTACACACAGACGTACTTCTGTGTGCGTATGTGCCTCTCTAACTCTTTTTCTCTTTTCTCTTGTCCCCTGTCTCTTTATTGCCGTCTACCTATTAAATGGCCCTTTTTTCATGCCCCATTGAAAGGGTCAAAATTACAGGAATACAAATCCATTTGATCGTTTTTTTTCCGAGTCTTCATCTAGTTCCTGGTTTCCGAATTACACTGATAATGTAGAGTACCAGATCCAAAGAATGCTGTATTACCGGTACTAAAAACGTGACCGAGATTCTACAAATCTATGCGGGGAATAAACTCGCTCCAGACCGCAAGTCAAAACGTCAAAATGCTATTGTGACGTAGCGTGATACATATTATTTTCTATTCAAGATTCGATATTTCTGCTCACGTCGCCGTCTTCTACTTGCATTTGGCTATTTGTCAACAAACTCAAATCAGAAGTTTACCGGAGGGTATGCTGTTTCATCCTTGACATTCTCATAACTTGATACAGGTAATGAAATAAAAGAGAACTCTATGGCTTTTCTCCTTGATACTGACGTAGTTTATGTGTGAGTCCAGGCTTTCAATCTACAAGTTATATTTTTGTTTCTATTGAAACCTAATAAATACACGTTTCAAATGAAATAAACTAAACAAAATATGCGTTTGATCTGTTACAGCTATCGAAACGGGTTCCACTCGAGAAGTCAAACAGCTGATTCTATGCTTCATCGCTCCGGCAAAAACTCCTCCGCGGTTTATAATTTGAATTCTTGACTAAAACCCATAACTGACTCTAATCCAGTTGCAACCCTCACCCTCACTCAACATGTGTATCTTTGACGGAGACCAAAACGAATGTCGCCTGAGCGAATGTTTGTTTGGTCGCAGTTCTAAGCGCACTTCTTGGTTTGTGTAGTAGATTTAGCGATTTTACGCTGTAAACCACGGCCCTTCAGTGCCTATTTTTGGACAGGTCCCCTATCTTGCGCTAGACCATCATATCACTGCGTTAGAGTCGTGTCTGTGCCTAGAGACTACTTCTACAGACATGTGCATGTTTGTAGATGAATATCTGTAAAAAAAAAAAAGAATAACAATAAGAAAAAGGTAATGAATTCTCGTTTGAAGCTGGTCATATAATGTATCTCTTTACCGAGAATTCTTTTGCAATGCACGAATCAACTGGCGCAGAGGAAGGATGCCTCATGAGTGGTGGGCGTGGAACTACAAAAGGAAATTCAGCCATGGAGACAGTGCTTACGGCCCAACGTATTCACTTTTGAATAGGTACCTTTTTTTAGGACAAAGGAAAACTGATTAGAGATATTCAACGTTCCGTTTCAGTGTTTATCCAAGAGAATTATATTCTCTTGTCCCTTGGTTTCGTCACTGAGTCCGAACATAAGACAGAAATCTCGGTGCATCAGGCAAATAATATGTCCACCAGAGTCGTTTATATGGCTTTTAAATAATTGACAGATCAGTTCTAGCCTGTTGACTTTGAATACATGAATTGAGGCACGACGCACTCACATGGTCGAACGTCATGGACTTCACGTGGATATAATCTGTAGATAACAACAGGAATTTGAGAGCAACCTATTGGACGATTACCAGATTTCATAGTCCTATGCAATTATACATCCTAGAAAGTATTCACAAGAAGAATTATATGCTATAATTGTATAGAGATATTAGTGAATTCGACAAAATTCTGTTCTCTATGCAAAGTAAGCATCAGCCTGTGTTGCCATATGTTTTAGTAATATTTATAGTGTGGATGATCATACCGATGTGTTGGCTCAGTCAGTAGAGCGTCCGCCTCACAATCGGGAGGTCGTGGGTTCGAACCTCGGCCGCGTCATACCAAAAGACGTTAAAAGATGGGTGTTGCTGCTACCTTGTTTGGCGTTCAACAATTGAAGGGATAGAGCAACGTCGATCTGGCGCTGCACAGTGGCTGCCGGGCCCATGATCAATTGGGCAAAAAGAATTTCCATTTCGGTTAATAAAATTCGGAGTGGACTTTAATTGGATTATTATTATTATTATTATTATATTATTATATATTATTATAATGTTAATAGTATACTATTAATACATGATTGGGAGTGCCTTTTATGCGATCTGGCAACACAAAGGTTTTTTATATCGCGGTGTACTATATGCACGAGGAGCTAATGCACGGACTCACAACCATGTATTAAAGTAGAACGTTAATGATTTTAAATATTGACTTAATACTTATTATTGCATAGATAGCATAAATTAAACAAGGTTATCCAAATTCAACGCTTGGAAACATTTGAAGTAATGATTATTATCAATTATAAAACGGTAAAATACAGCCCCCGATATAGCAGCTGAAGAGCTCCTCGAACGCGGCTGAGATATGTGACGACACACCCTGGACCAGTCCTGTCTAAGCAGACGATGTCCCATAACATCTTACACATTTATCAGAGCCTATTTTGTCATCTCCTCTTCACTTATTTCTCTTCCTTCACTAGCGTCAGTCTTAATGTTAGTCTGTTGCCTCACTCTTAACTTCGTGTATGGTATTATTTTGATGAAAAATGCAGCGTTAAAAAAATAAATGAATCAGTCACTTGTAAACAAAATAAGACGCCATTGTATTTTCAGCTGCTTGCACCGGTGCATGTTCGGCGTTTCAAGAGGGAACGAATACCATCCTGCTATTATTCGGAGGGCTTTTCAATTTGAAAGTGGGGTTTATTTCATTGATCATTGACCCTTCTCCTATGTATTGACAATCAAACGGTTTTAGCTATCAGAATCAGTTTCACTTTCCCTTTATAATGGTGTGAAATAAGGTCATGTTTAAATACACCAAACTCTTTATAATTTGATAAATAATTGCATTGCAATTACGTTCATTCATTATAGGACGTCGTCTGCTTAAGCAGGATCGATCCCGGGTGTGACGACATCAAAACATCGCTATATTTCTGGCGAATCCTCGGATATTCCAGATGCTGAGAATAGCTTTTATTTGTGTTGTTTTTATAATCACCAGATACGCAGTTGACATAAAACTTATAAGATTGCCATCTGTAAGCTTCCCAGTTTCTAGTGATACATTAATTGCCATATTTGTGATTTTCTTTGAATGTCTACTTTAATAGTTTTATAAAACGGGTCCGGAAATATGATTATGAAGTCTATAAAAAAAGGTTACGAACCCCATAGAAACGCCAAGAGTCGCACAGTCATAAGTCATAAGTGTTCAATTTCTTTGTTGTGATGAGGGAATAGATTTGTGTCATACAGAGTTTGTGTATAGGCAGAAATGATTATGTATAGGGTGCATGTAGGATAAAATATTTTCTTTAAAGAGAAAATGGAAATTTATCAATTTTTTTTCAGTATAAGGCAAGTGGGAGGGGAACTCGCAAGATACGCCACAGGGTGGCCAGTTTGTGTTTGATTGATTACAACTTCAAAGATTCTTAACTTTCTTATTTCTTATCGGATTTTGCTCAAACTTTCATTGATCTGTTCTTTTATTAATTTATTTGCTTCTTTTAAAACAAATTGATCTCATGGTGGACTTTCCATTTAAGAGTCTCTTTTATGTTTAATTCATCGAAGGGAATATCTTTGGCAATGTCCCTAATTAGCATACCAAACCTCTAACAATGAAAGAATATGACTGCTTTCTATAGCAAGTAATAATGAACCTCCTGAGTTTTACAGTTTTGTTATTAAGACTGACTCTATGTATCACCTGTCGAGGTCTTTTTAATGATTGAAACTTTAAGAGAAGATTAATTTCTGGTAAAGTTCGAAATATGACTAGCTTATTATTATTATCACTATTATTATTATTATTATTTATTATTTGGTGTCACGTGTGCCTGTGATGGGGATAACGATTGAAACTCACTGTAACACTCAGGTCTCTCCTCCCAATATCATTGATTGGGATGTGCAGGTGTACCACTATCTGACTATACCGTGGTTTCCCCCATTCACTTCTTTGGACCAAATTTTTATGTGTGTAAATTTCTGTAAATTTATGTGTGTGGGGTGTGTAGGTGGGTGTGTGCGTGTGTGTGCAGTCCCATGGTACACCTTTTCTACTATGCACGCAAATTCAGCGAGTATTTTAATGATTAAAAAACCTCTTTAAGAGTTTGTTGAACATTGCATTCTCTAAATTCATCTTTAAAAGTGGTCTTTTTTATGTTTAATTACTCTGAAGGAATCTTTGACCATATCCCTAATTAGCATACCAAATCTCTTGCGTTGAAAGGCTGTGACTGGTTTCTGAAGCTTGAGTATGGAGCTTCTCAGATCGATGAAAACTTTACCATCTCTGTCGTCATTAAGCTATTATTTTAGAGTATATTGACAGATACTGGCTCTATGTATCACCTGTCGAGTTTTTTTGCGGTTTAACAAAATTAGGAGTGGTCTATTTGATGTTGGTCAATCTGAAAGACTCGAATCTTTGACAATACATCCCTGATTATCATACCAAATCTCTTGTATTAGCTTGATTAAAATACTGGATAACTGGTGTGGTAATTTTTGTACCTTGATTAATAATGGCTCCTCTAATAGGGATTTAAAAAAAAACTTTTCTATTCAAGAACCATTTTAGATTACTATAAGTGATTCAAATTTATGGATGTTTCTTTCCTGGGGACCTAGTAACAAGGTATTCCATTAACCTGTTATTAATGAATGAACTACAATACTTGGAATCCAGTTTGCATACATTACTTGTTGCTATGTCTGACAAGCCTCTGGCAAGCTTTCAGGTTGTCAAGAACATCCTTTCAAAAGTATGCATAAAATTTGAATCACTTAGTAAACAGGTCTATTCTCTTGTATTAGAATAATGAGTGACTGGTGCGGTATCCTTTGTAACATGATTAATAGCTTTTTTAACCTCTCTGTTCCATTAATCTATTATTTTACATTGATACTGACTCAATTTATCACCTGTCAAGGTTTTTTGAAATTTAAACTGACAGAGGAAGAATCAGGTTTCGTCGGAGAATGATAGTTATTACGGGTGGTCATCCCTTGACGAGCCATCATTATCTAAAATCTTTTCATCAAAAGGCGTGCCCTTCAAAGCATTGTATAGACAATCTTTGTCCAAAGGTGCGATTATGAATGTGTATTGATTTGGTCGGGACGATGTGTATTGACATCCTTTGCCCGATCATTTCCATGGCGATGAGTCCCCGCCCCCCCCCCTCCCAGGCCTCCCTCCCCCAAAATCTGCTTTATACGTACTACACAACGCGGATCCGACCAAATTAGGTGTACCCTATACCCCCGTCAAAATCATGAAACTGACAAAATGAGATAACCCATCTCTTTTGCTTGTTGGATATGCTGTACAATATTTGTTCCCACCCTTTCCTTGTCGAAGAAGCCTCGATCCGCCATTTGCTTGATCGTTAATATGAATTAAAAATTTGATTAACATATACTTATAGGAAATAGATGATAAAAGTTATCATGAACATAGTGGCTATTTAAGTCTGTAAACCGAAGGCGAGGACTAAAAGTCATGTTAAAAAAAGGAACACTTAGACCTCGGAATAATTTCTTTTTTAAACTCGACTTTAGACCGAGCTTGTAAACCGGGTGTCGGGTCTAGTTTAAGAAGAATACGGACCACTGGGTATTCCGATATTATAGTTCAGTAGTAACATAGTGTAGTTATTATAGGATTGTACAAATCACTATTTGCATCATTATCTAGTTTTCTCCATTACCTTTTCTCGTTGTTTGGTATCGCCCTATTTTTCTTACTCCTCTTTCTAAAGTCATCATACCATTATCAACAATTAACAACCTTTGCGTTTTATGTACATCATTGTATTGTAAAGTGCTAATTGTAACTCTCTCTCTCTACGATATACTGTAACAACATTTCTCAATTATACATGTGTAACAAAATATAAAATATTCTATTACCAGGACTCAAGATTACAAAAAGTCGTTTGTCTAGAACACCCCCATTTTTTTTTTTTTTTGGGGGGGGGGGGGGGGGGGGCTGGAGTTGATATATTATGCATTGGTTTGCAAGCCTACCTTTCATGTATGTGCATGTATATCAATCACGGAAAATTAATAGTGTATTATAACAACATCTAAATCTTATCTAAACCAATCAAGACAATCCACGTTGAGATGTAGAAAACTCGTATAAACATTTTTATTTTGATATAAAATAAAACGTTAACTTGGATTATTAACATATAAATTACATTTTCAGATGAAAATAATATGTACATATACATCGATACATGACGGAAAGAAAATAATTGTAGCATTATTTACCATTTATTATAGATTCATTTTAGATTGATATATTAAAATCACTATTTGTTAAATAAACAATCCATTTACCTGTTAATTATTTAATGTCTATTTGCGATGTTGTTAAAGACATTCGTAGGTCTACAGGGAACAGTCCATATGCAATCTTCATTTGATAACCAAAATTGAGGCATAATTCAACAAGAGTTCCCTTTTAAAAGTGGGTGGTTTGGGGCGAAAGAATATTTCCTTTAAAAAATAAGTTCTTTTGTTGTGGAAAAAAGTGAGCAGTAACAAAGAACATGAGTTTCTTGCTCACCGCACCCCATTATAAATAAGAAATAAAAACTGTTTGGCTCCTTACAGAACAACATCTGAACAGTATCTGTTTACACTATGAACATGGCGAACAAAGAAGCGGACAAAATATACAGCTCCTCATTGTACCTCCCACACTTGCTCTGGTAGACAATAGAACATCCATCCACTGCTATTATGTAAAAGTATGTAGAACAGGTGTCACATGCATATTCACCTGTTCTACTTATTTTATACAATAGCAATGAAGGGATGTTCTTTTGTTACCAGAACAATTGTGGAGGGTACAATGAGGAGCTGTATATTTTGTCCGCTTTCTTTGTCATCGTGTTCATAGTGTTAAATAAACTAGGCACTTTTATCCACCCACTTGTAGATGTTTTCTAAATTTGAAAGATCCAAGGTTGAAACCCATGAAAGGACATTTGGATGAATAACAAAGAATAATTTATACTGGAATTGACATCGAGAACAGCTTTTCCCGAAGCTCATACATACCGAATAGTGATAAGCATTCCACGCATTAATTGGCCAACATAAATAGTGATAATGAAAACAATATATAATTATAGTCAGAGACATATAAACAAGATTCTCAGAGAGGCTGCAACCTGTAAATTATAACGCCGCTTCACTCAGGAACCATAACTCAAAACGTTGATGCCGATTAAGTCCGATATGATGTTGGGCTCACTTGGATGTTACTAGATATTGCCCTCCCAGTACGTGGTTTATACCACGTGTGACACACACATCAAATAGTATCGCTTTTGATAATGACCGGGCTCATTATCCGAATCCTCTTTCCTTATTGGCGATCGAGGCCACGTGGACAATTGACTTTACATCTTACACCATAATTATCAACTATCAAGCCACCTCGGATCTTCGCTTAACCAATCGGCTATCTTAGACCACGTGGTCGGATGACGTCACATTCAACATGTCTAGTCACCTCGGATGTCCGATTTACCTCGGATATTCGCTTCCGAACAAACCATTACTGTTCGGTGGTATGGTTAACCGAACTGGATAATTATCGTTCTATAGTTTGTTTATAATGTCACAGTTCACACGTAACAATTTGTGATCCGTTATTTAAGACCGGGAGCTTGGCTTTGGCGAATCTACTAACTTCGGCTCGACCGATGGCAAAGAGATGATACTTATCAACTTCAGTCATATCCGTAGCACCGATCCGTTTGTAGAGCTTCATCACATCCTTGTTCCATTCAACTACTGTACCCTGGACAGCTTTGCAACCTCGCTCTTCAGAGATCTGGAGAAGGCAAGTATATATAATGCTCTTTTTAAAATGAAGTTCTCCCTACATGTACTTTGGATGAGGAATGTGAACAAGAAAAAGGTCAAATCAAGAAATGTTGTTTTATTAGTCATGAAACCTATATTTGTCGACAAAATAATTAACGAGGCCATGCTTTTAAAATGGTATAATGTACAACCTAACTAAGAAACTGGTAACAATGATGACCGATTTGTTCCACAGGTCACGTGCAACGACATGTGTTTTTTTTTTTTTTTTTTTTTTTTTTTTTTTGGGGGGGGGGGGGGGTCAAACCATGGACCTACTAGGACTGGAATGTTAACGGAGCTTTCCTTTGATCCTATGATCGTCACCGCCTTCTGATTATGTGCATCTTAATGAGAAAATTCAGGTGTTTGGACAATAATGACTGCGTGAGCGCGTTCGCTCATTGACAAAGGGCAGATTCCCTCACTTGGGTTTTGTTTAGCTGGTGTGCTTTTTCAGAATATGTCTTTGAATCCAAGCACTGCTGATGGGGAGCAGCAAAGTTGAAAACCAGACGATTTTTGTTATTACTGATTTGCACACTTTCGCACGCCCATATGACCTTATATAACAATTATTGGAAGACCATGACCTTTATAAGCCCCGTGCGTCGTAACTCTGGAACGCGTTTTTCAAAATAAAACACACGGAACAGCAATTTCCGATTATAAACCAAAATTGCACATCGATTTTCCATGATTTAAGCGATTTATTATATATTCTGTGCATGTAGTTTATACACAATGTCAAATCACTGCCTTGCTTCTCTCCTGGCTAATAGACCGCTTCTGTAATGTATACAAATTTATGCACATATATTCTCTGAGCACCTATAGTGACGACCTACTCCATGAACCTGTTTTTATAAATGAGCCTCAATGCTTGGAATCCAGTTTGCATACATTACTTGTAGCTATGTCCGGCAAGCTTTCAGGTTGTCAAAAACAACCTTTGTTTGAAAGGTATGCATAAAATTTGCATACATTACCAAAGCGGTCTATTGGCGGTGAACCTCATGAGTTCATAGATGAGAAACATGTACAGAATGTTATTGAGATGGCTTTGACAGAGATATGTGCTTGAATTCATAAACGAAACGATGAAAGTCCATTTCTAGTAGGTCCATGCTCAAACTGAGCGAAACGGCCAATTTAGGTTGTTGGGCATGACTCCCAATGCATAGGGGACCTCACTTATCACGCCAAATCAAATCCCAGAGCACCCAGATGTAACGACACACGTAAGCTATTATATACCAGAGCACGTATAATTTTTGGACAAAGCAAGAAGACCCACATGTTACGAAATATGTAAGCTATTATATACCAGGACAAGGGGATCGATCGATTACCCCACTTTTCACGCCCAAGCAAACCCTAGAGAACCCACATGTAACGAAATATGTAAGCTATATACAAATACCAAGTTACTCAAAATAGAAGGAAAGGGTCCTGAACATCCTATTTGTCACGCCCAAGCACATCTTGGTAACGTCGCTCACTTTGAGCATCCACATGCAACGACAAGTAGTGACCGTGCATGACAAGTGGAACGTCGGAGCTTTTCAAATTGTTTTCAAAGTCCTATATATAAAACCCGACAACAATATAAAATATTGCGACAATAGCAAGATAGCATCTTTTGAATTACTCAATAATCCATCAACCTGAACTAGAATTATATTATATTATATCATGTATGACAACAATGATAAACCTTACCTTAGCTATTGTGTGTAGAAGAGCAATCCCCAGACCAGTACCTGAGTGATAGAAAAGAAAATGGATCATCATTACCAAGATTTCATAAAGGAATTCAGGATCATTTATCCTTCAAAAGAATTCATGTCGCCATGGTATGGTGCAATAATCCCACCAATAAATCAGCTTCAATATACAAAAAAGAACAATCTATTAAATAGTGATTAAAAAGGACCTGGATAGGAAATAGCATGTCCTAAAGGCAAATGGGGCAACGGAAGGTTTTCTTTATAGTAAAGCTTTTAACAAATAGAATGTAATGTCAAGTAGGTGACCAATAAATGGCATATCCAGTGGAACTCGGAGGGATATTAACCACGTGTGAGTTAGCTACACTACAATATAATTTGTATGATTCTTTTTCTTATGCTACACCTCCTCATATTTGGAGAGGCGTACGCCGCCTCCATTCTACATTGGATAAGCCACCGGCTGTGAAAACTGTAGCACTCAGCCCATTTTTGTTGGATTATAGGAAAGATTTTACAAAGTACTGTAACTGTCACACAGTCACAGTAAATGTAGAATTATGGCACGTCATTGCTTATTGGTTGCGAATAATTATTGGTGGTTGTGTATAGGTGGAAGATATTTGCGCAAAAATTAAATGAAAACCAGTTGCAATTTAAAAGTCGTTACGGAAATGAAAGCCATGCCACTAAAATAAAGATAAAATAATTTTCCGAATACCAAAAAAGATAGCAAACATATATATATATATATATATATATCAGAATATTAATAAATAGAAAGTATACAAAAGTGATTGTTCAATGACACATACTCCAGCAACAATTGCTCCGCTGTCAATTTTCTACTCTAACTCTGGACCAAGCATAATACCCAACCCCTAACCGTAACCCCAAACCTGACCGAAAGCCCAATTACAACCCTCATCCTCAGCGGCTCTATAATTTTGACGAAAGCCAAGGGGAAATGTCGCGGGAGTATAATTATACCGTATAGAACCAAATTGATAGCCTTAGCTAGTTACCTCTGTATTCAGAATTGATGTAAACATCTTCGAGATAGAGGAGACGCCCCTTCCAGGAGCAGAAGCCCATGAAATAGAGGGCGTAACCCAAGACGGATGACTCCTCATTAGCTTCTCTGTCTTCTAAGACGATGCTCTCAAACACAGGATAATCTCCAAAACCATCTCGACGAAGATCTGAAGATAAAAAATATGAGCGGCAAAAATTCCTTTGAATTCTTTTTGACTTCTCTTTAAACTAGTACTCAATGGACTCATTATTATACAGTCATAAAAATACTGGCCCGAATTCACAAAGGTGGTTTCATTTGAAACGGTGGTTTCAAATGAAACCACCTTTGTGAATCGTAGATTGAAACCATGGTCTAAACCATGGTTTCAAACCACTGTTGAAACCATGGTTTTGACTGAAACCACCTTTGTGAATTCGGGCCACTGAGTTTCTGAATATCAAACTGAGGCTGGAGCACACTTTTCATAGCGCATAAAATTATGATGATAAATTGAATTTCACAAAAGAAAAAGAAACAAAAACAAGAACAAAACAAAAAAAATCAAACTAAAGTAAAAACAAAACAACACACAACAAACAAACAACGAATCAAGCAAATAAACAATAAACAGAAGAAAAAAAAACTAACCATTTTCGGAGACTTCTACCCGATCTCCATAGTCTTCACTCTCTGCTAGCTTTCTCATGAGTACTGAGATCTGAGAACAGTCTTCAACGCGTCCTTGACGTATCACGTACCTTGTCATCGTCTTGGGCTTTGGGGAATTCTAAAAATGAATGAAAAATAAATTACATAAACAGCTGTCATTAGATAAGCAAATATCAGTAAAGTTGACGTTTCATTTCTACAGTATGTCCATGTATCATCCCATAAAAACAATTATATTCAAGTGTGGAACCTCATAAAAATGAGTTTACAATACCTCATATATACAGACCCACTGGAAAAACAATTTTGCTGTCCATAGCGTGTTCTAAAATGTTTTCCGTTTAAATATAAATTAGTAGTCCACTACAATTGAACGAATCCCGGTCGGGGCAGTGTAATTTTCTCACATTCACTTTCTTTATGATATATTCAATTTACTTCAATCCTATCAATTATGATATTATAAGTACGAATTCAATTGTCCTCTGTAGAAATTCGTTGGCATGGATTTGCCCGACTTTAGAGGGAAGACCTGTCTCGTTGGTAGGTCATTATATAGCGTATGCATGGAATTGGTATGGATGTACCCCCTACGCTCGATGGAAAGAGAGGGGCTATATGTGAGATTGTTACTTTGCTTCGACGTGACGGGAGCCCGGATAGCTCAGTTGGTAGAGCACTGGTCATGTAATCCAGGGTCCCGGGTTCGAATCCCGATCGGGGCAGTGTAATTTTCTCACATTTACTTTATGATATATTCTATTTACTTCAATCCTATCAATTATGATATTATAATTAATAATAATAATAATAATCATCATCGTCATCATCATCACATTACATTGATTGGTGCTAATACATATGTAAAGGGTTGTAATTAGCGGTCGTGTGGTCGTGCGGTCGTGTTGCTTAGCTTGTTCACCTGGAGGTGCTGAGGGGTGTCTCCTCAATACAACATTTTTTGAATTTTACTCTCTTGTATTAATAATTTTGCCTCTCTTTTTTCTCCTGAGAGCACATTTTTTTCGTTTTGACCTCCATGGCATGCACGGAATGCATGATTTCGCATCTTTTATAGAAAATGATTTTATCCCTTCCGTATGCCAGTACTGTGCAATTGTACTATGCAATTGTGCCCTTCTCTCCCTTTAAGTATTCAGTTTTGTACACTTTGAGAATACTTTTGATATTTCATTTTTGGGGTTATTTCATTTCCATCCATTTATACTCCACGCATGTATTGCTTTTATTATGTTGTTAGTTTCCAGCATTCTTATTTTGCCATCAACTCTTCTACACATGATTTTTTTCTCAGTTTACAACACCCCATGACATGTTTGGTTTGTTTGGACGGAGGGGAGGGCGGGGGGGGGGGGGGGGGGGGATGGTCGGAGAGAATGCACCGGACAATTTAAACAGTAACCAACAAGCCCCCATTGATGTCACTTGCCAATACAATCTGAAATGCTCAGACAGAATATTAAATGTTCCCGCAGAATTTACAATTCACTTTAGTTACGGGTATAATACCACTCATACAATTTTGCAATGGTAATATTTTTTTGGGTGAAAAAATAGTAACTCATGCGAATCCGAACCGTAGTACAAATTTTACTGCCCAAATCAATGTTGCTGCATTGACGGACATTAACCCATGCTTATATGTAGTATCATTTTATGAGCTAATGTAGCTGAAAATTGATTTGCACGATTCGTTTCACGGAACAACATACTGACTGCCTGATCCAATTTAGATCTGACATTTTAAGCTCTTGATTGTACGAAAGAAGAAGATCTTACAACTTTTATAAAGCACTTATAATGAGAAGCCATAAATTAAAAGGGCGCTAATCTTGATTTATTGCACATACGGAATTTTGTAATAATCTTCTTCCTTACTGCTTATGACGATGTTACCTTTTCTTATTCAGGAGATAATCCCTGTGGAATTCTCTTCCACAGGGACTAAGGGACAGTAGAACTTATCTATTTGAAATGCCATAACTTGAAAACAGACATTATTTGATTGATTATATTTATGATCTTTTGTAATTGTGTAGAATTTGTGTATGTTTGTATTCTATATCATGTCTTTCTTTCAGTCATTCTTTTGTATAAGCGCCCTGAGCATTTAAACAAAATGGATTTGGCGCTATATAAATTTTATATATTATTATTATATTATTATAAACATCACTTTCCTAATCCTATTGAGATTGTGATCTTTATCTCTGTCATTTATTATGGATATCAAGACAGGTATCCACGTGTATATCATGCACGTTTACCGTCAGGAAGAAATGATTACCAGTAAGGTGAATGAAAGTGTGGACAAATAAAAAGTTGCCTTCCTGTTGCTGCAGTTGTAGACCTTGGAGGAAGACTTTGTACCATAGCCTACAGTATTTTGACATCTGTGAATATCATGATTGTGCCTGGCTGGTATATCGGCTACATGTTGTTTTTCCGAAGGTTCATAATTTCGAAAATGAAATTGAACCCTATAATTTTTTCGGAATTAAGAACCTTGGAATAATCAACCCTACATCATTTTGGGAATTATGAACCTTCTGGTAAACAAACGAACCCTCGGAATAATAAAACTTCAGAGTAATGCAACAAATGTTCGGAATTATGAACCCTGTCACATTTTCGGAATTACGAACCTTCAGAATAATAGACCCTCGGAACAATAAACGTTAAGAGTATAATTCAACGCATTTTTGGAATTATGAACCCGGTTTCAATTTTTCGGAATTATGAACCCCCTGGTACGGTGAATTGTGTTTCGGCATTATGAACCTTTGGAATTATGAACATTCGGAAACACAAACCTTCGGAAAAACAAGTGCCCCTGGTATATATCAAAGTGCGGAGGCTTTAGTGCATATGGGTTCATTGCTCCCCCTCTCTACAATAATCATGGGATTAATGCAGTTATACATGAATGTCTAAGCGCATCGTCGTAGACCTACGAGAAAGAATGTGTTATAATACTAGCAGGAACTGAGGAAGTTTAACGATTTTGTTTATAAGCCTTCACAGACTGTGAACGTGATATCCCTCACAGTAACTATACAATAACCTTGGTGTCAACAGTCATTAACAAAATCACTGCTGGAAGATGTGATCGAAATTTCAAATGTGTTATTGTTTGCAGCATAACAAATGGTATTTTTACTGGTAAACATTTCTATGTATATACAGATGAATAACGTGGTGCCCTATTTGCCAACTAAAGATTATTTTCCAAATTTCAGAACGTATCGCGTTCCTTCTTCTTTCTTAGACAAAATTTTAATAATTCACTTATTTGGAACCATTTACGTTCCGAAAAATTTGGGAAATAAACTTCATTTGCCAAATAATACATTACCACTTCGTTATTCATCTATAACTACCCCAATATAAAGTGGACCTTTCAACGTTATATATATATATATAAATATATATGTATATACTGACCACCTCCTTCAGAAAGCAAGCGGAGTATCTCTGTTTGCCTGGCAATTTCATCCGGCGGTGCATAACCGATAACGTTTTTTTGGTGCCAGGTAAAAATGCCAGAGGAAAAAATGCCAGAGGTAAAAATGCCAGAGGAAAAAATGCCAGAGGTAAACACGCGATGGGTGATGTCAGGAACAAAAAGTAAAGAGGCAAAATATGCCAGCTGGATACTAGGAGAATATAGGTGAAAAATCAAGGTGAAATATAGAGAAGGTCTAGAAGCAGACCTGACATCTGCTGATTTTACTTTTTAGACTACATGTATTTGGTTTGACCGCGTTGGACTCTGGACTCCAGATCGTAGACCCGGCTTTTTTTAATCGAAGTACGATTTCAATATCCCGAATGTAATTTGGAACGAGAAGGAAGTCTGCAACTGAATTTTAGGTTTCTAGAAGGGAAAGGAGGTATGCAAAAATGACATCACCCTAATGTGGGACAGTCCTTTTGTGGGTAAATATGAACCTTTTTGGAATTATGAACCTTTGGATAAACGAACCTTCGGAATAATGCGTGTATACCACATTTTTGCACTGCCATACGTTTGCACGTGTTTACTGAAAGTGGGGGGCTGCAGCCATGGGCGTTAATCGTTACGTAACTCTATTCATCATGGGGGGGGGGGGGACGACACAATAGCCGTCCCCCCCCCCATGATGAATAGAGTTACGTAACGATTAACGCCCATGGCTGCAGCCCCCCGCCCGGTGGGTACTAGCATATTTTTACCTCTGGCATTTTTACCCCTGGCATTTTTACCCCTGGCATTTTTTCCTCTGGCATTTTTACCTCTGGCATTTTTTCCTCTGGCATTTTTGCCACTGGCATTTTTACCTCTGGCATTTTTACCCCTGGCATTTTTACACCGAACCGTTTTTTTAGAAGTATTCATAGATAAATTGGATTGGACAACCTGTCATAGGCGAAAATGAAACTATTTTTGAAGGTGTCAAAACATCATTGGAACATGATGTTTGTTAATGCCTGTCTTGTCTCTATTATGAGATAAAATGGAAAAAAAGTCCTTACCTCTATCTTATCAGAATGATCCTTCCCGATATCAGTTGCACGTTTGTCTTTCAAGACTAGTTGCGATACGGTTGTGATTAGTCCAGTAATCTTCGATGACTTGCCGCTCTCCATCTTAACTTTTCAAAGAAGAAAGTAAAATCCTTTGCTGGAGTCACGAAATGGAGAATGTTGAGAAAATTAGTGATCCAGAGACAGTATAGCTTTTTCTTCGCCAAGTTACACCCTGGTCAGAGCGAAATCAACTTTCAGTTTTCTTCAGATGCAGCTCTACATTCAGGACGGGAGACCATAAACAGAATTACGACTGCCGATGGTTTTTCAACGGATCAAGCAAAGAGAACAAGGGCTGTCAATGCACTGATCTTTAGTCCACACGACAGAAAGTCTGAGCTTTAGATTTTAGGAGAAAAACTTATGAGTATGGTGAGTTCAACGTAGGGTTAGCAATTCTGTTCGTCTGTGAGTGGAACCAACTTTTCGATGCTTTTATCAGTGTTCTGAAGCGGGGAGACACGGGAGAAAGAGAGAGAGAGAGAGAGAGAGAGAGAGAGCGATCCGCGCATGCGTAAGAGGAGCGTTTTGAATGGCTGGATATTACGCGGCACGGATCAGAGAGAAACAGAGAGAGGGAGAGAGAGAGAGAGAGAGAGAGAAAAATGGGGGGGGGGGGGGGGGGGGCTCATGTTGCGTGCTATGATGTCAGGGGAATTCACAATTTTTTGGGGTAAGGTCTGTTTCTGTCGAATAGCTCTGCTGGACCGTGAACTTCAAATTGTGATAAGAATTGTGTTTGCATACCGGTGTGATAAAAAATAATCGGGCTTTATATAGGTGTTCGGGGAAAAGCCTCTTCAAACTACCAATCCTTTTGTGTGACATTGTTTAGTTCCCATAATACCATACACACATTTTTCTTTGATGGTATAGCTATCAACATTGCACAATACTTACATAGCAATTTACGGTTTTTCAAGAAAAAAAGAGGCAGAGCCATTTGTTGTTGGTACATGATCAATTTACGAGTTTTTCTTGCATTACTGTTATATTTGTTCATTGCATTATGTAATCGATTTCTATTATTCCAGAATTTATGATTTGTATTTTGATTGATTTGTAGGAATAAAAGTGAAAGTGAAACTGAAACAGAAACTGAAACGGTGACAAGAAACAACAGTGGGAATAAGAATCAAAGAAGGTTATTTTAAAGGAGTCTGCAAATCGCAGGGACATTTTAGCTGTCACTTTCAACCCCAAGCAATAACCATGATAACTAGATATTAAATTTGTAATGTAGTGTGGGTCAGTATTGTAATCTTGTTTTCATTCATAAACATGTACGGAACACTGACAATTTGGTAATTACTATTACTTTTCATAATCAAATTGAATTCCACATGCTTTTTTAAATGAGTAACCTAACATGAGATGCTGTTGCAAAATGAATATGCATATATGACCTGTAATAATTACTTGTAACCAATATAATTTAACATGTGTCGAATTAACACTCCACAGCGTGAAAGCGTATATATAAAACTGAATATGCATCAGGGGTGTAGCTACAGGGGCACGGGGGAGGGACACCCCATGAAATGAAGGTGAAAGAAAGAAAAGAAAAGAAAAGATGGAAAATAGAGGGAATGGAAGGGAGAAGGGATCACAGAACAAGACAAGAACACGATAGGACACCCTCCCGCACCCCCTAATTCGAATTGCATTCTCCGTGTAATACCGGTGTCCCCATCCCCCAATTATGCTAATGCCCCCTCAATGGTTGGACTCATCCTACGCCACTGCCTGTAATGATCACATGATAAAGAGAAGGTTGAGTTGGTAAATATGAAAGATAATTTGCGAGCTCACGCTGTGGTATATTTACGAATGCCTTGACTCTCATAGGCCACCCACTCCGCGCTAGTTTACACCCTTGGACAAGGTGTTTTACCCACATTTGTTCCCGTCGACCAAATGGGTACTTTACAATGCTGGGGTATAATGATAATCACAGGGCCAGCAGGAAGAGCAGTATTGATGCTATTGTGGCGCTCCTACCCTGGGTAAATAAAACTTTACTGATTAAGACCGATCTTTGTTTAGCAGTTTCCGGAAGTCTTATCGCAACTAAAGAGATACGACTTTGTAAGTTTGCCGCTGATTGGAGGACTTGCGATCAATCCGGATCAATCGCAATTCTTTACGATACATTTTATAATCACATAAAATGTTGTCTGTATACGGACGATTGTGTTTTCTCACAGACTTGGGTAGCAAAAACAAGGAAACTGTTAGCATACAGTCATATGCAAACAGACGATTAGTACTACAAAACTTAAAGATAACATTTAACAAATTCATAGTGACGCAGGTCCAAAAGCTTCGTCACTATGAATTTGTTAAACAGTCATATCATTGTTAAATGGTAGAAACCTTAATTTCTAACAGCAAAATCTATGTAAATCAACACGGAACAATGGAAATGATTTGTAATTTAACAAGGTGACTTGTTAAAATATGAGAAAATTGTAAATATATACTGATTTCCAGTAAATCAAGAAGCTTGCTGTTGTTTTACAGGAAAAAGAGTGTAAAATTGAAATAACTTATAATTTCAAGGGCCCATACACCTGTAGTTTTACAGTTATTTTTGACAGTGTGTGATGCTGTTATATAGTTCCTAAGTCCTAACAGTCCGATTTATCTCAAAATTCATTTATTTTATATCCATTGTTAAGTGTTTTAAATGTCTTCTTTTCTTTGTAGTTGTGATAACTGGATGTGTTTGCCGTCCGTTATTATTATACTGTATACAAATCTAATACAAAGTTAAAGTCTATGATCATTAATGACTACAATATACAGCTTGTCTTTCTTTTGGATGGTGTAAATTTCTCAAAACGGCGTGAATTTCAAATCTACAGCAGAGAAGTTGCATGAGATTAAAAAAAAGGAAAGCATAAAGTACCTTTGATTAAGAATAAGGTATCTGAATGATAATTTTTAGTTTTGGTCGGTTTTTGATTTTCAGGAGATATTTTATTGGCTTCCCTAAACTGTTCAGCTTTTGCAGAGTAATGCAGTTCTATATGATCAAGTGATGGCGCTGTCCCAAAATGGTAGGCTATCAACTTGTCACAATCACGCTTGCAATCACCCTTCACACAATGATAATAAATATTATTAATGATTAGTGTGAGAAGTTTCCATCATTTAATTTTTTCTTCTTTCTGTGCTCCCATGCCCCCCCCCCCCCGAAACTACACCACTAATATTACGAAAACTCATCATACAAAGACAAAAGACAAAGAAAAAATACAAAACAAAACAAAACAATACAATACAAAACGTTCAAGGCATATCGACCCGTTAACCCTGTCAGGACCAAAATCAACAACACTATGTACAAAGTGAATAGCATTTTAGACTTGTGGTAACGAGAGGGTTAATATTATTAAAATGATACTTTCCTCACGTTCTTTTGCATAATAAAGATGCCTTTAACAACTCCGCTTGTGATACTGTGTGCGTTTCCTAAAAGGTAGTGAATCTCTTTTGCGATGTTCTTCGAACATCATGAAATTTGGCATGGATCATACGAAAATATGATTTCGGGCCGTCTATAAAAACTTAAATTAAAATCTAATGATCGATTATTCCATGAAAAGTCATTTCCATATCCAATATTCGATTGGGGGTTCTAAGACGGTATTTTCTTCCATATATAAGTTGTAGTCATTCAAATTTTGACCTGGAAAAGGGAAAACGTCCCTTTAAAAGGGCATTATTACATAGTCTTTCCAAACTGATGTCCACATGGATGATGGTCTGTGGAGATACAAAATAACCCGTTTGTTTTATCAAGGTTTATTGACTTTGGCCTTTATTATTGCTGGTCGTCATATCGACGTGATTAAATATTTATGATAGCAAACATTTTAAGGATGGCGTAAGGTATCGATAAACGAGGTCACCGACGTTACACTGATGATAAATATCAATCATGTACGTCCATGACTACTACGCAGTATACTACTACTACTACTACTACTACTACTACTACTCCTACTACTACTGCACAGTTCCCGAGTCAAGATTCGATTTGTAGGCTTACTCGGCGTCTTCACAGCCGGTTTTCATAACGTCTTCATATCCTCATGATACAGAAACATTTCCATAACATCAAAATGACAATCGATTAATAATTTGCTCATTATGATTCTTAAACCATAATAATATTATTGAGAAGGTGTTATAGTATGGTTTCTGTAAACGTGTCATTTGAGCATGCAGTGCTGTTGGTGCTTAAAGAGAAGGGTGAGTTCTGTAAAGGTTCTTTCATTCTTTTATGTCAGTTTGAATATCACAGAAGAAATGTCCTCTGATAAGGAGTCCTTTTCAAATACCCTTCTATTCGAAATATGATGATGAATAGCTGGAGAAGTTTGGACTAGTTGCTTCCAGACAGTTTTTTTCCTTCACAATTTGTAATCGCATGACCAGAACTCCGCTTTATCTTTGAGTCTTTCATAAGCCAGCAGTCTTGTATTAACAATGTGTAAAAACACATCGAGGTCCGAGGTCTCCCATTTTTATAACCTAGTATTCTAGTCTCACATGTTATTCAACGTGGCTTGTATAATCAAGGAGTTATGACAGGTCTGTGATAACTCCTTGCATGTAGGGGCTTCATGCTCCTTGTTATAATGCGGAATCGTAACGTGTGATATAACACGACATCCAAACATTGCCACTTATATAAGTTATGACCTGGACGTTGTCATTTGTATCCTTTATATTAACTTTCTTCTTCTGATGACAGTTACGATTACTGGTATAATGTGACATTGAAACAACAATTAAAATTGTGTACTAGTATCACGTGTTACAGGTCATGGTTTATATAATATTTGTTAATTTTTTATTGCACAAAACAATGCTATTAACCTCGTAAATACGACATGCTGAACATCATGGTATAAACATTTATACTACAGAATTCATGTTTTTATATTGCACCAAACACTGTTTATAACCTCGTAAACTAATATCACATGTTTACATCATGGCTTATAAATTTACAATGCAGAAGTCATATTAAAGGAAGGAGAAAATAATGGACATATCTGTACAAGAACAGTGTGAAATAAAAAAAAAAGTTTCGCTCGCGCACAGATTTAGGAACTGAACGGTCGATATTTGGACAAGAGCCCCTCTAATACGAAAGCATACCAGTATGCCTGTGCCTATCTACTCAAGACATGGACAATGACAGAAGATGTCGGAACTTGTGTTCCCTTTCAATGACGGTTTCAAGGGTTCAGGATAACATAGGCATTTTTATGACATAAATAATTTGGCTGACTTCGAACTTCGCAGGTGGAACAATAAATAAAGGGCCTTAATATAGGTGGCACATATTTTTTTCTTCAACTTTTATCAAACAAAATGGAAGTTGAAGAAAAAATCAGATAAGCAATCATAAAGTTAGAATTTTGAAAAATCTCGTAATTGGCAATCTTTTTTTGCAAGTCTTTATGATGGAACACAGATATCTTATTTTTTCATTAAAACAAGCATACGAAACGGATATAATCCATATGATGACAAAACAAAATATTGATTCCATCGTAATATTGAGAAATTGAGTAATTCATGTGTAACAAACAATGGACACTTTTCTTTGTGGAACTTTTCTGATGAATACCCGCATATTGCCACAGAATGCTTCCCCGTCTGCCCATAGCACTTGTAATTCCGATGTTCAGAAAACATGATTTCTTATTTGTTTTTAGTCTGAATTTTCTCAGCCCCCTCCCCCTCCGCCTGCATTTTCTGCTTCCTTTCAGGCCAACGTCGAAAATATGAAGGATGAATCGTTTAACGCCTGCATTGTAAAATTATGCATCAATATCACATGATCCATTTTATAAAACTAATTGAATTGTTGAGCAGCTATATTGTTGATATAATGGATAGAATAGGCCTACTATTTATCGCGATTTTAACTGAATCATTCGAAAATGGATAGTCTTCCGAAAAAGAAAAAAAAAATAGAAGGAAGGTAAGCATAGAGACTGATGAAGATACCATTCCAAAACAACAACAACAAGAACAAAAGAATAAACCAAAGTGAGCTTTAAAAAAAAATACATTCATCATCGAATGGAGAATAAAACTACTGATAATTCAGCTGTAAAATAACTACCAGATGTTTCTAGCGATCATAATAATTATTCGAAAATACCAAGAATTCAGAGATAGTATCGGGTAGGTAAGAGCATTAAGTGGCAATGTAATTATATCATCGTCTGCTTTCATTTTCAACACTATAAATAACTGGAAATCCCTTTCTCTGAAAATAATAAGAGCGGGTTCTTGTTTAGCGCGCATGTTTGTCAGACTTGACAACCCAGTTACTCCACAAGTTCACATTCCTGAAGTGAAAGGTGGAGAAACGGGGAAAACCATTTGGACAGCCAGGTGGAACTGATTTGAGGGAAAGTTCATACCATGACCCCAATTCAGGTTTTAGTTACAAGGTTCATCAGATGCGGGTATCATTAGTGCAGGGTTTCGTCGCTTTTCGGGGAAACATTGATCGCTTAGATAATGTGCTGTTATCAATCAATGTGAAACATATCGTCTAAGAGCTTGCTTTTTCTTCAGGGACTCCAGGGAAATATTTCCATCCAAATAAAACGGATGTCAAATAAATTGTTTTTCATTTTTATTGTCTCGTTATCATTGCTTATGATACATTTGTGCCAACCTGACAGTCTTGATAAAATGGTTTTCGCCACTGTACGTGGAAAAGGGTAGAATGTGAAACATCATAGTAAATATAAGGGGGGGGGGGAGCACTTGTATTTCTTAAGGTTCGTTTTTCCGAGGGTTCCGAGGGTTCGTTTTTCTGTTTCGGAATAACATGTAACCATGGTAACCGTCATATACTCTCTAAAAAATATCAAATGATCATTGACGTGGGGGAGACTTGATGTGTATGGTAAAAATGGAGTGAAATTTCACTTTTGTCTTATTAGAGAGCAATATGTTAAACACTTCTCTTCGTTATGTTTGTCCCAAAATCTGGAATTCTTTACCTTCTTCTTTACAGTCTGTTCCATTTAATAATTCATTTAAACGACTTTATAAGAAACTTCTTCTCTCTCTTTATAATGTATAATTTATTAATATCTCGTCTATCATACTGAATAGCAATTCATTAAAATTTACTTTGTAATCGATACATGCATATTTATTATTAGTGCGCCTATTATGTTGATGGTTATAATCTATTGCAGTTGTTCACATTTTCATAGTAACCATTTTAGTCTATATGTATTTTATATTTATTGTACCTCTATTGATATTCCATCCTTTTATCTTGTACATATTTAATGTGATGATGGACATAAATGATTTTCAATCAAATCAAATGTCAAATAAATTGATATTCACTCTTAAACCAGTGATTACTGATGTGCCACACATGAGGGGGGGGGGGGGGGGGGGGGAGAGAACATGGAGTGAATAGTCATGGGTGTGTCTAGAAAACATGAGCCGTCTTTTGAACAAGTTCATAGAATAATATTTCATTCATGAGTTCCCAGAATCATGCCAATATTTTCTTGACTGTATGTTAATTGTGGTAGCAACTAGCATTGTGGTCTTTTCCCAGATCTCTCATTATTTACTTTCTCCGTAGGAAGGATTAAGATACTTTTAATTGCCATTATACTCAATACCCCGATGACAAGGTTTTATGTAAAGCAAACATAAAATGTATGAAGTAATGCATAAGAAAGAAAAAAAAAAACAACAAATTTTTGCCAAAGGACAAAGAGAGAGAGAGAGAGAGAGAGAGAATTATAATGCTTTGAAGTGAGCCAGCTATCCCATCCACGAACTTCATGTTCAAATTTGAAAATGTGTAAATATCTTGGTAAATATAATTTCGACCATTTTATTTTCTCTGCAAGATTAAATTATCGTTTCCATTTAATGTTCATTATGGGTATAGCAAGTGAACATATACTCATGTTTTTACACCGTGGTTTAAATTATGTCATGAGATGTGTCGCTAAACTCTTTATCGAATGGGGAGATCTATGAATGGCAAGCGTCCCCTATAGAAAAGTGGGGGGGGGGGGGGGGAGGGGTGCTACAGCCCGTATCCGGACAACTAACCCCAGGAAAATTACCCCCCCCCCGGAAAACTCCCCCCGGCCAACTACCCCCTGGACGGCCCCCGGCAATTACCCCCAGGACAACTACCCCTAGGACAACTAACCCCAAGACAATTACGATCCAGGAAAACTACCCCAAGACAATTACCCCCAGGACCCCCCCCCCCTGACAACTACCCCCGGATTCTGCATGGGCTCGTCTTCATTTTGTTTTACCGACACCCTAAATGGAATTCCCAAACCAATGACATGTATTTTATCGTGCAATCTTTGTTTTGCAGTCTTTGGTTTGTTTTGTTATTTGATGTTGCCTTGCGTGTGTGGGTGCGTGGGTGTGCGTGTATGTGTGTGTGAGTTAGAAACAGCGTGGAGAGGCGTCGCACAAACCCCATTGTCCGAATCCATCAACATGCTTGTGCCCCGGGCCTTATTTCGTCAAAGATATAGGGTAGGGGTTAGGGTTAGGATAAGTTGGTACTAATAGGCTATTTGGTCCAAGGCTAAAGTTGGGAATTCGGCTAGTAAGTGTAGGAGGTTGAAGGCAGAGCAATTTTCGCGGAGCATGTGTCGTACGTATCTTTCGTAATATGTTTAGGATGAGCCTATATGTGCCTCGTATTTCTAACGTTTTCTTCCGACCACTGCATTAATCCATTCATGCTGAGGAGTGACAGAAAAAAACCCCAAACAAACAAAAACGTAGATGGCGCTGTTTCAGTAAGACACTGTCGAAAAATGGATTCATATGTCACCCCGATAAAATATGCGAATCAAATTAATTTCTACAACCTACTCCCATGATTATTGTCACCTTACTATTGGAACTTCCATACGAAGCAGTTACTTTATAGTGATGGCACATTATAGCCGAAGATTTTTTTTTACTCTTCCATCAGAACCTCTGATGACGGACAGTCAACCTGTCCGAAACGTCGAGTCTTCTCCACTCTCAGCCTATTCATCTGGTTTACAGTCCTTTTCAGGCCTTCCCACTCTCTGAATTTCTATCTCGCCTTTCCTTTTCTTCTCCACTTTCTTCTTCTTACTCAATAGTCCTTTTCAGGACCAACCACATGGTGAACCGTAAACCTTCTCCACGTAAGCAGGAGTCTCTTCTCAGTTTATCAAGAATATTTAGAGGTAAGTCAATTTCAGTATTTCGATTTTTTTAACTTAGATCTTAATATTCTGATGGCGTATAGACTATATAAAGACTATATAATATAACAGATATGCCTGGTGTATCGCTTTTACACTTCATCTCCCCTCCGAAGTTATATTTTCCCCACAGGACAACATTTTCCCTCAGCGCTGCGCGCTTCGGGGAAAATATAATCCCTTGGGAAAAATATAACTTCGTCGGGGAAATGAAATGTTATATTAAACGTCTAGGCAGGCAATATCTGTATATATTCGATCCAATTTCAATCTTGTTACAATTGTACGACTTGCACAATTATAATACAAGAAATAACCGATACAACTTTAACTTACCTGGAAGAGTAGGTAGTATTGGAAACAGTGGCGGATCCAGGATTTCTTGAGGAAGACGTTAATCTACATTTGCCACTCTCCACCCAGGTGTTAAATGGGTACCCGGTAGGATGGCGAAAGTTAATGTCGTTTGCTTAGCATGTGAGCGTCACTGTACTGCCCATTGCTGGAATGCTCCCCAGGGAGTGGAGAATGTGCATATACATTGTTAGTCTAGTTCTGGACTCTCTTTACTGAATTCTTTTTTCGACGACTGTACGTATTATGCCGAGTGATTGGGGCGATCCGGAAACCTGATGGCCCGAGCAAAAGGGGCCAACAGGTTCTCGCGATCGTGCCATCACTCGGCTTATCGCGTATAGTCGGCGAATAAAAAAATCAATAAAAAGAGTCCAGAACTAGACTAATACATTGTGTGCGGGCGTGCCAGAATCCAATGACCGGGGTAATGATATATATCTAGCGCTTTGGGCCAGTTTGGGAAAGGCGCTTTATAAATGCCAGGTATTATTATTTTTATTATATAAAACTTTTAAAACACATTACTCTAAAACTAATGTAAATAATGATAACAGTAACATAACACCATTTCTAATGCGCATATATCCATCCCAATGGATATTCAAGGCGACTAACAAACATACATATTTTATATTTTTTGTTTAAATTACATAAGACATAATAAATAGTATTGAATAGATAACATTGTGATATATATATCATAGAAATAAACCAAAACAATCTGACATGAGCAGCAGCAGCAAATGATCCGTCACCCTACTAGCTCCTCTTCGTTCTTGAATGAACTTTTGAACTTTATGGAGATGGAGGAATGGAGACCTGGGGAGCGTTTCATGAAAGGAAGTTGTCGGATATTTTATCCGCCAAATGTTATAAGCTACTGAAATCCTTGCATCTGATTGGCTGAGAGCAAATTTGTTGAATGGAATATCTGACATGTCCTTTCATGAAACGCCCCCCCCCCCCCCCCCTGTACGAGTAGTTGAAGAGGGATGAAGGAGAGAGGAAATATATGAAGGGGCAAGGTGAACGGTAGGTAAGTACCAACGAACTCAAACAAAGATGTGGTAAGTACGATAGTAACATTTTGTATTTGATGCCTTGTTCTATTGGTAGCCACTGAGGCTCTTAAAGGAAAATCCACCCTGGTATTTTCTTGATTTTAATAAAAGCAGAAAAATGGGAGAAACAGTTGAATGAAAGTTTGAGCAAAATCTAATAAAACATAAGAAAGTTATGATTTTTGAAGTTGTAATCAATCAAACACAAATTGGCAACTCCGTGACGTATTTTGCGAACTCCTCCCCCATTTACTCAGGCAGTAAAATTAATAAATTTTCATTTTCTTAGATTTTGATGAAGGAATAGATATGTTTCATACAGGTTTTGTGAAAAAACCACAGTGCAGTGATTATATCGAGGTGGCATGTATGATTAAATATTTTCTGTGGAGAGATTTCGAGACATCCTATAGATATTCGAACAATTTCCTACGTGCGATGCAAAGTTAAAGTTGGACGGGAAGTTAAACTAACTTGCACAATGGCAATACTAGTATTGCGAAATTCGATAAGCAAAAACTCACTTAAAATACCGCTATTGCACAATTTTCAAGGTAGAGCAAATAACATTTTGGTTTCAGAATGTGCTCATTCAATATATTCAGGAGTCAAAATTAGTTCAATACTTTCGTATCGCTTATGTTTTGCTGTTGCGGTCACATGACTAACTTTCATTTGCACTAACAAAACCATTGTTTGGTGGAGTTATTTATCCTACCGTACGACTATCCATAATTCCAATTAATGCTTTGATATAGTTGGAAAACCTGTATCGAATAGATTTACTTTGAAATTGTCGTCATGTCGCAGAGAAAACGGAGGAATCACGACACTTCGATTAAAGTTAGATCAGGACTATGTGGAGTGGTGAAGCAATATGACGACCAAAGTCGCGAGGGGGTTATATTACTTCTTAAGAAAAACATCGAAGTGTTTTTCAACGCGTCCGAAGTCCGATATAAGCTTGTTAAGATTGGAGATGAGGTAAAATGTGATCTGTATATGGGAAAGAATGGACATTATGCAGCATCTGTCAAGCTCTTAAATACAGATGTGCTTCTTGAATCGGATGCAAAATTCAAACTTGTAGATCGAAAAGTGAGTTGTTGTGACTCAAAGTCTAAGAGTGATTCGAAGTCTAATATTGAGACACTGGATGTAAACGGGAAACTTATTCTACCTGATGTTACTGGAGTGGTAGAACAATATTCCTCCAAACGTCGCAATGGGTTCATTATCGAGGATAACAATGACACATTGAGGAAAGTGTACTTCCATATCTCCGCAGTCTTGGAGAACACTGTCCGTAATGGGGATAGGGTGAAGTTTACTTTGAACCTAGGACCCAAAGGATACTTCGCAGAACCAGTTGAGATTTTAAATCGCAGAGATGATGACTCGGCTGACGAGTGAGCAGAGGAGGTCGTGGTCTAGTGGATAAGTCTCCCGAGTGCGAACCACAAGGTACTGGGTTCTAATATCCGTTTCACCGGCCATATAAGCTTTGCAACGATTTAGCTGTACCGATGAGAAGTTCTGTGTCTCTGTTAAATGGAAGCTAAAAAAAGTGTATGATATCGGATCATAGTTCGTGATGCCTCACTTGATTATTATGTTCAATTACTATCATCCTAACCTATTTCCAGTATCTTTTTGTAAGAATTCCTTTAAATATTTCGATTCTTTACTCTCACCGTATGTTGCCACTGTATTATTCGTGCATGCCATACGACTCCATTATGATTATTATGATATTGAAGTCCTCTTCCTTTCTCTCTACTCCAAGTTCCCTATCCTCTTATCTCCCTCTCTTTGTCTGCAGGGGCGTATCCAGGATTTCCCAATAGGGGGGGGGGGGGGCGCCAGGAATTATTGATCGCCGTCATGGGGGAGGGGTCTTTGGAAAATTTTTGCTTCTGAAGAAGGCTTATATGCAAAATAGTGCTATATGTGACCAATTTTGAAGCCTATTTAATGAACAATATTTTCAATTGGTATGAGGATTTTTTTTTTGCTATTTTTTTTACGACGGCCAATAGGGGGGGGGGGGGTGCCCGTTGCGCCCCCTGGATACGCCACTGGTCTGTCCCTTTCTTCATTTCCTGTATTAAATTATATTGTATTTGTGTATTCAGGCGTACCCGCAGCAATTCTTCTTCCTTGTATTGCAAGTTCTTGATTATACATATACTATTTTATATACATGTAAATTGTACTATTTGAACAGATGTCGAATGTTGTCAAAATCAATGGAAGAAAATAAATGTTAATTTGAACTGAATTGAAACTCGTCCTTTGGCTAGACATCAATCTTCACACAGCCCAGGCTAATTGAGCTGATAGGATTTTATCATGGATGTTCCATCATGTGATATGCAGAAAACATATTACAGATTACAGAAAACCTTCTATATTTTCTTATGAAATTCAGAACGGCTGAATTTAAAGGATTATGCGTTCTGCTTTTCTAATTGTATGAACATAAAATTAAAAAAAAAAGATTTAGGGATGGTGTTTTGCATGAAAAAAAATATTTGCCGTAAAATATTATAGTATTCGTCAAGTAAAAGTGCTCTTTTATTGATGTACCAAAACAAATTTCTCCGCGTGATAATCTTAAAGGTCCCCAGAAATCCAAATGCAAGTTAATTTCTGTTGATGTGCAGGCATGCATACAACTCATATTTTGTTATTAAAACATCTAAAGATATTTCATAGATTTTAAAATATTTTTTGAAATATTTTTTCCCAACCTCTTAAGCTCCACCCTAAAAAAAAAAGCTCCAGATCTTATTCCTGAGATGACATCATCTGTCAATCATTAGTCTGCCATACTAACATTCTACAATACAGAGTGGAATGTAACTTCCCCAGCTCAGCACATGCTCACAATAGAATTGCATGCTTTCAAACAATACCTCCTCATTACCCTTCTTTTCGTGGTGATGCTACAGCATGTCTGGCATAGCAACTCCTATGTAGGCATTGTATGGTCTATTAGAACAGATGGTTATCTCTGGCAAAGCTACATACCACTTTCTCTCCTTAGCTCACTAATGATTGACAGATGATGTCATCTCAGGAATAAGATCTGGAGCTATTTTTGCGGGTGGAGCTTAAGAGGTTGGAAAAAAATATTTCAAAAAATATCTAAAAAACATATTTAGATGTTTTAATAACAAAATATGAGTTGTATGCATCTCCGCACACCAACAGAAATCAACTTGCATTTGGATTTCTGGGGACCTTTAAGAGTCAAATCTCTTTAGAACTGAGCCAACTGCACAGATCGTCCCAAAATCTTGAAACATAAAAACATTCAAGAAGTAAATGAGAGAATGTTTGTTCTTGTTCGTCAAAAAATGACATGAATTTAGGTCAAAATTTCAAATTTTACACAGAAATTTATTTGTAGCAATTCTCCTATAGATAAATTGGCACTGAAAGTTCCTTAACCTATTCTATATTGAAGATTTATGTATCACTGTAAAACGAGACCTCCACTTTGCACCATCTGTTAATTCTAATAACAGATCATTTTCCCATTTGGTTGTTGATCAGTTTCTGACACAAGCATGATGTAACTACGTAGAAACGTATACAGTAACATAGTTTAGACTTGCGTTTAAGGAAATCATGTAATCGATCATCATGTGGTTCTAATATTCATTTTGTCTGTAAACTGACTCCTTATTTCCCTTTTCCATTCATTTGGTATGGCGAATATGAGAGATTTATATACTATAAAAGGTGCATAACCATAAATTTAAACGATAACTTCAAAAGATTTAAAAGAACCCTGTATTGTTAGAATGTATGTTATATACAATGTACATCAAAGATGAATCTGACCATTTTTTGACATACATCAGTTTTCTATCAACTAAAATGTGTGAATTGAACCACAGAGGTTGAGATAATATTTCCTTTAACTTGACAGGGTTGTAGTATATTTGTAATATGACCATGAAATTAAAACATCTTTCCAAAATGGCACAGTAGTCAAATTAAAGGATAAATGATTATGGTGGATGTTCCAAAGTAAAAAGTTTTCCCCGCCCATGTTTCGGAGAGATTGTCTGAAAAAACATTTCCATAGACAGTTGTTTTCAACATCTAACCTTTATTATAATCATTGTTACAATAAAGGACGTTTGATTGTACAATCTTATTACTCAAAAAATAACAACTGTTGAATTTCGTTATAAAAAGTGACAGGCGGATTTGATACAATATATAATAGATTCAATTTGTAGTAATCAAAACATTGATTATTCCTAATCTTGCCATACAATGTGAGAGATCTACCATTCCAACTATTCAAAAGAGACTTTATTTCTTCAAATTTTGGAACAAAGTTTAGGTTATAAAAATTAAATTCATCATTCAGTGGAATATTTACGCCTAAATATAAAAAAAGTAATCTGCGGGCCATTGAAATGGAATGTCTTGGCACAGAGACATTTTACAATTTCTGATTTTAATAACATTGCATTTTTCAACATTGACTTTTAGACCAGACATTTCTTTAAAGGTGTTTAGTACAGAAATACATGTTGTTAAATTTTGTTCGCTGGGTTCAAGGAAGATGGTTGCATCATCGGCATATTGACTTATTTTGACTTCCATATAATCATAAATCTTTAGACCACGAATTTCTTTATTTTGACGCAGTAAGCAACCCCAAATTTCTACAACTAAAATGACCAGGTACGGCGAGAGCGGACAGCCCTGCCTTACTCCTCGATATACAGCCATGGAAAACAAATTATTAGACCAAGAATGGTTACTGAAAGTGTTATATTATGGTAAGAAAGAAATAAAATATCATAAAAGCAAGGTACAATTGCTGGAATTTGTTATTCATTCAATGAAATACAAAGACAAATCATTTTCATTAGTTTGAATTCATATTACAGTACCTTTATTACAGAAGCTTGGTCTAATATTTTTTCCAGGGCTGAATATTGAAAGTATTTGATGAATATCCATTATTTATTACACAACCCTCAATGTCAACATAGAGAAGTAGGACCCAGCGAACAAAAACGTTCGTTGAAACCAGAACTGTTTAGTACTCGTTCACGGCATTTTAAATTACCATATAGTCAAACATTATGGCCCGAATTCACAAAGGTGGTATTAGATTTGTACCATGGTTTAAACCCCCTCCTGGTGGTTTTTAAGCGTACGTGCGTACGGAATCCGATCCAATCATATACATGTATTTTCTTTGAGTGCGCGCATGTGTAATGTGCACTTATTTCAAGGTTGCCACATCTAGTATAATTATGCTTTTTAGCATAATTTTGACCCTCTTGGAATCCAGCATAATTCCTGGCATAATTTGTCCAAATCTAGCATAATTCGGAATTTCGGACTTTAAATAGAGAATTTGCTTTTAAGAACAGATATCTAAGGCTGATCTAAGAAACTAAGACTTTTCAGAGAATTTTGGACTGAAAAGGAGAGACTAACTAAAATGCTGAGGACTTTTTTTCTTTTTTTTCTTGTCAGAGAATTTCAGAAAATCGTTCCCAGGCGCCTGAGTTACGCTTCAAATGGATCTAGCATAATTTTTCTCAATTTAGCATAATTTGGGACGAGACTTGGCATAATTCCGATTTTTAGCTGTGGCAACACTGACTTATTTACGCCTATTTCAGTACGCTTACGGAGGTTTAAACCATGGTTTAGGTTTAAACCACCTTTGTGAATTCGGGCCTATGGCATTGATGGGGGGGGGGGGGGGGGGGCGGTATGCAAGTGTGCTATATAGGCAATTATTGGCAGACAATCATTTGCACACTGAAGCACATCCATGATCAGTGACACAGTGACTATTATAACCACGCCATAAGGTAGGTGTCGGGAGCCTTGGGTGCACCCCTGTGTTTGCTAATAAAAATAATATTGCTTTTCAGTCATTTAATGTATTCTCAATAAGTGGGGGTGTCATAAGTACAATCTGGCCGACATCCCATTGAAACGCATGTTAACCCGTTGACTACTGAATTCGTTAACTCGAATTCAGTATTCTTAGTTGTCTTTGGGTTAATGTTACAATGCTCACGCACGGATACATTTAATGAATTCGTTTTGGAACAGTGTACCATCTTTATTGCTCTGCGAGTTCTATTTTTAGATCACGGGAATACCCAATTCCTCTACGTGATTTGGAATACCAACTTCCTGATCGACCTTGAATATTATTATGAAGTAGCACACTAATACTACTAGTGCATTCTATTATTTGTAGAGCTGTCATATTTTTGTTGCCTTCGTTGTGTAGACCTATCCGGAACAATTAAGCTGTTTGGTTTATCATAGACTAAAAACAGTTGGAATAGTCTTTAACTGCAAACATGCTACCAAGAAAAACTGTCACCATGCTACCAAGAAAGCGCAGACGTAAGCATGACTCAGAACAACTAATTCAACATGATGTGACTGGAGTAGTGAAGCAGTATGATGACAAATGTAGCTTTGGGTATATAAAAATGAATGACATTTATAACAAAGTGTTCTTTCATATCTCAGAAGTCTTATACCGGCCAGTTGAAGTTCGACATAAAGTGAAATTTGATTTGTATAGAGGTCCAAAGGGATATTTTGCAGAGTTTGTCGAGTTCGATAGCCTACAGGAGGAAGATTCTGGGTCTGATCCAGAGAACGAACTAATTCAACAAAATGTAACTGGAGTCGTGAAGCAGTATCATGATAAACGTCACTTTGGGTTTATAAGAGTGAACGAAAAGTACAACAGAGTGTTCTTCCATAAATCTAAAGTATCATACCAGTCCGTTAAAGTTCGAGATAACGTGTCATTTGATATGTATAAAGGTCCAGAAGGATACTTCGCAGAATCTGTTGAGCTTTATTCCGACACCGAATCGTATGCAGAGTGTTCTTACAGACAGTTGGAAGGTTTTGAATCTGAGTCTGATCCAGAGGAGAAAGTCACTCAACACCGTCTTGAAGGTGCTCGTGTCACTGGAGTAGTGAAACAGTATGATGACGAACGTCGTTTTGGGTTCATAACAACACAGCGTTACAACAAAGTGTTCTTCCATAAATCCGAAGTATCATATCGGTCCATTAAAGTTGGAGATAATGTGACATTTGATACGTATAAAGGTCCAAAGGGATACTACGCACAGTTTGTTAATCTGTGTAAACCAGAAAGGGCCGATTCTGAGTTCCAATTTTATACAGAATGTTCTTACCGAGATTTGGAAGATATTGACTCTGATTCTGATCCAGAGGAGAAAGTCCATCGTCTTGAATGTGCTGGTGACACTGGAGAAGTGAAACATTATGATGACGAACGTCATTTTGGGTTCATAACAACACAGTGTTACAACAAAGTGTTTTTCCATAAATCCAAAGTACTATACCAGTTTGTTGCAGTTGGAGATGAGGTCACATTTGATTTGTTTGAAGGACCAAAGGGATACTACGCAGAATCTGTTGAGCTTTGCAACAGAAAATTTGAATATACTGACTCCGAGTATTATCCCTGTTCAGACTAGATACTCATCCAAAATGATGTAACTTTGAGTGGTACAGCAGTGTAATTACGATGACAAAAATCGCTTCGGATTCGTAAATGTAAACGACATACTACAGGGTCTTCTTCCATTATCCGAAGTGGCATACCATTCCACTGCAGTTGGAGATGAGGTAACATTTTATTTATATTCAGGACCAAATGGATAGTATGCAGAATCTCTTGGGCTATGTAACAAGCTGGACTATTTTGACTTCGGGTCCTATATCCAGACTAGGAACTCGTTCAGCATGATGTCATTGGAGTGCTGTTCTTGTTTCTGCGTTGGCTTATTGCCATAAAACTCATTAGATATGCAGCTGAAAGCTGAAAACTATTATGACATAGGTCGCCAAAGGTAGCATATTTATACCAGTTAATATGGTAAAATTTTCTTCCATATCTCCGAAGTCTCCAGTCCGATGGCGTTTTTGATTTTTTGATATTTTTATTTTTTCTTGAATCAAATACATTTTCTCACTTTCTACCATGAATTTGCAAGAACTAACTGCTTAAAGTTCAAATGCTTACACATGTTCCCTCGTTTCTGGGACACACTCCCACGTTCCACTGCTGATTTATGTGTCGATGCATCTGTTTGGCCTTTTTTAGACGCTTTACGCAGTATTTTGTTTGACATGCCTCCAATTGTCGATGCATACTGAATTTCTCTCAAACGGTATCAACTTAACATTTATATAACACTATCAGTGGTTTAGTGTTAGTGTTTTTCACTGTTAATAACCTTAGGACACACGTTTTTTTTAAATAATAATTATTTTGCCGGTACAGTAATTACAAATTATAACAGTCTTGCTATGCTTAATTTTTTAATTAAATTTTTTTTATTGCTCCCACATGCTGCCTATTATTGTTTGTGTTAGTCTGTATTATAACAACCAATGAGGAGAGCCTTTAATCAGAAAGTATCATTTCTTATAGGTAATCCCCAGGCATTGGCTGTTGTTTATGTTACACCTACGTTGTTATATTTGTTTGAAAATTGTTGTTATGTTATTATATGTTCCTGGAAAATTAAATAAAACAGAAAATAAATTATTACTTCATGTTTCAAGTTTATGGTATCAAAGTTTATGCTTGAATGCAGCGAATATGACATGTCTTGTTCTATTAAAAAATATTATAATGCTAAGCATGTTTACATGGCATTTTGTGTAATTGCAAATATCATTTTTTATAATGGTGATTGTTGTGTGATAGATCGGTCACGAATGTTCATTTGGTTTATCGTATATTAACGTACATTAACAATTAATTTTCAGTATCCTTCAAAGTGAATTGGGATGGGCTCAAAATTCTTCTCCATAATTTGTTCAACTTTTTGTAGGAGAAATGGTTTTGTTTTTTCAGATGAAATTTAGAGGAGTTATCCAACGCAAGTATCCCGCAGTTCAAATGTGACGGGACAAGATATTGGTATTATGAACATCTTTGCGGAAGAAAATTGTCCCTATTGTTGATTATGCCTGTCTTACGGAATATTGTTTATTATTGTTTTCTGTCGAGTGGGTAACTATTAATCGCTCCAAGGCCCAAAACTCTTATTCCATAATGAAAGTGGGAAGGTTCCTATAAAAATGTGGTACAATTTTATGATTCGTAGTGTCGGAGGCCTATAGGAGAAATAAAAGAATGTGCTAACAGTATGAAGATTGTTAATCCTTTGATTGCCTGTATTATACATGCTCGCGAAATTTCAAGTGGTCCCTACTCAGTTCTATAAAAGCTATGAAGAACACATGTACTTTAAAGCATTTGTATTTATATCTATAAAGTATTTTAAAACATGTAGATAAAGAACAAAAAATAGTGATTAGTTTCTTGAATCTCATAGATGGATTCAAGTGATTCAGTTTGCATCGTGTCTTTTAATAACGCCCTTAGATAGTGACAAGTTAGAGATATGAAATACAGGAATAATGATCTTAGCTTTGTTTATACTATCATGGTTCTGGCTCTCGTTCGTTTGTAAGTCACGAACAATGTCTAATATTTATGTACATATTATGTTGGATGTCAATACATTGAGTTCGTATCAAGTGCAGACACAAAGGTAGTGACATGGTTTATTGCTACTTGCTAAAATCTTCATTACTGTAGAAAGTAGTCCTTGAATATTTCACCAATAGACCATTTCGTAGTTAGCGCATGGTACAAATGACCCCAAATATCCACCGATATTTTAGACATGGAGGGTCCCTTTATGTGCACTTCAGAAAAATAACTCTGGGAGTGATAGAGGTGCCTCATGAATAGCTTTTGTTTCCCCCTTCCACCTGGATATCATGGAATGCACCATTAGTGCATAATTGAATAATGATTACATGACATTCATGAGCACATATCAAATATTAGTGTCAGTTGGTTTTAGAATTTGGTACAGATGACCTTTATCTGCTCATGCTCAGATTCCATCTACGAACTGGCTTATTACATTATGGTCATGGGTGCGATTTTTTATTAATCCTCATGTGGTCGATATGTTCTGCATTTAATTTTCTACTAAATATATTATTGATTTTACGCTGTCACTTTGGTCGTATTAGTCTGTATTTTTATCTGAGTTTCTTATTAAACTCGTCGGATTTAGAAGGCAACATAATGGAAGCTATTGTTTTTGCTCGTTTTTAAGAGAGAGAGAGAGAGAAATGTAGAGAGAGGTGTTGATGGAAAATCGAAGAATTGGGAAAGATGAGAGCTCGGTGGGGGGGGGGGGGGGGGGGGGGGGGGGCTCATGTGCTTTCTGAAAAGCACCCTAAATGGGGAATGAAGTAGGAGTAGTTTTGATACGGGGAAACCCGTCTATACAGTGCAGTATTGCGTTGAAATAATTGAAAAGCATCCCGGGCGTCGAACTAACTTTCCGCCTAAAAAAGGTGCTACGATCCGTTATTTCTCTCAAATTTGCTATAAAACGTGGGAAGGGGGAAGGGGAAACTCCCCCTCCCTGTATACAGTGCAGTATTGCGTCCAAATAACTGAAAATCATCCCGGGCGTCGAACTAACTTTCCGCCTAAAAAAGGGTGCTACGAGCCGTTATCTTTTTCTCAGCATCGCTGAGGGAAAACTCCCCCCTCCCTGCACACACCCCAGGGGAGAACCGCCCCCTAAAATGAAATCATGGCTACGCAGGTGCATCCGTCACGTCTGCCCCCCCCCCTTACTGAAAAATCCTGGCTTCGCCTGTGCATACACAAGCTACATAATTATTGTTATCTTGGAGCCTTGCAATGCTTCACAAAAATTGGATATTCCAGCACCTCGCTGCCCGAATATGAATATCGGAACTTTTGAAAATCCTCGGGGGAAGGGGGGCTGCAGCCCATTGCCAAAGGGGGACGTTTTTGCCCCAATATTAAAATTCCAGTGTTCTTGCGGGCGAGCAAAATCTTGTTCAACTTTTCGTAGTGAAAATGTACACAAGTTACATAATATTATTATCTGGGAACCTAGTTTGCTTCCCAAATATTTGGATATTCTAGCACCTTGCTACCCGAATATTAATATCGGAACTTTGAAAATCGGCGGGGGAGGTGCAGCCCATTGCCGAAGGGGGACGCCTTTCATGTTAAAGTATTAAAAAAATTTTGTGAAAAGTGAAATTAATTTCTGTTAAAAGTGAAATATATCATGATTGGCTGGAGGAAAATGCTTTTGTAAAAAAGAAATATATTTGGCATTGATGTTGAACAATTACATTTATTTCCCAAATAGCGTGCCATACCGCTGTGTTGAAGATTGGGGTTTCACTGTATTTTAGAATTATGACCTACACATTATGGCACACACGAGTAATTCATTCGCTCGAGATGCATTGTGGACCGGCGTAAGTAAGATGATGGTAGCTGATTAAAAATATTCATATAAAATTGAGTACATATCGGGTGTAATTCTATAAAAGTGAATTAAAGAGCTCATATGTTGATTTTTTCCGACCCCCAATTGCAAGAATATGGTTTGTAAATAAATAATAAGCATTTATTTTTTATTTATTTATTCTTTTTCCGTTTCACATAAACAAAATAAAAAGAAACATGACATAATAAATATAATACAGCAAAGTTGTTCGAACATGTGTCATATAGAATACATGAAAATATCATAATTCTTAAAAAAAAGGTTTCATCAATTTTAGCAAATAAAACAGATTTCTCAAACAGACCGATAAACATCGATTCGGGGTTGACCTGCTATGACGTCACTGCGTAGAGTTGATCAATTCATCCGTGATAACGAGCGCTATTGAAATCGTGTGTAAAAAAAAACACAACATCAACGAGAGTCGCTTTCTTTGGGGGAATCCTTACGTTTTGTGGCAAAATGCCACGAAATTGCGTTGTGTGTGTGTGTGTGTGTGGGGGGGGGGGGTGTTACAATGCTTTAAAGAACCCCAACATCAGTTTCTTCACCTCATTCCAAAGCTCATTAAGCAACGGAATTTGTGGGTGAAGTTTGTGAAAATTCGGCGAAAAGATTTCACAGCAGCAACACACAGCAAGCATGCACGAATTTGTAGCGACCATTTCGAAAAATCAGCCTTCGAACGTCACTGCAAGATTGACTTTGGAGATGTATCTGGCCCGAAATACAAGGCTAGGTTGAAGAAGAATGTCTTGCCCACAATACAGAGCATTAAATATTCAAAAACACCAACAATTAAGCCGCAGGAGACACTGTCGGAAGTCAGACTGAGAACTAATATAATGTGAGCAACTTTCGCCGTATTGTGAAATTGTATTGTTGAATCAATGCCGACATGGTCGTTCTTGCGCTGATTTTGTGGACTCAGTTCGAAGTCATAGTATCGTTTTTTCAAAAAAATGTCAAGTGACAAGTTAAAACTAACCTTTATTAGGTGTTTCACCAGATATTTCACTGTTGTGACCAATATTAGGAAGAAAAGAGCGATTCTCGTAGAGTAGCTATGTTCTTTTCTTCCACGGCAGTGTAGGCCTATCAGAACTAGCCCAGTTCTCAAGCGGAGCCCTACGGGGTTTCACCACGTCGCTGTACATGAAGACTACCATGATGTGTACGGGTCCGACTTTTTAAAGTTTTCGTGCATGCAAACCTGTGCGAGCTGTCTGAAAAATGGTTTCTATTGGTTTCTATAGGTCCTAATCAATCATGAATATTCATGAATGACAATAATATAAAATTTGAAAACCAGTGGAAATAGATAAATACATTTAGATTTGGGATTAAGCTTTGAACTGTGATTGAACTGTGATTGTACCTTAACTGTGATTGAACTGTGATTGTACATTAACTATTGTAATGTACACAATTTCAAAAGGCATTTTCACATTTTATTCATAAAAGTGTAAATTAGTTTTAATAATAAAAGTGTAATCTAGTTAGTAACCATTTATAGCACCACAACTATATGTCCCTATATATAATGAATGCGATACAATTGCGTAGTAGCTAGGTATAGGATGTAGGTTAGAGGATTTATAGAAGTAGGATAGGATAGGATTATAGGAGTAGGATAGGATTAACAATGTCACGTGATTGTTCCTGTAGACACCCACTGCATATCCAGCAATTCTTCTTATATTAATCTTATAGTTAATAGTTAATTAATTTCTTATTGGTCATATAGACACCTTTAGGATTTTATATAGGTCCTATAGAAACCTACAGGATTTCTTACTGGTCTTATAGAAACCTACATGATTATCAGTCCCATAGACACCCATAGGAATTCTATGGGTGCCCCATATACCATTTCCATATAGAAACCTATAGAGAGACCTGTGGGTCTCTATGGGACCTATAAAATAGAGACCTATAGCCCTATGGGTCTCTATGGGACCTATAGAAATTCTGTCTATAGGATTTTCGACCTGGGCATGCACCCCTTTGTTGAAGCTTGGATGCTTCACTGTATTTGATCTGCAGTGCCATATGCCGCATGCACTGTGATCCTAGCTAGCATGCATGTGCCTGTGAGAACTTGATGTTGTTGCTGTTGTTGATTTAGTTTGTTGTGTTTCATTATTAGCTTCGTTTCCGGCTTCAGTGTTTTTTCAGCCAATCACGTGCCAAATAAAGTAATTTCGGTGATTTTGTTGCTTCTCTGTGAATTAAACAATCTTTGTAGCACCAGCGTAACCATTTCCTGTCTCCCGGCATCACCAATTCAGTGATCTGCCCCATATACTGCCCATAATGCTCCAAATGACCGTGAAAAAAAGATGTAAATTAACCCCTCCCCTGAACTGCGATGACAACATGTCACAATACCCATGATCCCTCCACCTCATGCAGCAGATCAGGACAATAAAGCCGCCTCCTGTGCCCCCTACAGAAGTTGTTGTTGTTGCTGTTGTTGATTTACTAGTAGTTTGTCGTGTTTCATTATTAGCCTCGTTTCCGGCTTCACAGTGGGTTTTTTTTTCAGCCAGAAACGAGGCTAATAATGAAACACGACAAACAAAATCAACCCCCAGTGCCCTCCTACTGAAGAAATCCTGGCTACGTCGCTGCATCGTAGAGAGGTTATCTCGGATTTGATGTTTTGATAGCTTCTATTTAACACGTATTTCTATGGGGCCTGCATGAATCACGTGTGTCCAGTTTTGGACTTCGTCTTCCCTGGTCTATGTATAGAATTAACGTACGTTTGAATGGGAATTAATCTGTGATACTTACCCATAGGGCCGATATGGCATTGCGCAATCGCGATTCAAGCCATGTGTTAGACATCATTACTCGATACTGTATACATGTATCAGAGAACGAGACGATACAGTCTTGTTATGATTGCCGCTTGACTTAATGTATGCGACGATCCTGCGAGGTCAAAGAGCACACTGCACGGTTGTGCATGCACTGGTCGTGAGCAGTAGAAAATAAACACACATGAACCCGGCATATATGTGGTGATTTTGTCATGGACCCGATCCATTTGTATGTGTTGTGTGCGTGGAAAACATTTCAGTTATAATACTTGTCTAGTTGTATATACTTAGGTTATACAATCTGCGACAAAAATTGTACAATGATACATCATTCGCAATAGCTTTACTTTCATGTCAACATGTCGCAGGGTATTCTCGTACTTCATGAGAGTACGAGAATAAGCCTGACGGTGGCCTGTACTTACAGCGGTGAAGGTGCATATATACCCATTGATTAGGCTGTAACTGGAGTCGTTAAGCAGAAGGAGACAGTTAGCATTAACACCTTGGGTGTGTACTAGTGAACGACAGGTACATACATTGTATTTCAAGTACTTCCATAAATCCGAAGTATTGTTTGAAAGTTGGAGATTAATTTATAAATAACATTTGACAGAATGGGTACCGCAGAATCTGTTGAGGAAGATCACTCTGAGTCGGATGAGATCTTAGATCCAGAGGTGCTTCTTGAATCGGATGCAACCGGAATGGTGAAGCAATATTTCGACGAGCGTAAATACGGGTTTATAAGGGTAAATGACACCTACAACAAAGTGTTCTTCCATATTTCTATGTTATTGTACAAGCCTGTTGAAATTGGCGATAAGGTATCGTTTGACCTATATAAGGGGCCAAAGGGATACTTCGCAAAATCTGTTGAGTTCTTAAATCAAGCGGAAGATCACTCTAACAACGAGTCGGATGAGATCTTAGATCCAGAGGTGCTTCTTGAATCGGATGCAACCGGAATGGTGAAGCAATATTTCGACGAGCGTAAATACGGGTTTATAAGGGTAAATGACACTTACAACAAAGTATTCTTCCATATTTCTATGTTATTGTACAAGCCTGTTGAAATTGGCGATAAGGTATCGTTTGACCTATATAAAGGGCCAAAGGGATACTTCGCAAAATTTGTTAAGTGCTTAAATCAAGAAGTAGATCACTCTAACACCGAGTCGGATGATATCATAAATCCAAAGGTACCTCTTGAAACGGATGCAACCGGAGTGTTGAAACGATATTTCGACACTCGTGAATACGGCTTTATAACTGTAAATGACACTTACAACAAAGTATTCTTCCATATATCCGAAGTATCGTACGTGCCTGTTGAAGTTGGCGATAAGGTATCATTTGACTTGTATAAAGGTCCAAAGGGATACTTCGCAAAATCTGTTGACTTCTTAAATCAAGAGGAACAATACTCCGACTGGGATGCAAATCAGTTCTGTGAAACTGCCGAGTACAGCAACACCAATGTTGGCACCTCTTCAAGATATAGACTTGGAGCAGACGAGTTGCACCGTGAAGGGCAATTAGGAAGAGATGGCTCATCGAGTAAACATGGTAATGAAGATGGGATTATATGCAAGTGTAGTATTTTTTGGTCAAGTTATTACCTATAGATTCTGTACCAAAGATATTTTCGGTTTCAATATGATTAATAGTAGATATTGAATCTATCACTATTTAAAATTTTGGAAGAGAGTAGTCTCCCACTTACGTGAAGAAAAAATTGTGATCAGATATAATTCAAATTAGTGAAGTAGTCAATCGACTGTTCGGGGGACAACTCTATAATTAATCTCGGGATTTCTTCCAGGTGCCTTTTCTGTCAGGCCAGTAACTAATTATGGATAGCATGTTGCTGTAGCTCCTCCAGAATCCAAATAAGGTTCTACCTGCTAATCAATTTGGAGTTTTTGTTTATTTTGTCCAGGTACCGGTAAGACCACTAATGATGACATTTCCAGAACGTCAAGAGAAAAGGGCAACATGTTCTTCAAGTCAGCGTGTAATCAGGCATGCAGTAAAGCCAAATTGAATGGTTTCGAGGTAGAGTGTACACTCTTAATGTAGATGAGTGAAGATCTACTTTTAGGAGTCATATATATTAGGGATTTATTCTTTGCGGTTGAATCCACTTTAAAATCCACTTCAAATTAGTGGTTGGCTTACTCTTTGAATTGTGGATTTAATTATTTTAAGCGTGGATGTTTACTAGAAGAAGCTCCACTTCCCACACATCTTACAATCATAACAAATATCATTATTTGAATAGAAAGTCTATAACTAGGTTCTTTTATGAGTGTATATTAAATTTAGGATATGGCTTTGAAAGATTATATTTTAATCATTCAATGCGTAATTGCTATGAGTACCGAACATTTTAATATAATTCTAATCTACAAAAGTGTGGAACTACCCCTGACCAATATTACAGGTAAAGCGTATCTGTGGGTCAGATACCCAAATAACATAATAGTGTGTGTTTGCTCTTGCCAAGTAGATTTCAAGTTTTTTTAACGAAACAGTTCTACATGTGCATGTATATAAGCTCTATGTAGTACAATATATAACAGTAATTAGGTATAAGAATAGCTCTAGTTGTTTTCACTCTGAAAGTTATACCCATTCCAAAGGCTATCCGAAATATCTTTATTTGTTTTCCATTAGTTGTGACCTAATGTCACGCCAGTGACAATAACCATAATTATATATTAAAAAAACTGAAGAAAGTACTTAAATTTACTAAATTAAAATTTAAATGCTGGGTTGTTTTAGGGATATAGGTATAGCATAATTTCAAACCTTAAACTTCAATTCTTCATTTTCTTGGTATTGTGCATTATTTTTAGAGTGCTCTGGAATGTTACAGAAAAGCTTACACCACTTCTCAGAAGGATGATGACTTGGTTTCAGCGGCAAAGAACATTGGAACTGCATCTTGGAAGCTAGCTAAAATAAATATAAATACATGTTCCGACGAGCGAAAGGTATATGTACGTAGATCTGCACAGTGTTTGTAAAAATGGAAACCCATATTCTGGCCTCGATGTCTCAAAATCCAAGTAAAAGTGATGAAATCATTATATTGGTATGATAGTTGTTTTTAGTTCCATTCCATTCATAACTTGGACAGAGGCAAATTTGACATTAATCGGGAAAATGCTGATGTTCAGCTGCTCATGGCCGGATTTTATTGATTTTATACAGGCACTTGTACATGTACTAATTTTAACGATATTTAGAGTTAAAGCTAGCTTTCTCTTTTGTGCCTCTACTCATGCTTCGCCGACAATTGCCCCCGTAAATATCTTACATTAACCAAATTATATTTTTCTTCTCCTTTCTTCTCCTTTTCCCTTTTCTCTTCCCTCTCCCTCCCCCTCCTTTTTTTGGCGACACAGATGGCGCATTTTCCGACAGCATTTGTTTTTGTTTGTAAAAACGGAAACCCATATTCAGGCCTCGATGTCCCATATTAGTATGATAGTTGTTGAGGTCTTTAGTTCCATTTTCCGACAGTATTTTTTTTTAATCCCCCTCTAGCGAGGCCCCTGATATGGCCTCATATATTTTAATTACATCTCTAACTTTTACAAACATTTTATGATGCAGGTGATACATGCATACTTCAAAGATGCTCTGCAACACTTCAGCACAGCTTACAAAAGAAAGAGCTGCATGGTGCAAGAATGGGCTCAACATCTTGAGAAGTCCATCAGGGAGTGTCTGGATGACATCAGAACCTGGATTGCACCAAGGAATGATGACGGTACTGACTGATTCGCTTTGAATTCCTATATGGAATTTACCCATGCCTCAAAGATCGAACTAAAAAAAAAAAGATTCCCTTTTTTCATCAGTCAAGAAAAGAAGATTGTATTTATTTGGGATAACCCCCTCCCCACAAAAAAGGGAAAGTAAAAAGGAAAATGATCTTTCATTGATAAATGAAAAAAATATATTATTTGATCGGAGAGTTCTTACAAACAGAGAGCGAGAATCAGCCACTCCTCAGTTGATCCACCCGTGTAATTCCCTTTTCGATCCTTTCATTTCCTTGAAATCTTTCAAATAACTTTTGGTGTATTGATTCCATCGAGTTATTTGATTCTGTTTTTTTTTTAAGTGCCTCCGAGGCTCCGATCCATATTTTTTTGTGTATTTATTTATTATTTTTATATATTTATTTATTTATCCATTCATTTATTTATTTTTTATTTATTTATTTTTTATTTATTAATTTATTATTATTTTTTTTAGGGGGGGATTGATCTTTATGACACTAATGGGGTGTTGCAAGAAAGTTGCAATCAATTGCAAATTGTAAAGCAAATTAGAACAACCATCCTGAATGGTTCAGGGTCTGCCCATTCAAGAAGATGCGTTTGCAACAATGATTTTGATTGGTCAGTACCGATCAGTTGCAACTTGCGATCAATCGCAACTTTCTTGCAACACCCCATACGTTTTACCATACGCCTATTCCCAACTATCAGTAGACGAAAAGTATCAAGAGCGTCAGAAGGTTCTCACACGGGCAATATATAAAGGGAACATCCATTTCATCGAATTCTATATGTTTATATTCACTTGCCAAATTTCAGATCAAATTGTTGCCCTGAAGGAGTATGTCACCTACCTGCCTGAATGTGCCCCCAAAGTCAGCTGCTATCTACGCATTGCAACTATCTACTTCAGGAAAGGAAAAGATGCCCTGCAGCACTACGAATACAAGAAATGCCAAGGGTATGGGTTTATGCGTTGACATCATTATAGACTAATTACCTAATTTCCTTCGTATTTATAATATCATGTGTGTCATGATAACTCTGCTTCCTTTTCTACTTGCATCGCTCTTTTTCAAATTATTTTAAGGTTCAATGATGGACGTGCCTATACAAAATAATTTTGCAAAAGAGTAATAATTCGGGGCATGCTGGAAGTTCCTTACTTTGTAAATTCTGATGTCATCGACAATACATAATAACAAAATGAACAAAGTGGGAATACAATTGGTGAAGAATTAAAAAAAATATTTCAGAGAATATCTTGCTAAAAAGAAAATCAATGCCAGTTTAGTGGATAAGGGAATGTTGGGTATTTTTTTGTTGGAAGAAAATAAAACTGACACCAACGTCTATTGTCCTTTGCACCAAATAATGAGAAGTTTTACGAGTTCATTTGACTGGAAAGACGACATGAAGAGAAGCAAAGCCGCTGATTGGGTAGGGTCTGTGATTTTGTAAGAATTATGTCTATTAAAAAGACGTTACATTTTATATGTACATGTATATGGCACATTTACACAAATCCCATCCATTTTTATCATTGAAAACGTTATTAGCGCAAGATTGTTAAAAAAAGGTAGCATACAGCCTGAAAGCTTTCCAATCACAGGTACGGTATTTTTTCCCCACATGGGGAAAAAACGGATAGGAAAGCTCACAAGTAGATTATATTTCTCTTTTAAGCTCAAAAACTCTAGACCAGTATTTCAACCTTCCCTGTTGGAAAGCAGAATGCTTATTGAACATTAACAGTTTGATTGCCTGCAAAGTGCCTTGTCTTTTCCAGACAGTTGCAATCATGGATCCATCTACCTCTATCTCTTGTTATCCGTAACACACTGGCACTGTTACCAGCCAGCTTACTATGCCTTTTGAATGGGTCCAGTAACTTGATAGCTGTCTCACTCTGCTTCTCTTTCCCTCGATTTTTTCCATTGAAAGTCTGTTTTCTTTGCCTTCTCGATCCTCTACATGTTTCCATTTCAATAGAAGTATTTGCCATAATTATACTCATATTTTGTTTGTGTGTGTGGTATTGTACTTCTAGGTACTTGGATGAATGCTGTCATAGTCTGGAAGAAGGAAAGAAAAGATGTACAGGTGTTGATCCGAGCTTCATGGTAAACGTTACAGACTTGGAGAAGGATGTCCAGTACCAAAAAGATGTCCTCCAGAAATGTTTATCAAAAGCCAAAGGTAATGCTCAGCTCCTTGTCGTTCTAATAATAATAATAATAATAATACCTGGCATTTATAAAGCGCCTTTCCCAAACTGGCTCAAAGCGCTGATATATATTATTACCCCGGTCATTGGATTCTGGCACGCCCGCAGTGTATGCACATTCTCCACTCCCTGGGAGCATTCCAGCCAGTCGCCTGTTAAGCGCACACATGCTAAGCAAAGGACATTAACTTTCGCCATCCTACCGGGTACCCATTTAACACCTGGGTGGAGAGGGTGGTTCTACCTGGGTGGTTCTACCTTCCATCATGGGCAGAAATTCCGGGTGAATGGACGAGGAGGGGGGGGGGGGGGGGGGTGGGGGGAACACGTCTCCCTCTCGATTTGAAAAAAATATGGGTCACACTATCAAATATCCCCACGATTTTTGTTCTTCATTATGCCAACAAATTGAAAATAGAAATCACTTGATACCTGACTTCCGTGTACTAAATTTAAACTTCAACTTGTGTTTATCTTGTTTTCTCTTTTTTTTACAAAGGCACCCAAAAATATGAAAAATAATGTTTCCCCCACACACACATTGTAATCAAAGACTGCTATATTAATACAAGAACTATTTATATTGATGTCTGGAATATTTGAAAAACAGTAGTGAAAAAGAGGAACCCAGTGTCATAGGTACGGGGGGCATTCCCCTATCGAATGGCAGGGGGGACTGAAATAAAATTAGGGGAAAATGGAAAGGAGGAGAGGAAAAGAGAGCTGGAAAAAGAAAAAAAATGATGGGACCCCTCCCGCACCTTCTTCCCTTATATGTGGCCTTGTTAATTCGCATTTCATTCACCGAGGAAGACCGGTGCCCCAAAGATGCCAATACACCCTAAACGGCTGTATCCGCACTATACCACAGGCCAGAACACTCTAGAAAACAATGTTAGTGCTGTGACGAAACCGGAGACTAGTCTAGCTGTCCAGCAACCAATCTTGTCAGGATGCCTGCTGCTGGTAGGTGGGCTTCTAAATTTCTAGTCGTAGATCCGTTTGGCAGAGGTATACTGCCCCAGTTGACTTGGCACCACTCTTCTGGTCCTGTTCTGCGACTCCAGTCGATAAATACCAAATGCTTTCAGGTCTGTAGTATACCACCAGACGACGACCAGCCTGATTATAGATACACCGCCAGACAACCACTTGTCTGCTTGTGAACTACCACCAGACGCAGCTACCAGTCTGCATGCATACGACCAAACCACTACCAGGTCTGCAGTAGACGACCAGACTACCAGATCCGACCAGACCACCGTCCAAGTTCAGTACCAACCAAAGAAGGCAACCCTGGTAAAATCGTCTTTTGCTGGAGTGCAAAAGACCAAAAACACTCAATTCTACCCACGGTCGCAGCCTAGTCTGAGAGCTAGAAATCCATCCCAGGTTTAACAAAGGAGTTATCACAGAACAACTCCTTGGTTTAGCAATGGGCAGATGTGCAAACAATCATTTTAATCATTTAGTTTGCATACTATTCGACTGAAATAACGCCATCTACGACGATGCTTTCTGCAAAATGAACTGAGACGAGTGATTTTCTTGATTCTCGGCATAAATATCCATTTTCGTAACAGTACGTAAAAAGCCAAGGGTGACTGAATATTGAAAGGAAAAATGGGGGCGTTGGTGTTTCTATATATTTTTTTACTTCCTTGAAGTATTTGTAAAGAGGAAACTAATCACTGCCCCCCCCCCCCCCAACAAAAAAAAAAAAAAAAAATTTGTTTGATACTATTTTGTTTGCTATTCGCAGATGAACAGGCGCGTCAAACACAAGAACGAAAAGAAGCTCAGGAGAAAGAACATGCAAAGGACCAATTAAAGGGCGATCTTAAGAAATTGGAGCGTCTCAAAAAGTTACCAGTTGAAAAGTTTGTCGAACAGGTCTACAAAGAATGGCCTCCTAAGGGGCCTGATGGGTCGAAGCCATCCTGTACATCGTCGTCGTCGTCGAGGGGTTCAAAGAGGAAGCTCCTGATCCGTGCAATCAGTCAGTACCATCCAGACAAGGTGGATAAGAATGCTCATGGTGTAAAATGGTTTGTGATGTCCTGCGAGATTACAAAATGTTTTAACCTGCTACTAGGTGATGTTAAAACGTGATACCTTATAGTCACAACGCTACACCGACTACAAACCGATTCCAAACCGAGCAATACTAGTCGACTTGACATACTATGAACCTAGAAAAGTTCTTTCCGTTCAAGATTTTTTTTGTTGTATATTTGTGATCCCACGTGATCTCCGAACAATTTCAGCTTTGTTGCCGAAAAAGCAACTTTGGGCATTTTGCATAATTCGCAAAAATCCAAATGGTCACATGTATTGGCTACATAGGACTATCCAATTTACTATACTTGGCCATGCTGTGTAAGGATTTTTTGGCTATGTTGTCGGTCTAGCGTAAATCTCTTTGATGTGACTTATGCATAATTTCAAGATACATTTGAGTTCGATTACATTGTGAAAGAAATTGTTTCGAAGCAATTAGGAAAGGTTGATTATACAGGGCGTATTAAAATGTTTGATAGCTTCTAATTAAAAAGTAATAACCAATGTGACCTTGAAATTTATTTCATGGTGAAGAGCAAAATTTGTGTATACTGTGAGGTTTTTCAATCCCCAAAATGTGAAGAAAGTGATTCAATCTTGCTTAAAAACACAAGCACTCCACAAGCACTGCACAGAGCGCGTGATATATATGGGACAAACAAACATTTGGCATGCATGTGGTCCAAATGCTTCAGCTATTTCTCGTCATATTTCGAATATGAGGGCATCAGAGAAGCAATCATTTTCAGGGGACATTTCTGTTATTATTTTCTTCCGAACTGCTGATATTAAAAGAATGAGAAAGCTCACAAATTATTTTTCTCCTTTACCAGAGTGCAATCTTTTCTCTAAAAGAAATACAGAATGTGATAATGTGGCAGCTACTTATCGAATGGGTGCAAGGACATAATGCTCCGGCGGCAACTGCTGCGGGCTTTCATTATTTAGTCAAAGATGTATAGGTATGGTTTAGGGTTGCTATTGGGTTGTAGGTTAGGTTTTGGGTTGGGTTAGCTATAGTGCTTGGTCCATGGGTTGCTGTTAAAAATCGTTTACTTAGTATGCCATACATTTCCATCTGGTGATGGCGGAGGCATAAATTCCGACCACGCGAAGATTCATCTAGTTTCGAATTTCATTTCCTTCATGAGTCTATAATATCGTAGACCTTAGTGTCGTATAGGCTCATTAGCGTACCCGAGGGAGGGGATCAGACTGCCCCCTGACAACTTTTGACAAAAATTTATGAAAAATTATCTGTAAAAGCTCCTCTCTATCAGTGACAGATTCGGGGGGGGGGGGGATTCCCGGCCCGTGCCCCCTTTTTTGAAAGAAAATTATACATTGTGCCCCCCCCCCCCTATTTAAAGGGAGTGGCAAGTCGTAATCCATGGGCCTGACCAGTTGGCCTGACTCGGGGAAATTCGGATACAATCAGGTCCAATCGTGCGCTACCGAAGGAATGTTATTGCCGAATTCCTGGCGTGATCGTTAACTGGAATCCCTACATACGTAACCGACCAATGAGATTCAAATACTGGAATAAAGAACGCGCGATCTTGTTTACTCAAATTTGGGTCAATGTGCGAACTTTTATTAGCTGCGCGCGATAAATTGAAGTCGCTTTGAACTTTGATCCAGAGAAAGGAGCAGCCAACTGTAAAACCGCCCATAAGATCTGATATCTTTTTTTTTTTTTTTTTTGCTTGTCAGAGAATTATGGAGGAAAACAGGACCCCAAAATCTGATACTCAAAATCTGATACAAAATCTTTCCCGTCATAGGTACAGCCATGGGACTGGTATACCAAGGAACAATTATCATAAAAATGTTCTTAATAACACTTTTAAAAACTCCCCGAGAGATCCAAATGGTGGAAAGGGTTAATACCCTAAAATCAGTGATGATTATTTTCCATTACCCATATGCACTAACAGACCCAAACTATATTTGATTGGCCAACTCGGTTTCAGTTGGACACACTGTGAAGCACATTCTTTGGTGTGTGCTTGCCCAACAAAGCAACGTACACTGTGCCATATTCACGGTGTCCAACAAGGGTGATGGAAGTATATCAGTGACATTGCTCATTAAACAAGTTAGAAGACTAGTAATACCATATTTTGAAGTTATATAGCTTTTATGTATACATGTATATAGCCTGTAATGCATTTTGATGACAGTTAAAAGGTGAATAAAGTGATATAAAAAAGAAGATAATTCCTCAAACCTTTATACCAGGATCCCTAGAACTCTTATCTTTGGAGGAGTAATATATAACATCTAACCAAGTCATAATTTTACCAGTTTCCATGACTCTTTCAAAGAAATGTCTTCACTTGACATATAAGCATAAACTTCTAAATTCGTTCAAAAAAGAAAAAAGAAAGAAAGAAAAACGAAAGAAAAAAGGGAGAGGCTAAAACTAAAGATAGAGATAACATTCTTTCATCATGTATATGGAATTGTTTGGTTCGTGCATGCCTTCAATGAATTATAATATCTTGTTCAATAAACTGTAAATGATTAAGAGTAGTACAGCTTTGCTTCTTTTACAATGTACTGAACAGGGGAAAAACGCATGAATGGAGATAATACATTATATAAAAACGTGAAAATAATTGCCAATTTATATCGGCAATATAAACTTAGCAAGTCGTTCTTTAGATTGTGACGGACTCTTCCATTGTATTGTGTACTAGATTATTTAGCATTTTAAAGATAATTTTAGTCGTTTTATGTGCATAATCAAATAGGAAAGTTGTCCCACATTACATCACAGTGGCATTACCAATTTACCAAATTGAATCCCTGTACTTTTTATGGTCTCAATTCTTAATTAAAGAATATACAACTCTCTTACTTTATCCGCTTTCTTTCAAACTCTCATTTATCTGCTTAACCCTATCAGGACCAAAGTCAACAACACTATGTACAAAGTGAATAGTATTTTAGTCTTGTGGTAACGAGAGGGTTACCTTCAAGGGAAATATGATATCAAAGTTGGATTTCCCTCTAAAGATAAAGTTGAGTTCTGGTTAAATTGTCTGGAAGCAATTTGGAAACGTCAATTATGTAATAGGAATTGGTGTATAATCTTGGGTTTTGGAATCAGCAAAATGATAAGACAAAAAAAAAAGTTGCAGTAAACCACAATGCAGTGAATGGCACTGCACTAAACAATGGTTATGTGGGACTATGCACACGTTGGCCTGAAATTTTGTCAAAAGTTTTAAACTATTTCTAGTATATTATGAGGGCATTTGAAGAGCATTCCTTTTCAGGGGACATTTCAACTATGGTATTATTCACAACATAAAGAGAATGAATACCTTTCTTTGCACCTTTCCTCGAAGGGCAATTCCGCGGAAAATGTTCACTTGCCAAAAATCATAAAATTGGCGAATCGGATATCTCTACAAAATATTTGTACTAGTGCTACCATGACAAGTTTATAGTATCAAACAAAAGAGCTCAACAAGTCCTTCAATTTGATTGGTTTATCAATACGGTAGTACACTTAGGCATGATTTTCTTCAATGTGGCCTGATCATTACCTTCTTCATACCTAATTTAGACTCACTGAACTGTGAAATTCACGGATTTTTGAGGTTCGCATAGGAGTGAAAAATCCTCGTCCATTTTGTGCCATGTCCATTACGGTTACCAAAATGATTACCAAAAAGTGTCTGATTCACTTGCTGAAATACATTTCAGGACTCCGAATTTGGCTTGAAACTGTCTTAAACAACAACATCAAAAAAAGTCTGAATGTCATGTCCGTTTATATGCTGGCATTTCCCAGATCTTAACCTTCTCGACAGACGCTACGCAAGTTACCAAGCAGGTAGCTTACAGACGAAATAAGGCATATTGCTATTTTCACATCCTCCGTCGTTCCATTTGTTTCCATAATCGCTTCGTATGTGTCCACAGTCCTCTAGTGATCGCCAGTTGTCTGGTTGGTTTGGTGCCCACATGGTGAAGTCGAAGGGCGTTCCGTCGGTCCATTCGAAGTGGCCTTCGGTTGAAGTATCGTGCGTTCCAATCCACATCCCACATGGACCCGACTGATAAGAGAGAGAGAGAGAGAGAGAGAGAGCCAGAGAGGAGATAGAGAGAAATAGATATGAAGGGAGAGAGTGGGGAATAGAAAGATGAAATGGAGATGAATGGAGAGACAGACAGACAGACAGGCAGAAAAATAGAATGGGAGAGAAAGGGAGAATTGTGCAATGTGAATAAAGATAGGAAGTTAATAGACCTACCCCGGGGGGGGGGGGGGGGGGCACTCAGATATATGGGTGTACACATGCGTGTCCATGGGTTTTCAAAATACCCCCTAAACAGGTTTTATACTTGGATGAAAAAAGACCCCTAAACGAGGATTTTTGCGCGGTTTTTCATCATCCAACCCCCCTAAACAGGTTTGAGCTCGCTGACTGAGCAGTGGAGCCCTCAGCTCAGTGCAAGGCAGCGCGCGCTATAAGCAACAACACATTCCAGAGGGGGAACCATTTCAGTGCACTATGGCTGCGTCGGTAGAACTCTCCGCTCCCGATTCTCCTCTCTTTTTTGCATCCATCTGCATGCACTGCCGCGCGCCAATCCCTGAACGGAAATCGGGCTGTAAATCCCCGTGAAAATCCCTGAAAATATCAGAAAATGTCCCATTTACATATTGGTGCCAAAGTGAAAAATATACCCCCTAAACGCGTTCGGCCAGATTAGTCAAAAGCACCCCTTTTTGTTGAAAATCAGCGTTTTTGGACCCCTTTTTACGCGTTTTCTTGGACGCGCATGTGTACACCCATATATCTGAGTGCCCCCCCCCCCCGGAGACCTACTAGAGCGTCGACAAGATCAAATTCATTTTCAAGTTTAAGAGCTGGGGGGTGTTTCATAAAGCTGTTCGTAAAGTTACGCATGACTTTACGAACGACTGGAACATGTTCTTGGGTGCTATACTAATCAGATTCTCAATCATTTAGCACAAGAACTGATCACCAGTCGTTCGTAAAGTCGTGCGTAACTTACGAACAGCTTTATGAAACACCCCCTGGGGGGTGTTTCATAAAGCTGTTCGTAAAGTTACGAACGACTTTACGCACGACTGGAACATGTTCTTAGGTGCTATACTAATCAGATTCTCCATCATTTAGCACAGGAACATATCACCAGTCGTGCGTAAAGTCGTTCGTAACTTACGAATAGCTTTATGAAACACCCCCCTGGTCACTTTTGTTCGATAGCGATAACGAGATTTCCAATTAACACCTGACTGTATATGGTGAGTACGGTTGAGCCTGTGCTCGTGTCTGTTAAAGGGATACTCAACCGCAGATTGTCGACGTTTTTATGCCTCTCGTTCGTTAGCTGCTGTCGTTGAAAAACAGATTGGAAGACTTTCCTCCAAGTCTGATCGTTGGAATAGCTGAATCTTTTAGCTAGCTTATCCTTCTCTTCATGCCAAATTCGGAATACAGGCCAGGATCCTCAAAATCATCTTCGGCAAAGTGATCGCTGCCGGCCCTTGCCACTCTGCCCGCGTGAGCTTTACCTTTGCGACCCACAATTTCCGTAGATTTTCATCTTTAGGAAAGAGATGTAGGCTTACACCCCTTTACATCATCTTTAAGGGTCTTGCTACAGCCCGCAACTATACACCGATTCGGCATAATTGATGAAACTGTGTCCTCAAATCAACGTTATTGTGAGCAATTAAACACGAAAATATGCAATGCAAATGGTCGATGCGGTGAATATCATGCTCGCACTCGGTACCGGGCTGGGCCTGCCAGGCCTGCGTGCATACACGGTATACAGGTGGGTGGAATATTTTCCTTTACTTTTCGTACGTCACAGATCACCATGTCGCTTCGATGTTTTTTTAGGGGCGGGGCTTATGACTCCGTAAATCAGCAAAAATTTAATTTTCAAATGATTATGAAATACGACTGAATGCATAAAAAAGTGTGTGATAGATATTTTCTGGCTCCTGATGACTCCTTCCTACGAAAAATGGGCAATTAATTTTTTATTTTAGTAACCCTTTAAGCTCCATATGCCATTAATGCTACCATATGGGATTAACTCGATATAATATATATGACAGATAGATAATGCCATATGACTTTACCTTCTTCCGTGACGTTTCGAAGAGAGTCGCGACGAAGTTGTGTTCACCTTGAGAATGGATAGAAACCAAATGACTTAAACTGTCTATGACTGCTGCACCTCCGCCGAGAGAGGGCACTGTGTAACTCTGACAGTGGTTCTCCGCGTCCTGCCAAGTCCTATTGTAGGCGAAGAGTCTGATTGGAATTATTAGAGAAGAGGGCAAAGAGAAATAGAAAGTCTTATATCCTACATCAAACAATTCGCGTGAAGGGATTTGCCATGCATGGCTCACGTGACATATTCATATTCCACCATCATGTGGCTTTTGACAAAGATAGTGATTTGATATTCTTTTCAGATTTATTTCTTTATAGTTTACACTTTATTTTTTTTTGTTCTTTCCACAAGGGATGTAAATCACATACATCATGCACGAGTCACCAGTTTTATATTATAATATCATCTAGCATAGTTATATCAGCAAATGGAAGTGGTATGATTACAAAACATACACCACACACCCACACCCACACTAACAACAGCACACTTTTTTTTTCTTTTCATAATGTTTATTCCTTGATGCAGACTTTCAAAATGAATATTACAAATTAAGCATTAATTACACAATATAATTCAACATGGCAATACACGCAATACAAATGATATGTTTCCATAACATGCCATCTTTAAATTTAAAAAAAAGTATAATTTAACTGAAGAAGGTATAGATTACACACACACACGTGTACACACACACACACAAAAGACAAAAATGTTGGGAATTAAAAGTATTGAGACCCCACCCCCCAGACTCCAAAACTGTGACCTCCGGATTTCACTCCCCCCCCCCCGCCTACAATTAAGTTTCCTTCAAAATTCTATGCAGAGTCATATTATATCCCAGCTTGTTTCGCACCGCCGCTTATCGAGCATGCGAAGGTAATTAGCCCATACGCCAGTTATTGAAAAGAACCGTTTACACTTCTTATTATGAATTTACTTTTTTTAAAAGACGGCCTCACCAATCGGTGACGCCTTCCTACGTCAGCAATTAACGCTTCGTGACGTTGTGATTTGATTTTTATCCAATCAGGGTAGCCTATATTAACGACCTGCGTTTAACTTTTTTTGGACTTGCATCTATACGCCAATGTTTATGCACGAGACCCTCGGCGAATTATAAGCTGCATTGTAATTATATCGTTATTATCAGTGGGGTGTAGGGCGATAGGCGTCCCTCCTCCTATCTCTTATTGTCCATTTTATTATTTTCATTTTAAAATTACATCATTTTTACAAGTTTAGCATCGATTTGTACCATCAAATTCAATGAATTAATAGTTACGAGCGAGCAAAAATTTGGGCCATATTTCCTTGTGAATTACAGTTTTTACATTTTTTTTGGTATTCATATTGCACGCATGATCCATTGATTTTTGGGACATTTCACATTGATTTCAATTCATATTGAACGGTGTTCGATTCTGGGCATTACCATTTAGGAGATACGTGAACCTAGCTTCCCATTCTCTCCATCTTGGAAAGTTTTGCTTCATAACCAGTGCTTAATAATTAACGCTTACGAGGTCCGATTGCCGCAGAGCAGAAAATGTGTGAGAAAATGACTATGATTTAAAAGATTTTTAAAGTAATTTTGATAATCATTAACCTTGAAATAATTTTCTCACTTCACTGAAATCTCAGTTAATATTTTTTTCTTTGGTTGAAAATTCTGTCTGGGGGAGGAGGCAAACTGCTCCCCTTGTTCCCCTTCAAATACGCTAATGGTTATCATTGTAAAGGTGACGTTGACACGTCCATCCTGTTTGTCGGAAAGTTTCCGGAGCTATGTAATTTATCGTTGTAAGCGCAAAACCAAGGCATCCTGTTATTGGGTGAATTAAAAGGAGAGTAACTAGACTGCATCACTAGCGTATTTGGAAGGGGAAAGTGGGTCATTATCCCCCACCCCCTGACAAATTCTCAACCAAGAAAAATCAATCAGTTACTTTTCAGATAAACGACAAAATTATCGCTAGGTAAATTATTATCAATTTGAAATACGCTTAATCAAAAAAATTAATAGATCATGCATGCATCATAAACCTCTTTGATTATAAAAGACATATGATTTATGCAAACAGACTTCATTGCTCAGAGCACATCTCCATAAATTATATTGGTCTTTTATTTTCTTGCTCCACACTGAGGACGTTAAAGTCAATCTGAAATATGCTGAAACTTGCAAATCGATGGATTATGCATAAATCATAAATGATTCACGTACTGCCAAAAACTATGATTCAATAGGAAATGAGGTCGAATGTTTGCTCGTTCGCAGATAATTACGAATATATTGTTTACTTTTGTGTTGATAATACAATATTGAAAATATCATATCTGAGTTTTAAAAAATCATGAAATTTAAAGAGATTTAAAAAGAAAGAGTTGAGGAAAAGGAACGTCCAGCCCCCCCCCCCCCCCTTGAGGGTATTATTCGCAGCAATACACGAATCACCATTGGCTCGGATGTTTTCACCCCCCCCCCCCGCGCCCCTCGTATGACGCAAAGGTCCAGACACGCCACTGGACTGCAGTCAAACTATATTCTATACTTTAGCAACTATAACACCGAAAACTATTATGCCTGTTGCGAAGAGACGTAATTTTCCTGACGTAGGACTGCGTCAGCGAGTAGCTTGGTCTTTGACGCCCCATGTATGGATGATAGGCTATATCGTACAAAAAGTACAAAATGAATCGTGGAAACGAAACAAAAGAAAATAAACGCGACAGCTTCATTCGTAATAAGTGTCTGGGCGCCTCCTCTTCCCTCTCCCTTCCATTCTCTCAGATTGTAATAATTACAATTAGACGGGACTCTTGATGGGTGTGATTTCTTGAGAGGTGCAAAGTAAAAATTTCACCCCCCCCACAAAAAAAAAGGATTAAGTCAGTTATCAAGTATTGTTTCACGGACTTAAGGGGTTCGTACATACATGTAATTTATAATTCAGCTCAGTAAGCCTATGTCATATATGAGACAATAAACTGTCATTGGACTTTCTGAGACAGACAAACGGAAAATACTGGGCTGTTCGTTGATTGGTCCCCTCTGTTACCTGTAACAACGTTGTTCGAACGCAGTCCAGAACGTTGGACAGCAACAGCCTGCTCGTACTCCGGTAGGACAGGCAGTCATGACGATGGCCAGAGCCATGAACAGCAGCATTGTCTTTCCATGTGGTTTCATCACGGGTACTTTCAAAATGTCTGCTGCTTCTTCTGCCTCAATGTAACCACTTTTAGTACGATTATGCTGCTTCAAGTTGATTTCATGTAATGATAACCTTAGCTGCTCCGTTTTGAATTGTATATAGTTACATTTATGGTGAAAGTTAGCGGTTTTTGATTTATTGGAAGAGTTTTGCAACACTTCTGATTTGCTCAGGAAGTTCCGCCTTTTTAGGAGCTCCTGTTTGAGAGAATCAGGCAGATTTGAAAAAGTCGGAAGATGGGGGTCGGCAGATTTCTTTTATACTTTGAAGTTGTGGTATATATGCAGGGTATATACTACGAAAATGATGTTAACATTTCCTGTTCATAATTCCATTCATAGTTATCCCTACCCCTAAAAATAGCCCTTTTTGGTAGATATAAAGGAAATGAATTTTGAAATTTAGTGCAATCTTCATTCAAAGTAAAAATCCAATTAGGATTACACCATGCATTCCAAAGTAACTTTCAGGATTTCTCTTTCTATCCTTCTTCTTACAATTTGTATGGACAATATTAAAACAAAGTGTTTGATCATTCCATTATTACTCTAGGGGTGATGCCAATTTTCCCATTTTTAAAAAAAATTGAAAATTGAAGTGGTGTATCTCAAATGCCCCAACTTGTTAAAAGAATTATGGAGGAAAACTGGACCCCAAAATCTGATCCGCCCCCCCCCCCCCCCATTGAGCGACTTTTGGAGGGCTGGTGAGAAGAAATAATACGAATTTCCCTCCAAGCAGTTCCCAAAAGTTTCCGCTCACCATTTCCTCGGAAGTTTTGTCCCTCTTCACGCCAAGGTACGCCACTGTGTAGGCTACTTGTAAATTTTAAAGAATCGCTTGTATTCTATAGATTTCCCAAAGCCACGCAAGTTGGAAAATATCATATCACACACATAATACAAGACCATAGAAACATGTCATAAAATAATGTTGGGGGAAAATTGTTAAACTGAATGCACAACCCGCTAAATTGGATGCTTCAAAATGAATTCGAATGCAGGAACGAGTTTCTCGCGTGACCACGTGTACATGCGATGCTAAATTGAATGAAAGCTTTATGAATTACGTGCGTGACCTATGAATTTGAAAGAAATGAGTGTTAATTTGACTGCCTGAAATGCAAATTAAAATGTTTCCAAAATGACTTTGAATGCACAGATGATGAATTTGAACTGCCAAACAGCACGGCATGGCTAAAATCGTTAAATTGAATGCCTCGTAGAATTAATTAGACTAACAAATTTGCGAAATTGGCCGGAAAGACCTATATTTATTTTGTTATATAATACTTTTTGTTACTGTTAACTTTTTCCTGAGACGCACTCTAATCGTACCACTTGTGGTTGGCTTTACAATCATGACAAGAGCATATGTAGGGTGGGGGGGGGGGGGGGGGGTAGAGCTACGAAGTCTTGAAAACCCAACAAAGCAACGTACACTGTGCCATATTCACGGTGTCCAACAAGGGTGATGGAAGTATATCAGTGACATTGCTCATTAAACAAGTTAGAAGACTAGTAATACCATATTTTGAAGTTATATAGCTTTTATGTATACATGTATATAGCCTGTAATGCATTCTGATGACAGCTAAAAGGTGAATAAAGTGATATAAAAAAGAAGATAATTCCTCAAACCTTTATACCAGGATCCCTAGAACTCTTATCTTTGGAGGAGTAATATATAACATCTACCCAAGTCATAATTTTACCAGTTTCCATGACTTTTTCAAAGAAATGTCTTCACTTGACATAGAAGCATAAACTTCTAATTTAATCAATATCATATTCTGTGCCACTGCATTTTAAAGACACTTTCTAAGTCTCAAGTGTCTCGTGTGTTATTGTCGCGCATAGTCCCTCATCGCGCTTTTGCCAAAGTGGACCGATCTCGAAAGAACCCTGAACGAAGCAACACGATGACAAAATATGAGTTGCGCATGGAAACGAAGATACTATGACAAACGGATTTTCGCTTGCCATCTTCTATGCGAAGGGAAGCCAATACTAACTTTTACTAAATTTTAATAGCGATACATACACGAAGACAAGGCTAAGAGTGACTTCATATTGTCTTCACTTTGGCTCCGCTACGATAATTACAAATCAGTTTAAGGTTTATGGAGAAAATCATTGCAGCCAAGTGATCGGATTGCAATATTTTACAATGCAAAAGCTTGTAAAAAGTTACCTTTCAGTGATATAATGATTTAACATAAATTCGTTCCAAAATAGGAAAAACAAAGAAAGAAAAACGAAAGCAAATTGAATCCCTGCACTTTATATGGTCTCAATTCTCAATTAAAGAACATACAACTCTCTTACTTTCTTTCAAACTCTCATTTATCTGTTTCTTCTATTTTTTCTGCTTAACCTTTTCAGGACCAAAGTCAACAACGCTATGTACAAAGTGATGTCGATGTGTCAGACAGGCTAATGACCAAAACAGGCTCTATAAAGAAGAGTGACCATTTAAGAGCGCCTAATCTGTGTCCTATTGTTTGTGGCACAAAAGGTTGAGTCAAAACTCCCTAGCATACACTGTGAAGTACTAATTGAATTGGGTTGAAACTTTCCATACCTTCAGAATAGATATATTTTTTTGTTTCTTTACATTTTGAATATCAGACAGTGCATAGTTTTTAAGCTATACAAGAAAAGCGATGTGAAGTACAATCCCAGCAAGTTGACACACAGAGTTTGAATGTCTAGAAAAACATGGTTATTTTGAATGCGAGTAAAAACATATTTCAACTAGGTTTTTTAACCTGAAATGTTGTCAGATGGTACATTAATAAAGGAACTTTCAGAAAATATAAAAAAATTGGTGTATAATCTTGGGTTTTGGAATCAGCAAAATGATAAGACAAAAAAGGTTGCAGTAAACCACAATGCAGTGAATGGCACTGCACTAAACAATGGTTATGTGGGACTATGCACACGTTGGCCTGAAATTTTTTAATACTTTGCACCTTTCCTCGAAGGGCAATTCCGCGGAAAATGTTCACTTGCCAAAAAGCTACCATGTCAAGTTTATAGTATCAAACACAAGAGCTCAACAAGTCCTTCAATTTGATTGGTTTATCAATACGGTATGAAAAAATCCTCGTCCATTTTGTGCCATGTCCATTACGGTTACCAAAATGATTACCAAAAAGTGTCTGATTCACTTGCTGAAATACATTTCAGGACTCTGAATTTGGCTTGAAACTGTCTTCAACAACAACATAAAAAAAACTGAATGTCATGTCCGTTTATATGCTGGCATTTCCCAGAACCTAACTTTCTCGACAGACGCTACGCGAGTTACCAAGCAGGTAGCTTACGGACGAAATAAGGCTTGGTATATTCACATGCTCCGTCGTTCCATTTGTTTGCATAATCGCTTCGTATCACTGCACAGTCCTCTAATGATCGCCAGTTGTCTGGTTGGTTTGGTGCCCACATGGAGAAGTTGAAGGGCGTTCCGTCGGTCCATTCGAAGTGGCCTTCGGTTGAAGTATCGTGCGTTCCAATCCACATCATCTCTCGACCCGAATGATAAGAGTGAGAGAGAGAGAGAGAGAGGGAGAGAGCGAGAGAGGAGATGGAGAGAGAGAGATATGAAGGGAGAGAGTGGGGAATAGAAAGATGAAATGGAGATGAATGGAGAGACAGACAGACAGGCAGAAAAATAGAATGGGAGAGAAAGGGAGAATTGTGCAATGTGAATACAGATAGGAAGCTAATAGACCTACTAGAGCGTCGACAAGATCAAATTCATTTTCAAGTTTAAGAGCTGGTCACTTTTGTCCGATAGCGATAACGAGATTTCCAATTACCACCTTATATATATGGTGTATATGGTGAGTACGGGTGAGCCTGTGCTCGTGTCTGGTAGGGCAGCTCAAGGGTGTAAAATCTCGCCTTTGAGTGTCGTTATTGTTATCGGACAAATTTGATCAGCCCTTTATAGCCCCCTCACACATAACCGAATTGCCGGAAATATGCCTTGCGATGGCTGGCGAAAGGAATTTTTTTTAAAATCGTTTTCAATGGTAACTGATAGTAAATTATATTTACCCTTCGTGTTTGGGTTCGTACACCTTCTGAACTAACAGCTGCGATTATTCAAATTCGCGCGGAAATTTTGAACATGTTTAAAATTTCCCGACGAATTGAAAAATCGTTGGTCATCTGTTTGAATTCGCATCTCTTATTTAGTATGCGGTAATCGTTCGTTTATCGTTCGTGTGTTATTGTCGCGCATAGTCCCTCTCGCGCTTTTGCCAAAGTGGACCGATCTCGAAAGAACAATTAACGAAGCAACACGATGACAAAATATGAGTTGCGCATGGAAACGAAGATACTATGACAAACGGATTTTCGCTTGCCATCTTCTATGCGAAGGGAAACCAATTCTAACTTTTACTAAATTTTAATAGCGATACATACACGAAGACAAGGCTAAGAGGTACTAAGACAAACTATGGATTGCGAATGCCAGCGAATGACCAGACGAATAATTTGGCGCCTGAGCTGCTCACTGTGACCTGCCACTCGCCACGCTACTCATATATAAACATTTCACCCCAAAGTTTCAGTTTCTTCAGTCAAATGGAAGATGCAGCCCGCCTCAGAGTCCAGTATTTACTGGCAATGACTCAAAATGAAGTTATGCATCAGCAGCTGAACCTACACAAGTTCATCAGAGGCCGCTTCAGATGGAGACGAGGCTTCAGACGACGTCGTATCTGGAGAAGGACATGGCTGAACCCTGTCAGAAGAAGGGCTTTTGGACTCTACGACCAGCTGTTGGTAGAGCTCCGAAGAGAAGACCCTTCGGCTTTCAAGAAATTTCTCTGCATGCCCCCTGAACTCTACGATGAAATACTGGAGAGGATCAGAGGAAGAATCAGGAGGCAGTACACCTGGTACAGGGAGCCGCTGGAAGAAGGTCTCAAGTTGGCAGCTACTCTTCGTCATCTTGTGTCTGGCACCAAGTACTCCGATATGCAGTATGGGTGGAGGGTGCCTGAAAACACCCAATCTGTAATGGTCAGGGAAGTGTGTCAGGCCATATGTGACGAGTATGCAGATGAAGTCATGACAGCCCCTTCAACCCCTGATGGATGGAGAAAACTTGCTGATGGATTCTACAAGCGGTGGAATTTCCTCCATTGTGTAGCAGCAATTGATGGAAAGCATGTGGCCATCAGAAAGCCTCCTCTGTCTGGTTCGCTATACTACAACTATAAGAGCTTTTTTGTAGTATTATCCTGTTGGCTATAGTGGACAGTGACTACACATTTGTCTGGTGCGATGTTGGTGGTAAGTGTGATACAATAGGGGAAAGGGGGCAGGTCGAGTGGACTACGCGCTTAACTCTCTATTGCATTATTTGGTACTTTGTAATCATGTTCATATCCTGAAGAAGCCCTATGGACGAAATATTGATTTAATAAATTTCCTTTAACGGAGTCATTTTTTCATTCAGTATTGTCCTTATAATATATATGTATATATATTCATATACATTTGTTGTATATATTTTACGCGACCAGCCCCCTTTCCCCTACATTCACAATTTATGTAACTATTTATGATATACTATTTGTTACCATGTATTATACTGATATTGTTTTGTCTTTCGTGACTCTGCGGGACTCTCAGGAGGAGACGGCACTTCAGACTGTGGTTGTGAGCATCCCGAGGTTGTGGATTTACTCCCGGTAGATGCAGTCTTTCGTGCCTTCCCTCTGCCTTTGCCTCTTCCTTTCACTGTAGGCATGTTGCGTGGATGACTTCTCTGGCCGTAACGTACAAGAACGCTCGATCTATTCCCTCGTCTTCGTTTCTAATCGCACGCCATATCAAACCATTGCTCACTGTTCGTTCGTCTTATTGGGTATCAACCTTTCGCTCGCCTTCGCCTGCAATTTACTCAAAGCGGTGAACCGAAAAATCGATATCCTTCGCATGTCATATTTATCCTTCGCTTACCGTTCGTTGATAAAATTTGACAATAGTTACTGATCGCATGATTTGGCAGAAATTTTATTTGAATTCGTTGAATTCGCGTGCATTTCGTGCTTTTTTCCCATTCGTCACCTACACCTACATTCACCTACCTACATTCGGTCAGGTGTGAGGGGGCTATTATGTTTTGTATGACGAAACGTATGGAAAGACTAGATGGAACGCACTCACTGCCATAAATGTGGGTACCATGAGAATATCGATCTATTTTTGATCGGAGAGATAGTGTTATTAATCAATTCAATTCAATTCAATTTTATTTCGCAAGATAAAATCAATATACATGGTAACAATAGATTAAAATACATATACAAAATTATGCGGGGCTTTCCATGAAGGTTAGGAAACCTGTAGAATTTGGATCGCCCATTAGACAATAAAAAAAAACAGAACCAAATTATTTTAGGCATAAAAACGATATGAACCTAAACACACACAAACATCTAAATTATACCAACAGAAAACAGAATACAGGAATTAAAACCAACAAAAAAAGGGGGGGGGGGGAGAAGAAGAGAACAAAATGTAAGGGAATTCGAATACAACATCAAAATTAACTGTGTGATTAATATTTAATTAAAACTAATAATGTTTTATATTATTTCCTAAAGGAAGATACAAATTGTGATTTTGTTATGTCATGGGGAATAATATTCAAATGTTTAGGACCTATGTAACTCATTGACTTAGCTTGATGACTTGATTTAATGGACCATAAATGAAATTTGTTTGACGATCTAGTATTATAATTATGAACTTGACTATTATATTGAAAGCTGTCTAAAAAGGGGGTAGGTAATAACCTATTTTTATATTTATACATGAACGTTGCAATTTCTTGCTTATTTATATCAGATATATTCAATAATGATAATTTCTTAAAAATAGGAGCAGATGGCTCTAAATAGTCAGAGTTAGTAATTATTCTTAAACATTTTTTTTGAACTTTAAATAATGTGTCTAATTCAGTTTGAGTTGCATTTGTAGCCCATACAATATTACAGTATTTTAAATAAGGAAAGATGATGGAATGATATAATGTTATTACATTTTCTGGTAACAAACTATATTTCAACTTATTTATCAAACCAGTATTTCTAATGATCTTGTGTAAAACATTTATGATATGGTCTTTAAATCCTAAGAAATCATCCAATGTGACACCCAAAAAGTTAACAGAGTTACTGAATGGAATAAGTTTATTATCAATATAAATGGGAATATTATCAGTATTAATTAAGGGACCACTGGTGTTAGTTATGTTTGATATATTATATGAGATTTTGTTTTTCGAAAATAAATACATTTACTTTTATTAACATTCAGTGATAGCTTATTTGCTTTTAACCAGTCACATATATTCTCAAGTTCATTATTTAAAACATGGACAGTATTAATCAAATTTTTAGACGAAAAAAATACACTAGTGTCGTCAGCAAATTGATAGAAAGTTAACAAACTAGATGATTTAGAAAGGTCATTTATGTATAAAAGAAATAGCAATAATCAAAGTTCTTGTACGACATGCGGCAATTGCTCCGCGTCACTGAATTGCATACACTAACCGAATTCCAAACACTATACCTAATACTGATCTAAAACCCTGGGCATTGTGGCGTGCGCCTGTAATCCAGTTAACAGTGGAAGTTATAAACTAATTCAGCGTACCCAGGTTCGAGACTGAGTTACGTCTTTCGGATGGTGACGTTAAAGGTCGGTCCCCAGACGTAAATAATTATATCTGATTGATAACTTTTTTGTTTTTCAAAATATTTTATTAGAGATTTCATTCAAAATAGATCATTACATAAAATAAATGTAAATAATTTCAAACAAATACAAATCTTCATTTCGTTTTCATACCATAGTGTTAAATTATTCACAAGACAAGCATGGAAGAATGTTGGAATAAAATCACTAAGTAAATAATATATTGCCAAACACTAACGTACGCCCTATACCCCCTCCCTATGTCCAACAATGTATAATATTCAATGTAAATGATCTTTCATTCAAAATATGTTAAAATTCTTTTCTTTTGTAACACTATGAACATGGCGAACAAAGAATAAAGGGGTCAACAAAATGTATAATTACAGTATAATTAAATGAAATACAATTCTTCATGTTTTATTCATATCATAAATAATAAGATGTGCATCTAACAATTTACCCAATTACACACACACACACCCACACACACACCCCCTGTTGCAATAGTCTTTGATATGTGTTAGGAATGCAGGGTTTGATCGCCAGATGACTAATTTTTGTCCTCTATTCGATCAAAAATGATCGTATTTGTTGTTGTTGAAAAAATTGATTTAAAAAGACCGATATTTTTTACATCTGCCTTAAGCTCCATGCCATTAAGGCTACCATAAGGGATTAACTCGATATAATATATATGACAGATAGATAATGCCATATGACTGTACCTTCTTTCGTGACGTTTCGAAGAGAGTCGCGACCAAATTATGTTCACCTTGAGAATGGATAGAAACCAAATGACTTAAACTGTCTATGACTGCTTCACCTCCGCCGAGAGAGGGCACTGTGTAACTCTGACAGTGGTTCTCCGCGTCCTGCCAAGTCATATTGTAGGCGAAGAGTCTGATTGGAATTGTTAGAGAAGAGGGCAAAGAGAAATAGAAAGTCTTATATCCTACATCAAACAATTCGCGTGAAGGGATTTGCCATGGATGGCTCACGTGACATATAATAGTTCCACCATAAAAAATGGATATGGTATGATGTCAATCTTGGTATATCCTTAAAGTAATTTTGATAATCATTAACCTTGAAATAATTTTCTCACTTCACAGAAAACTCAGTTAATATTTTTTTCCTTGGTTGAAAATTCTGTCCGGGGGGAGGAGGCAAACTGCTCCCCTTGTTCCCCTTCAAATACGCTAATTGTTATCATTGTAAAGGTGACGTTGACATGTCCATCCTGTTTATCGGAATGTTTCCGAAGCTATGTAATTTATCGTTGTAAGTCCAAAACCAAGGCATCCTGTTATTGGGTGAATTAAAAGGAGAGTAACTAGACTGCATCACTAGCGTATTTGGAAGGGGCAAGTGGGTTATTATCCCCCACCCCCTGACAAATTCCCAAACAAGAAAAATCAATAAGTTACTTTTCAGATAAGCAACAAAATTATCGCAAGGCTAATAATTATCAAATTGCTCTTAACAACTAATAAATTGTGAATATTTTCTCGAAAATTTCTGCTCGGCCGCAATGCGACCTGGCAAAACGGTGATATTCATTTTACATCATAAATCTTTAGACATGAAGAGAATGGGAAACGGAGTTGACGTATCCTCGAATGAGGAAACCACAAGAGACAAAACTGAACACCTTTCTTAAATAATTATTTCAAATTGAATATGATTTAAGCAAACAGACTTCATTGCTTAGAGCACATCTCCATAAATTATATTGGTCTTTTATTTTCTTGCTCCACACTGAGGACGTTAAAGTCAATCTGAAATATGCTGAAACTTGCAAATCGATGGATTATGCATAAATCATAAATGATTCACGTACTGTCCAAAAACTATGATTCAATAGGAAATGAGGTCGAATGTTTGCTTATTTGCAGATAATTACGAATATATTGTTACCCACGCCGATAATATCGGCAGGGTTATGTAAAGGGCTCCGTATGTCTGTTTGTTTGTTTTTTTGTTTGTTTTTTGTTTGTTTGTGTACAAGATAACTAGAGAGCGGGTAAACGGATTTGCACCAAATTTTCAGGGAATGTTCGGATAGTGACAGGAAAGAATCGATTAGATTTTGGTGATGATCGTTTGACCCCTGCAAATTCTGTGTGACCTTGAATTTTTGACCCAAACTTCAGTTCGGATAGTGACAGGAAAGAATCGATTAGGAAAAGAATCGATTAATTTTTTGTAATGATCGGTTATATCATTTTTTTTGTATTCAGTAGTTTTTATTTCTCAAGAACTTCAATTTCAACAAAATGATATACATATAAAACTTCAATTTTTCAACAAAATGATATACATATAAAACTTCAATTTTCAACAAAATGAAATGCATATATAAAACTTCAATTTTCCAACAAAATGAAATACATATAAAACTTCAATTTTTCAACAAAATGAATGAAATACATATAAAACTTCAATTTTCCAACAAAATGAAATACATATAAAAATTCAATATTTCATTAACAAATTTACAAATACAATGCCACCTCATATTATATATGTATATTTTTACAAACATGTCCTCTCAAACATATTATACTTTTCAATTGTCATCTATCAATATAGAAAAAACTCATTAAAAAAGACAAATCTTTCCAGAATATACAAAACAGAATATACAAATTGAAGCCCTGAGTAAATGATATAACCGATGATAAGGGGGGGGGGGGGGGGGGGGGGGGGGTAAGGGGGAGGTTTGGGTAGGGTAGGGTAGGGTTTTTTTTTTTTTTTTTTTTAAGAAAACTTTCTCTCAGGTCAACAGTATAAAGGGAGTATCAATTACGACATTGCAAAACAAAATTGTTGCATTATACAACTGGATATGTTTATCTCTTTAAGAATTAATATTCACTGATGGAAGTCATGCTGTGAAGACGTGTTCACTGAGCGCTCTTGTTATCCACACGTTTTACATAAGATAGAATTCGGCGCATTCTTCAACATGATGGCTGAGAAGGACAGCACCAAGAAGCTAGTCACCAAGAAGAAGCCGGCAACACAACCACCTGCCTCCGAAATGAGCCGGAGTCTCAGAAGCGCATCTCAGACTAAAACTATCGCCCTAGTTCCGGCCCCGGCTGGACCTGAGAAAGTCCATACATCTCCAACGCAAACTACGGAAAATTCCAATGCAGATTTTGAGAGGTTTGTGCGCGCTGGAATTGCGGACATTAAATCCATGTTTAAAGACTTCGAAGCTGCGCTCGAATTTCAAGCTAAGCAAACTAAAGATTTGGAAAAGAGAGTTGACCCATTGGAAAAAAAAGTACGGGATCTTGAAGCTAAGCTTCAGAATCATGAAACGCTGCTGCAGAAAGCGGCCGCAGCTGAAAATAAATTAGAACGCTTTTCAAGGAAAAACAACTTCCGTATCGTTGGACTGAAAGAGGAGCCAAATGAAAATCCCATGAATACGGCTAAACAGTTTTTAACCCGACACTTTAAAATGGAGAATCCCAAAATTGAGCGTGCCCATAGAGATGGCCCAAAACTCCAGGGCAAACCCCGACATTTTCTGGTCAAAGTTCTTTCATATCAAGACAAAAGGTATGTTATTGCACAGCAGAGACGACTCCTCGCCCAGTCTAACATGTACATTATTGACGATCTAACCAAGGCGGATCGTATGGAGAAAGCGAAATGGAAAACCGAAGTTCAGAACGCATTCGCAGCAGGAACTCGCTTTTATTTTGCCGGCGGAAAATGGCGAGACCAGAAGGGCAATCCAGCGCCATTTAATTCCAGTATCCGCCATATTGCGCAAGGCAACGCAGAGAATAGACCAGAACAACGTCAACCGGACCCATCATCCTCTACGCCAAGCACGGAAGGAGCTGCAGGTGACCCCCACGACCTTTCGAGCGAGGACGCCATTGCTCCACATGGATCAACCTAAACCAGAGGTTACCGTATTTTGTCTTCACGATAATAAGCCATCGGCGGGTAATTATTCACCTTTTTTTCTCTGGTTATAAAATTCGCCATCTCTTTGAAACCTATTTTATGGCGCCAATTAATATCACGGCAGCATCTAACACGTTTCAGAGCGATTTGTTTTCTTCTTTGAACGCATACGAGAAATCTATTTTATGATAACGGCACATAAAGTTCATTTAAGGATATTGCAACTAGAGGCCATTTTGACAGTAGCTTTTTGTGCCAAGATAACCTATAGCAACGTGAACAAGAATTTTATCTGTGGTTTGTCGTGAAGAACTAATGGAAACCCTCTTGGCTGTATGTTATCAGGTCAATAATGAAATCATATATATATATATATATATATATTTTTTTTTTTGGATCGATATAGGTTTGGCCTCCGATCACATCGATCTGCGATAGGTACAAGCATTTAAGTATGGTAACGAAATTCTGAAACTTCCTTTTTGTCGATCTCGATAATTAATTATTTACTGCATATTGTAATGAATCAGATTCTTGTTGCTTCTGCGAGGTATGCGAGATCGGTGCCGGTATTTGGATACCGTTCTTTTTCGTTATGTTCAGCCATCCGTGAATATGCATAATCGATGGGAGACCAACAGACCACGCTGAGTATATTGTATAGTCAAGTATAGACTATAGTTGAACATCGGTATCCACGCAAGTACCAGTCTGCATGGTTGAGTAAAACTACACGATACATACACGTATTAATTCCTTTAGTGGCTGTATCTTTATCAGGCAACCCAGTAATCAAGTACACGATACTTATAAAGATATTCATGTTAAATAGAAATACACCTGACAGATAGCTCATCTTAAGGCAGTAGCTGAGTGGGTATGTATTTGCATGTTGTGTACTCTTTATACTTTATCTATGTTCATTTTGAAGTTAAATGGACATTTATTTACTGTTCTAGGCCTAAATCTTTTTTACATGTTACATAGATGTAATGGCAAGATGTCGTGCAGTAAGTAAAATTTCGACGTTAGTAATTTTCTTTTGATAGTACAGACTAGACACAGTTTCCTTACACTCCTTACTTGGCATTTATATCCACATGTTATGGAGTAACATGCGTATACTGTATTAATTATATTATATATACCTATTATAGTGGATTATTCGCGCCATTTGTGTTGTTAAAATATAATAGGCTGCTGGTGGCATGACGAGAAACCAGTAAAATGATATTCTTTCGGTAAAAAAAAAAAAAAAAAAAAATGCCTTTATAGTACTACATCTAATTGATATTAATTGTGTCATTGTAATTGCAAGAGCAAGATGGCGCCATTTATTAACGTTTGTGTATAAGCATCAGTTTTGTTAATATATAGACACACACAAATTGACATCTTGGTGACAATCGTCGTTGGGCTGATTGGACTATCACACATCTATACGTATATGGTGTGCAGCGTTCACGCTTCTTTATTTTTATTTTTTTTCCAAATTCTTTAACTAATTCTAAGATATTTTGGTTAGGTGGATATCAGAGTGACTCGTTGAATGCAATTTTTTTTTCAGCCTTGTATAATCGATGCCGACATCAATTTATTTTGTTGTAACAATTTTGTTTTTATTGTATGTTTCTTTTGGAATACAATCATCACAAGAGTATTTTGTGATTGATATTTTATTTCTTTATATTCATAATAAGCATCGATTTCCATCATTTTTATATGTAATAGAAGTTCAGGTATTTTTGCACATTTTCATTGACTTTATATATATATTGACGTGGAGTGATATACTAGTTGCTTTTCAAACATTTGTATTACAAAATGTTATGAGTATCAAAAGAATGAATCGATACCGTGTACAATCGATTTTTGTACAATCGATTTTTGTACAATCCAAATATGATGCTTTCTTTATATTTCATCAAAATATACGTATAGGTGTCCCGAAGGAAGCCAATGTAAAATATCTTAATTGGAAGGGCATCAAAAATGAGACATACATTTTGGCAAACCTAATATATTCTAAGTGTAGTACAATTACATTTATAATATGTTTATTATACAACAAATGTATATATGTGTGTTTATCGTTGATTATCTTCCTTACACACTCTTTATACAAAGTTATGATAAAATATAAGTATATAGAAATATTGTTTATAATATTATACCTATGTTGATAATGAAGTGTACACAAATCACTTTATTCAATTACATTATAACTTTTAAATATCTACATGACGGTTACGTATGGACAATTTACTTATACAATTTGAAGGTGTATTTTATATATACTCATACTGAGAGTTTCATAAGTTTTATATACAATCATATATACATGTGTTTATTAGACATTGTATACTCAGAATATACAAGGGTCATGGTAATTATTTTAATAAGTAATTCTAAAAAAGTGTCATGATAGGGGAGGATGTTGATATTTATTCATTGAATGTTCAAGGCTTAGCTGATAGGAACAAATTTTTGTGGCTGAAAGATCAAGATGCTAACATTTTCTTCTTACAAGAAACTCATTCTACTCCAGACGCTGAAAATGTGTGGAGGGACCAATGGGGATCAGATGAAGTATTTTTTTCACATGGATCCTTTAATAGTAAAGGCGCTTGCATTTTATTTCGAAATTTAGGACAATTTAAGGTTAAAAAGGAATATCACGACAGTGGAGGCAGATTGTTAATATTAGATATTGAGATATTAGGTTCAGTTATAACGTTGGTTAATATTTATGCACCGAATACTGATGATGCATTCTTTTTTAATTCCATTTTGATACAATTAGAACAGTTTGAATGTCAGTCAGTTATTTGGGGTGGGGACTTTAATTGTGTCTTAAATATCAATATAGATAAAAAAGGTGGACGTCCTTCAACGCATTTTCAGTCCGTTAATGTTATACATAATAGCCCCCGCTTCCAACTGGTATACCAGGAGGGTCCGTGAAGCCATCGAGATTCACAAACATGACACAGTTACACAGGATAAGGGTTTACAGATCAGCGACATATGGTTTTCACTCTTCCAATAATAACTAGTGCTATAATTTTTTATGTATTTTAACCACTATTGCTTCCCTCAACAGGATTTCATGTTTCTCTCCTCAACGTGTTCATTACCTTTGTTTTTGTTGTTTCATTCATTATATTCATCATTAGAATACTCATTCTGATGTCATTATTTCACCCTTTTTTCCACAGGTATGTTTTAAATTAATGTCTTTCCTCAACAGGATGACTTGTTTCTCTCCTCAGATTTTTCTCCGACAGGATTTCATGTTTCTCTCCTCAATTTGTTCATTATCATTTTCTCTTAATTTCTTTCATAACAATTATTATTAGTATACTCATTCTGTTGTCAATATTTCACCTTTTCCATATGTATGTTTTAACCTTAATTTCTTTCCCCAACAGGATGTCATGTTTCTCTCCACAGATTACCTACGGTCCCAATCCCCCTTTTGTTTCCAGCTTATCCAGACGGTTAATTGATTTCTTAGTCCTATTGTTCACTTGCTTTCAATGTTTTCTTTTCAACACAGGATTCGTTTGATGTCACTTCCTTTCAATGCAGGTACCTTGATGTTATTTATCCTTTCAATGTAGGTACTTTGATGTTACTGTTACTATTTCTTTCTATGTTATGTGTTTGCATCCATTTTATTTATTGAATTGCTGCTTCATATATAAATTCTGCTGATTTATTCGCTCTTCTCATTCTCCTGACGACGGCCAGAGCATTCTGACCGGAACGTGGAGTTATTCCAACTCACATGGTTGTACCGCAAACCTTTTTCTGAATCACAACTTCACCATGCAAACCTTCAAATCTTATACATAATAGGATGGAAGAATTTTCTCTTATAGATATTTGGAGACTGAAATATCCTTCAACTTCTAAGTTTACATGGCGTTCAAATTTTGTACAATGCCGTCTAGATTTTTTTCTGATATCATTTAATTTAGTGTCCCAGGTTCAATTATGTAACATTTTACCGGGTTATAGGACCGATCATTCTGCTATTATTTGTAAGATAAAACTTAAAAATGTGGGAAGAGGACGTGGATTTTGGAAGTTTAATGTATCGCTTCTACAAGACGAAACATACATTAAATTAATACAAGACACTATAAAAAAGGTTAAGGACAACTGTTCTCAGGAAATGAATCCACATATCTTTTGGGATTATCTTAAATGTCAATTACGGTCATCCACCATCGAATATTCTATAAAAAAAATCAAAACAGAGAAGAAAACAGGAAACGAATTTGTTAGATAAACTGAAACATTTGGAAACTCAACAGGCAAACAATCCTGATTTAGTTACATTGGCACAGATAGCAGAGTGTAAGCAAGAATTAGAATACATATACGAGCAAAAAGCTAAAGGTCACATTATTAGGTCTAGGGCAAACTGGGTTGAGAATGGAGAACGTAATACAAAGTATTTTATAGATTTAGAAAAAATAAATAAAAAAAATAAAACTATTTTAACGTTATGTACTGAAGATGGAACAATGTTGAATTGTACAGAAGACATATTAGATGCCCAAAAAGTTTATTTTGAAACAATGTATAAATCTGGAAATCCTCCTTTGATTGATTTAAATAATAGGTTGCCCTTATTTGTTGAATATTATAACCCCCCAAATTTCTACATTCTCTAAAGAATTATGTGAGGGTCCAATTACTTTGCCAAGAATGCATTGATGCACTTAAGACAATGCCCAATAATAAAACTCCTGGGATAGACGGCTTTCCTGCAGAGTTTTATAAATTTTTCTTTCAAGATTTGGGACAATATTTAGTACAAAATATTAAATATTCCTTTGCGCACGGTATACTATCTGCGGAACAAAGAAGAGGTATAATTCATCTTATTCCTAAAAAAGATAAAGACCCCTTATATTTAAAAAAATGGAGACCCATTTCTGTTTTAAATACAGATTATAAGATAATTGCAAAGTGTTTGGCATTGCGTTTAAAAAAGACATTGCTAGAAATAATAGACAATGATCAAACCGGTTTTCTCCCGGGTAGGTTCATAGGAGAAAACATGAGGTTAACATTAGATATGATTGACTTTACAAATAAAACAGATTTACCAGGACTGATGTTCTTAGCAGATTTTGAAAAAGCATTTGATAAATTAGAATGGAATTTTGTGTCTCAAGCACTTAAATTTTTGGGTTTTGGTAATAACTTTATTGTTTGGGTTAGGATCCTATATACAGATATTTCTTCTTGTGTTTTGAATAATGGTCATGCCTCACAGTTTTTTAAATTTATATTTATATACGACAAGGCTGCCCCCTTAGTCCATTATTATTTTTGATATGTAGTGAAATATTAGCATTATGGGTGAGAAATGATCCTGATATACATGGTATGAATATACATAATACAGACATTTTAATAACTGCCTATGCAGACGACACTACTTTCTTTTTAAACGATCAAGCTTCCTTTTATCGTTTATTACAAATTCTTGATGTCTTTAAAATATGACAGGGTTATCGATTAATCGCAATAAAAGTGAAATTGTTGCACTTGGTTATTATAAAGCCCATCCTCCAGATATTAGCTCAACGGGTATGGCTTTCTCGAAAGGTCCTTTTAAAATGTTAGGGATTACATTTTCTACCAATATGGATGATACTTTTGAATTGAATTATATACCTAAAAAAAAATAAATTAGTAGATTAATTAGTTTGGTCTAGAAGATATTTAACACCTATTGGAAAAATTGTAATATTAAAATCTCTTGCTCTATCCCAGCTGATTTATCTTCTTTCGGTCCTGCCCTCCCCACCTGATAATTTTATTAAAGAAATTGAAGATATCGTGTTTTCATTAATATGGGATAATAAACCAGATAAGATTAAGAGGAAGACCATTATTGGAGATTACAGTCTAGGAGGTTTGAAAATGTTTCATTTTCCTTCAGTTATTTCAGGACTTAAAATTGCTTGGGTTAAAAGATTATTAGACAAACAAAATAAAGGGAAATGGAAATGTTTTTTTGACTATTATTTGCAAAACTTCGGTGGAAACACAATTTGGTATTGTAATATGAACGCAAAGGAGGAGAAACTTCAACAAATACAAAATGATTTTATACGCGAAATACTACAACATTGGTGTGCGTTTACATTTACACCAAATGTGTTGGATTGTAAGGTTGAAAATCAAGTTATCTGGCACAATACACATATTCGAATTAATAATAATTTAGTATATAAAAAAGACTGGGGCGAAAGAGGAATTATAAAAATTAAACATTTTCTTAATGATGATTTGTCGCTTTTGAACTTTGAACAGTTTCAGGCAAAATATAATATGCATTGTAATTCTCTCGAATTTTATTCTATAATTCACGCCATTCCTCTTGAATGGAAAATCAACTTGCACGAACTGGTATAGATGTAAATTCTCAATTACAAAATGACACACCACAAGAAGATGCCCTTACTAAAATATGTAAAGTAATTAAAGTATGTAGGTATGTTCATCAACACTTAAGTAATAAGTTCTTTATACATCCTAAGTCAGAAGAAAAATGGACTGAAATATTAGAACAGAATATTAACTGGGAAAGCGTATACTGTATTCCGTTTCAATCAACTTTAAATCAAAGACTGCGCAATTTTCAATTTAGAATTTTGCACAGAATAATTGGTGTGAATAAACTCCTATTTAATATGGGCCTTACATCATCCAATTTATGCTCCCTCTGCTCAAACTGTATTGAAACAATAGTTCATTTGTTTTGGGAATGTCCTATTACACAAAGGTTTATAAATCAAATACAAGATTCTTTACTTAATAATAAGATTCAAATTACTAAACAATTGTTTTTATTCGGTTCAAAAGAAAAACTGAACTTAAATTATAACTTCATTTTTTTGTATGCAAAATATTATATTTTTGCTGTAAAAAGTAAGCAGTCTTCAATCCTGTTTTCATCCTTTTTAAAAATGCTTAAACAAATTAAAACGACAGAAGCATTTATATCTAACAAATCATACAAATTTGTAACCCGAGCCAGTAACTGGAGTAATATCAAATTGATATAATCAATCGATTTACAATTCATTACGCTCATCGGTTGTAGCATATGTGTCGTGACATGAGTTTTTTTTTTAAATCGATTGACATACTTGTGGCTTTTTTAAATATTTGCTGGAATTGTTTGATCCCATTTGTCAAATGCAAGTACATGTATATTTAGACAATTGACTATTTATATTTCGTAGATATTTTAAAAGAGTATCAAATACGAGAACATTTTGTTTTGACATGAAATATTATACTATCGATTAGCTGTACAAGTGCTTTTGTATAATGACTGGTAAAAGATACTTGGAGAATTTTAAAGCGTCATGTACACTACATCAAGTATGCCAATCGATTGATAAACAAGTCATTAAGCTCATAATTAAACTTAAATTATAACTTCATTTTTTTGTATGCAAAATATTATACTTTTGCTGTAAAAAGTAAGCAATCTTCACTCCTGTTTTCATCCTTTTTAAAAATGCTTAAACAAATTAAAACGACAGAAGCATTTATATCTAACAAATCTTACAAATTTGTAACCCGAGCCAGTAACTGGAGTAATATCCATTTTTTTTTTTTTTTTTTTTTTTAATATAATCAATCGATTTTCAATTCATTACGCTCATCGGTTGTAACATATGTGTCGTGACATAATGAGTTTTTTTTAAAATCGATTGACATACTTGTGGCTTGTTTTAATATTTGCTGGAATTGTTTGATCCCATTTGTCAAATGCAAGTACATGTATATTTAGACCATTGACCATTTATATTTCGTAGATATTTCAAGTGTTTCAAATGTGAGAACAGTTTATTTTGACATGAAATATTATACTATCGCTTGTATAATGACTGGTAAAAGATACTTGGAGAATTTTAAAGCGTCATGTACGCTATATCCAGTATGCCAATCGATCGATAGACAAGTCATTATGGAATGGGAAAGACAAAATCAAAAGAAATGTTATGTTCATGGATTACGAAAGAGGGGGGCTTAAAATGATTGATTTTCATTTATTTGTATACGCACAAAGGATTATGTGGATAAAAAGACTACTATTAGGGGATTCAAGAGTAGGGTGGAAACGCTTTTTTATATATGGGACCCGTGAGGTAAGAGGCCTATTGATACTATTCACTAACACTTCATTAAACATCTGTAAAATATCTTTGCCAAAGTTGTATATAGATATGTTACACATATGGGCTGCTTCAAAAGAAGTATTACTAAGGAAAGAAATGTCTAAAAGAAATGAGATTATTTTTAACAACAAATTTATACGATTAGATGGACAGATGCTATTTGATGAAAAACTTTTTTTAAAACATATCTACAAATTACATCATATAGTCGATATGGAAGGTAATATCAAACCAACGAGGGATTTCCTGAGAATTGGATTAAAAGAGGAGGAAATAACTAAAATTTATAAGATGTTTGAGAATATTCCAGGGACTTGGAGACACCTTTTGAAGAAACCAGATACATGTGAAGACACTGGCTTAAAATTAGAATTTATATTTAATGGAAAAACTAACACTTTGGCTAATGTTACATCGAAGAAAATATATAATGCTCTGTTAAGCATTAAATTTGAAAAATCAGTTGCGGTTAAAAATATAGAGAAAATATACAATTATTCAGAAAAAGATATTCATGTTATACTTTTAAGACCCAGAAAAAGCACTCTAAATAGTAAGCTAAGGGAATTTCAGTTTAAAATGTTATATCAACTAATATATACAAAGAAACATTTATATTCATTCAAAATTTCCTTAAGCAGAGATTGTTCATTCTGTGGAAAAAATGAAGAAACATATGAGCACTTGTTTTTTACTTGTGAAAAGACAAGAGGTCTATGGAGAGATTGTGGTGACTTGTTCAATATATATCAAATTAAAAATGTTAGTTGGGTGGATGTCCTCTTTGGCGTGAAGCATATTATTGTAGGGAAGGAACAGATAATCAATCACATCATTCTTTTAATTAAACATTTAATCTTCGTCTACAGCAGAACTAAATCTAAACCACCAACTCCTAATGAAATCAAGCAAAAATTGTTGGAAAATGAACGAGAAGAGAAAATATTAGCCGTAGCGCGAGGTAAACTATCAAAACATTTGATGAAGTGGGAATACTTTCTTTCATGTGTGTAGAGACGATGAAGCGAATGGGATCACGTTTGTTTTTTTTGTTTTTTGTTTTGTTTTTTTGCTTGCTCTGTTTCTGTTTGGGGGAACGGCGGCGATGCTCCAGATGTACTGTGAATGGGGAATGTATGTGTTGTGAGCGTGGGTGTGTGAGGATTAGTGTGTGTGTGTGTGTGGGTGTGTGTGAGAGAGAGTGTTTTTCGTTTGTTGTTGTTGTTGTTTTGTTTGTGTTTGTGTTTGTGTTTTTTTTTTTTTTTTTTGGGGGGGGGGGTACTATTTTTTTTCTCCCCTTCTCGTTATTTCTTTTTTGTTTGTTTAGTTTTGATAAATAAATTTTTATTCGTAGGGAAGGGGAGGAAGGGTACATAGCACCTGATATATTTTGTTTTCTCTCTATTGCTTTAAGATATTACAATATTTCTTTTTCGTACGATGCAAGGTATATTTTTCATCAATATCATTTTTTCAGGTTTCTTTCGATGATTGAGGTACAATTGTATAGCTGTATTGAGTTAGAAGATTATGTAAACATTGTTTCTTGTGATTTGTAATATATATTGTGCTTTGTATTATGTGAATTTGATTTGTATCGTGTAACATTTTATTTGTATCATGTAAATTTGATTGGAGAGAAAACAATAAAACATCTTAAAAAAAAAAAAAAATTAAGTTCATAATTATAAATATCGGCTGTAAATTTTGAATCGATTAACATGCTTGATGAGGCTTGTTTTAATAGTTTATTGAAATGGTTCGCTTCTATTTTATTTACACTGGTTCAATATACTTTCTTTGAACGTAACCTCAACTGTAAGTTCATTTTGTAAATTTTGTAAAAATTATATTGTTGCACTGAGTATATTTACCTCTTCAATATGTTATCATTGTACCTGAACTTCTAATTTGTTTGAATAAAAGTTTCTTTTGAAAAAAAGAAAAAGAATTAAGTTTGTTTGGTTTTTTTTTTCTCTGGAAATATGAAATCTTATTTGTATGATGTATGGAAATTGAACATGTAAGGAAAAAAGGTGGAAACGCTTGTCATTAGGAGAATTAAGAGTATATGATTAAGGATATTAATTTATCCGGTTTTTGTGTATGGATTTTTTTCTTCAATATTCAAGTAATATTAATTTCTTTTGAAGCTTTTTGTTAGACGAAAATTTATATTGTTTTAGAATATCATATTTGTAGTATGTGTTATATACGATGATTGTAATTTGTACCATGATTGTAATTTGTTTCAAGAGAGAAAAGAATAAAAACTGATTATAATTAAAAAAATGATATGGCATGTATTCCTACTAGCTTCTTTAAACAATGTGCGATCTGAGTCTAGTCTTGTCTTTCTCCATTTTCGTTCAGCTTAACGGGGTGCTGACGAGCAGCAACCACATACTCATTGAACCAAGGTGTGCGTAATTTCAACGGACGAGAATTGGTTGAAAATGGTGCACAGGTATCGAGTACCTTAGTGAAAAACATACCAATCAAAAAGAGACATATTATCTAATTCTTTAGGTTGAGATGAAACTAAATGACTTAGGGCATTAGTAAATTGAACTTTATCAATCTTGCGATAGTTGCCTAGGGAAGAAGTAACAGAGACTGGCCCTGATTTCTGATGAGCCAGTAAGAAACAAATCATGTAATGATCAGAGACGCAAGTATCAACTGTATGACAGTGCAGAATAAATGAATCATCTCTTGTAAATAGCGACCCTTATGAATATTGACCTTTATGAATAGCGACTTTTATGAATATCGACCTTTATGAATAGCGACCCTGTTTTCGAATTATGAATAGGGACCCTCATGATTAAAGGTTGACTAAATTAGAGAGAAAATGGGTGCTCTTTCATGTATTTATCTTTCTAATCACGAATCTGCCAATCGATTGTCCAAATTATGTCTCGTTTTGGCGAAAAAAGGGGAAAGTAGAGGTTTTGGGACCGTTCCTTAAAACTCGTGAGCTGATTGGCTAACCCCCAAGTGACGTATGAAGAGTAAGAGGCACAAGATCTGCAGGCTGCAGCATATAATATTGTACACAGAATCCGGTATTTGACCCCTCTATTCAACGGACAATTTATGAAAAAATGAAATTAATCAATATAATCGTAGGAGTGAATAATAATTAGCAATATATTTTCTACAAGATCAGAAAACGCTTTTGCCCATATATACAGCTCTTGTTTTGTTTTTTAGCTTTTCTTTTGAACAATGTTCTCATCCATCTGAGCTTGCCGAACGAAAGTTTTGCATTGGTTTTAAACGCGTGCACAGTCGTTTTATGCGTCTGTATGTGCAATGTCCTACACATCTTTAGTACGGCAGTGACTATGTTCCCCTCGTACATAGCGACTGGTGAACGCTTTTGTTTTGTTTATTTCACTTTCGGCTTTTTTTTTACTTTCGCTTTACATATTACGATAGTACGACTGACTTAGATTTTGGCTGAATTCGAGTAACTTATATAGAGAGAGGAAAAGTGCCCGCGATTCCGAGTTGGAGGACTTTTCTGAGCCATGCAGATACAAACTCTGATTTATCAGATTATTTATCAGACCCCGAAGGCAAAGAAGGCAAAGAAGTGGCAAGGGGGCTTCGACCATATTATATGTTTGAACCCCTCGCAGAATACGGTGAAGGGGCCGTTACTTCACCCGTAACTCCAGGGAGCTACAACGCGTTGTGAAAGTAGTGAAGTAGACCGAAAATTCTGTCTCTCGTTCGTTAGCTCGTCTTAGCTAACGAACGAGCGACAGAATTTTCGGTCTACGGGTGAAGCTGCTGCAGCTGCTGTCGTTGAAAAACAGATTGGAAGACTTGACTCCAACTCTGATCGTTGGAATAGCTGAATCTTTTAGCTAGCTTATCCTTTTCTTCATGCCAAATTCGGAATACAGGCCAGGATCCTCAAAATCATCTTCGGCAAAGTGATCGCTGCCGGCCCTTGCCACTCTGCCTGCGTTAGCTTTACCTTTGCGACCCACAATTTCCGTAGATTTTCATCTTTAGGAAAAAGATGTAGGCTTACACCCCCTTACATCATCTTTAAGGGTCTTGCTACAGCCCGCAACTATACACCGATTCGGCATAATTGATGAAACTGTGTCCTCAAATCAACGTTATTGTGAGCAATTAAACACGAAAATATGCAATGCAAATGGTCGATGCGGTGAATATCATGCTCGCACTCGGCACCGTATCGGGCTGGGCCTGCCAGGCCTGCGGGCATACACGGTATACAGGTGGGTAGAATATTTTCCTTTACTTTTCATACGTCACAGATCACGATGTCGCTTCGATGGGTTTTTTTAGGGGCGGGGCTTATGACTCTGTAAATCAGCAAAAATGTACTATTCAAATGATTATGAAATACGACTGAATGCATAAAAAAGTGTGTGATAGATATTTTTGGGCTCCTGATGACTCCTTCCTACGAAAAATGGGCAATTAATTTTTTATTTTAGTAACCCTTTAACGACCCTGATTTGGTATTATGAATAGCGATCCTTATGTCTTATTATGAATGGCGGTCCTTATAAGGGTTGCTATTCATAAGGGTAATTATTTATGTCTTATTATGAATAGCGGTCCTTATGAATAATTATTTTTATGAATAGCGGTCCTTATGACTAGCAAGCGGACCCCGACTTAAGTACCCCTAAATCTAATCAGATCGTCTTCCTATGGTGATACATACTATACCCTGCGGATTCTTCATTTCTTCATTTCCCCCTTTTTTCTTTCTCTCCTTTGTGTTTTTTACACCCCTCCAAATACCGCCAAGGGCACGTGCCCCTACCCCCTATATACGCCACTGAACGAAGCATATGAGGAGATTTTTTTTTTATTAATGAAAAGAAGGAATGCACGGATCTACACCAATGGACGGAACCCCTCAATTGAGAATAACAATGTGAGCGAACGAATTTTCTTCCATATTTTCGCATTGAAATTATGGCATAATTTCTTATTTTCTTACTTCTAATCATGAAAGAATGTGATGGTATTTCAAGATAAAAAATAATGAGTTTGGATAATTATTAGTTAATGTATCAAAATTCTTATTTATTTGATCCAAAAATTATTGGGGGATTATAATACAGGCCACCCCCACTTCAAATTTTGGGGGATATATACCCCTACCCCCTTCCATCCCCCCCCCCCCCCCGGGATCGACACCCATGGTACATTTCGCTTACTATGAACACCCCAGTTCCAAAAAGATTCCGCAACGGCTGCCCCTTTTAAAATAGCTATATAGCTTGCTCCCTCCACTAACGTGTGTGTCATTGTACATGCAGCCATGGAAGATATTATTAGACCAAACTCCTTTTGATAGGGGTATCAGAATTCACATGTAGCTAACAAAATATTCTTTGAATTATTAGAAACTCATTCTTGGTCTAATATTTTTTTTTCCATGGCTCTATACTCTGTCTCACGTGTATGCCGGTGCGTATGAAATAGATCAGTGGCGAACTGACGGGAGCACATGGGTTCATAGACCACCCCCCTCCTCGCCCGCCCCGCCCCACCATAATTTAAATCTTGAACATACGCCATCGTATATAATGATATTTATTTATGTCTTATTCATTTTCAGATAACTGGATTTCTGGAGACGTAGGATGGGAATACGGAGCTACCCCCTCCAAAATTTGTTGAGAATGTGACCCACCATGTGCTAAAATGGCAAAGCAAAACAATCTTTCCATACCTTCTACAACCATTTGTGAAACACCCGTAGAAAATGTCCATACTGTATTCAAATTCTCTTTAGTCTAGGATGGTTAAAAAGCAACCTCCCTCATACCGTCCCTCATCTCCCCTAATCTGTTGTTTCTCTCGCTCTCACTCTTATCCTCTAATTCATTTCCCGCATAAAGTCATGTGCACCCGTGAAGAAATGGAGGCGCTCTCTTTGGCTACTCCAGTTGGAAACACGATCCTCCAACCACAAAGCAGTCGCGATGATCGTGCATCGTAGTACAATTGTAATTTTTCTTAGAATATTAGATTATGGTGCAGGTACAAAATACTTTAAAGACAATGAGATTATAATAGAGTAACCGGAAGATTGTTGGACGGGATGAAGGTTGGGAAACGTATTCCCGAAAGGATATTTCATTTCTCTACCTGCTAAAATAATGGACAAACCTATCACACTTTCGTCCAAAGTATGAATTACATTCACATCCGCGTTCACCTGCGAGAAAGTCTTTCAAAATCATGATGTCACATTAAACTGTCAGGGGAATAGCATATGCATATATAATCTTCTCCGCTCGCAAGCAAGACATATAAAGGCCGGCGTCACACTACAGCGTATCGAGTCAACGAATGCCCAACGTATTCGAAAATTTGGATATACGTTCGCATAAGTTGCTTATCGTATGTAACACGTTCGACGTACGTCGTATTCGTTAGCTGTTCGCAATGGTTCGCAGAGATACGCTGGAGCCTATTTTTTTTTATTTTTGACATGTTCAAAACCTTGAGCGTATAACAACGTATCAATCAATACGCTATATATACGTTAAACATTCGCTGTATGAACGTTTTGCACGCTGGGTGTACGTTTCTTATTCGTCCGCTGTTCGTCCAAATACGCCCAGCCATCAGGAACTATGCGGAAACGAATGCACAACGCATACACAGCGTTAGTGTAACAAATGATTACCGAATGGCCAACGAATATACAGCATATTCCGACCTACTTCAACTTTCACGAGGCGTTCATCTGACTTGGTTGACGCTAGTCTACCGATAGAGTAACGAATGCGCACAGAACAGGTAGCGTTTTTGTCTGTTACGTAACAGCGGCTGCGAGAAGCTCCTTCAGTTCTACCAGGGCATCCTCCGAAAATTATTTGGGGGGGGGGGGGGGGGCAACTGGGGGGCAAAGCTTCTGACTGGGGGGGGGGGGGGGGGGCAAATTCCCCCATCATTACTTCAAATGTTTCCAAGCGTTGAATTTGGATAACCTTGTTTAATTTATGCCATCTATGCAATAATTCGTATTAAGCCAATATTTAAAATCATTTTCTACTTTAATGCTTGGTGTGGTGAAGTGTGGGTCAGCCGAAATACGTCACGTGACTGCCGCAGCACGCTATGCACACGTTGGACATTCGCTGGCCATTCGTTTCGTACGCTCAGCATCCGTTGGATGGACGGTACGCATGCGATTTCATTCGTTACTTTGTACGCTAGTAATACGGTTAGCATACGCTCTTCATCCGTTAGGCGTACGTCTGATACGTTCACTACTTTGCTGAGAACCAGATGTTGCTTGAGAATTCGAGCGTATTCGAGCGTATATCGACTTTTTCCGAATTTCGAGAAAAAATGGTATACGCTGCGCATACGCTAGCCCTATACGCTCTAATGTGACGGGGCCTTAAGAGAAACATTTTCCATGTTGGTACATGTCTTCATTGCTTCAGTTTGCTTAGAGTTCGGGAAGCTAGACAGTTTGGCAAAATTATAAGAAACTTACACCACACTTTAGGCTTATTTCCTCGATATCGGCTTTAACCAGGCACAAGCATCCACCTTTTACGTTGTTTGAATGTGAATGGATAATGCGGAATCTGTGTGCCATCGTAAAAGTTGGATGCTTGTGCCTGGTTAAAGCCGATATCGAGGAAACAAGCCTAAAGCGTGCTGTAAGTTTCTTATAATTTTGCCAAACTGTCTAGCTTCCCGAACTCTAAGCAAACTGAAGCAATGAAGACATGTACCAACAAGGAAAATGTTTCTCTTATATTTCTTGCTTGCGAGCGGAGAAGATTAGGCATATGCTATTCCCCTGACAGTCTAATGTGACATCATGATTTTGAAAGACTTTCTCGCAGGTGAACGCGGATGTGAATGTAATTCATACTTTGGACGAAAGTGTGATAGGTTTGTCCATTATTTTAGCAGGTAGAGAAATGAAATATCCTTTCGGGAATACGTTTCCCAACCTTCATTCCGTCCAACAATCTTCCGGTTACTCTATTATAAGCACATTATCCTAAGTATTTTGTACCTGTACCACAATCTACTGATCTAGGAAAAATTACAATTGTACTACGATGCATGATTATCGCGACTGCTTTGTGATTTGAGGATCGTGTTTCCAACTGGAGTAGCCAAAGAGAGCGCCTCCATTTCTTCAGGGGTGCACATGACTTTATGCGGGAAATGAATTAGAGGATAAGAGTGAGAGCGAGAGAAACAACAGATTAGGGGAGATGAGGGACGGTATGAGGGAGGTTGCTTTTTAACCATCCTAGACTAAAGAGAATTTGAATACAGTATGGACATTTTCTACGGGTGTTTAACAAATGATTGTAGAAGGTATGGAAAGATTGTTTTGCTTTGCCATTTTAGCACATGGTGGGTCACATTCTCAACAATTTTTTTGGGGGTAGCTCCATATTCCCATCCTACGTCCCCAGAATTCCAGTTATCTGAAAATGAATATGAATTATGGTGGGGCGGGGGCGGGGCCGGCGAGGAGGGGGAGGGGTATATATTCCCCAAAATTTGAAGTGGGGTGGCCTGTGTAATAATTTTGGATCAAATAAATTAGAAATTTTGATACATTAACTCAAAACTAATAATTATCCAAACTCATTATTTTTGATCTTGAAATACCATCACATTCTTTCATGATTAGAAGTAAGGAAATAAGAAATTATGCCATAATTTCAATGCGAAAATAATGGAAGAAAATTCGTTCGCTCACATTGTTATTCTCAATTGAGGGGTTCCGTCCATTGGTGTAGATCCGTGCATTCCTTCTTTTCATTAATTAAAAAAAAACATTTTGGGATGCTCTCATAATTTATGCTTCGTTCAGTGGCGTATCTAGGGGGTAGGGGCACGTGCCCTTGGCGGTATTTGGAGGGGTGTAAAAAACATAAAGGAGAGAAAGAAAAAAAGGGTGAAATGAAGAATCCGCAGATTATAGTATGTATCACCATAGGAAGACGATCTGATTAGATTTTGGGGTACTTAAGTCAAAGGTCAAGGTCAATGAAGCAAACAAATTCTGATATTTCAGGTGTTATTCTCGTTCTCGCGATAAGTCACGAACCATTTGAGGTTTGCACTTCAAACTTGGTGCTAGTATGTATCATCATTAAGTATGCAAATATCAGAACGGGGGAGGGGATTTTAGCCAAACTTGATGTGGCCCCCGGGGAAAAGAGGACAATCTTTGAAAATCTTCTCCAAACCCAAAAGCAGTAGTCCAGATGTGTTCTATGTATATATATTTATACTAGGTTTAAAAAATATTTTACAGTTTTGATGAAGAGAATTTGCCAACACGGGTAGGTCTGATGCAGTTATTAGACTGTATAATGATACCAACTTCAATGATTGATTAAGAAGGATTTTTGAGAGGTATATACTGATAATAAATTTTGTGTCTGTGGTCTTTATACACAGCTTTATATCTTTTGTTTCTCATTTCAGGCACCAAGACAATCATGCCTGGGCCGTATAATTGCTCACTGCGAAGAGGTAGAGGGAGGAGGCACTTTTTACAGCAAACAAACTGTGCAGACACATTCAGATTGTTCACCAGCACAAGGCAGGTTTTAATTTTAACTGTGGGATTAATGGGTGCCGAAAGATGTGTCAAAAGTTGAATCTTTTCGGAAACATAATCATGCGAACTCACTTTTTGAGGACATACGAGGAGGAACCTGAATATGGATAAGAAAATGAACCTGAATGTGGAGGAGAAAATGAACCTGAATATGGAGGATAAAATGAACCTGACAATTTTGAGGAAGTGATTGCAGAACATAATGATGCAGAACATAATGATGCAGAGTTTATAGGAGATGAGGTTGAGGTTAACATAGAGGATGAGCTCGGTAGAGCCATGTGCCTTCTAACACCTGAAGCTAACAGAAAAACATGTTGTCCCAGCAATTGTGACCGATGAAGTTTGTACATCTTTCAAGGAATTAATTCTTAATTTTCTTGAGAATTCATCAGAATTATATGGTGTTGAAGATGATCATGAAGGCCAGGCTGCACTAATTCAAAGAGTAAACAGTGGATTTGATGCAATTTCTACAGAACATAAAGATAGATACTTAAAATGAAGACATTGTTTCCCATATTTTGCAAATGGATGAACGTCATGAAAATGACAGTGATGCTGTCAGACTTTTGTGATGGCTGACTGTTCAAAGAGTCAGATTTTTTTTCTAGTAATGCAACAGATTTTACTACCTTGAGATTACATTTCTACATCGACGAATTTGAAAGCAAGGAAAACACAAGCTTACTGCTGTGTATTTTTATCTTGGCAATCTGCATTGTCACACAAGAGCATTCATATTTTTCTATTTTTTTTATTTACAGCAATAAATCAATGTATCTACCTATTTGCTAGTTTCCCAAACTATGCCGTCATTCGAGAAAAACTAAGTCAGAAACGCGCATGCCCCTGCCCGCGCGCGCGCTTCCCGTCCACCAATCATGATGGCGCAGCCGCCATGCTCTTCCTCTTCCTTTCTCGCCCGTCAGAGAAGTGACATCTATGAGCTAAGTCTTAGCCTAAATTGCGAGATTTTTACCTCCAAAAGCGTTTTTGGTTGCTATTCCCAATAAAAATTCCGTTCACCAAGCTTTTACACACTTTTTGGTGTATCAGACTTTTCCGAAGTCAACCTCCTTCACGGTATTTAAATCAAATTATTTTGCCGTTTTTCTTCCCCTTCTGGGCATTACTCACAGACGGTGTACTTGTACACTGCATCGGGCTCTTCCCCCGTGTCTGTAGGCGGTTGATTCAACGCGCTTAGACAAGCGGTTTAATCAGAACGTTGTGTTTCTCCGTAATAGGAGTTTATTCCCACTCCGTATTGTGAGTTGGTTGTTGTCATATATAGTTCTATATTTGTTTGCTTGTCTTATTATCAGCCATGTCGAAGTCTCCGTCTCGTACGGCTAGTGTTTCCCCAGTGGGGACTCGCCTAGCCTTGGGAGGGTTGGCTGCGAGAGGTTCATCTCACACCAATGTTATCTTCCCCGGAGCCTCGACTGTAGGTAAGTTAGGGCCTACCTCGTGTGAGGCTCGCCCCGTGATGAGTTCGTCGTCTGTATTGACAACCAACTCATGCGGGATAAACCGGGAGAGTGAGTGCCGCACTAGGCCAATATCTCTCTCGGTGATAGAGACTTGTATAACGGGGAGAGTGAGTACCTCACTAGGCCAATACCTCTCGCCGATAAAACTGCGGGCAGTACCCCAGCCCGCAGTTCGTCTCGCTCGAGTGACACTTCTCGCTCTCTAGCCACAGATGTGTTCGCTCAGGGGTCGGCTCCTTTTGTCTCTCCGCTCGCTTCTTATCCAAACATGGCGGGTAAGAGTAAAAGGAGTCGTGATCTTCCTAATGTACCCAGTGCAGGGCTTACTACGGAAGCGGCGCCCGTTTCAAAGGGTAAAGGGAGCGGTAATCATGCTCGCCTGCCCAAGAAACGTAAGCGCCAGGGTCCTGCCCAGCCGGCCTGCGGGGCGGACTCTCTCCCCTCGACATCGACCGAGTCTTCACCAACTGTGTCAGGGGAGGCCAAGAAGAAGCGGGTTAGCCCTCCGAGGGCGACTACCTCTTCTGAGTCGGGCGTCTCCCATGCACTTCTGAATTATCTGAAGATCATTGTGGAGAAGAGTGGTTGGTCGGACTCTATGTCCGTACCCCCACCACGCCTGACTCCAACCCCTCCCCCCCCACCCCCTGGGGGAAGGGGGGGGGGGATACCTGTACCCTCCTAGGTCCGGATCCGGTTTCGGATCCGGTTCGGGTATCGGTTCCGGTTCGGATACCGGATCCGGTTCGGTTTCCGGTTTCGGATACCGGTTTTCCAGTTCTCAAATCCGGTTTTACCGGTTATCCGGCTAGGAACGCTGGTTTTCCCTTGGTTATCCACCACTGTTCCAGTGGATTGGGATCCGGTTCCTCTGCTCAGGTATCCGGCTCAGTGCTGTTGGATTCCAACACACATGAGTCTTGCCGCCCCTCTTCGGGCATCTCCTGACCACGTTCAGCTTTTGATCGTCCGGTCGGGGCTGCTCCTCTTCCTCTTCAACTGGGACACGTATTTGCCGAGTCGGGTCGATTCGGGACATCCGTCTCTCCTTTTCAAAGGTGAGCGCCCCTCCAAGGGCATCCCTCTTACGGAGGACTTTAAGCGAGTCTACAATGACTTCGCTTCTCAGCCTCCTTCCCTTCTTGGTAAGGGCTCGTCCCTTGGCCAGGGATTTCACCTTCTCCCAGCAAGACACTCTCGATTTCTTTACGAGAAAGTCTTGTTCCAGTGACCTCATTCATGAGGTGGAAGGCTTGGTGTCAACTTTAAGAGTACAAGTTACACCAAAGCGGAGAAGTTCCCGAACCTGATGGAAGCCCATTCCAGGTCTGGCCTGAGACTGACTGCCTACTTGGGTACGCTCATTTTCCTTCGGGCTAAGGGCCAGGAACTCCAGCTGTCTGATTCGGACATTCTGTTGTTAGAGGGACATAACTGCCCTTTTGTCCAGTGTTCCCCACTCCGGTCATCACCTCTTTGGAGGTAAGGTGACTGAGGTGATTCATCTTGAAGTTGAATCACGCAAGCAGGCGGCGGAACTTTCCAAACGCCTTAAGTCCTCGGATCCGGTTCAGGCTCAGTCGCAGGCTCAGGCTAACGTTCCACCTCCTAGACGCGGTGTCACTTCCGGCTATCAGCCCACTCGTGCACCGCAAGTTCAGCCCAGTGCTCCACGCTCGCTTGGAGCCAAGGCGGAGCCTTCTCCTCGTGGTAGGAAGAAGGCCCGAGGTCGCGGTCGGGGCCGTGGTTCGGCCCACGATTCGCGGCGAGTTTGATGACCGAGCGTTGGAGGAGAGGGTTGGAGGCCGTCTTCAGTACTTTCTTCCCGCCCGGGAAGAAATTACCGATAAGTTCGTGCTCTCCATCGTGCGAGGAGGCTTCTGCATAAAGCTCGCAGAACCCCTCCCACACGGAGCCATCCGCCGCAACCCTCCTACACTCTCGCCCATTTTTCTAGAGCACAGAGATTCAAGAGCTGCTGGAAAAGGGCGTGATCGAAAGGGTACGAGACCACCCCCATCTACACAGAGCGTAGGGTTCAGAGTCAACTGGGACAAGTCGGAGTCGACTCCTACCCGCAGGCATATTTACCTGCGTGCGGAAATAGACATCGTGAACCCAGTTGCCAGCCCCAGTCGGGAGAGGGTTCAGGCGATTGTCTTACTAGCTCGATCTCTTCGTCTCTTACGTCGAGTTCGGACAGGCCGATGGCTCCAATTCTTGGGCCACTTATCGAGCCTTGTGGATGTCCTCCAAGACTGTCGGCTTCATATGAGGCCATTCCAACTTCATCTTCTGAAGTTTTCCAAGCCCAGTGTAGACTCTCTCAAGGTGTGGATTCCTCTCACCGGGGAAATCAAACGCCTGCTTATCCCCTGGTCGAAAGAGTCGTTCCTTCTTCAAGGCAAGTCTCTTCGCACGCCCCTTCCGTCAGTCACCATCTCGACGGATGCCTCTCTTCTGGGGTGGGGCGGCCATTGTTCGGACCAGGTGGTCTCGGGGGACTGGTCACACCTGTGCACCTTGCCCCACATCAATGTATGGAGTTGATGGCAGTCTTCATGTCTCTCCGTCATTTTCGGAACATGATTGTAGGTCGCTCCGTCCTGTTTTTGACGGACAACACCTCTGTTGCTGCCTACATCAACCAACAAGGCGGGACTCGTTCCACTATTCTGAACGATCTGACCGCCAAGCTTTGGACGTGGTGTCGGTCTCACCGAGTAATTCCGATCGCCTCCTATGTTCCCGGCCAGGACAATCTGATTGTAGATTTTCTGTCCCGGGGCATGAGCCTTCACTCCGAATCAAGAGGTCTTCGATTACCTCAGTTCAGTCTGGGTCCCTCTAGAGATAGATCTGTTTGCGACATCTCTCAATCATCGCCTCCCGAGATACTGCTCTCGAGTGCGAGATCCGGAAGCTTGGGCCCTCGATGCGTTCTCCCTTCAGTGGGGGAACTCCCGGGGTTACGCCTTTCCGCCGGTCTCCTTAATTCCTCAGGTCCTGGGGAAAATTTAGGAGGATCAGGCATGGGTTCTGCTCATAGCACCTTGTTGGCCGAGGAGACCTTGGTTTCCTCTTCTTCTGTCTCTGCTGGACGGTCGGCCACCCTCCCTTAGTCCAGAGTAGAAGAGAATCTACCGAGCTGTTTACAATTCGAGATTAGAAGACTTCCATGCTTGGTGTGGGGAGACGGGAGTTTCTCCCCGTTCTGCCCCGGTCGGTGCTATTGGGGATTTCCTGATTGCCCTTTTCGATAAGGGTAGATCTCTCTGTACCATTCGTGGATACCGTTCAGCTATTGCTGCTGTTCACCTTGGTTTTTTCTGATGGTTCGGGAGTTTCAAACTCTCCCTTCTTGACCCATTTGCTGAAGTCGTTTTTCTTAAAACGACCAGCAAATCGCCAGTTGTCTCCTGCGTGGAGCCTTCCTTTGGTTTTGGACGCTTTGGCCAAACCGCCCTTTGAGCCGTTGTGAAAAGCGTCGTTACACCATCTCTCGATTAAGACCGCCTTTCTTTTCGCTATTGCTTCTGGGCAGAGGAGAAGCACTATTCAGGCTCTCTCTACGGTGCCCGGGCATATCAGATGGGAAAGGCAAGGTGTACGTCTTGTCCCTCGACCTTCGTTTATTGCCAAGAATCAGACGGATTCTTCTGGCTCGATCGAAGTGTTCTTGAGTCCTCTGTCAGAATTCTGTTCTGTCAAAGAGGATAAATCTTGGTGCCCTGTTAGGGCTCTCAAATGGTACTTGGATAGGACTAAGGTCTTTCGTAAGGATGATCAGCTCTTCTCTTTTCCCGTCACCCTTATTCCCCAGTTGGATTGTCGAGGCTATCCAAGCTGCGGGTTCGGAGGCTCTTCTGTCTGAGAATCCTCCAAGGGCGCACGATACCAGGAGTGTTTCTACTTCCTGGGCGTTTTCTTTTCAGGGTATTCCTTTGGAAGATATCTTGCGGGCTGCCTTTTGGCGTTCCCCTACCTCCTTCACATCCTCCTATCTTAAGGATGTTCCTTCGGGTGAGGTTAGGTTTGCTACCTCTGGTTTGAGAGCTGCTTCGTCTTCCCTTTCTGCCCCGCGTTTGTTCTTCCCGTCCTGGGACATGCCACCCGGGTTTTTTATCCGTGCTATTCTAGCAAATAGGTAGATACATTGATGTATTGCTGTAAATCAAGAAAATTATAACTAATTTTGTTATTTACTAGATAAATCTGTGTATCTACCTATGTCCTCCCTCCAGCCCCTCTCCTTGTCTGACAACATGTCCTATACTCTGTCTCTGACTGCTCGGAAGAGGAAGGGCATGGCGGCTGCGCGATCATGATTGGTGGACGGGGAGCGCGCGCGCGGGCAGGGGCATGCGCGTTTCTGACTTAGTTTTTCTCGAATGACGGCATAGTTTGGTAAAATTGGCAAATAGGTAGATACATAGATTTATCTAGTAAATAACAAAATTAGTTATAATTTTCTTGGTTAATCCAGTAGCAGAGATGCCAAGTGTTCCCTTTTTGCAGTATTGTACTGGTTTTTTGAAAGAAATACTGCAGGTTTTTATGAAAATACTGTTTTTACCCAAATTAATTTACTGCACATGTCTATTGTAAATACATGAGCCTTTTATCTCCAATCCTTTATACCCCTTCCACGCCGATTGCACCATCCCCATTCTCTAATAAAAAGTTTTGATCAAAATTTAAGCCTCCGCATTACCGCCCGAAAATCGATCCACTTGACACATCTGCTGGTAGGCAGAGAGAGATAGCTTTTCAGTTTTATTTTCGAATATGATTACCACAGACGAGGTTATAAAAATAAAATTGTGTGTATATTGAAAAAAAAATCTTTTTTTAAATCGGTGCGTTGTGCCGAAAATAATATCACGCGACAAAACTAGCGCGTGACGTCATTGGCGTTGCATCGTGGTGGTGCAATACCTCCTTGTCCCCTATCAATCATCTTCCAACGAGCTACGATGACGCGTCGAAGTCCTCGGGTAACCTACAGTATCACTCATAAATCGTTCAATCCTGACACATCTACTGGTAGGCAAAGCGAGAGATTGCTTTTGAATTTCAGTTATTCATTACTTTGTAATATAGAACATCTTGTAAGCAGTGACTTTTAATCGTTGGCGTTGCATCGTGATGGTGCAATACCCCGAAGTCGGTCATGGGTGACGTCATGATGGTGCAATACCCAAATTTCATCATGGGTGACGTCATGATGGTGCAATACCCAAATTCGGTCAAAGGCACCGAACTCCTAAAGACGTCTTTAGGAGTTCTGTGGTCAAAGGTCATGGCTGACCGGAAGTCGGGGTCAAAGGTCACCACGGGGTCAAAGGTCAAAGGTCATCAAAACTGCCTGAGGTCTAACCCCTATCTACCCAGGACCAAAATCCAATTGAAACCAGTTGAAATCTCCAATTGGTTTCAATTGGTTTCAACTGGTTTCAATTGGTTTCAATAGGAATACAAACTTTCATGTTAAAACCAGTTAAGTAACTGGAATATTCTTACTGGTTCCAGTTGCACTTCTAACTGGAACCAGTTGCAATGGGTAACTGGAAATATTCCTACTGGTTCCAGTTAGAAGTGCAACTGGAACCAGTAACAATATTTTCCAGTTGCAATTGGTTCCAGTTGAGAGGTCATTTCCAGTTACCCAACTGGTTCCAGTTAGAAGTGCAACTGGAACCAGTAAGAATTTTCCCAGTTACCCAATTGGTTCCAGTTACGACTCCAGTTGGGTGCAAGCAGAACCCCTGTGCAACTGGTCCAAATTCGGTATATATAAGGGCAGGACAGGATGCTACTGGGCGTTGTGGCGTGCGCCTGTAATCCAGATAACAGTGGAAATTATAAACTGATTCAGCGGACCAAGGTTCGAGACCGAAGAACGTCTTTCGGATGGTGACTGACGTTAAAGGTCGGTCCCCAGACGTAAATATTATCTGATTGATACACGTCTGTAAAACCCCAATTACATACACACACACACTACAAAACAGTTTGCACTGAGCAACCAAATTTTGCTGGTAAGCAAGCAAATGAAATCACACTTGCCTGAATTGTAAAGCTACATCACATGAACATGCGAAATACAAAATATCAGGCAAGTGTTTTGGGGACCAACTTGCCCTCGCTTTATCTTTTTGTTTAGCATCATGTATGAATAAACAATTACAAGTCTTTATTTCTAGTTAGAATGCTGGTTTGGAGTGAATGGTTATAAATTTGGTAGGAATATTAGCTATTTGAGCATGTACCTATATGTACTAAGAACTTTAATAATCTAAACTATGTCTTGTATAATAATTCTGCATGTAAATTATAAGTAATAAATACAAAGGGGCCATCATGAAATTACATTACTTAAAGGTAATACAGTGTTGGTCAACATGTCATGGATTAGGAAACGTGTTTTCAGTTATCAGTTTTCTTAAGCTTTAAATACTGTGTTCTTGTTTTTGTTCTTTATTTGAGATGTATCAACGTGAATAGAACCTTACCCATGAATTGTAAGCCCAGAAACAGTTTTTCCCTGTGAGATATTTATCAGTAAGAATTAGCTGTAACACCATATAATATATCCCCCAAATCTTTTATGGGATTGTGTTCTACCCTAATAAGTATCCAAATATTAGAAAATGAAGGAAATCTATTTTGTGACCCCTTTGACTTTTACCAACACTGTACAATGCCTTTGATGTATACTCAAAAACAATAAACAAGGATCAGCACACTGATTGAATTAAATTTGCTTTATATTAATAATTTAATAACACACCCTTGATTAACTGAGTATATATTTTTTTGACATTGCAGTATGCGCCAACTTCACAATGGTGGTCTACTGGCTCTTGTGGGATAATAGAGCCATTATATAATTCTGTTCTGTCAGTACAGATCCTAAATTGTTAATCTGTACACCAAAGTGACGATCAAGGTTCGATTTCATAGACGACACATAAATGAAACTCTTTGGTTGTACAACATGAATATAGTACATGCATACATCATGACATGGCCACAAAATCCTCACAAAATCTTGGATTGTGAGCATTTGTATCAAATGAAATAATGACAATCCTAAAAATACGACTTACTTTCCATTATCATAGGTTGGTTTGCAATTGTTTTAAGACAACATTTGTTCCAACAGATGTCTATAAAATGGATTGCTCTAGGTTCAGAAACACAAATGTTATGCCTTCAATTAATGGGTATACACGTACAATAGTCACACAAGTTCTTCTGATTAGAAGTGGATCAATGGTGTTTGGTAACACACATTGATTGTGCATGTAATGATGTATGCTTTTTGAATTATCAAAAATTTGTCAAGCTAGTTTTAAAAAAAAGGCAAACCAAAATAAATGTATGTCCAAACTGTCCGTTTAACCAACTAATCATTAATTCAATGCCACATAGTTTGGCAAAGTAATTATGTACCTTGCATCATTAATGATTATTTCTAAGCTGTTAACCTCTGCTTCAGTAGCAAGTATAGCTGCCAGCACATCATTTGTCCCTGTACACAATTTAATGTGCACAATTTTGGCATCTGATTCAACATCACAGTATGATTCCAATTCTTCAAGAATTAACCATTTAACAATCCTGAAACATTGATCATCCAGTGTTACAATACTTCGTAATTCACCTATTCTTTTGTCTGAAAAACAACCAAGTGATTGTTTCTCTTAATAGTGTCAGATCGATATTCAGCTGTACAGAAAAGCAAGCCATTTCTTTTAAGCCTATTATACACAGTCACTATTCTATCTTCCTCAACTCTTATAGCCAGAAGATATCAATGCAGTATATTCCCAATCCGTAAGTAATCTGACTGTACCCATACCAAGAACAACATCTTGCCTATAGAAGTCGTGTATTGTATTTTCTTTCTAGAACAAGACATCATATTGCAAAACAGTTTTATTTCATGTGACACTACATGTTTAGTTAACAAGCTTGGGAGCATATGAATGAACAAAAATTTACGCATTGCCTGCATAATCATTCCCCTATTTCCTTGAAGTTGACGTTTAATTCGCCAGTTACCTGCCTCAAATGGGAAACATGAATGAGTCCACAACGGTCCCCACTTCCGCACACTTTTGGAAAGATGTGTCAAAGAATGAATATTAAAAGTCATGGAGGTTGTACCATACAAAATTTGACATCTTCCAACAAAAGAAAATAGTAGCATATCACTCATGTGTAAATCGGCATTTGATACAGATTTTTGTAATAGCAGGTATGATGCCTCAACTAAGATAACCAAGTGTGTCCAATATTCTTGTGGCAAAATACCATTTAAACAAGGCAGGCAATACACTAGTAACCACATGTACCATTCTGAGGCTTTCCAGTACTTGCGTTCAGTGATTGGTCTTGGTGTTCTTGCAACCATACTTGGAGGCCTGATGGACTTTAAACGAGAACTTATAACTGCCATGACCCTCGTGGACCCAATGTAAAAGGGATTTGTAGCTGCGGATGAAAACCACAGATCAGCTAACTGGCGAACAACACCAAGAAGGAGGCAATGCATGTAATCAGGGGGAAAACCCCAACAAATCGGAAAATGTGGTAAGTTTATTAAAGGACTTGGACCTTTCAATTCCCTTATTGGCCTATCTTCTTCAAAAGACTGAATCATATCCTCAAAAATTTCTTCATCTGTCCTGTCGCTGTATTCGCAAACGTCAATGGGATATTTCACTACCCTTTCTACAATTTTACCAGGATGATAGCATAAACTACACCCATTGTATCCATTGAAACGTACTGTATTTTGCATGGCTGCCCTAGCGGGTGCATCAGCACAACAACATATGCCAAATAACTTACTATGAATTTTGTCCCCCCCCCCCTTTCTTCCAAGTCATACCTTCTTCAGCCAATTTCTTTGCACATTCTGTAAATTTGTCTAAAAACACCTCCATCTTTGGCTCAACTTTGCCAAACCATACGCCAGCTAGGATAAGGTTCTGGTGTCTCAACTTTGGAGGGAGTTCATTAATCATTAAAAAATGGGCCACATAGAATATTTGGAAGATTTAAAAACAGGAAGGCCATCATAATTGAACATATATGAAAAATTGTTTTCATTACCCAAAAGTTCCCCATCTGCCAACAGTTTCTGATAAAATTCACCATCAAAAACATCTTCAATTCCTTCTTCGGATATTTTTTGTCGACTCTGGCGGTATGACAAATGAGGTGCAATATCTGACCTTTCAAATAGGGCCCTTACTTGAGAAGACAAATCGGCTGTAACAAAAAAATTGCCATTACGCAGATTTTTTACTACACATGTATCACTACACTGTGGACATGAAACAATATCTTCAGTGAGGCTCTCAAATGATTTAACATAGCTGTAACAAGTAACAGAATAAAAATGAAAGCATAGTGATATTGCTTTCCCTGAAAATATGGTCTTCATGATGGACTGAATTGAGGTGAATATTTCTCTGGAACAAAGGATGTTTATTAGTTCCAAAAGATGAGCTACAGCAGCAGAGGATAAACAATGCCTCATCACAAATGATAAAATCATGAGTATTGCCTCTGCTTTGGAAATCTGCGATCCATTAAAGATGGCATCATTCAAGGTGTCATCACCATCACCATCACCATCTTCGCTTTCCTGCTCATCTTCTGTTGGATACATGTCAGAAAGCGCATCTTCAAAATCAGCATCATCAACGTTGTCAATATCCTCATCCTCAATGGCACTTCCGGACATGTTACGTGTAAATGTGTCTTCACTGCAAGCTTCACTGAGAGCCTCCTCTTCCGTAATGTAGAGTTCTCCAGTCTCATTGTCACTTGTGATGTCTGCACAAACAAGAACATTCAACAACAAAAAAAAAAAAAAAAAAGGTAAAGGTCTTTCCTATCAACACTTAAATGTAATCTCCTAATTGGAAAATCAACACTGATAGCAATTTGGCTCTGAAAATCCCTCAAAAAACCCTGGAAAAATGTGAAGAAATACAAAAATCACCCCTGAGGAATTCACTTCTTTTTTCCCATAGCAAATTTAAAACAAAAACACAAAAACAGACAGTGTAAACGCATTGCTGTCCTATTGATAGATATCATTTTTTTTTAGAATGAACTACAAGATTTCCCCAACAGCAACTTTTCTTGATTTCTTTTATCAAGAGCCCTTGTGGAATTTTGAATTCGGACTATTGCCCCCCCCCCCCAAAAAAAAAAAAATGATCTTGAACTGCCTACATGTATATCAGGTATTGTACCTGTACCTTAGTTATTCACTTCGGACCAAGTTGATTTTGATGTAGGCCTAATCAAGGTCGAAATTATTAAATCTTGGATGCATGTCCCTCCACTTGATAGATGTTAAAAATATTCTTACCCGTATTGGTGTTCATTTTCCTTATCCCACAAATCTATCAGCACATGCTACCAACACTCAATAAATATATTTATATTGGGAGGAGAGACTGGCACTGGTGACACCAAATATGTAATACTAAAAAATAGCCACCATATAAAAACCGAGTCCCCATTAAAATTCTTTATTTCTGTCAATGGGTTGTAATGCATTCATGAAAGACAGTGCAGTTTGGATCACACAGTAGCCTTTGCAAATAAACTTTTTAATTTTTACCTTGGAGCCCCCACCTCACCCCAACTGCAATTACTAGCTCAGGGTAAGACTCCACAAATGTACATGTTCAACTAGAGACATAAAATAATGCTGTCTACTTTTTTTTTCTTCACATTTCTTACTTGTCATCAATTATCATATTCCATTTCTTTCAAATGTTATTACAGTTTTTATGAATGCAAATGGGCAAGTAATTCATTCAATAAAATTATTGCACAGAACCAATATATTATCTTGCCCTACTTTTGAAAACATCGGCTGAAAAATGTGAGCTAATCCTGGCAGGAAGAAAAAAAATAGAAGTTTGATTACCATGCTTACATCAAAGTTTATGATTGCAAGAAGAGGCTCACTGAATAGGCTGTCTTTCTAAGGCTTGCAACTGTCGATGAAGGGTTCGCCATTAGGAAAACTTTTTGGCGAGTGGATCTGCACTATAATATTCGTCATTCTTGTAGCTAGGTTTGGGTTTCTTTCTTTTTAATTGAGTCGATGAAGTGCTGGCATGTGGATGTGTATTTGGAGATCCAGAGTTACATTCAATATCATTGGTTGTACAGTGAGTTGAACTACATGTCATGTCCTTTTCTGTTTTTTGTTTCTGTTTCTTTTGGCGATATTTTAATTTCTTGGCAATTCTCCTTCTCTTGGATCTGTTTTTTACAGCTTCTTTGGACCGAAGCCTCTTTTTTTTTGCTGCTGCATAGCATTTTCTGCAAATTATATAAAAAAGAGAATTAAATAAACTCAAGATATAGTTTGTAAAGATTTGATTGCATGGTTTCAAGGAAAACAGTAAAACAAAGTAACTGACATTTTATTTTACTCAATAGATGTGAATTTGCAGATGAGAAGAATAAAGATTCAGGGTTACTAAACAATGACAAATTAATATTTGTCTACCATGCACACACAATTCCTGGGACAAAAAATAAAAATTCACGCACTGTGTATGTGGCCTATGACTTCATGCACGGTGTGCCTGTGTCTGACCTTCACGCACTGTGTATGTGGCCTAGCTGACTTCATGCACGGTGTGCCCGTGTCTGACCTTCACACACTGTGTATGTGGCCTAGCTGACTTCATGCACGGTGTGCCTGTGTCTGACCTTCACGCACTGTGTATGTGGCCTATGACTTCATGCACGGTGTGCCTGTGTCTGACCTTCACGCACTGTGTATGTGGCCTATGACTTCATGCACGGTGTGCCTGTGTCTGACCTTCACGCACTGTGTATGTGGCCTATGACTTCATGAACGGTGTGCCTGTGTTTGACCTTCACGCACTGTGTATGTGGCCTACGACTTCATGAACGGTGTGCCTGTGTCTGACCTTCACGCACTGTGTATGTGGCCTATGACTTCATGCACGGTATGCCTGTGTTTGACCTTCACGCACTGTGTATGTGGCCTACGACTTCATGAACGGTGTGCCTGTGTCTGACCTTCACGCACTGTGTATGTGGCCTATGACTTCATGCACGGTGTGCCTGTGTTTGACCTTCACGCACTGTGTATGTGGCCTACGACTTCATGCACGGTGTGCCTGTGTCTAACCTTTTAATTTTTAGTCTGTGTATATAGCGTAAAATGTCGTGAGCAGTGGTCTATGTTGGTTACAATCGTTTGTGTAAGAGTTGTTACTGGTTAGTTTTAGTCGAGTAAGGTTCTGAATATACTTGCGCCACTTGTGCCCAACACCAATCGAAAACAATGCAAAAAGAGCCATGAGTGAGGGGGGAGATTGAGGAAAAGGGGAAAGAACGGGAGATTTTTTCCCCATTCATAGCTTCATACAATTGGAAGGGTTGGGATGCAATACAATTTGCAGTCTGCATACAACAGTTTGCCTTCTTGGGTAAGTCAACCCACTGTTTCCCTACCTATTCTTCCCAATTTTGAATGACATTTCAGAAAAACAGAACAGAGGTATAGATAAAGATAGGATTTGTTTATGGAGCGGAGGTATAAAGCGGCTTAATAATAAACTAAGTAATACTAATAGGCCTACTTATATAGATCTAGTGCAGCAAAACCCTTCGCTGTCAATTGCTCGTGGTCTAGTGGTAAAGGCGTCTGGTCAGACTGTCGGAGTATTCTCTTTCTACATGTAGTTCTACACTGCACTTGCGTTTAACTTAAGTCACTGTAAGTTAAGGTCCCGGGTTCGAATCCCGCTCTTTAATCTTGCTGATATACTTTTTCAGTTATGAATCGATAACGATATTGTTTATTCCGTTATAAATAACTGAATTTCAACAATCATGACAATGAAAACCAAGAAACTTGACTAATTATTCACTTTTTCAGGCGGGTTTAATGGCGGCTGGGCATAACGACTTTGGCCAATCTACATGATCTATAATCTAACTAGGCCTAAGACTTTAGTCTTAGTTGGTTATTTTTGGTAAAACTGTCAAATCAAACTTCAATTCAATCAAAGCCAAAGCAAAGGTTCATTGGCAATGCTACTTGCTAGTATTACTAGTACTACTAATACTAGTAATAAGGTAAGTATCAGACATCATCAGATCATGACATGAATCATGATGAGTATTACTATTACTTAGTAAACTAGTAGGCCTATAGGCCTAATTAATGGCAGCCAAATTACTCACCTGGCATTCCTGAGCTTGAGGCTGAGGCAAGGGCAAGGGATCAGGAGATCGATGATCAGAATTAGAAAGTTCAGATTGTTCATCCTCGAACTCTATCTCCGAAGAAAATGGCGACTCGCTGATTTCACCCTCCACCGGAATATCGCCATCGCCGGCATGGCCATGGGTCTCGATATCAACGACAACATGTCGGTCAGCATCAGCATACTGTCGGCTAGCGACAGACGGGTTGCCATTCTCTGATTGGCCAGTTAAGACAGTGTGATGTAGTACGTGTGCGCTGTGTGTGTGTACGTGAGCCGTGTGTGCTATGATTTTCAGTACATACAGGTAGGATTGACCGGCATGTTGCCATTTTCAGGTAGATAGGTATATTGACCGGCATGTTCCCATTTTCAGGTAGATAGGTACATTGACCGGCATGTTGCCATTTTCACTATATACAGGTAGATAGGGTCTATTAATTGACTGGCATCTAAATCATTAGAGATAGATAGAAAAATCGAGAGATGGTGAGATGGAGAGAGCAAGGGAGAGAATATTTTTCTAGAGACAGAAATGAAAGAGTAATTTAGATATGAGAGTTTGATGGGAGAACCAATAAACAGAGAAAACATAAGAGATAACATTATGATTAGAACTATACAAACAGCAACAAACTGGCAGAGTCAAAGAGTTTGAAGGAACTTCACAAAAACAACATTATACAGCGTGTAGAGCATGTACGTAATATATCATAGCACACACCACGGCTCACGTACACACACAGCGCACACGTACATGTATATCGCACTGTCTTAACTGACTAATCAGAGAATGGCAACCCGTCTGTCGCTAGCCGACAGTATCAGCATCCCTGCCGGTATCTGCAACTTTTGCATCTTGCCTCCATTGGGTTGTTCTAGGAATACAAACATTCGACTGCGGTTCCAAATAAGCTTTATATTTTCGCTTTCGAGCTTGTGCCATTGTGACCAGCAAAAACGGGGCTAAACCCAGTAAAATGTGACAAAGAGAGTACGATTGACGTGACGAGTACGTGTGGTCAAATAGAGCGCGCGCGCATGCGCAGATTATACGTTTCGTACAGGCGCACGGAATTATTGATTAATGAACCCGGTGTTTATGTCTGCTATTTTACACTTTTTCAAAAGCAAATTATAAAAAATATTTCTTGATGGATATTATTTTTTCCAATTTTTACGGCTGAATGCAAAAAACTCTTAACTAAGTATCGTATATTAATATACTATGTTAAGTGCTCTAAATTGCCTATCTGCAGCACTATGCTTTCGACACGTACGTACGTACGGGCGCCAGTAGTACATTTTTAGATGCACAATTCAGCAATGACTTTTATCAGCTATATTATATTTATCACAAGTTTAATAGAACAACTAAAGTCTTTTGTAACTGACTTTTAATATCCATATTATGAGTAATCTACGTCAAAAACCTTTACAGAATTTTAAAAATATATCAAATACGTAAAATATACTGATTGCAAAGACTAGACACACGCATTGACAGCCAGCTGGTGGTCATGTCACCGTCGCGTCCGGTCGATCGGGTCGCAGTCGCAGTGCAGTGCGAGTGTGTACCCCGCGTACGTACGTACGTAGATCGAAAATTAGCGGGAAATTCCAAAACTGTTGACATCCCGCGGCCATATTGTCATTTTTCTTCGGAGCATAAAGCTATCGCATACCAACACATCTTCCAAAATCTAATTTGTAGTTTCGCGTTATAGTTCCACCACCACCACCACTAATTATCACTATGTAGGAAAAATATAATGCATAAGACAAATATCCTACTCACCACAACTGGTATAAGAATCCCAAATGCAGTCAATTGACGGTGATAAATGAAGTGTACCGTAGAACTAAAAGCTAGGCTGACTGTAGTGTAGCGTAGAATCGCGTCACTGGAAATTACGTGGAGATGAGTTCGCGATATCCGTACTTAGCTGTGTCGGCGCCGAGCTCGGCGTGTAGAAACGAACACGTGGAAAGGTGTGTTAGAAAACGCTCATTATATTGCACATTTCCCCAAAAGATATTCCATCACTCCTTGCGATGTAAAAACACACATAATTGATAATTCCAAAGATCTAGGATGTTAATCGTAATCAACGAAGAAAATCCAATGATACTACTCTGATGTCTCGAGCGAGCGATAAAGGTGACGTCGCGTGAAGAAAACTAAACCACGAGTGTCCAAAGCTTTTTCTTGCGCCTAAAGTCATGTCAGAAAATTAGCATAAGCCAACGGATTGGTCACTGGTTGCCCGGAGACGTAAACAAACTAATTACATGTAGTTTACAACAAGAAAAGTGCATGATCCTATATAATCCCCCTCTAGATCACTGTAGGTTACCTGTAGCTACTGCGATCGAATACAAGATGAATACTCCAAAACACAATATTTCCTTCAACCTGGCATCAACATCTGCACGTAACGGGCAGGCCAATGTACTTGCCTACCTGAACGAGTTCTCCGCGGTTCAGTTTGTGCCTGTGGTGCACTACATGGAGGCTCTAGGTTACGCGTTGAAGATCTGCTAGGCGGAATGGGGGATGGCTTATTTACAAGAGTATCTGAAGTATCAGGATATGCAACTTTTAAACGATCTATGCTCACAGTGTCACGCTTTCCTTTAACGTCCAATACAAAATACTTGTCCTTTCGCTCAACGACTAAAAAAGGTCCTTTGTATGGCGCTTGCAGGGGAGCTCTGACAGTGTCATCCCGTACGAAAACGTGTGTGCATGTAGACAAATCCTTCTGCAGGTAAGATGCACGTTGCTGCTGAGCTCTAGTAGGAGTTGGACGTAACTCTCTCATCAGCCGCCGTAATGTGTCCACATAACTGCTGGGGTCAAGATCGGCGTCCTCAGTGATGGGTGCTACAAATTCACCTGGCAATCGTAGAGTAGTTCCAAATACCAATTCTGCAGTAGTACATTTCAAGTCTGCCTTGATTGCAGTTCGTATGCCTAACAGAACTAGCGGTAAGGAGATTGTCCAGGAATTGGGATTATCTTTTGACTTGAGAGCAGCTTTCAGTTGCCTATGAAACCGTTCCACAAGGCCATTTGAGGCAGGATGATAAGCTGTAGTCCTAGTGCGTTTACTGCCAAGTAATCGTCCTAACGATTGAAATAACGCACTTTCAAACTAGCGTCCACGATCAGTCGTAATAATGGATGGTGCGCCAAAGATAGATATCCATCTCGAAACAAATGCTTTGGCGACGGTGTCAGCTGTGACGTTCGGAATGGGTATAGCTTCTGGCCAACGAGTGAAACGATCAATGACAGTTAGAAGATAAGTGTGACCTTCCGAAGGAGGTAGAGGTCCAACAATGTCAATGTGTACATGATCAAACCTTGCATCAGGAGTCGAAAAGTTCCCCAATGGAGAAATGTTGTGTCGATGCACTTTCGAACGTTGACATGCTAAACACGACCTACTCCACTGACGTACATCGCGATTCATGCCAGGCCAAAAGAATCGTTGAGTTACGAGATGCTGCGAGGCACGTATACCAGGATGTGACAAGTTATGTAAGGCATCAAAAACAGCTCGACGAAAATGTCCAGGAACATAAGGACGCGAGTTACCTGTAGATATGTCACAAATGATTGTGCCTTCAGATGAAGGCAGAGGTACATCAGATAACTGAAAAGATGAGTTCCCCTTGCGTAGCTCTTGTAGATCGCCATCATCCTGTTGAGCTTTTGCTATCTCAACAAAGTCAATTAATGGGACTGTATGTAGAGAGTCCATTTGAGGGCGAGAAAGAACGTCTGCTACAGTGTTCTCTTTACCACTAACGTGACGCAAGTCTGTGGTAAACTGAGAAATAAAGTCAAGATGACGAATTCCCTCGGTGAATGTCGATCTGGCTTTGATCGGAGAGCATACACAAGTGGCTTGTGATCCGTATACACATGAAATTGTCTTCCTTCTAAAAAGTGGCGGAAATGATGAATGGCGAGATATATCGCTAATAACTCTCTTCCAAATGTACTATATCTCGTCTCAGCACCGCGAAGTCTCTTCGAGAAGAAAGAAATGGGTATCCACCCGCCCTTTACAAACTGTTGAAGAACAGCGCCAACACCAAAGTCTGAGGCATCAGTGTGCAGACACAGTGGAACATCCTTGCATGGATGTTTTAGAAGGGTTGCACGAGATAATGCAGACTTAATCTCATTGAAGGCTTTCAGTTCAGTATCAACAAGCTCGATTGGCTGATTCTTCTTCTTCCTGCCGGCAAGAAGATCAGTTAGTGGCTGTAGAATGTCTGCACATCGCGGAATAAATCTGCGATAAAAGTTGATCAGTCCAAGCATTTCACGAAGCTTGCGGAGAGAAGTGGGTGGAGATAAATTCAAGATTGCTTCCACTCGATCTGGTAATGGACGTAATCCGTTCTCATCTACAACATGTCCTAAGAAAGTCAGTGAAGGTACTCCAAACACACACTTGGTTGGGTTAATCACGATTCCGTACTGAGAAAGGCGATCAAAAAGCTGACGAAGATGATGCTCATGTTCCTCCATGGAGGCACTGCTAACCAGTAAATCGTCAATGTAAGCATAGACGTAAGGAAGATCTCTAATAGCTTCATCTATAAATCTTTGAAATGTCTGTGCAGCGTTCCTCAATCCAAATGGCATCCTGACAAACTCGAAAAGACCAAAGGGTGTAACAATTGCCGTCTTGTTAACATCCCCGGGTTCCACAGGTATTTGATGGTACGCCCTAACCAAGTCCAACTTAGAAAAAACTTTCTTGCCCTGGAGGGATGTAGCAAAATCCTGTAAGTGTGGAATCGGATATCTGTCAGGTATTGTCGAAGCATTCAAAGAACGGTAATCTCCACAAGGCCTCCAATCGCCGGCTGTCTTCTTGGGCACCATGTGTAGGGATGAAGCCCAATTGCTACTAGATGGCCTGACAATCCCAAGCTCTTGCATGTGTTCAAACTCGGCACGAGCTATCTTCAGACGTCTATCGTCCAGTCGACGAGGGCGAGCCGTGACAGGCGGGCCACGAGTGAGGATATGATGTGTCGTTGTGTGCTTCACATCCTTCTCATGGTAGACCGGCCGGGTTATCTCAGGATATTCTTGAAGGAGGGTGTGAAACCGACAACTATCATCCAGCTTTGAAATCATGGGACGAATGTAGTCTGAATTGACATTGGCGGAGATTCCATTGACAGCAAGATTGGTAGTACAATCTATCAATTTGCTGTGCTTTACGTCCACCAACAAACCAAACTCTGCCAAAAAATCTGCCCCGATGATAGGCGTACGTAGATCGGCCACAATAAAAATCCAGCGAAAAGTCCTACGAAGACCAATGTCCAAAGTTAGTGAACGCTCTCCATATGTAGTAATCGCTGATTCATTTACTGCTTGAAGTGAAATCCCAGCATTAGTATGATGACGTATATCGGTCAAGGTTGGTGGAATAATACTAACTTCAGCACCAGTATCAATAAGGAATCTCGTGCCAGTAGACTTATCAGTCACATAAAACAGCTGACTTTCCTTACTTGAAATACTAGATGAGTTAAGACGACTATTATTCCACTTGCCAGGGTTACTTGTCGTCGGCAGGTCCTGGCTTGCTAGTTTCCCTGCTTCTGATGAGTGCATGGCGGTACGCAGTGCTTGGCTTTCTCACCATGACGCCAGTGATACCAACACTCGGAACCAGCATGCGTTTGAGTTGTGCGTGGCTTCCCATCTCGACTGCGACTGCGACTGCGAGATCGTGAGTCTCTGCTCGACTTAGGCCTACGCCCACGTTCCAGGTTGCAGGTGAGAGCTTGCAATTGAGCGGTCAGTTGGGCTACTTGAGCAGACAACTGTTGGACGTCATCGCGGACACGCCCACTCTCTGAAGAAGGGGGACTAGCTCCTGCTGCAAGAGTGTCTGGCAAAGGCTCTGGAGTAGCAATGTGTCCAATCGAAGGAGTGGCTACATGGATAATCTTATCTGCGAGTTCTGCCAACTGTTCTAGTGAAATGGTGTCTGGGGTTGAGGCAAGAATAGCCTTCACACTCCCTGGCATTCGTTGCAAAAATAACTGGTTGAGAATGTTATCCTCCAACTTTGACTCGCCGAGTAATAGTCGCATCTTCCTCAAAAGCTGGGATGGCTTACGATCTCCTAGTTCTTCAGCAATTAATAATTGATGAAGTCGCTTCTGCTCTGATGCACTTGTCCGCTTAATCAATTCTGATTTGAGCTTCTGGTATTTATCAGAAGAAGGTGGAGAAATTATGAAGTCGCGTACTTCTTGTGCTATCTCGGGTTGTAACGAGCTCACCACGTAGCTAAACTTGGTATCTTGAGTTACAATTCCCCGTGTGCTAAATTGAGCTTCGATCTGAGCGAACCACAGCGCCGGATCGTTCGGCCAAAATGGCGGAAGCTTCAAACTCACGGCAGTGACCGCGGGAGTAGCCGCCGAATCAGTAGCGGGACTCGGAGTTGGAGATTCTACGTCATCCATGGTTGTAGCAAATCCAAAGCGAAACAAAAAGAGATCACGTCGGGGTCACCAATGTAGGAAAAATATAATGCATAAGACAAATATCCTACTCACCACAACTGGTATAAGAATCCCAAGTGCAGTCAATTGACGGTGATAAATGAAGTGTACCGTAGAACTAAAAGCTAGGCTGACTGTAGTGTAGCGTAGAATCGCGTCACTGGAAATTACGTGGAGATGAGTTCGCGATATCCGTACTTAGCTGTGTCGGCGCCGAGCTCGGCGTGTAGGAACGAACACGTGGAAAGGTGTGTTAGAAAACGCTCATAATATTGCACATTTCCCCAAAAGATATTCCATCACTCCTTGCGATGTAAAAACACACATAATTGATAATTCCAAAGATCTAGGATGTTAATCGTAATCAACGAAGAAAATCCAATGATACTACTCTGATGTCTCGAGCGAGCGATAAAGGTGACGTCGCGTGAAGAAAACTAAACCACGAGTGTCCAAAGCTTTTTCTTGCGCCTAAAATCATGTCAGAAAATTAGCATAAGCCAACGGATTGGTCACTGGTTGCCCGGAGACGTAAACAAACTAATTACATGTAGTTTACAACAAGAAAAGTGCATGATCCTATAACTATGTTCAAATTTGCGTATGTTAAGTTTCTACAAAGATATTGTTCCCGTCAGCGATATCAAGAGGTTCGACTCAAAACTTCATGAGGTCTCGAAAATCTACATGGTTCTATGGACCGACGACGACGGCGTAACAGAAGTTTACTTAAAAGCACAAATACTGATGCTCGCAGGTACGTAACTTAGGTTAAATAGGCCCTAGAGGCTAGACCCTGTTAAAGTATATTTTAACTTAAGCATTAACTTTCAGACTTGTCTTTGTCAGTTTGTTTTAATTAGGCCCTAGGCCTAGGCCTACAGTAAAATTATTGTATTGCCAACTATTTGTCATATGTTTGTCACAGCTAGGCCTACTAGTACTAGGCCTAGTAGTACTAGTAGTAGGCTAGTTCTACTAGCTACTATTAGTACTAACTAGCATGTCTAGTGTAGCCAGGATTGCCTTCGTGAGTGTAAAAAAATAATAAAAATGGCTAGGCCCTATAATAGGCCTAGGGCATAGACCTATAGGCCTAGGGGGCCTAGAGTATAGGCCTAGCCCTAGCCATTTTTTTTTACACTCCACGAAGCCCATCCTGGCTAGTCTAGACCCTAGTGTGCTTTCGTCTGTTCGTACGCCAACTCTTCACACTTAATAACACATTCACTTCACATGACTTAACCATGTTAACCGGACCCTCTGCCATATCTGGCATCTAGACAATATTTTATAATACTGCGGTGTTATTACTGTTATTAGTCTCATTAATAATAAAACTAGAACTTTGAAAGAAAAAAAATTGAACTTTGAAAAAAAGAATAGAACTTTGCCCAGTGGAGCAATATTATAGATCTAGATATAATAACATTGCCAGCACACTTAAAAACAATTCACTGGTCTAGAGTACTAGAGATCTAACAAATTTTTTGAACATCTAGATAGCGAACAAGAAATACGAAGACGGTTGAAGGAGGGACCTAGAATGGTGATTCCCAAGATTAGAGACTCCTCTGTAGAAGAGACGGAGGATGAGGAGACTCCTGCACTTGTCCAGGCCAAGACAAGTGGTGCATCCATTGCGAAAAAGAAGGTAATTCTTTGCGATTTTATACTAGGCTTTCTTTTTAAATTGAAAGTCACATTTATGAAGGATTAATATGGTTCTTCTCTTGCCATCTTGGCTGTCATACAGCCTCAGCTGATACTGATTTGTTTAATTTGTAGTTTTATTTATACAGGGTGTCAATGTCAAAGTTAAAAAACTGCTTTCCACCATGGCCTTCACGGAGCAGTGGACAGTCTCTTTTAAAATTTGACCAAAAATAATGTCCCAAGATTATAAAAACATGTCATCTAGCATAAGATACAGGGACAAATTTGCCCTGAGCCCCTCTGAATATTGAGCGATATCCCCTTTGGTAATTTAGGCATTCACTCTCAGTAACGTGGTACAGGACTAAAGGCCTTTGATCCCCTAGGAATATGTAGTTTAATACTTAGTCTCCATACAAGCAAATCTGCTTTCTGGGCACTCGGTTAAACAATTGTTAAATCTTCAGCAATTACTTTTTTTTTTTTTAAATCATGCTTTTTCTTAATATTTTTATTCAAATTTTTTTCATGATTTGGTGACACTCTTTTGCCAACATCGCGGGGGGGGGGGGGATTCTACACCCCCCCAATCAAAATAGCATGGCCTTTTTCAGGGTTGATTTCTATTGTTTATTCATTATTTTTCAGAAGGAAAACACTGCCGCAAGCGAGAAAGGAAAGCGGGCTGCCCTGGGTGCCATTATAAATAAGGCAAAGCTAGTTAGTAAAAGGAAAGCGGAGGAGAGCAGCCCTCTTACATGTACACCATCGGCGTCCTCTGCAGTCGAAAAGAAACTGCGAGGTGAGGTATCAAGACTTCGAAAGGAGGTCAGGTATCTGACTGACCTCAATAGAAGAATGCAGGAGGAAGTACTCAACAAGTTCTCTGCAAGTGAGTGAAGAACAAATTGTAGTTAGAATTGTTTTATTTTATATTAAGTGTACTATTTTTCTTCTAAAGCCAAATATTTACTTTTCATGGGAGTGTGGATGGTGAGTAGACAGCAATGTTGGAGCCAAGAAGAGAATAGACCATAGAATACAGGAATCCATAACTTAGAGAAATGGTTCACTAAATGAAGTTGACTGTTGACCTTGTTTTGAATTGGCATGGATGTTACATTACTGATTTTAAACATGATCATTTTAACTCTCAGTTCCTGCTCAAGCAGCTCCTAATGGGGCCCCCAAGAGGAACATCTTCCATACCTTCTCCTCAAGTACATGTAAGTTATATATTTTACTAATATATTCAACCCGCTACTGGTTTTAAAAGAGAAGTCCATCATGATAATAAGTGATAATAAATGCAGAAACATAAGAGAAACAAATCGGTGAAATATTGATGAAAATCTGACTGATTAAAGTTATGAATTTTTAGAGTTTTAATTGATCAAATTTGGCAACATTGCTTGCAGCTACTGTCCCAACTGAAGATTTCATGAATTTAATCCAAAAAGCAATTCATGGAATATTTATTAGAAAACAAATATTAGAGACCTCTTCACATGCGACATTAAAGAGTTGCCAATTTGCCTTTGATTGATAACAGCTTTTTTAATTAATAGCTTTCTTAAGTGACTTGAATTGATGTCTTAAAGGGCCGTTCCCACATGAGGTAAACCTCAACAAATGCCCCAGTGGTATATTGATAATTGATGCAGAGCTATAGGTACATCAGACCGTTCACATACGAAGAGGTGATCAAAAATGTCTCCTTCAATGAAAATCCTAAGCGTTTTTTAAATTTTTTATTTTACCTATGGAGGTACAACTATTTGACGCATTGTTGTGGCGCGCTTTGCACATTTTGATTGTGCTTTTTTGATCGATACCCAAACATATTTTTAATGAGGTTTTACCCCACATGTGGAAATGGTTAAGTTTTCACTTTGTCAACCTCGACTTTGACCAAGCATTCACCCAGCATTAGGTTTTAACTTAATTTATGGTACATACATGTATATTGGCCATTTATTTTAATAGCTGTTCGCTGTTGTTGTACAGTTTGAAAAAAATGTTCATTACATTGTATGAAGGAGCTTCTATATATACTTTATGTAGTCTCTTATGCATGAACTGCTTTCAACAAGAGAAATTGGGGGTTAAAGGGATAATTGAAATGAAGAAAAGTAGTTATCCTGATCAGTCTAATTGTGATAGCAACATTTTGATGGACATTATTGTGCATTATTTTATGTGTCTGATTGATTCATGGCTATACTTTCTCATTTATTCACAGCCTCACTGCCCCCAACACCCCCAACGCCCCCAACAAATCCGGGGCCTTCTACTTCGAGTGCCTTTTCTGTTCCAGAGCCGCCTACAGAAGCGGATACACCCAAGATGTATGAAGCTGTTGACGGGGAGGCAAGTACTAGTAGTTTTTCTTTCTTATCGTCTACAGGGTGATAAAAGCAATCCATAACTTAGAGAAATGGTTCACTAAATGAAGTTGACTGTTGACCTTGTTTTGAATTGGCATGGATGTTACATTACTGATTTTAAACATGATCATTTTAACTCTCAGTTCCTGCTCAAGCAGCTCCTAATGGGGCCCCCAAGAGGAACATCTTCCATACCTTCTCCTCAAGTACATGTAAGTTATATATTTTACTAATATATTCAACCCGCTACTGGTTTTAAAAGAGAAGTCCATCATGATAATAAGTGATAATAAATGCAGAAACATAAGAGAAACAAATCGGTGAAATATTGATGAAAATCTGACTGATTAAAGTTATGAATTTTTAGAGTTTTAATTGATCAAATTTGGCAACATTGCTTGCATCTACTGTCCCAACTAAAGATTTCATGAATTTAATCCAAAAAGCAATTCATGGAATATTTATTAGAAAACAAATATTAGAGACCTCTTCACATGCGACATTAAAGAGTTGCCAATTTGCCTTTGATTGATAACAGCTTTTTTAATTAATAGCTTTCTTAAGTGACTTGAATTGATGTCTTAAAGGGCCGTTCCCACATGAGGTAAACCTCAACAAATGCCCCAGTGGTATATTGATAATTGATGCAGAGCTATAGGTACATCAGACCGTTCACATACGAAGAGGTGATCAAAAATGTCTCCTTCAATGAAAATCCTAAGCGTTTTTTAAATTTTTTATTTTACCTATGGAGGTACAACTATTTGACGCATTGTTGTGGCGCGCTTTGCACATTTTGATTGTGCTTTTTTGATCGATACCCAAACATATTTTTAATGAGGTTTTACCCCACATGTGGAAATGGTTAAGTTTTCACTTTGTCAACCTCGACTTTGACCAAGCATTCACCCAGCATTAGGTTTTAACTTAATTTATGGTACATACATGTATATTGGCCATTTATTTTAATAGCTGTTCGCTGTTGTTGTACAGTTTGAAAAAAATGTTCATTACATTGTATGAAGGAGCTTCTATATATACTTTATGTAGTCTCTTATGCATGAACTGCTTTCAACAAGAGAAATTGGGGGTTAAAGGGATAATTGAAATGAAGAAAAGTAGTTATCCTGATCAGTCTAATTGTGATAGCAACATTTTGATGGACATTATTGTGCATTATTTTATGTGTCTGATTGATTCATGGCTATACTTTCTCATTTATTCACAGCCTCACTGCCCCCAACACCCCCAACGCCCCCAACAAATCCGGGGCCTTCTACTTCGAGTGCCTTTTCTGTTCCAGAGCCGCCTACAGAAGCGGATACACCCAAGATGTATGAAGCTGTTGACGGGGAGGCAAGTACTAGTAGTTTTTCTTTCTTATCGTCTACAGGGTGATAAAAGCAATCCATAACTTAGAGAAATGGTTCACTAAATGAAGTTGACTGTTGACCTTGTTTTGAATTGGCATGGATGTTACATTACTGATTTTAAACATGATCATTTTAACTCTCAGTTCCTGCTCAAGCAGCTCCTAATGGGGCCCCCAAGAGGAACATCTTCCATACCTTCTCCTCAAGTACATGTAAGTTATATATTTTACTAATATATTCAACCCGCTACTGGTTTTAAAAGAGAAGTCCATCATGATAATAAGTGATAATAAATGCAGAAACATAAGAGAAACAAATCGGTGAAATATTGATGAAAATCTGACTGATTAAAGTTATGAATTTTTAGAGTTTTAATTGATCAAATTTGGCAACATTGCTTGCATCTACTGTCCCAACTAAAGATTTCATGAATTTAATCCAAAAAGCAATTCATGGAATATTTATTAGAAAACAAATATTAGAGACCTCTTCACATGCGACATTAAAGAGTTGCCAATTTGCCTTTGATTGATAACAGCTTTTTTAATTAATAGCTTTCTTAAGTGACTTGAATTGATGTCTTAAAGGGCCGTTCCCACATGAGGTAAACCTCAACAAATGCCCCAGTGGTATATTGATAATTGATGCAGAGCTATAGGTACATCAGACCGTTCACATACGAAGAGGTGATCAAAAATGTCTCCTTCAATGAAAATCCTAAGCGTTTTTTAAATTTTTTATTTTACCTATGGAGGTACAACTATTTGACGCATTGTTGTGGCGCGCTTTGCACATTTTGATTGTGCTTTTTTGATCGATACCCAAACATATTTTTAATGAGGTTTTACCCCACATGTGGAAATGGTTAAGTTTTCACTTTGTCAACCTCGACTTTGACCAAGCATTCACCCAGCATTAGGTTTTAACTTAATTTATGGTACATACATGTATATTGGCCATTTATTTTAATAGCTGTTCGCTGTTGTTGTACAGTTTGAAAAAAATGTTCATTACATTGTATGAAGGAGCTTCTATATATACTTTATGTAGTCTCTTATGCATGAACTGCTTTCAACAAGAGAAATTGGGGGTTAAAGGGATAATTGAAATGAAGAAAAGTAGTTATCCTGATCAGTCTAATTGTGATAGCAACATTTTGATGGACATTATTGTGCATTATTTTATGTGTCTGATTGATTCATGGCTATACTTTCTCATTTATTCACAGCCTCACTGCCCCCAACACCCCCAACGCCCCCAACAAATCCGGGGCCTTCTACTTCGAGTGCCTTTTCTGTTCCAGAGCCGCCTACAGAAGCGGATACACCCAAGATGTATGAAGCTGTTGACGGGGAGGCAAGTACTAGTAGTTTTTCTTTCTTATCGTCTACAGGGTGATAAAAGCATACCATACAGTATGGTGGTTAATTTGTAATGAGTGTAAACATTGAATATGCAGTGTAATTTTTTTAATATTTACGGGAAAACCTTAAAAATGGTTAAGTCATTTTTGGCTTAAAGGTAATACATATTGTTAGTCAAGGTTATGGTTTTGGCGGAAATTCTTTTTCTTGGGTGTATCTACATGATTCCAAATTATATCGATTATTCAAATAAACGGCTCTGGAAGCTATAAAAGGACAATGTCTGAGATATCCGTCCGGCTTGACAAATCTGTTTCACCCTTTGGAAATTCCCAATATTTCTAAAGGTGGTCCAGTGAAGCTTTAGAAAATTACTTATTACATATTAACCATTATACTGTATGCAGCACTGCTGCCTCTTGGCTTACTGCTTTCAAGTCTCACAGATTTTTTGACCCCAAATTTTTGAAAATCAAACAATTTTGTGTACAAAACGAATGGCTGAGGATTTTAGTTTGGATTGATCAAGATCAGAAGTCATTTAACAGCAAATACCTAAGAATTTAAAACAATAGAATACATAAGAAATTCATAAAGTGGTAGAATACCTGATGAATCCCCCAAATCAACACTAATCATCTGATTTCTCAAAAACGCAGGCATTTCAGAGCAAACTTCTTTTTGTGGGTTGTGTTCTACCCTCTTGAGTGTATTCAAAAGTTTTAAAAAAATGAAGGAAATATATGTTTTTACTCCAACTATTACCAACACTGCAATAACTTTAAATTTAATAGTCAACTGGATTTTCTTTCATTGATCTTTTATCGTTGTTATTTTTGTCATAGATGCATTCAAAATGATGCAGGCTTCAGTATGGTTTTAATACATTTCATGTTTATCCACAACATTGCAACATGTAGCTTCTACAGTTTACATGGCTATTCTTAGGGAGGGCTCTGACCATGTACACATTTTTACTTTTTTGTGTTTTTTTTTTCATCCATCTAGGTGTGCCTTGCAGACGGAGTGGTCCTTGACCACACCATATGGGCAAAGATCAGCGCTTCCAAGAAGCACTCGATCTTTGTCAAGGACCTTGCCGTCGCCCTGTTCGGGACAGAGGTTCTCAAGACCAGTTCCGTGGAAGGAAAAATAAGCCCCAGACATAAGAAGGTCCCTGGGAAGGTGGCAAAGCCAGCACTTTGCCCTAGAAAGCTGAATGCCATAAAAGGTTAGTCATTCAGGTTTCTTTCTGAAGCAACCATTTAGAAAAGATTTTAATGGGTGAGATAAGTAAATCGATAGGGCATTTGACCAAGATATTAAAAGAAAATCTATTTAGTAGATAAATTTTTCATAAATAACACCCATAGCAGGTTATATTATTTGCAATTACAACACAAATAGTCTTCATATGTTACCCAACAAGTTAAAATCTTTAATCAGTAAGCTAGCACTTTTACTCATTCCCAGTATACAATACTAATGTGTTCTGATAAAATCATTTGCTGCGATTGCCTCTCACGCCTAAACACTATGCTTCTTTAAGTTTTCTGTATAATCCATGTTACCTAGCCCATTACAATTTTTTTATTTTTTTAAATATTTAAATGTAATCTAAACAAGTTTATTTTTCTCCCTTTTCAATCTTAATAAAAAAAAAATTACAGGATGCTTCGAAGAAAGGCTGAAAGGCAAAAACCTGGCAGAAGATGAATTCGAGCAAGAACTCATGAGGATGAAGAAGTATATAACTGAAAAGATTCAAGATCTCAACAGAAAATGATAATACAATACATTAAGCGCCTAATATATCAATTTTCATGATGGGAACAGACATATTTCTCATACTATTATATGGGTAACCTGAAAAACGTCTGTTCCATCATAAATATTGAGAAGAGGGGTAATTTTGAGTACAAAAAAATATGAGGTTCTCCCTGCATGACGTCACAAATAACCAAATACCAATAGGAGAATCAGACTTTAAGCAAATTATAACTTTACTCTGGTTTTTTTAAAGGAAACCAAAACCCTTAAGTCAAGTGGGTTTTAGATCAAAGCTTAGACAGAATAAAACTGATATTATAAGCAGAAATTTGAACAAAATAATTGGACATGGAATAAAAAAGTTATGGTTATATAAGATATTTTTTGAAAATTTCAAAATCTTTTTCTATTTAATACTACCATAGCTATTGGTGACATCATCTTTGGACAACTCTCAATTTGTTTTATACACATAATTATTACATTTTCATTTTGCTTAAAGATTTGCACATTTTCTAGAGTCAAATTCAGGGTATATAATGTGAGAGTGTTTTCTCCACAACATATTTTGAATAAGGACAATGGAAACATGTGTTCTTCAAGAATATACAGAATATGTAATATGTGCACAAAACATATTGAGAGTCGTCCAGAAAGTGATGTAGCCAATATCTATGGTAGTGTAATAAAAAGAATGATTTTGAAATTTTCAGAAAATTTCTTATAACCATAACTCTCTTATTCCGTTTCAAATTTCGTTCAAATATTTGCTTAAGCTTTGATTTAAAATCCACTTGACTTGAGGGTTTGGGTTTCCTTTAATCCCATCAGGCCAACTTTCTGAAAAGGGTTAATTCCCCTCTCATATTTTTCAAGACCAAGGTCAATTTCTCTGTAAAGACACTACATGTATGTACCAAGACAATAATTCTGTTTGAAACTTTCCTATATGGTTTTACCAATTAATGTACATGTACCGGTATGTACATGTACTAAATAAAACTCATGAAAACCTTCAAATAGCACTGGAAGATTGTATTAACTAGTGATGTAATTTTTTGTCTTTTATTATTGCCAAATATCAGCATTTTTAAAAATCTTGCAAGTTATTTTTTTGCAAGTGTTTCTTGCCACAAAAATATTTGTGTTAGCAATTTAATTTAAGAAAGATTATGGTTTTGCAGTAGTTTGAGGGTTCGTGAGAGTGACAAGACCAAAGGTTCAACAACCAAATTTTCCGGCATCATGTGCTTCGGACTAGCATTTTTTAGTCTAAATTGTTATTGACCATGTTAAAATTCAGGAAAAGCTTTTACCTTGATTATACTACCTTGCCAGCTTAAAGTATTTGAAAAAAAAAATATTTTGCTATTTATCAGGAACATTGTATAGTCTCTCTTCATAAGCACATTAGTGTGCTGATAAATTTCTTTTACTTTTTGATCAGTATTCAAGCCTAGTGTGTGCAATGTTTAAAAGATATTTACAACAAATATTTTCTCACTTGTACAAGTGTTTTGTCTTTCTGTTATTATTGATACATGTACAAACAAAATCAATTTGCACGTTTTTTTTTTAATTTCATGTTAAGCAACCTGTGAATATTCATATTCTACCTCTATAACTATATATTCATTTTAGAGATCTACTAGAAAAAAGTGACATTTCTGTTGGGCTCCCACTTGCCGATCATTAATTTTCTTTGTCCAAAATTGTAAAGAAATATATTACATGTAGATATGATGTAGCAGTAAGATACATCGCTTGCCCAATTGTGCAATTGGGAAAGTGGATTTGTATCACCCTCATATGTGTTGACTTGGTAAAGATACTTGTGCATTACTGTAAGCGTGGAATATTTCGCGGTGTGGAAATTTTCGCGCATTACGCGCAGCATGAAATGTGCGCAAAAATAAAAACACGCGAATATATTTGTTTACGTATTCTTTTGCCCATGAGCATAGCCCATCGGGCGCGATGCAACACGCGAAAATGCACTTTACTCAGGCGAGCGCGAAAAATTAATCAACGCGAAAATTTCCACTTTTACAGTACCTTGTAGGATGCTTTGTTTAATGGGAAATCCTACCCTCGTAACAGGTTGACTTGTGTGGACTTAGATAATTCAAAGAAACGATTAACAAAAGTTTGAACGAAAGTGGACATATAATAAAAAGTTTTTAGTGTTAGAAAGTTGAGGTCAATATATGTACGTGAATCTCAAACTCGACTATGACCTTTCCTTGGTCTCCCATTTGTTGTAAAAGTATTTCCCTTTAGAAATGTTAATCATTGATGGTATTAATGTGTAAAGACATAATTAATCATGCATATACCTTATTCTACATGCAGTTTATATTAATGATCAACATATAACCTGATATTGCTTTTATTTGTACTAGCTTGCCAGGATTACTACATGTATATCTCCAAAATCATTCATATTTATCAGAGTTTTTTGTATTAGGTCATGTAACCTATTAGTGCAGATTGATTCACGTTCAGTATTCATGCCTTCTATTTGCCATGCTTAATCTTACCTTATTGTCTTTATTTTTTTACTTTCTGTGTGCCCAAAGTTGGAAAATGTGTTTTATTACAAAAAACATGTACATGTTAACGTTTTTATTGCTGAAAATAGCTGTCAAATTGCCAAAGAAAAGTATCTGGTGCTGAGAATGTCCTTATACCAAAAAACTCTCTCTATATATCTCTCTCCACATCTGTTTTACACGTGTATATGTATTCATAATAAAAATATCTGAAAATTAATGTTTTAATGACTCTCAATCTCTTATTTTAATTATTTGGTTTATATACATGTAATATCATTTTTCTTTCACTTCATGTAGGTATGTTTTTTTCTTTTCTATGCTTGATTTGCCACATCCAGTAATGATTTCTTTTCAGCGGATCAATTGGTTTCAATTAGAACCAGTTGGGGATATTCAATTGGTTTCAACTGGATCCAGTTGCCTGTGTTCAATTGGTTTCAACTGGAACCAGTTGCCTTTATTCAATTGGTTTCAACTGGAACCAGTTGCCTTTATTCAATTGGTTTCAACTGGAACCAGTTGCCTTTATTCAATTGGTTTCAACTGGAACCAGTTGCCTTTACTCAATTGGTTTCAACTGGAACCAGTTGCCTTTATTCAATTGGTTTCAACTGGAACCAGTTGCCTTTATTCAATTGGTTTCAACTGGAACCAGTTGCCTTATTCAATTGGTTTCAACTGGAACCAGTTGCCTTTATTCAATTGGTTTCAACTGGAACCAGTTGCCTTATTCAATTGGTTTCAAATGGAACCAGTTGCCTTTATTCAATTGGTTTCAACTGGAACCAGTTGGCAATTGGTTTCAACTGGAACCAGTTGGCTACTGGTTTTAACTGGAACCAGTTGTTCCAATTTCCATATAAGAACCAGTTGGCAATTGGTTTCAATTGGTTTTGCTCCAATTGGTTTCAACTGGATTTTTGTCCTGGGTTACTTATGGAGGGGGGGGGGGGGGGTTACTGGACTCATCAAGCCTTAACTATACCTTTTTCAGAGTTTTAAATTTCATGTAAATCACATTTTTTATATTTTCAAATATAAATTATGGGAATTATAATCATCCTAAATTCCTTGTTTTCGCGTGTAAACCTATGGCAGGCGAGACATTTTGAGGGTCAAAAGCATGCATATTCCCGGGGATTTATGCGGGGTCTATTCAACTAGTTGAGTCTTAATTATACATTTCAGAGCTTTAAATTTTATTCAAGGCACATTTTTCAAAATTTTGATTTAATTCTGGGGGAATTATAATCATTCAAAAAAATCCCCATTTTTGCGTGTTAACCTATGGGATATTGAAGGCCAAAAGCATGCATATTCCCGGGGATTTATGCGGGGTCCCTTGCACTTTTTGAACCTTCATTAAACTTTTTCAGAGTCTCAAATTACATGTAAGCCACATTTACACTAAATTCAAAGTAATATTTGAGGAACTATAATCATTTTTAAAATCCATGTTTTCACGTGTTAACCCTATGCCAGATGACTTTTTCAAAAAGCAGACATGATCCAAGGGATTCATAGCGGCATTTATTGACAAAAAAAGGTTAGAAATGTTTTTTGAACTATCCATCCTTTATCTCGTGCAAAATTCAGACTTGAAAAAGAGTAAGATATGAAATATCAAGAAAAATGAGACATCTTTTCACGTGTTATACTTATGGCGAACGTAGTTTTCAGAGTCTGCTTTTAACACAGCAATTTACGCCTCCAAAATGTACTACGGAAGTAGGTTAGAGTAATCTGTCATAATATTATTTAAAGTCTTTGGTATCCACTCATTTTGGGCAGAAATCAATCATGTTTTCATTTTACTTGTTCTCTAGCATACGTTATTGTCTACGCATGAGGCCTTGAGGTGTCATATTAAACAGATAATTATGATTTTTTATGTGATGTTGATAACGTATATACTAACCTAAAAACTCACTCAAATTTGCAATTCGTTCAAATGAAATTTTGGTATCACCCTTTCCATTGTTTTAATTCAATCATGTGTGAATCATGAATGATAAATTGTGCATTAAATGAAAGAAGAGGAGCAGAGCTTCTCATACGTATATATATGTATGTATATCTCATCAAGGAAATTATCAGTGATGACAAATTATGCCATGAAATTCGGCTTTGTTTTTTTTCTGGGACATACTCTATATCCACGTGGTAGAGATGGACTGTAGCCTTTGTCTATTTCTAGAACGTTTGTTCGACATGGGAAATCCCTAACCCATATGGCATTGCACAATCGCGATTCAAGCCATTTTTTTGTTTGTTACGACAGCTGTTGTCTAGTTGTATATACATTTACTTGTGTTATACAATGGTGACAGGTGTTTTTTTAAAATAATCATTCGCATTACCATCATATGTTTGTAACTACTATTGAGCATTATTGAAACAAAGTTTGGATATTAAACGTACTGATCAAGTATCTTTATATAGAAGCAGGGTATACTAATTGAACAAGCTGTAACTGGAGTCGTGAAGCAGTATATAGAGACAAGCAAATCTTCTATGGGTTTGTAGCTTCATGCTACAACGAAGTATACTTCAATAAATCCGAAGTATCATATTAGGTTATTGAATTCGGAGATGAGTTAATATTTGATTTGCATGAAGACCGAATGGGTACCTCAGAATCTGTTGAACGTTCTGACCCAGAGGTGGATCCCTCTGACTGGGAGTCAGATGAGATCTTAGATCCAGATGATTCTTCAATCGGATGCAACCGGAGTAGTGAGGCAATATTTCGACGATCGTGGATACGGCTTTATAACTGTAAATCGAATTTTCAGGAAAGTGTTCTTCCATAAATCCAAAGTATCTTACGAGCCTGTTAACGTTGGAAATGTAGTGTTATTTGATTTGTATAAAGGTCCAAAGGGATACTTCGCAGAATCTGTTTCCTTCTTAAATCAAGAAGAATATCACTCTGATTCAGAGTCTAATGAGACCTTAGAATCAGAGGTACTTGCTGAATGGGATGCAACCGGAGTGGTGAAGCAATATTTCAACGAGCGTAAATACGGGTTTATAACTGTAGGTGACACTTACCACAAAGTGTTCTTCCATATATCCGAAGTATCGTACGTGCCTGTTGAAGTTGGCGATAAGGTATCTTTTGACTTGTATAAAGGCCCAAAGGGATACTTCGCAAAATCTGTTGACTTCTTAAATCAAGAGGAACAATACTCCGACTGGGATGCAAATCAGTTCAGTGAAACTGCCGAGTACAGCAACACCAATGGTGGCATCTCTTCAAGATATAGACTTGGGGCAGACGAGTTGCACCGCGAAGGGCAATTAGGAAGAGATGGCTCATTGAGTATACATGGTAATGAAGAGGGGATTATATGCAAGTGTAGTATTTTTTGGTCAAGTTATTACCTATAGATTCTGTACCAAAGATATTTTCGGTTTCAATATGATTAATAGTAGATATTGAATCTATCATTATTTAACATTTTGGAAGAGAGTAGTCTCCCACTTACGTGAAGAAAAAATTGTGATCAGATAGAATTCAAATTAGTGAAGTAGTCAATCGACTGTTCGGGGGACAACGCTATAATTAATTTCGGGTTTCTCCCAGGTGCCTTTTCTGTCAGGCCAGTAACTAAAATGGATAGCATTTTGCTGTACCTCCTCCAGAATCCAAATAAGGTTCTACCTGCTAATCAATTTGGAGTTTTGTTTATTTTGTCTAGGTACCGGTAAGACCACTAGTGATGACATTTCCAGAACGTCAAGAGAAAAGGGCAACATGTTCTTCAAGTCAGCGTGTAATCAGGCATGCAGTAAAGCCAAATTGAATGGTTTCGAGGTAGAGTGTACACTCTTAATGTAGATGAGTGAAAATCTACTTTTAGGAGTCATATATATGAGGGATTTATTCTTTGCGGTTGAATTCACTTTAAAATCCACTTCAAATTAGTGGCTGGCTTACTCTTTGAATTGTGGATTCAATCATTTTAAGCGTGGATGTTTACTTACCTAGAAGAAGCTCCACTTCCCACACATCTTACAATCATAACGAATATCATTATTTGAATAGAAAGTCTGATAACTAGGTTCTTTTATGAGTGTATATTAAATTTAGGATATGGCTTGAAAAGATTATATTTTAATCATTCAATGCGTAATTGCTATGAGTACCGAACATTTTAATATAATTCTAATCTACAAAAGTGTGGAAACTACTCCTGACCAATATTACAGGTAAAGCGTATCTGTGGGTCAGATACCCAAATGACATAATAGTGCGTGTTTGCTCCTTCCACAGTTCATGTGCATGTATATAAGCTCTATGTAGTACAATATATAACAGTAATTAGGTATAAGAATAGTTCTAGTTGTTTTCAACTGAAAGTTATACCCATTCCAAAGGCTATCCAAAATATCTTTATTTGTTTTCCATTAGTTGTAAGTGACCTAATGTCACACCAGTGACAATAACCATAATTGTACATTAAAAAGACTGAAGAAAGTACTTAAATTTACTAATTTAAAATTTAATTGCTGGGTGGTTTTAGGGATATAGGTATAGCATAATTTCAAACCTTAAACTTCAATTCTTGGTATTATGCATTAATTTTACAGAGTGCTCTGGAATGTTACAGAGAAGCTTACACCACTTCTCAGAAGGATGATGACTTGGTTTCAGCGGCAGAGAACATTGGAACTGCATCTTGGAAGCTAGCGAAAATAAATATAAATACATGTTCCGACGAGCGAAAGGTATGTACGTAGATCTGCACAATGTTTGTAAAAACGGAAACCCATATTCAAGCCTCGATGTCTCAAAATCCAAGTAAAAATGATGAAATTATTATATTGGTATGATAGTTGTTGAGGTCTTTAGTTCCATTCAATTCATAACTTGTTAGAAGCAAATTTGACATTAATCGGGAAAATGCTGTTGTTCAGCTGCTCATGGCCGGATTTTATTGATCAAGGCTTTAAATATAGAAAAATTGATAGTTTATGAGTATTTTATTTCAAAACCTATACAGGCACTTGTACATGTACTAATTTTAACGATATTTAGAGTTAAAGCTAGCTTTCGCTTTTGTGCCTCTAATCATGCTTCGCCGTCTATTGCCCCCGTAAATATCTTACATTAACCAAATTATATTTTTCTTCTCCTTTCTCTCTTCTCATTTTCCCTTTCCTCTTCCCTCTCCCTCCCTCTCCTTTTTTGGCGACAGAGATGGCGCATTTTCCGACAGCATTTTTTTTTTTTTTGTAAAAACGGAAACTCATATTCAGGCCTCGATGTCCCATATTAGTATGATAGTTGTTGAGGTCTTTAGTTCCATTTTCCGACAGTATTTTTTTTAATCCCCATCTAGCGAGGCCCCTGATATGGCCTCATATATTTTAATTACATCTCTAACTTTTACAAACATTTTATGATGCAGGTGATACATGCATACTTCAAAGATGCTCTGCAACACTTCAGCACAGCTTACAAAAGAAAGAGCTGCATGGTGCAAGAATGGGCTCAACATCTTGAGAAGTCCATCAGGGAGTGTCTGGATGACATCAGAACCTGGATTGCACCAAGGAATGATGACGGTACTGACTGATTCGCTTTGAATTCCTATATGGAATTTACCCAATGCCTCAAAGAGCGAACTAAAAAAAAAAAAAATCTTGCCCTTTTTTCATCAGTCAAGAAAAGAAGATTGATCTGTATTTATTTGGGATAACCCCCTCCCCACAAAAAAGGGAAAGTAAAAAGGAAAATGATCTTTCATTGATAAATGAAAAATATATATTATTTGATCGGAGACAGTTTTTACAAATCAGAGAGCGAGAATCAGCCACTCCTCAGTTGATCCACCTGCGTAATTCCCTTTTCGATCCTTTCATTTCCTTGAAATCTTTCAAATAACTTTTGGTGTATTGGTTCCATCGAGTTATTTGACTCTGTCTTTTTTTTTTAAAGTGCCTCCGAGGCTCCGATCCATATTTTTGTTGTATTTATTTATAATTTTTATATATTTATCTATTTTTTTTTTTTTTTATTCATTTATTATTATTATTATTTTTTTTTAGGGGGGGGGGGGTCGTTCTTTATGACACTAAGTTTTACCATACGCCTATCCCCAACTAACAGTAGACGAAAACTATCAAGAGCGTCAGAAGGTTCTCACACAGGCAATATATAAAGGGAACATCGAATTCTATATGTTTATATTCACTTGCCAAATTTCAGATCAAATGGTTGCCCTGAAGGAGTATGTCACCTACCTGCCTGAATGTGCCCCCAAAGTCAGCTGCTATCTACGCATTGCAACTATCTACTTCAGGAAAGGAAAAGATGCCCTGCAGCACTACGAATACAAGAAATGCCAAGGGTATGGGTTTATGTGTTGACATCATTAAAGACTAATTACCTAATTTCCTTCGTATTGATAATATCATGTGTGTCATGATAACTCTGCTTCCTTTTCTACTTGCATTCCTCCCTTTCCAATTATTTTAAGGTTCAATGATGGACGTGCCTAAGCAAAATAAAAACTTCTTTTTTGCAAAAGAGTAATAATTCTGGGCATGCTGGAAGTTCTTTTGTTTGTAAAGTCTGATGTCATCGACAATACATAATAACAAAATGAACAATTGGTGAAGAATAAAAAAAAATACATTTCAGAGAATATCCTGCTAAAAAGAAAATCAATGCCAGTTTAGTGGATAAGGGAATGTTGGGTATTTTTTTGTTGGAAGAAAATAAAACTGACACCAACGTCTATTGTCCTTTGCACCAAATAATGAGAAGTTTTACGAGTTCACTTGACTGGAAAGACGACATGAAAAGAAGCAAAGCCGCTGATTGGGTAGGGTCTGTGATTTTGTAAGAATTATGTCTATTAAAAAGACGTTACATTTTATATGTACATGTATGTGGAACATTTACACAAATCCCACCCTTATTTATCATTGAAAACGTTATTAGCGCAAGATTGTTAAAAAAAGGTAGCAGACAGCCTGAAAGCTTTCCACTCACAACGTTACATAGTTTTGTGACAGAGTGAAGGAGAGGACAGGCGGTATTTTTCCCCCCACATGGGGGAAAAATGGATAGGAAAGCTCACAAGTAGATTATATTTCTCTTTTAAGCTCAAAAACTCTAGACCAGTATTTCAACCTCCCCTGTTGGAAAGCAGAATGCTTATTGAACATTAACAGTTTGATTTCCTGCAAAGTGCCTTGTCTTTTCCAGACAGTTGCAATCATGGATCCATCTACCTCTATCTCTTGTTATCCGTAACACACTGGCACTGTTACCAGCCAGCTTACTATGCCTTTTGAATGAGTCCAGTAACTTGATAGCTGTCTCACTCTGTTTCTCTTTCCCTCGATTTTTTCCATTGAAAGTCTGTTTTCTTTGCCTTCTCGATCCTCTACATGTTTCCATTTCAATAGAAGTATTTGCCATAATTATACTCATATTTTGTTTGTGTGTGTGGTATTGTACTTCTAGGTACTTGGATGAATGCTGTCATAGTCTGGAAGAAGGAAAGAAAAGATGTACAGGTGTTGATCCGAGCTTCATGGTAAACGTTACAGACTTGGAGAAGGATGTCCAGTACCAAAAAGATGTCCTCCAGAAATGTTTATCAAAAGCCAAAGGTAATGCTCAGCTCCTTGTCGTTCTAATAATAATAATAATAATACCCGGCATTTATAAAGCGCCTTTCCCAAACTGGCTCAAAGCGCTGATATATATTATTACCCCGGTCATTGGATTCTGGCACGCCCGCAGTGTATGCACATTCTCCACTCCCTGGGGAGCATTCCAGCCAGTCGCCTGTTAAACGCACACATGCTAAGCAAAGGACATTAACTTTCGCCATCCTACCGGGTACCCATTTAACACCTGGGTGGAGAGGGTGGTTCTATCTGGGTGGTTCTACCTTCCATCATGGGCAGAAATTCCGGGTGAATGGACGAGGAGGGGGGGGGGGGGGGGGGGGGGGGAACACGTCTCCCCTCTCGATTTGAAAAAATATGGGTCACACTATGAAATATCCCCAAGATTTTTGTTCTTCATTATGCCAACAAATTGAAAATAGAAATCACTTGATACCTGACTTCCGTGTACTAAATTTAAACTTCAACTTGTGTTTATCTTGTTTTCTTTTTTTTTTTACAAAGGCACCCCAAAATATGAAAAATAATGTTTCCCTCATCCACACATTCTAATCAAAGACTGCTATATGAATACAAGGACTATTTATATTGATGTCTGGAATATTTGGAAGACAGTAGTGAAAAAGAGGAACCCAGTGTCATAGGTACGGGGGGCATTCCCCTATCGAATGGCAGGGGGGACTGAAATAAAATTATGGGAAAAGGGAAAGGAGGAGAGGAAAAGAGAGCTGGAAAAAGAAAAAAAAATGATGGGACCCCTCCCGCACCTTCTTCCCTTATATGTGGCCTTGTTAATTCGCATTTCATTCACCGAGGAAGACCGGTGCCCCAAAGATGTCAATACACCCTAAAGGGCTGTATCCGCACTATACCACAGGCCAGAACACTCTAGAAAACAATGTTAGAACTGTGACGAAACCGGAGACTAGTCTAGTTGTCCAGCAACCAATCTTGTCAGGATGCCTGCTGCTGGTAGGCGGGCTTCTAAATTTCTAGTCGTAGATCCGTTTGGCAGAGGTATACTGCCCCAGTTGACTTGGCACCACTCTTCTGGTCCTGTTCTGCGACTCCAGTCGATAAATACCAAATGCTTTCAGGTCTGTAGTATACCACCATACGACGACCAGCCTGATTATAGATACACCGCCAGACAACCACTTGTCTGCTTGTGAACTACCACCAAACGCAGCTACCAGTCTGCATGCATACGACCAAACCACTACCAGGTCTGCAGTAGACGACCAGACTACCAGATCCGACCAGACCACCGTCCAAGTTCAGTACCAACCAAAGAAGGCAACCCTGGTAAAATCGTCTTTGCAAAAGACCAAAAACACTCCATTCTACCCACGGTCGCAGCCTAGTCTGAGACCTAGAAATCCATCCCAGGTTTAACAAAGGAGTTATCACAGAACAACTCTTTGGTTTAACAATGGTCAGATGTGCAAACAATCATTTTAATCATTTAGTTTGCATACTATTCGACTGAAATAACGCCATCTACAACGATGCTTTCTGCAAAATGAACTAAGACAAGTGACTTTCTTGATTCTCGGCATAATTATACACGAAATTTATCCATTTTCGTGACAGTACGTAAAAAGCCAAGGGTGACTGAATATTGAAAGGAAAAATGGGGGCGTTGGTGTTTCTATATATTTTTTTACTTCCTTGAAGTATTTGTAAAGAGGAAACTAATCACTGCCCCCCCCCCCCCAATTTGTTTGATACTATTTTGTTTGCTATTCGCAGATGAACAGGCGCGTCAAACACAAGAACGAAAAGAAGCTCAGGAGAAAGAACATGCAAAGGACCAATTAAAGGGCGATCTTAAGAAATTGGAGCGTCTCAAAAAGTTACCAGTTGAAAAGTTTGTCGAACAGGTCTACAAAGAATGGCCCCCTAAGGGGGCTGATGGGTCGAAGCAACCCTGTACATCGTCGTCGTCGTCGAGGGGTTCAAAGAGGAAGCTCCTGATCCGTGCAATCAGCCAGTACCATCCAGACAAGGTGGATAAGAATGCTCATGGTGTAAAATGGTTTGTGATGTCCTGCGAAATTACAAAATGTTTTAACCTGCTACTAGGTGATGTTAAAACGTGATACCTTAGTCACAACGCTACACCGACCAATTCTAGTCGACTTGACATATTATGAACCTAGAAAAGTTCTTTCCGTTCAAGATTTTTTGTTGTTGTATATTTGTGATCCCACGTGATCTCCGAACAATTTCAGCTTTGTTGCCGAAAAAGCAACTTTGGGCATTTTGCATAATTCGCAAAAATCCAAATGGTCACATGTATTGGCTACATAGGACTATCCAATTTACTATACTTGGCCATGCTGTGTAAGGATTTTTTGGCTATGTTGTCGGTCTAACGTAAATCTCTTTGATGTGACTTATGCATAATTTCAAGATACATTTGAGTTCGATTACATTGTGAAAGAAATTGTTTCGAAGCAATTAGGGAAGGTTGATTATACAGGGCGTATTAAAATGTTTGATAGCTTCAAATTAAAAGTAATAACCAATGTGATCTTGAAATTTATTTCATGGTGAAGAGCAAAATTTGTGTATACTGTGAGGTTTTTGAATCCCCATGTGAAGAAATTGATTCAATCTTGCTTAAAAACACAACCACTGCACAAGCACTGGACAGAGCAAGTGATATATATGGGACAAACACATTTGGCATGCATGTGGTCCAAATGCTTCAGCTATTTCTCGTCATATTTCGAATATGAGGGCATCAGAGAAGCAATCATTTTCAGGAGACATTTCTGTTATTATTTTCTTCCGAACTGCTGATATTAAAAGAATGAGAAAGCTCACAAATTATTTTTCTCCTTTACCAGAGTGCAATCTTTTATCTAAAAGAAATACAGAATGTGATAATGTGGCAGCTATTTATCGAATGGGTGCAAGGACATAATGCTCTGGCGGCAACTGCTGCGGGCTTTCATTATTTTAGTCAAAGATGTTTGGTATGGTTTAGGGTTGCTATTGGGTTGTAGGTTAGGTTTTGGGTTGGGTTAGCTATAGTGCTTGGTCCATGGTTGCTGTTAAAAATCGTTTACTTAGTATGGCATACATTTCCATCTGGTGATGGCGGAGGCATAGATTCCGACCACGCGAAGATTCATCTAGTTTCGAATTTCATTTCCTTCATGAGTCTATAATATCGTAGACCTTAGTGTCGTATAGGCTCATTAGCGTACCCGGGGGAGGGGATCAGACTGCCCCCTGACAACTTTTGACAAAAATTTATGAAAAATTATCTGTAAAAGCTCCTCTCCATCAGTGGCAGATTCGGGGGGGGGGGGGGGCATTCCCGGCCCGTACCCCCTTTTTTGAAAGAAAACTATACATTGTGCCCCCCCCCCCTTATTTAAGATCTGATATCCTTTTTTTTTGGTTTTTTTTGTTTGCTTGTCAGAGAATTATGGATGAAAACTGAACCCCAAAATCTGATACCCCCCCCCCCCCCACTGAGCGACTTTTGGAGGGCTTGTGAGAAGAAAAAATACGAATCTCCCTCCAAGCAGTTCCCAAAAGTCTCCGCTCACCATTTCCTCGGAAGTTTTGTCCCTCTTCACGCCAAGGTACGCCACTGTGTAGGCTACTTGTAAATTTTAAAGAATCGATTGTATTCTATAGATTTCCCAAAGCCACGCAAGTTGGAAAATATCATATCACACACATAATAGTTACAAGACCATAGAAACATGTCATAAAATAATGTTGGGGGAAATTGTTAAAGTGAATGCACAACCCGCTAAATTGGATGCTCCAAAATGAATTCGAATGCAGGAACGAGTGCGATGCTAAATTGAATGAAGGCTTTATGAATTACGTGCGTGACCTATGAATTTGAAAGAAATGAGTGTTAATTTGACTGCCTGAAATGCGAATTAAAATGCTTCCAAAATGAATTCGAATGCACAGATCATGAATTTGAACTGCCAAACAGCACGGCATGGCTAATATCGCTAAATTGAATGCCTCGTAGAATTAATTAGACTAACAAATTTGCGAAATTGGCCGGGAAGACCTCTATTTATTTTGGGATACTTTTTGTACTGTTAACTTTTTCCTGAGACGCACTCTAATCGTACCACATGTGGTTGGCTTTACAATCATGACAAGAGCATATGTAGAGGGGGGTATAGCTACAAAGTCTTGAAAACTACTTGTCACTGGCCTTTTTTCCCCGTCATAGGTACAGCCATGGGACTGGTATACCAAGGAACAGTTATCATAAAAAATGGTTAATACCCTAAAATCAGTGATGATTATTTTCCATTTTCCAAATGCACTAACAGACCCAAACTATATTTGATTGGCCAACTCGGTTTCAGTTGGACACGCCGCGAAGCACATTCTTTGGTGTGTGCTTGCCCAACAAAGCAACGTACACTGTGCCATATTCACGGTGTCCAACAAGGGTGATGGAAGTATATCAGTGACATTGCTCATTAAACAAGTAAGAACACTAGTAATACCATATTTTGAAGTTATATAGCCTTTATGTATACATGTATATAGCCTGTAATGCATTCTGATGACAGTTAAAAGGTGAATAAAGTGATATAAAAAAGAAGATAATTCCTCAAACCTTTATACCAGGATCCCTAGAACTCTTATCTTTGGAGGAGTAATATATAACATCTAACCAAGTCATATTTTTACCAGTTTCCATGACTCTTTCAAAGAAATGTCTTCACTTGACATATAAGCATAAACTTCTATTTTAATCAATATCATATTCTGTGCCAATGCATTTAAAGACACTTTTAAGTCTCAAGTGAAAGACTTCATATTGTCTTCACTTTGGCTCCGCTACGATAATTACAAATCAGTTTAAGGTTTACGGAGAAAATCATTGCAGCCAAGTGATCGGATTGCAATATTTTACAATACAAAAGCTTGTAAAAAGTTACCTTTCAGTGATATAATGATTTAACATAAATTCGTTCCAAAATAGGAAAAACAAAGAAAGAAAAACGAAAGACAAAAAGGGAGATCGAGGCTAAAATTAAAAATAGAGATAATATTATTTCATCATGTAAATACAATGGTTTATATTGGTTCGTGCATACCTTCAGTGAATTATAATGTTTAATAAACTGCTCATGATGAAGAGTAGTATACAGCTTTACTTCTTTTTTTTTTATTAAGAAACATGGATGATGGTAAAATTTATTCTTTTTTTATCTTTTACAATGTACTGAACAGGGAAAGAAATCACATGAATGGAGACAATACATATATAAAAACGTGAAAATAATTGCCAATTTATATCGGCAAAATAAACTTAGGAAGTCATTCTTTAGATTGTGACGGACTCTTCCATTGTATTGTGTACTAGATTATTTAGCATTTTAAAGATAATTTTAGTCGTTTTATGTGAATAATCAAATAGGAAAGTTGTCCCACATTACATCACAGTTACATTACCAATTTACCAAATTGAATCCCTGCACTTGTTATGGTCTCAATTCTCAATTAAAGAACATACAACTCTCTTACTTTCTTTCAAACTCTCATTTATCTGTTTCTCCTATTTTTTCTACTTAACCCTTTCAGGACCAAAGTCAACAACGCTATGTACAAAGTGAATAGTATTTAAGTCTTGTGGTAACAAGAGGGTTTTTAAAATTTCAACATAGTTTGAAAACCTAGATTCTAAGCTTTAAAATGATATATAATTCGTCTTGTATGGACTAAGCAACCCTTGTAAAATAAAATGAGAATGTCGATGTGTCAGACAGGCTAATGACCAAAACAATAGAGAAAACAGGCTCTATAAAGAAGAGTGACCATTTAAGAGCGCCTAATCTGTGTCCTATTGTTTGTGGCACAAAAGGTTGAGTCAAAACTCCCTAGCATACACTGTGAAGTACTAATTGGATTGGGTTGAAACTTTCCATACCTTCAGAATAGATATATTTTTTTGTTTCTTTACATTTTGAATATCAGACAGTGCATAGTTTTTAAGCTATACAAGAAAAGCGATGTGAAGTACAATCCCAGCAAGTTGACACACAGAGTTTGAATGTCTAGAAAAACATGGTCATTTTGAATGAGAGTAAAAACATATTTCAACAAGGTATTTTAACCTGAAATTTTGTCAGATGGTAGATTAATAAAGGAACTTTCAGAAAATATAAAAAAATTGTTGTATAATCTTGGGTTTTGGAATCAGCAAAATGATAAGACAAAAAAAGTTGCAGTAAACCACAATGCAGTGAATGGCACTGCACTAAACAGCCGCTACGCGAGTTACCAAGCAGGTAGCTTACAGACGAAATAAGGCATATTGCTTATTTCACATCCTCCGTCGTTCCATTTGTTTCCATAATCGCTTCGTATCAGTCCACAGTCCTCTAGTGATCGCCAGTTGTCTGGTTGGTTTGGTGACCACATGGAGAAGTTGAAGGGCGTTCCGTCGGTCCATTCGAAGTGGCCTTCGGTTGAAGTATCGTGCGTTCCAATCCACATCATACCTCGACCCGACTGATAAGAGAGAGAGAGAGAGAGAGCGAGAGAGCGAGAGAGGAGATAGAGAGAGAGAGATATGAAGGGAGAGAGTGGGGAATAGATGAAATGGAGATGAATGGAGAGACAGACAGGCAGAAAAATAGAATGGGAGAGAAAGGGAGAATTGTGCAATGTGAATACAGATAGGAAGCTAATAGACCTACTAGAGCGTCGACAAGATCAAATTCATTTTCAAGTTTTAGAGCTGGTCACTTTTGTCCGATAGCGATAACGAGATTTCCAATTAACACCTTATTGTATATGGTGAGTACGGGTGAGCCTGTGCTCGTGTCTGGTAGGGCAGCTCAAGGGTGTAAAATCTCGCCTTTGAGTGTCGTTATTGTTATCGGACAAATTTGATCAGCCCTTTATAGCCCCCTCACACCTAACCGAATTGCCAGAAATATGCCTTGCGATGGCTGGCGAAAGGATTTTTTTTTAAATCGTTTTCAATGGTAACTGATAGTAAATCATATTTACCCTTCGTGTTTGGGTTCGTACACCTTCTGAACTAACAGCTGCGATTATTCAAATTCGCGCGGAAATTTTGAACATGTTTAAAATTTCCAGATGAATTGAAAAATCGTTGGTCATCTGTTTGAATTCGCATCTCTTATTTAGTCTGCGGTAATCGTTCGTTTATCGTTCGTGTGTTATTGTCGCGCGTAGTCCCTCATCGCGCTTTTGCCAAAGTGGACCGATCTCGAAAGAACCCTTAACGAAGCAACACGATGACAAAATATGAGTTGCGCATGGAAACGAAGATACTATGACAAACGGATTATCGCTTGCCATCTTCTATGCGAAGGGAAACCAATACTAACTTTTACTAAATTTTAATAGCGATACATACACGAAGACAAGGCTAAGAGGTACTAAGACAAACTATGGATTGCGAATGCGAGCGAATGACCAGATGAATAATTTGGCGCGTGAGCTGCTCACTGTGACCTGCCACTCGCCACGCTACTCATATATAAACATTTCACCCCAAAGTTTCAGTTTCTTCAGTCAAATGGAAGATGCAGCCCGCCTCAGAGTCCAGTATTTACTGGCAATGACTCAAAATGAAGTTATGCATCAGCAGCTGAACCTACACAAGTTCATCAGAGGCCGCTTCAGACGGAGACGAGGCTTCAGACGACGTCGTATCTGGAGAAGGACATGGCTGAACCCTGTCAGAAGAAGGGCTTTTGGACTCTACGACCAGCTGTTGGTTGAGCTCCGAAGAGAAGACCCTTCGGCTTTCAAGAAATTTCTCTTCATGCCCCCTGAACTCTACGATGAAATACTGGAGAGGATCAGAGGAAGAATCAGGAGGCAGTACACCTGGTACATGGAGCCGCTGGAAGAAGGTCTCAAGTTGGCAGCTACTCTTCGTCATCTTGTGTCTGGCACCAAGTACTCCGATATGCAGTATGGGTGGAGGGTGCCTGAAAACACCCTATCTGTAATAGTCAGGGAAGTGTGTCAGGCCATATGTGACGAGTATGCAGATGAAGTCATGACAGCCCCTTCAACCCCTGATGGATGGAGAAAACTTGCTGATGGTTCTACAAGCGGTGGAATTTCCCCCATTGTGTAGCAGCAATTGATGGAAAGCATGTGGCCATCAGAAAGCCTCCTCTGTCTGGTTCGCTATACTACAACTATGAGAGCCTTTTTTAGTATTATCCTGTTGGCTATAGTGGACAGTGACTACAAATTTGTCTGGTGCAATGTTGGTGGTAAGTGTGATACAATAGGGGAAAGGGGGCAGGTCGAGTCGACTACGCGCTTAACTCTCTATTGCATTATTTGGTACTTTGTAATCATGTTCATATCCTGAAGAAGTCCTATGGACGAAATATTGATTTAATAAATTTCCTTTAACGGAGTCATTTTTTCATTCAGTATTGTCCTTATAATATATATGTATATATATTCATATACATTTGTTGTATATATTTTACGCGACCAGCCCCCTTTCCCCTACATTCACAATTTATGTAACTATTTATGATATACTATTTGTTACCATGTATTATACTGATATTGTTTTGTCTTTCGTGACTCTGCGGGACTCTCAGGAGGAGACGGCACTTCAGACTGTGGTTGTGAGCATCCCGAGGTTGTGCATTTACTCCCGGTAGATGCAGTCTTTCTTGCCTTCCCTCTGCCTTTGCCTCTTCCTTTCACTGTAGGCATGTTGCGTGGATGACTCCTCTGGCCGTAACGTACAAGAACGCTCGATCTATTCCCTCGTCTTCGTTTCTAATCGCACGCCATATCAAACCATTGCTCACTGTTCGTTCGTCTTATTGGGTATCAACCTTTCGCTCGCCTTCGCCTGCAATTTACTCAAAGAAGTGAACCGAAAAATCGATATCCTTCGCATGTCATATTTATCCTTCGCTTACCGTTCGTTGATAAAATTTGACAATAGTTACTGATCGCATGATTTGACAGAAATTTTATTTGAATTCGTTTAATTCGCGTGCATTTCGTGCTTTTTTCCCATTCGTCACCCTTCGTCCGCCTACATTCGGTCAGGTGTGAGGGGGCTATTATGTTTTGTATGACGAAACGTATGGAAAGACTAGATGGAACGCATTCACTGCCATAAATATCGATCTATTTTGATCGGAGAGATAGTGTTATTAATCAATTCAATTCAATTCAATTTTATTTCGCAAGATAAAATCAATATACATGGTAACAATAGATTAAAATACATATACACAATTATGCGGGGCTTTCCATGAAGGTTAGGAAACCTGTAGAATTTGGATCGCCCATTAGACAATAAAAAAAACCAGAACCAAATTATTTTAGGCATAAAAACAATATGAACCTAAACACACACAAACATCTAAATTATACCAACAGAAAACAGAATACAGGAATTAAAACAAAAAAAAAAAAAAAAGGGGGGGGGGGGGGAAGAAGAGAACAAAATGTAAGGGAATTCGAATATAACATCAAAATTAACTGTGTGATTAATATTTATTTACTAATAATGTTTTATATTGTTTCCTAAAGGAAGATACAAATTGTGATTTTGTTATGTCATGGGAATAATATTCCAATGTTTAGGACCTATGTAACTCATTGACTTAGCTTGATGACTTGATTTAATGGACCATAAATGAAATTTGTTTGACGATCTAGTATTATAATTATGAACTTGACTATTATATTGAAAGCTGTCTAAAAAGGGGGTAGGTAATAACCTATTTTTATATTTATACATGAACGTTGCAATTTCTTGCTTATTTATATCAAATATATTCAATAATGATAATTTCTTAAAAATAGGAGCAGATGGCTCTAAATAGTCAGAATTAGTAATTATTCTTAAACATTTTTTTTGAACTTTAAATAATGTGTCTAATTCAGTTTGAGTTGCATTTGTAGCCCATACAATATTACAGTATTTCAAATAAGGACAGATGATGGAATGATATAATGTTATTACATTTTCTGGTAACAAACTATATTTCAACTTATTTATCAAACCAGTATTTCTACTGATCTTGTGTAAAACATTTATGATATGGTCTTTAAATCCTAAGAAATCATCCAATGTGACACCCAAAAAGTTAACAGAGTTACTGAATGGAATAAGTTTATTATCAATATAAATGGGAATATTATCAGTATTAATTAAGGGACCACTGGTGTTAGTTATGTTTGATATTATATGAGATTTTGTTTTTCGAAAATAAATACATTTACTTTTATTAACATTCAGTGATAGCTTATTTGCTTTTAACCAGTCACATATATTCTCAAGTTCATTATTTAAAACATGGACAGCATTAATCAAATTTTTAGACGAAAAGAATACACTAGTGTCGTCAGAAAATTGATAGAAAGTTAACAAACTAGATGATTTAGAAAGGTCATTTATGTATAAAAGAAATGGCAATAATCAAAGTTCTTGTACGACATGCGGCAATTGCTCCGCGTCACTGAAATGCATACACTAACGGAATTCCAAACACTATACCTAATCCTGATCTAAAACCCTGGGCATTGTGGCGTGCGCCTGTAATCCAGTTAACAGTGGAAGTTATAAACTAATTTAGCGGACCCAGGTTCGAGACTGAGTTACGTCTTTCGGATGGTGACGTTAAAGGTCGGTCATCAGACGTAAATAATTATATCTGATTGATAACTTTTTTGTTTTTCAAAATATTTTATTAGAGATTTCATTCAAAATAGATCATAACATAAAATAAATGTAAATAATTTCAAACAAATACAAATCTTCATTTCGTTTTCATACCATAGTGTTAAATTATTCACAAGACAAGCATGGAAGAATGTTGGAATAAAATCACTAAGTAAATAATATATTGACAAACACTAACGTACGCCCTATACCCCCCTCCGTATGTCCAACAATGTATAATATTCAATGTAAATGATCTTTCATTCAAAATATGTTAAAATTCTTTTCTTTTGTAACACTATGAACATGGCGAACAAAGAATAAAGGGGTAAACAAAAATGTATAATTACAGTATAATTAAATGAAATACAATTCTTCATGTTTTATTCATATCATAAATAATAAGATGTGCATCTAACAATTTACCCAATTACACACACACACACACACCCACACACACAGGTTTACATGGCTTTACTTCCGAGGACAACTATTGTTCCTCTATTGTTACTCGTCCTCGGACAGTCGACGGAATAAGGCATAAATTCATTGTTCGACGTTCGAGGACTATTGTCCGCCTTCCGAGGACCATTGTTGTCATGATTTTTTTTTTGTTCTCTGTCCGAAAATGTCCTCGGACATAATGCTAAACAAACGCACACACCCCCTGTTGCAATAGTCTTTGATATGTGTTAGGAATGCAGGGTTTGATCGCGAGGTGACTAATTTTTGTCCTCTATTCGATCAAAAATGATCGTATTTGTTGTTGTTGAAAAAATTGATTTAAAAAGACCGATATTTTTTACATCTACCTTAAGCTCCATGCCATTAAGGCTACCATAAGGGATTAACTCGATATAATATATATGACAGATCGATAATGCCATATGACTTTACCTTCTTCCGTGACGTTTCGAAGAGAGTCGCGACGAAGTTGTGTTCACCTTGAGAATGGATAGAAACCAAATGACTTAAACTGTCTATGACTGCTTCACCTCCGCCGAGAGAGGGCACTGTGTAACTCTGACAGTGGTTCTCCGCGTCCTGCCAAGTCATATTGTAGGCGAAGAGTCTGATTGGAATTGTTAGAGAAGAGGGCAAAGAGAAATAGAAAGTCTTATATCCTACATCAAACAATTCGCGTGAAGGGATTTGCCATGGATGGCTCACCTGACATATAATAGTTCCACCATAAAAAAATGGATATGGTATGATGTCAATCTTGGTATATCCTTAATGTACCACGATTGAAAAAAAACCCGAAGAAACAAACTTATGTTGGTATCCATTATGCCAATCACCCTTTATTTACATGTAAATTAAAGAGCAATGTAGATAAAATACCTTGCTCAATAAAATAAGTGCCGGGCCGAGGATTGAACTCACGACCTTCGCATATCCAGTCTCATGTGGCTTTTGACTAAGATAGTGATTTGATATTCTTTTCAGATTTATTTCCTTATAGTTTACACCTTATTTTTTTGTTGTTGCTTTCCACAAGAGCTGTAAATCACATACACCATGCACACTTTTCGAGTCACCAGTTTTATATTATAATATCTAGCCCGGATAGCTCAGTTGGTAGAGCACTGGTCATGTAATCCAGGGTCCCGGGTTCGAATCCCGGTCGGGGCATTGTAATTTTCTTCATGATATATTCAATTTACTTCAGTCCTATCAATTATGATATTTAATTACGAGTAAAAAATTAATAGATCATGCATGCATCATAAACCTCTGTGATTATAAAAGACATATGATTTATGCAAACAGACTTCATTGCTCAGAGCACATCTCCATAAATTATATTGGTCTGTTATTTTCTTGCTCCACATTGAGGACGTTGAATCAATCTGAAAATGCTGAAACTTGCAAATCGATGGCTTATGCATAAATCATAAATGATCCACCTGTCCAAAAATTATGATTCAATAGGAAATGAGGTCGAATGTTTGCTCGTTCGCAGATAATTACGAATATAATTGTTTACTTTTGTGTTGATAATACAATATTGAAAATATCATATCTGAGTTTTAAGAAATCATGAAATTTAAAGAGATTTAAAAAGAAAGAGATGAGGAAAAGGAACGTCCAGCCCCCTCCCCCCCCCCCCCCCCGCCCCCTCGCATGACGCCAAGGTCCAGACACGCCACTGGACTGCAGTCAAACTATATGCTATACTTTAGCAACTATAACACCGAAAACCTATAATTATGCCTCACGGTTGCGAAGAGACGTCATTTTCCTGACGTAGGACTGCGTCAGCGAGTAGCTTGGTCTTTGACGCCCCATGTATGGATGATAGGCTATATCGTACAAAAAGTACAAAATGAATCGTGGAAACGAAACAAAAGAGAATAAACACGACAGCTTCATTCGTAATAAGTGTCTGGGCGCCTCCTCTTCCCTCTCCCTTCCATTCTCTCAGATTGTAATAATTACAATTAGACGGGACTCTTGATGGGTGTGATTTCTTGAGAGGTGCGAAATAAAAAATTCAATCCCCCCCTCCCACAAAAAAAGAAAAGGATTAAGTTATCAAGTATTGTTTCACGGACTTAATACATGTGATTTATAATTCAGCTCAGTAAGCCTATGCCATATTATATGAGACAATAAGCAGACATTGGACTTTCTGACACAGACAAACACACAGACAAAGAAACGGAAAATACTTGGCTATTCGTTGATTGGTCCCCTCTATTACCTGTAACAATGTTGTTCGAACGCAGTCCAGAACGTTGGACAGCAACAGCCTGCTCGTACTCCGGTAGGACAGGCAGTCATGACGATGGCCAGAGCCATGAACAGCAGCATTGTCTTTCCATGTGGTGTCATCATGGGTACTTTCAAATGTATTCTGCTTCTTCTGCCTCAATGTAACCACTTTTAGTACGATTATGCTGCTTCACGTTGATTTCATGTAATTATAGCCTTAGCTGCTCCGTTTTGAATTGTATAGAGTTACATTTACGGTAGAAGTCTGCGGTTTTTAATTTATTGGAAGAGTTTTGCACCACTTCTGATTTGCTCAGGAAGTTCCGCCTTTTTTACTTAAAAGTAAAAAACAAAAATTGGCAGCAGTGATCAGGGTTTTTTTACCACTTTCAAATGTCTTCTGCTTACACTGCCTCAATGTAACCACTTTTAGTACGATTATGGTGCTTCAAGTTGATTTCATGTAATTATAACCTTAGCTGCTACGTTTTGATTGGTATAGAGTTACATTTACGGTGAAAGTCTGTGTTTTTTTATTTATTGGAAGAGTTTTGCAACACTTCTGATTTGCTCAGGAAGTTCCGCCTTTTAAAGGGGAATTAACATCAAAATATAAATGTATGACATTGTTGATTTCTTGCAACTGCTCCTTGGTGTACCGTTGCTTAAAATATACAAACAGACGATTGGTACTACAAAACTTAAAGATAACATTTAACAAATTCATAGTGACGAAGCTTTTCGACCTGCACTCATCGGGTCAACGCAGGAATGAGAGAATACAAGAAAATATTAAAGTCAAGGAAGTGTGTGTACAGCGTCCCGGATATGATCCGGGCACGCTAAAATAATCGAAGCGCTTGTACAAACTCCTTTTGTCGGCACAATAGCGGATCTCTCAACTGAATGAACAACGCTTCTAAGAAGCGAAGATGTTGAAAGCTGCGTGCTCGGGCAACAATAGTGAACTGAGCCGGGTTATACGCCTTGGAACAAGCCGGACTATTCAGCAAGTGCTGACCAATAGCAGAGTCGCTGTGACTGCGGCATTGAACATTAGCGACGCTAGCAGCGGTTTTGCATATACGCTTCGGCTGTGCTCGGCTACCAGCTGATGTCTGTCGTACCACGGAGGGTACGTGCTGTTTAATGCGGTCCGCTAGACGCTGAGATGTACGGCCAACGTAGACGGCTTCACCTTCACAATGATACTGATAAACGACATTGCTCATTTGGGGGGAAGGCAGTACATTTAAATATAATTGTGCTTATATTCAAAGATGTTATCTATCCTTCTTGTTGTCCTACAAAGTTTTGCATTAAAATATACGAGATGGGTGTAAATCAAGATTTTCTCAACAAAATTTATCGTCTGCTAACGACACCCGGGGGCTGCCATTTTCTTGATGTGTACATAAAGATATTTTTAATCCAAATGCAATTATAGTCTTTCTTCCTGATACAAAATCCCATTTGAGATTTAAAATATATAACAGATATATACATATACTAGCAGAAGCAGCCCGTGGACATCCACGGGCGCTAGCTGTGTTTATGATTAATCACCGTACAGTATATTTGTTACAATAATCAAGTGAATAAATAAAAAATTCGGGTAAAGTTATTTTTACCAAGAAGTATTTACAACATGTCCATTTGCGGAACGGGGGGGGGGGGGGGGTGCTTCTGGCCCGTGCCATCCCCACCCCCCCCCCCCGTTCAATGGCAGGAAAGTATGCATTTTGACCATAGACGATCCGCCCTTTTGTTGATTGTGCCCCCGCCCCCTTTTAGAATGAGACCTTCTTTTTTTTTGCTTGTCAGAGAATTATGAAGGGACCTCATAACCACCCCCTCCTGAGCGAATTTTCTAGGTCTGACGAAAAAAAATTCTCGCACCCCCCCCCCCCCAGGTATGCCTTTTTCAAAAGTTGACAAACCTGCACTTGTTTTCCCCGCCTTATACTAAATTCTGGATCCGCCGCTGATTATGTGAATATGTCTTATTTATGCAAAGCTTGCATGAGTTCTGAAGAAAATTCCTTTTAATCTTGATGAAAATTGATGATATGGATATAATAATGTTCGAGACGAATATCCCAGAGGGAGCGATTTGATCTTGCCATGTTTCTGTGGTTTATTAATACTCAGAGTAACATCCATAATTAGCGGTACGTCCCCTGTAAAGGATGCAATAATGAGAAAAAATGAATTTGTCATTTTATTTTCAGGGGGATTATGGCCCCCTTATATGGGTCTTGGGAGGACCGACGGATTGACTTCCCCCTCTACTACCCCCCCCCCCCCCCCATTCCATTGTCATCCCATCACCCCCAGGGCGAGGGGAGAAGGGATTAATAACATTATACGTATTCATAATCATTATGGAAATATTTTCGAAGGAATTTTCTTCTTATCAGATTTTCTGATAAAGTATCAAATTACCGGTAGCGAACGTCGTGAAACATACACACTAAACTGTGTGTGTGACCATGAAGCTTCAAATGATGTAACTCTATACATGTATGATGACCTCTACACGTACGTGCGAACGATCTAACACGTGTGTATAATACTGTACTGTACACTGAAGCCATGCGGATATATGGCCATGCTGTTCTTTGGCATAGCTCCCCTTCACAGGGAAAGGTATATGGGTTGGCTGGGCCTGAAGCTACAAACCCGCTTCATGGGTTGGTGGAATTATTAGGCCTACTCCCTGCGGAAATTCAATGTTTAAAAATGAATTTATGAAATATGGACGGGACGTCAGCCCTCAAGAAGTGCCTCCCACCACCCTAAGAACCCTTCCCCACCCGTGGGTACCAAAAGGCGGGGACCGAAAGGGCCAGGGGAGGAGCCTATTTGAACCAAAAAAAGGGCCCGAAATCCTTTTCTTGATACTATGACGTACGCGACGGAGCGAATTAATTCAAATTTATGGCAGATGACATTCCCAAGCGTCAATAGTCACAAACTAAGCATTCACCTGCTTCGACATAATGGACTTCAAAAGCCAGAATGTGCGTCGTATAAATTATGTTCTGCTCTGCCAGGCAAGCCCAAGAAATCGATGTCTATTTAGCAAAACCAGAGAATTTAAAAAGAAATCTATAAATTTCAAATTTTAGAATAATATAATTATGTATACACCTGTTATGTATTTTCCACCATATATGTTTTTTTTTTTTTATAATGAAGGGAAGAAATTTAGCTTGAGGATTAAAAATATCTTCCTGACCGGAACGGTTACCAGTGGTTCATGTACAACTCCATAATTATTATCATCAAGAAAATGGTAGCCCCCATGTATAGTGTTAGCAGATGATACCGTGTGCTAGAATGTCTTGATTTAAACCCTTTTCTGATATTTTATTTCTAAAGTGATACAGGTCAGTGATTAACAATATATTCGGTGGGTCACGTGTTTGGTTTGGGATGTCTCATGTGGCTTGATAGGGGTATAGATTAGGCTTGGCCTTATAAGAGCTTCTTGTGAGTAATATGTGCCGGCTGGTCAAGCCGGCGGGCTAGTGCCTTAAACTGCCGGCGAACAGAGCAATAAGATCAAGCACAGGTTCACTTTGGGGTTAGGCCTAGTTTAGTTTAGCCACGAAAGGTTTCCTAAACCTAATCATCATCACCTCAAGTGTCAAATTACAGTAACTTATTAGAGTAGATGGAGCTCGACAGCCTTGGCAGGCAGTCCATCTAGGACAAGGAAAGTCTGATATAAAACCTACGACCCGAGGACCTCGCTGTCACCGTCCCGGCTTGCTAGGCTATGACAGATGAACCACGGGTGTAAAGGGTGGGAACAGTATGCACGCACCGTCTCTCACCTAAAAAAGACCTTGCGCAGGCCCTAGGGACAAATTCACGTCCCCCACCCCTATTATCCCAACTCTTCCAAGCCCTGTAGCGATGGGAAAGGGGCGAAACGGTAGGTGAAAGATGTCACTGGGAGCTGCAGTTCCAATCCCGCATGCAGGCGGTTCAGGATATTGGTCGTCTGATATTTGACCTGAAGATGACAACATCGTTCGGCAGCATCCTGGATTACCAAGCAGCCCTCTTTAGGGACAGCACTGCTTGCTCCACATTGAGACAGGCCTAGAAAAGGTGGCCTAAAGAAAGCTCATCTTCATACCACCCAGTTGGCTAGCCGCGGCCAACGGGCATCTTCCCATGCGGTAGAAAAACTTCAAAGAGTAGTGGCTTCGCACCTGCCCCTAAAGGTGCAACTAGACTCAATTAGGCATGCTGGAACATCAGGACCATGCTAGATACAGCGAAGAGCAACCGTCCTCAAAGACGTTCTGCCTTAATTGCGCATGAACTCTCCTGCCTGAACATTGACATTGCTGCCCTCAGCGAAGTCCGCTTCTCAGATACAGGCAGCCTGAAAGAGCAAGGTGCAGGCTACACCCTCTACTGGTCTGGCAAGCCCAAGGGAGAACGACGCCTCTCAGGCGTGGGCTTCATGATCAGGAACACCATAGTCTTTAAGCTGGAGAACTTACCATCAGGTCACTCCGCCCGCATCATCTCCTTGCGGCTACCACTGGAAAAGAAGCAGTTTGTTACCCTTTTCAGCGTGTATGCTCCGACTCTTCAAGCAGAACCTGCGGACAAGGACAAATTCTATACAGACCTGCGTAATTTAGTGCGGAACACCCCTGCAGATGACAAAATTGTTATCCTTGGTGACTTCAACGCCAGAGTGGGCCGAGATTCGGAATCCTGGAAAGGTGTTCTTGGCAAACATGAAGTTGGGAACTGCAATGACAACGGACATCTCCTGTTAGAATTCTGCACAGAGCTGCAGCTCACAATCACCAACACCACTTTCCAGCAAAAAGACATCGTGGATGCATCCCCGGTCCAAACATTGGCACCTCTTAGACTATGTGGCCGCTGTGGCCGAGTGTGCCTGTCACGAATTGGCCTCGTCAACCACCAGCAAGCCTGCGCCAGACGTGGTCAATGCCCCTAAAATCTTCGTTCGCGAAGCAAAGCCAAGAAGACACCTTTCAACATAAGTACATTTAGGCCAAGTCCACCCTAACAAAAAGTTGATTTAAATAAATAGAGAAAAATCCAAGAAGCATAACACTGAAAATTTCATAAAAATAGGAGGTAAAATAAGAAAGTTATGGTATTTTAAAGTTCGCTTAATTTCGCAAAACAGTTATATGCACATCCTGCTCAGTATGGAAATGAGGGAAGCAGTGACGTCACCACTCACTATTTCTTTTGTATTTTATTATGTGAAATATAGAATATTTTAATTTCTGCAGATTTCACAATTAGGAAGCTCTCATGGAATTGTGTATAGGTTGCAACAATTGCATTACACATGTTCAGCGAGGAATCAAACCTTGTTTCACATTATAACAAGGAAAAATTAAAATATTTCATATTTCATGTAATAAAATACAAAAGAAATAGTGAGTGGGTGACGTCACTGGTTCCCTCATTTGCATACTGAGCAGGATGTGCATACAACTGTTTTTGCGAAATTAAGCGAAACTTTAAAATACCATAACTTTTTTATTTTACATCCTATTTTGATGGAATTTTCACCGTTATGCTTTTTGGATTTTTCTCTATTTATTCAAATCAACTTATTGTTAGGGTGGACTTGGCCTTTAAGTAAAAGTCCGCTCACAGATGATAGCACAAAATGATAAGATTTATAATTCAGTTTTAAAAAAAAGCTGCCGGGGTCTGTATAATTTGTTTCACAAAGTGAAAAGTTAGACCTAGCGCTGTTTAACTTCTTTGTTAAACCAGACTAGCGCAAACCCATGTGTCACGGTTTGATTTAATGACGATTACAAGCCGTGAGATGGCTAACTTAGTGTTACCCAGAGCGCGTTGATAAAGCGAGTTGTGACACGCGCATAATAGAGCATAATACGCGTACGCGGTCTTTGTTTAAAACATGGCGGATCATGGAGCTCCGAATAGTTCCCTTTCACATAATTTCTCTATGGGAGGGAACTATTTGAAGCTCCATGAATGACTGACAAATGACTGACCAGAAACGACCTCCAGTGTCGCGACTCTCTGTAGCCTATGTATAGCTCTGGCGTTACTGGGAATTTTACAAATTCTTCCAGCATATTGTTTTTGTCATCCAAAAGCTACGCCGGTTCGTAGCACAGACTACCCCCCCCCCCCACCCCCATAATTAGCGGGGGAAGGGGGAGATCGAGATCTTATCTTTTTTACGACCGAGCGTCCATACTATGTTCGAATCCCCCGCTAGCCGGGGGACAAATCATGACTGTCTGTGGGTTAGGTCACCGTGCATGGCGTTGTAGGGCGCGCCCTGTCGATAAAGCGCGCCAAAGTGCGATTTGTAAACAACAAACGATCTGCCTGTACCAGTACGCAGTTATGATAAGAACAGGTGCGAGATATCGGATTACGAGCCCAGGTCGCTCTCCCATCCAAAACCCCAACATGTTTGGGGGAGACAGGGAGAAGTCCCAGCGAGCGTATAACACACTATGCGTTTGCCGGGGGATAGTCTGAACGCGGGACACAGTGTAAGGCTATTATAGAGAGATAAGGGACTCTTTACGTTGTTTCTGTTGAAAGGGACGGACGTGTTTGGATTGAGCTCTCTTTACCTTTCATCTTTACTTGGCCAAGTTCTTTTATTTCAACATATTTTTGCAGTTAGAAGGGAAATGTTATGTCTTACATTACCTGTCATATTGATTTGTAAGAGAGAACGTCGATGGGTTTTTTTAATGGCATTTCACACCCACAGTCGTGGCAAGTGACCGTCTGTACGCCATTCTGCATCTGATGACAATTTTTTGCGTATGTCATGTACATGTATTTTAAGCACAAATTTTGATATGTGAAAATCTATAAATTCATGTAATGTTAGTTTTTTTAAATCTCCATAGAATAGTGAAGTTTGATATAAAAATGAGATGTTTGTTTAATGCCTTAATTGTAGATTTCGTTCAAAGCATTCGTTGCCGTAGGGAGAAGATAAATGCATTCATGGATTCCATACAGGAATGTCAGTAGGTAGTAATTATAAACACATTAAGATGACTAAATTACTGCTATAAAGTAAAGGTGGAGAATTATTGGATGATTTATCACTATGAAACCAAATTTAAGAAATATTAATAAAGTATTAGTTCCTTATGGATTAGATGGGTTATAGTTGGTGATTGCATGTTCAATATTTATTTTAGGATTTCGACTTCAGGGTTTAAAGGGATACTCAACCGCAGATTGTGGACGTTTTTATGCTGCGAGAGGGCACCGTGATCGTTACCTGATCATGCCGTTGCCCCGCGGGAGGCGCAATTTTTTTTACACGCTAGCCTGGCCATTTCTGTGATAAATACGGTGGAAGCGAATGATATCAGAGTCTATCAGCCTTTGACTGGCGTGGCGCTGTGGCGCGAGCTTCGATCGAATGTACATCCCTACCCGGCCACCCTATCAGCGCAGCGCAGCAGCCTATCCAAAGTTCTAGCTAAGTTGTTTCTACGATCTCGACTACGGTATAGTGGTATACGTCTCTGATTGTGAGAGCTACTGAGCGACCACGACCACGACCGATGAACAGTTGAGTTGATGACCATAAACTGGAGTCTGTGTAGGCTTTCCCACCAGCGCACTTTTAGGAGTATTATGGCGAAACTGGCCAGGCTAGCGTGTAAGAAAAAATTGCGCCCGCGGGAGCAAACTTCGAACAGGCTGTTCGCCGCGCAACAGCTCCACTTGAGCTCGTGCTCTCGTGCGAGATTCGGTCGGCTTCGTGCAGTCCGAAAAGTAATCCTAGTAGTCCAACGGACTGGTCAGACCAAAGGCCAGAGGCTCCGAGAAACTCCGTTGGAAGTTGACGTCACTCGCATGAGTCATCCGCTACAGGAGACCGCGAGCAGTGCTGTAGCTTCGATCCCATAACCAGTTCAAAGAACTAGGGTAAACTGGGGGAATATGGAGCCCTTAAGCACAAAATGATAGTTTTCAACATGTAACAAACATTCTTTTCACTTCTCTCTTTTACTGGTGAAAGAACTATTTATTGCCTACATAAAATCACTAAAGTTAGAAAAAAAAATAACTGTCTTTTATAAATAAAAGACAAAATAAACAAAAGTGTCACGGGATCCATATTACCCCAATGAACGGGGTAATATGGAGCCCATAAACTATACTGAAATTTGATTATGCTCGTAACTGGTATGCAATTAACAATTAATTTTTTAACAAGTGAAAGTTCTCTTCAAACTATAAATTATACATCATGTAATGATTATAACTACACAACAGAACAATACTGCACTAGCCATCAACAGTCTGTGCATGTACACATTGATAACACTATATCCATTGTATAGAATAATGCTGCATGTTTACAAGAGGCTTCATATTACCCCAAAGATATTGTGGCTATGTTAATGGATTGTACAGGCCATTCACTCAACCATGATCAATACACATGCACCAGTATACAACCCACATTATGCACTTATTATGATACAATCAAGATATGATTACGCAAAGTAGGTTTACAACAGCAATCTTTACATTTTCGGGCTTATAAGGAGCAAAAAAATGGCACGAAAATCACTTACCTTTCTCCAATATGTTGGATTTTGTTGTGGATATCCGAAACCTACCAGCTAACGTCGTGTTTACAGAGTGGCAGTGGGTGCAACAGGAGACATAACAGGCATTTAAACCACAGAGGGGGGGGGGGGGGGGGGGGGGGGGGGTGGGGGGCTATAACACTTTTCTACAAGCAGATTTCTATGCATGGTTCCATATTACCCCGAGGCTCCATATTCCCCCGGTTTACCCTATTCCCATTACATATAAGAATTAAGAACGTGCTTAACTGTAATACTCGGTAAGCTTACAGCTATATCCTCTTTCGGATGCCGGCTTTTGTAAATACATAATTCAACTACCTCATATCATTCGCTGTTAATTTATATGCTATGCTATTTAACTACTGCATAATCAAAACACAGTCTGTATTGATGCTTAATAAATATTTCTTTCTTTTGCATACTTTGAAATTTCGATCCATTTTCTCCACATTAGTCATTATTTGAGTGTTAGAATTCTTTCTCATTGGCCCGTATTCTGAACTAAATGTGTGGTTTAACTATGGGTAGCCAAAAATGTCAAAACTTTGTTTATATTGTATGTTCCTTATGTTTACTGGATTCTGGTCTCATGCTTAAACGGTCAAGAAAAAATATTGTACTTATCATTTCCAGACAGTTTTTAATAGTTTGACTACCAAAATGCTGATACATTGAATATCTATACTGTTAGAGATTTGTGTCACATTTGGCTGCCCATAGTTAAACCACACATTTAGACCATAGTTTAAGTTAAACCGGAGTTCAGAATACGGGCCATAGAGTTTTATGTCCTTAACTTTAAAATTGCTCTGGGCCTGTGACACCAGGGTCAGGTTATTGCCCTTTGCACGCACACGAGACATTTCGATTACGATCTACAGTTAATCAAGCGTGTTAAGGCATACTTGATTTGACAATACATGCAGTTTAACGCATTTTTTGCCCCTGTTCATTTTGGATTCACTTCTTATTAGACCTAACTCTCGCATGGTGCGTCAAAGCCCGGCTCACACGAAGCGTCATTTCGATTGCGTCCGTGCGCCAATCGGGCCTGTGAAGGATATTAACTCATACGCCAGCTATTGAAAGTGTGAGCCGAGATTATTACACCTGTTGCATGCATGAACAATAAGCGTCATTTCGACTCCGTGGTTACCTGAGGCGCAATTTGCTATATGTGCTGATTAATTCGGTTAGGATCGCGTCAGTGATCATTGTACGGTCTTTTGTGCATCATTGAAGAGTGATATCGTTTATAAAGTGATTGTAAAATGAACAGTGAGAACACTACTTTTTAACTGGCGTATGAGTTTAATTGCCTTCATAGGATCTAGGATCGATTAGCGCAGATACTGATACAGTCGAAAATTTTGAAAATCTCAAAATTTTGCTGCGGATGAAATATACGTAAGCATCCGCAGAATATACGTTATCCATACGTAAAATACGTAACTCATCCGTAAGATACGTAAACTCATCCACAGGATACGTAAGATACGTAACTGATCCGCACATTTTGTCGGGTGTGCGGATACATAGGGGTACGTAAACACAGGAATGCCAGAGGAAGCCGACATGCGCAGACATCTGTAAGTCGTCCGTGACATGTGTCAGCGGGTTAGCAGCAGATGGGCTCATCAACAGGTTTTACCCGTAACATCCGTAATTCATACGTAACATCCGTAACTAATCCGAATCGTCCGCAGAATGTAGGTAACTTTTGCTCAAATTTACGTTATTTGGGGTAAAAATTACGCATTTTCATTATCCAAATATACGCAGGCATCCGCAGGTCCGTAACATGGCCGTGTGACTGTTTCATTAATAGAAATCTATTTTCTCGATACTATGACGTATGGGACGGAGCAAATTAATAGGGACTTTTAGAATTGGACGTCCACTTAGTCGACTGGTACGCAAGGACATCATTCTACGCCACTGCGCATGCGCCACTCGCCCTCTCCCTGTCCTCCTCCCTGACTTGCAAAAACGAGAACGTGTTCGCTTCGTTTTTGCGGTGCTCCGAAATCTTCGACGAGGTTCACGTATATGACGTCATCAGAACAGCTCAACTATTATGCTCATCCGTTGAGTGTGTACTTCCGGTTGACGTCGACGGTACGTACACGTACACGACGAGTGAAATCTAAAATGATCAGAACTGTAGTCAACATGTGCAGTCGACGACGTTGAAATGCGCGAATTAGTCGACCGGGACGAAGTACTAGTCCACTGCTTCTAAAAGTCCCTAACATGGCCGTGTGACTGTTTCATTAATAGAAATCTATTTTCTCGATACTGTGACGTATGGGACGGAGTAAATTAATTCAAATTTTATGGACGCGTCTTCCCTGAACATCTATAGCGGCAAAATATGCATTCACCTGCTTTCGGATAATGGACTTGAAAAGTCAGAATGCATGCTGCATATATTATGTTCTGCTCTGTTTGGCAAACCCAAGAAAATAGACTTTTGTTAAGCAAAACGAAACAATATCATTATAAAGATTTAATTTTTATAATACATGTGTAACGATAAGGAAGTTAGCCCCTTCAAATTATTCTCTCTTCTCTCCCTCTCTATTTTATCCAATCTCGTTCCCTCTCTATCTCTATGAGTTAGTCCCTTCGATTCTTTCCTCTCTCTCTCTCTCTCTCTCTATCCAATCCCTCTCCCTCTCTATCTCTTTGAGTTAGCCCGTTCGATTCTTTCTTCTCTCTCCCTCTCTCTATCTCTATGATTTGTAGCACATACTACATTTGAGGTATATAATCTTGTTTTTCTCAAAAGTCCAGAAGTTATTATATCCAGGTCAGTGGAAGAGGATTATCTTCCAACGTACCTCTGTAAACAAAACTAAGAAGGGCTTTACTTAATACAACAGATGGTCAGAAGTTCCAAGTGGTCAAAGAATGTGATGGCATGGCAGAACTATTCTGACCCCTCCTACCATACCAACTATTGACCAATGATAACTGTAGTTCCTTTTCTCATCCCACTTTCTGTAAATGATGTACCAATCAGCTGCAGACTGTTATGCATGTGTAATTAGGTATAAAAACCAGACCCCAACCCTGTTTTAACTCACTTGGCTCCCCATCCTTCCCAACTCCCATCTCCCCCTCCCTTACATCTTCAACTAACATTAATTCGCGACTTAAACTGTGTCCATATTATATACAGTATTGCCGTCAGAGTACATTTTCAGAGCCCGAGCCAAGTCTAATAAGAACATCTACTGTGGACTTTTATTCTGCAACAAAACAACTTATAAATTATTTAAGATACATCAAACATAAGTTCTACCATATTGGAAAAAGTAAGTCGATTGTTCCCGCTAGCTATTTTGTTCCTGATTGTTCCCGTTTATTTGTTCCTGACTGTTCCTGTTTCATCCCGTTCCAGCTATAGTTGATATAAAATCCTGACAATGTTCCTGTCTTTCTTTTTTACGTTTATTCGTTCTCCTGTCCACTGACGCCACTATTAGTACTTTTACTTCCAATCGTCATCGACATCATCATCTCGTGTGTAACAACGTCATCATCCAAAAATACCCTCAATGAAGTGGCGTATAAATTATCAAGGTACCAAGTACAATACCCTTAATGGCATTTTAAATAAATAATAAACCCCAATTAAACAGGCAAGCAACAAAATAAGACTTCTACAGTTTGAAACGATAAACATTATTTACCCACATTTCTTTTGTCACAGAAAGACTATGATTTCTTTGATTATCGTTTACTCAAATAAGTAGGAGACCTGTTTCCTTGATCTCATCTACTGACGATTACATCAACCCTTCTCCCATCGTCTGCTGCTGTTTGGAGCCTTCTGGAAAAAATTGTACTGACAGTTGATGATGGTGGGGGTGAAGAAACACATGTAGAATTTAACAAGAGAAGAGTATCATAATCTTTCTGGGACAGCGCATATTGATCACCTTCAACATCATATTGTAATTCAACGGGAGATAGTACATCTGCTAGATGCAAATAACTCAGGGATTTGTCCTCCAAGTACAATATTTCGAAGTTCAAGTACGCATGCGCTGTAGCGAGGCATGGTTCGAGAGTTGTTGTTGTTTTTTCCTTATTCTTTTTCGGCGGGAGCCCCGTGACTGGCGCTTTCGATTTCGCGCAGGGGGTGAATATCTGATCCCGTATATTCTTCACGGATGAAAATAGTAAATTAGAATTAACCTTCGTGGAAACAGATACAAAGCAGAATATACTGATTATCACAACAATTCATTTTGTACCCTAAATGTCGAATTTGAAATTTGTGAAATGATACTCTAAACGGCGATTGAAGTTGAAAAACACCCCTTTTTAAGGAAGACGTTGACGACGCCTTAAGCCTGAAAACAGACCCTTTTCGACGTTTTTTGTGGACGAGCGTGCGTAGCACATAATGTGGTGAGTGACCCCCCCCCCCCCGGGGGGGGGGGGGGGTATATGGAGGTCCAGTTTTCCGCACTGCGTGTATATATCTACACACTAGGCCTTCTGTCAGTGTGTTTCCCATCCACGTCCAGTGAATACATCTACGTTGTACATGTAACGTTAGATCTAATCTGAAAATGGTTCAACATTCAGAAATTGCCAGTTCTAATGAACATCCCGCCTGAAACTAGAACCAAAGTACAACTAGCACCTGAATGTCACATCGGACATCGGGAACGCCTCTATTTCGGTTTCGATATCGAGTGGGTGGGGGTATATGGGCTCCAGCTTTCCTCCATAATTCTCTGACAAGCAAAAAAAAAAAAGGAAAGAAAAAAAAAAAGGTTTTCGTTCTAAAAGGGGAGGAGGGGGGAACAATGCAGACTTTTCTTCCAAAGTTGGGGGGGGGGGGGCGGATGTGCCCCCCTAAATCCGCCACTGTCAATATTGTTATTTATTTGCATGGAAACTGAATAAGTGAAGATGCCATAGTTCCATAGAGTTCCATAAGATATACATTTTTTCAGTGTATATTCTAAGATTTTTATCAATTCGTTCAATGCACTTAACCCAGGGGAAAAAATATCAGAAACCTAAACATGCCTGTGGAAGCCCTCCAAATCTATCACTTTCCATCACAGCTGCTAACCCCCACCCCCTCTCTCTCTCTCTTTCTCCTGTATTCTTTATAATTTCTATCCCCTGCATGTCTTTTTTCTCTCTCTCTCTTTCTCAATTTCCCACTGGCTGTTTCTCACCCTCGCATATTTCCACTGTTTCTCTTTCTCACTCATTTTCCCCACCACTGTTTCCCATTGTATCTCTCTCTCTCTCTCTCTCTCTCTCTCACTTCTTTAGACATTCCACTCTACTTCTCGCTTCTTTCAACATTCCCCTATTATGATTGAGCAACCTTTAATTGGAGAACTACAAATAAATGCAATCTGTTGTATATTGTAGGGTACATATACTTACACATTTATTTTCGACTTAATACATGTAATGATAACATTTTTATATCACAATAATTGCCTCTTGACTGCTTACTAAATACACCGTGTTACAATACATTTTTTTCCATTCTATAGTTAGATGTTGATTTCACTCCGCAATGATATTCAAGTTCTTTCCCCAGTTTAACCCCTAATGCTAATTAAATTAAACTTCCTATCTATATTTAAAGAGAAGTCTGCTATGATGTTTCATCAACAAACTAATTGCCTTTCAGTGTGAATGGTACTTGGGCTGTACATAGGAGAAGACCCCCCCCCCCCCCCCCCTTGGTGCCACGGGTAATTTCTGCTAGTGCTTTATAATGAAGATATTAATGGTGTACATTCTGATGAAGAGGAAGACGGTCAAAAAGGTGTCCGCATCCACCTCACAGGTTGACATAGCCATAGCCAAATGGTTTCACCCACTGTAGGAAATAGCTTGAAATGTATTCTGTATAGATTGTTGTTGGTATTGAGTGTTAAGTTGGTGTTTTTTGTTGTTTTCCGTAACTGAGATTGTTGTTTTCCGTAACTGAGATTGTTGTTATCCGTAACTGAGACTGTAATTGTTTTCCGTAACTCAGATTGCTGTTTTCCGTAACTGAGAGTGTTGTGAGTTTCATGATGGTGCTCATGTTTCTTTTGCTGCCATCTTTTCACACAATACGGGAACAGGTATCTCTGATTTTGGGATTAGAAAGAATGCCAACTGCACACACGGAATCATTAACTATAAATGTTAATGGCAGATGTAATAATAGGAGGCAGGAAAACAGTTGTCCTTCTCTTGGATCGTAACCATATCCCTCTGAACTTATTGTCTGTATTCATGCTATAATTTGTAAACATTATAAGTACATGTATTCAGGCGCGGCTCTACACCCCAATTAACGTCTTTGTAAAGTCGTCAAAGCTTTTGAATTCCTAGCTAACGGCTATCGAAGCCCTCCGCTGAGCGAGGAGCAGAAATCCTCGAAAATTCACATTCTCGTATCTCCCCCATTCGGGCCTTAAATATCATGAAAATTCCAGAGTAGATAAGAAGTGAGGATATTATGCTTCATAATAATTTTCACTGAAAACGGAGGAGTATTTTTCTGTTTCAGAGGGCCGAGAAATGAGGTTTTTTTTTTCCCCCACACAAGTCTGGGACGAAATGAATATGCAAACAAATAACATAATATGCCGAAAGATTTGTTTACAAATTAAAAATAACATATTGCTAAACTTTAAACTCCAGTCTCGCTCCCTGGGCAGTTTCAAGTTTGCGCAGTTAGTAGTTTTGTGTAAAACTGCCATCAAAAATCGAAGACTTAACGTGAAAAATACTGAAATCCTTGCAATCTGATTGGCTGAGAACAAATTTGTCGGTAACAATCACTGACAAGACACGCTCCCTGTTTAGCATACACCCGAGTTGAAACCAGCCTGCATGCACCGCTATGCGTGGGACTACACGCGAAGAACGGTAGAGGGTTCATGAATGCGTTGCCTTCGATTTTTCCCGACATAACCGTTCGACGGATGATTATGAAAAGATATTTCGAGGATCCCCTCAATATACTTTGATTTTTCATATGTGAAAGTTTTGATCTTGCGCAATGAGAGCAAATATGAAAAATAATGCTACATTTTCAGACTTGAAAAAAAAAAATATGGCTCCTCATTTCTTCAAGTTTTCACAAATTAAAAAATGATTTGACTACGAGTGATACTAATTATGGGTTAGAGCAACTCTTATTCTGGAATTTGACGTTTAGTTCATTTCATTTGGTTGTTTCTAGGGCGAGATTTCACAATTTAGCTGAGACTCTTCGGTAGCGGTTTTACGTAAACAACTTGTTTATTTTATGCAAATTAAGCAGGAAGGAGCGAAAGCTTTTGGGCAGTTAATCGCAGTGTAGAGCCGCGACTGTATTTTTACGCGCGCTTAGGTTTGCTCCGCGGTGCAAACATATAATTCTATTATCATAATCATAATTATGGAGGATATCTGAGGATGCCCCGTGTCTTTATAATGTTGTTTTAGAAGTTGCTTATAAAGGCGACCCGATTTCTTTTGTTTTGGTTGAGTATGAAGTAAAGAAATAATATGCTCATTTTCCCACGGACGGTGATTATGAGTTAATATCAGTGTGCGGATATATGTGGGTAGATATAATTTTTGCTGTCTTTTTTTTAATTTTTCGATCCATTTTATGTTGTGACACAGCTATAACCAGATAGAATGGTGCAAATAAGCCACTTCGGAGATGCAATCTGAGCATGAGCAGATAAGGGACATCTGTAACAAATTCTAAAACCCACTGACACTAATATTCGATATGTGCTCATGAATGTCATGTAATCATTATTCAATTATGCACTAATGGTGCATTCCATGATATCCAGGTGGAAGTATTCTTTTTAAAGGGGGAAACAAAAGCTATTCATGAGGCACCTCTATCACTCCCATAGTTATTTTTCTGAAGTGCACATAAAGGGACCCTCCATGTCTAAAATATCTGTGGATATTTGGGGTCATTTGTATCATGCGCTAATTACCCCGAACTGGCTTATTAAGCTGAAGTTAAAATATAAATGGAGAGGATTCAAGTTCAACCATAAGGATACAGTGATAAATTTGGCTTGACGTTGTCTTAAGACTACCGTCGAACCTTTGGGGTTTGACATGTTTGATACTGTTATTCGTGTAATATTTGATATTTTAGGTGGGCTTAATCCATAGTTCCCTTATTTTCCATACATGGTTGTCCACTTGGCACAGTAAGCTCTTGCGCGCGGTCATTTTGTATACATGTATATTGTAACTTTATGTGTGGGTGATGTTTTCGCTACCTGCTAATCGCTAGATTCTGTTTGGTTGTTTTGTTTGAATGCAGCCAAATCACCAGTTTGGAAGGCTTGGAATAAATTGACATTTAGAAGATTCTTAATTGGCTGATAATTTACATAATCCTTTTAAGATCAACTTATTGCTTCCACTAACTCATGCACATGAAGGCAAGTGCACATGTTCTCATGTATGCTGTCTCTGTGTCCAAGGAGCTTAAAATATCATTGGCTATTTATTGTGAATGCACCTTAATATGCCTTATATACACCAAAGTTAAAATTCACCAACATTCTTTCTCAGAAATTTGTAGTCATATGATACTTGGATTTTAGATTTTGTTTATGATCAGTTTTGGACCTAATTTGTTTATACATGTAGGACTACTATAATTACCCATTTGGTCCGATTTGATTGTAGAATTACATTTGATATACATGCTAGTAAATGATGGTATAATATGTTTTTTTTTGTTTTGTCACATTCGGTTACTATATTAGGTTATAAGGTGTCATGATGTAAGGTATAATATAGGATGTACTGTAGGGTATCAATTGACAATAGTTCCAATATACATATACGTGATTACAATTTAAAAGTATAACTGCGTAATATTTTTTGAGCGAATGGCGCGGACGCCATTCAGGTGGCAGAGGGGAAGATGTAACGATAAGGAAGTTAGCCCCTTCAAATTATTCTCTCTTCTCTCCCTCTCTCTATTTTATCCAATCTCGCTCCCTCTCTATCTCTATGAGTTAGCCCCTTCGATTCTTTTTTCTCTCTCTTTCTCTCTATCCAATCCCTCTCCCTCTCTATCTCTATGAGTTAGCCCCTTCGATTCTTTCTTCTGTCTCTCTCCCTCTCTATCCAATCCCTCTCCCTCTCTATCTCTATGAGTTAGCCCCTTCGATTCTTTCTTCTCTCTCTCTCCCTCTTTATCTCTATGAGTTAGCCCCTTCGATTCTTTCTTCTCTCTCACTCTCTCTCTCTCTCTATCCAATTCCTCCACCTCTCTATATCTCTATGATTTTGTAGCACATACTACATTTGAGGTATATAATCTTGTTTTTCTCAAAAGTCCAGAAGTTATTATGTCCAGGTCAGTGGAAGAAGATTATCTTCCAACGTACCTGTGTAAACAAAACTGAGAAGGGCTTTACTTAATACAACAGATGTCAGAAGTTCCAAGTGGTCAAAGAATGTGATGGCATGGCAGAACTATTCTGACCCCTCCTACTAACTATTGACCAATGATAACTGTAGTTTCTTTTCTCATCCCACTTTCTGTAAATGATGTACCAATCAGCTGCAGAGTGTTATGCATGTGTAATTAGGTATAAAAACCAGACCCCAACCCTGTTTTCACTCACTTGGCTTACCATCCTTCCCAACTCCCATCTCCCCCTCCCGTACATCTTCAACTAACATTAATTCGCGACTTCAACTGTGTCCAGATTATATACAGTATTGCCATCAGAGTACATTTTCAGAGCCCGATAAAGTCCAATAAGAACATCTACTGTGGACTTTTATTCTGCAACAAAACAACTTATAAATTATTTAAGATACATCAAGCAACATAAGTTCTTCCATATTGGAAAAAGTAAGTCGATTGTTCCCGCTAGCTATTTTGTTCCTGATTGTTCCCGATTGTTCCTGCTAATTATTTCGTTCCTGATTGATCCTGTTAATTTGGTCCTGATTGTTCCTCTTTCATCCCGTTCCAGCTAGTTGATATAAAATCATGACGATGTTCCTGTCGTTCCTTTTTACGTTCTTCGTTCTCCTGTCCACTGACGCTACTATTAGTACTTTTACTTCCAATCGTCATCGACATCATCATCTCGTGTGTAACAACGTCATCATCCTTCCCGACCCCGCATCATTGTCCCCGCCGTGAGCAACTGCTGCAAGTACAGTTCGTCATGCAGTATAAGTCGCGATATTGCGCAATTAAACAACGGCGTCACATCCTAATAATTTTCATTTGCCCCACTAACTAATCCCTCCCCCTCCTTTCCCCCCTTATTAAGTGAATAGTGAATTTGATTTATAAATGATTTAATTTTGTCCGCCCATTAATAACGTATACTTTGTTCATGGGGTTGTTTAGATATCATATATTTGTACTTCTGGTTAAGTGGTTTGAAAGAGGTCAGTGACCTGTAGTTTTAATTATAAATAAATACGTCATGACACCTTAATCACTCGTGTCCTAGCGCTTATGTTTGTGTCCTTTTGTCCTCTGGACATAAATTCTATTTTGATATTTTTAATATTTTTAAATCGGTGGTCTTTTGACTAACCCCTCACCGAGTTGGAACCACCCGCTAACAGACCAATCCCTGGTTCCTTCTCGGATCCCCTACTCCGCTGCCTATACAGTGAAGGAGGGGTAGCAGGGCGTTAGACATGTAAACACCCACTTTATATTTTCTTCACATATGGGATTTTAGGTGATGAAGAAAATCAATTTTCGTCTTCAAAATATTCAAAATATCTTCCTGACTGGAACATTTCTCAATGGATCATGTACAACTCCAAATCAGGGGTTAATTCTCCTTTAACTTCACCCTATTTTTTTGTGTTAAAAGAATGATATTTCAAGGAAGCTTCGAGTTGCACGGGAAGTTCCGTCTTTAAATTTATGTATTTTATGCGTGGGTTTCCTTTTTCTGTTTTTGTTTGTGTGTGTGTGTGTGTGTGCGTGTGGGCGAGTGTGTTTTTTGAAAGGGGTTGTCGGTAATTTTCAAAATCCTAGATTTGTCCTAATAAAATTTTCTCTAACCTTTCCCAAACTATTGAAACTTAGCAATAATGAGATTTAGAGGAACAATAATGAATGCCATAAAGTTATCAAGATCTCGTCTCGTCGTAAGGAAATACATGTAGATCATGATCATTTCCTTTTTCAAAAGGACCCCCAACTAGTTCTAACCACAGGCGTAGCCATGATTTTTCAATAGGGGTGGGGGCAGACGTGAAGGATCTAACCGCATAGCCAGGATTTCATTTAAGGCGGGGGGGGGGGGGGGGGCGCAAAGCGTGAAACCTCTCACGTTTTAGCACGTTTTAGCACCCTTTATTTAGGCGGAATGTTAGTTCGACGCACTGGCTGCTTTTCAGTTATTTTGGACGCAAAACTGCCCTGTATGTAACATGGGTTGGTGCAGGGAGGAGGAGTTTCCCCCTTCCCGCACGAAGCGCGAAACCTCTCACGCTTTAGCACCCTTTATTTTTAGGCGGAACGTTAGTTCGACGCACTGGCTGCTTTTCAGTTATTTTGGACGCAAAACTGCCCCGTATGTTACAGGGGTGGGCGAAGAGAAGGGGAGTTTCCCCCCTTCCCGCGCGAAGCGCGAAAGCTCCGACGTTTTAGCAAATTTGAGAGAAAGATAACGGCTTGTAGCAAACAATTTTTGTAGGCGCACTGTTTTTTACGGGAAATTTCCTGGCAGTCGGGACGACAGGAATGCACGTTATTTGTTTTTCTTTTTTCTTACTCAATGTAGAAATTTGTGATGGATATTTTCAAAAATCATTGAGAGGTGTTTTTATAACAGGCTATCATGTTTTTAACTCAGTGCAATATAATTAGTGAGAGTCAGTATGGATTCAGAGAGGGGCACTCCACATCGTCTGCCTTAGTTGACTTTATTCATAAAGTATCAACTGCACTTGACAATAAACAATCAACAATATGTTTATTTTTAGATTTGAGCAAAGCATTCGACACTTTAGATCATGGTATTTTATTGAATAAATTAGAGAATTATGGAATACGAGGTGTTATATTGAAATGGTTTCAAAGTTATTTATCAAATCGTAAGTAGTATGTTATAATTAATAATTATGAATCTCAAATGAAGTGCACGCGATGCGGGGTGCCCCAAGGTTCAATCCTCGGCCCGTTATTATTTATAATATATGTTAATGATATATGTCATGTGTCAAATATACTTCAGTTTATTCTTTTTGCAGATGACACTAGTGTGTATTTATCTCATGAAAATGTACAAACTCTTCAACTTACTTTTAATACTGAACTTATGGCACTGACTGAGTGGTTCAACACAAATAGATTAATCCTGAATGTAAATAAGACAAATTTTATGATTTTCTCAAACAAGAAATGTAATTTTGATAATGTGTCTCTTATTATGAATAATACCGATGTTCATCAAGTATCTACATGTACTTTGAAATTTTTGGGTGTAACCATTGATAATAAACTCTCTTGGCATAATCATATTGGTGACATCTGCAATAAGGTATCAAAAAACATAGGTGTTTTAAACAAGTTGAAAATATTCCCTACCACTATCTTGAAAATACTGTATTACTCACTTATATATCCATATCTTAACTACTGCAATATTACCTGGGCTAATTCTAAAGATTATTATATGACACGTTTGTTTAGGTTACAAAAACGAGCTATAAGGGTTGTAAGTAAAGTATCTTTTTATGCATATACTCAGCCATTATTTCTTCAATTGAAAATTCTGAATTTGTATAATGTGAACGGCTTTTGCTAAACAGTCGGGTAACGTCGCGTCGCGTTGGTAGAAATTTTCGAACATTTTTCAGGAAGGTGTCTTCAAGGGGGCAAATTGAAAAAGAGTCCATCTCAGTATGATTTTCCCGTTTTCAGGCTAAAAACGACAAACAAGGGAATAAAGAAAACAATAGAAGGAGAATGCAAAAAAAAAACATGAACTATAAAGAGAGAATAGAAGGGTAGAAAGGATGGAAGAAAATATGATGAAAGGAAACAAAGAATACAACAAAAGGAAAGTTGTAAAAATAAGTGGATAAAAACAAAGAATAACATAAAGAAAGATAGAGACATAAATGATAGAAGGATAAAGATATTAAGAGTAACATAAGGAAAGATAGAAGAGAAGATGATAATTTGAATAAAGGAATAACATAACGAAAGAAAAGATGAAAGGAAAACAAAATGATAGGATAAAAGCAAAGAATGTTTTAAGGAAAGTAAGTAAAGATGGGAAGCAGAAAATGATTTTAAAAAGAATAATATGAAAGATAGAGAGAGAAATGAAAAGTTTAACTTATATAAAGAAAGACAGAGAGAGAAATGATAGAAGGATAAAGATAAACATGAGGAAGGTGGGGGGAGAAAATGATAACAGGAAACAAAGAATATCATAACGAGAGGAAGGATGGAAAGATAATTGATGGAAGGATAAAAGTAAGAAATGACAAAGCGAGAGATAGAAAAATGATAGAAAGATAAATATAAACATGAAGAAAGGTGGAAGAGAAGATGATAAAAGGGAACAAAGAATAACAAAGTGGAGATGGAAAGCAATAAAAAAAAAGAGGATAAAAAGAATAAATATAAACAGTAACATTATGAAAGATGGAAAACAAAATGATAAAAGCAATAAAAGAATAACGTATAATGAAAGGAAAGGTGGAAAGAAAAAATTAATAAAAGGATTAAAAACAACTGAATTAGTAATTACGCGATGCGTAATGTATGTCCCCGCCAGAAGTGTAGTTAATAGCTTTGCAATAGCTTTGCAATGTGTAAATAATAGCTTTGCAATATGAAGTTGATTTCTTCTCATACTAGTTGTATAGATTTATCAGAAATTATATAATTTTTAAGAAACGTATGTATTATGCATACAGGGACATTTATGTTAATTTTTTTAATATGCCATTTGCTATTCCATATGGTATGCCTACATGTACATACTATAAAGTATAGTTTTATACTACTGAGCTGATTTTTGTATATATTTTAGTGTTGACAATATATTTCCAATGTTCAGTTGATTTTTACTCTCACTTGGGTAGTTTTATTACAAGTTATACATGTATTATTTAAAAGAAACTTAAAAGTATTACATACAGGAACACCTTTTCTACTTTTTTCCTTGTGATTTGCCATTTGCAATGGCACTGCATGTAACATGTAAGGAATTAAATGAAGACAGCATGAAAAAGTACTCTTCATTGTGTGTATGCGTCAGAAATTTTGAAGTATTGTAATCTACATTCCTTTTATTTCATTTTATTTTTGTACAGCGGAGCATCATTAATGAACTTCTTGGAACCAAGGAAATTCCCTCTTTATATCGAAACCTTGTTATACCAGGGCTAAAAAACAATAGAATACAAAAAATTGGGACTGGCAAAAATACTGTCTTATAATGAGTTTGTTATACCATTGTTCTTTATAAGGAGGTTCCACTGTACAAGGTATATATTTGGAGGAAGGCATATGGAGTGAGATAGGAGGGAAGAGAAACAGGAGGAAAATAGAGTGAAACAGAGAGAGAACAGGGGAGAGAACAAGGGAGAAAAATTATCAAGGTCATGAGAGAAAGAGAGAGTGAAAGATAAGATAGAGAAACGGAACGAGCTAGAATCAGGGCTGTCAAGTAAAGTTTTCCTCCTCAAGTTTATCAATACAAAATTAAGATTAATCTATAATTCTATTATCAGGCCCCCTTTTTATTTCTTATTTTAAAAAATTATGTCAACTCTTTGCATGATGGCAATTCACGAAGTTAGTGTCCAGTTTTTAAAGATCGATTCCCCTCTTTGGAAATCAGCCAGAGAAGAGAAAGAGGAGGGAGAGAGGAAGACAGAGAGAGAGAGAGAGAGAACAAGGGAAATAAATTATCAAGGTCATGAGAGAAAGAGAGAGAGAGTGAAAGATAAGATAGAGAAACGGAACTAAGTGAGAACAAAAGAGAAAGTGGAAGGGAATATTAGTGGGTGTAAGGCCTATGGGGCGCCAAGTGTAAAGTGGCTATTCCGTTACAATATTGCCTCATTTCGTGACAAAATTCACTCAAAACTGTCTTCTGTTACGAAATTATTGAACAACGGTTCATTTTGTTACAAAATGAATTTGGAAAAGTAATTCTGTAACAAAATGATTCTGACCACTTTCATTCTGTAACAAAAATTTATTTCGTGACAAAATCATTCCCACTTCCATTTTATTTTGTAACGAAATCATTTTGTTACAAAATTGACATTACAAAATAATTTTGTCCACTTTCATTTTGTAACGAAATCATGCTGTTACAAAATAGTATGGGCGAAATGATTTTGTCTATGTCGTTTTGTAACAAAACCATTCTGTTACAAAATTGACAGGACAAAATGATTTTGTCGTATTTCATTTCGTATAACAAAATCATTCTGTTACAAAATGGATAGGACAAAATGATTTTGTCGTATTTCATTTTGTATAACAAAATCATTCTGTTACTAAATGGATAGGACAAAATGATTTTGTCGTATTTCATTTTCTATAACAAAATCATTCTGTTACAAAATGGATAGGACAAAATGATTTTGTCCATTTTCATTTCGTATTACAAAATCATTCTGTTACAAAATGGATAGGACAAAATCATTTTGTCCATTTTCATTTCGTATAACAAAATCATTCTGTTACAAAATGGATAGGACAAAATGATTTTGTCCATTTTCATTTCGTATAACAACATCATTCTGTTACAAAATAGAATTAACAAAATCATTTTGTCCATTTTCATTTCGTATGACAAAATCATTCTGTTACAAAATGGATAGGACAAAATGATTTTGTCTATACATTTTGTAACAGAATGGTTTTGTCCATTTTCATTTTGTAACAGAATTCATTCCGTACGCACAGGACCAGGACCGAATGGTTTTGTCCATTTTCATTTTGTAACAGAATTCATTCCGTACGCACAGGACCAGGACCGAATGGTTTTGTCCATTTTCATTTTGTAACAGAATTCATTCCGTACGCACAGGACCAGGACCATTCTGTGTGGTCTTTTATTTTGTCGATTTAGCACCATTGCTCTAAATATAACAAGGGCGCTGATTGGCTCAACTTGCCTTGCCCATGTGTCGTAGCGTTCGCTCGGAAAATCACCAGTTCCAGGATATTATAGTCAAACACATCTTTTGCAGATTTTGGAGGTCTAAAAGTCATATTGAGAAGGTAAGATCTAGATCTATAAGCTGTACCTCTACCGTTGAATTAAGAAATGTGACTAAACTAATCTGAGCCCCAAGGCTGAAGGCCCTAAAAAGGGCCTATTTTAAATTGGAGACCCAGGCTAGGTCAGGTAGATCAGATCTAGGCCTAGGCCTATCTCAAACTAACAGTTAGTCGATGAGCGGTGAGGTAGACTTTAATAGGTACTTGATACTCAGGAAAGAGACCTCAGCACTAGCGTAGGTTGGGGGGGGGGGGCAGATTGCCCCCCTGATAATTTTTGACAGGAAAAAATAAAGTTTGCTCCCTATTGATTTTTTTTTTGCTTATCAGATAATTAAGGACCCCCTAAAATTGATACCCCCGCCCCCCACACTGAGCGACTTTTTTGAGGGCTGGTGAAAAAAAAAAATATTGTCGCTGCTACCCCCCCCCCCCCCCCCCCCCCCCCCCCTCTCCACTGAGTGAGTTTTCGAGGGCTGGTGATAAGAAAAATATACGGGTCTCCCTCCAAGCAAAATTTGAGGTGACAAAATTTGCTCCCCCTAACAGTTAGTTATAAAAAATCCTGGGTACGCCACTGCCACTGGGCGTCAGTCACCATGCACTTCTAAAAATGTTTAATTTCCCTGCATTGTGATTGTGGTGGACTACATCTAACGGTTAGACCTAACTTTTTAGTGATGATAATAATGAATAGAAACAGAATGACATGAGAGAAAAAAAATGATAGAATGCAAAGAGTTTTATAAGCAAAGAGGGAAGTAAAGATTAGATCTAATCAATTGATAACATAATAGAGAGAATATAAAGTTATGTGAAAGAAGGATAAAGATATAGACCTAGGTCTAACCTAAATTTTGTAACAGAATGATTTTGTCATACGAAATGAAAATGGACAAAATGATTTTGTTAATTCTATTTTGTAACAGAATGATTTTGTTATACGAAATGAAAATGGACAAAATCATTTTGTCCTATCCATTTTGTAACAGAATGATTTTGTTATACAAAATGAAATACGACAAAATCATTTTGTCCTATCCATTTAGTAACAGAATGATTTTGTTATACGAAATGAAATACGACAAAATCATTTTGTCCTTTCAATTTTGTAACAGAATGATTCTGTTACAAAATGAAAATGAACAAAATCATTTTGTCCTGTCTATTTTGTAACAGCTATAATTTGGTTACAGAATGAAATGGACAAAATTATTTTGTCCTGTCAATTTTGTAACAAAATGATCTTTTTACAAAATAGAATGGACAAAATTATTTTGTCCTGTCAATTTTGTAACAGAATGGTTTTGTTACAAAACGACATAGACAAATCATTTCGCCCATACTATTTTGTAACATAATGATTTCGTTACAAAATGAAAGTGGACAAAATTATTTTGTAATGTCAATTTTGTAACAAAATGATTTCGTTACAAAATAAAATGGAAGTGGGAATGATTTTGTCACGAAATAAATTTTTGTTACAGAATGAAAGTGGTCAGAATCATTTTGTTACAGAATTACTTTTCCAAATTCATTTTGTAACAAAATGAACCGTTGTTCAATAATTTCGTAACAGAAGACAGTTTTGAGTGAATTTTGTCACGAAATGAGGAAATATTGTAACGGAATAGCCACTTTACACTTGGCGCCCCATAAAGGCCATCGCCAGGTTTCACCTCCGGGGCGCACCCGGCGCTGGCGACCGTAGCCCGTGGAGGTACACTGTACGATTTGCAAATGGTGTGCAGCTCAAGCAGATACAACACGAACTTTTTATTCAAACTTTCCCTGGAGGAAACAATCAGCCCACGTCCAAATTTATTTCTTTGTGTTCAATCCACAAATTGTACGCGCTGTGGATACGTAATCTCGTCTGTCTCTCCTCTCGACCTCCATTTCGTTCGAAAACCGCTATTATTTTCGTGCCTCTCGTCTAGGCATAGGCCATAGCATGGAGTAAGGAAAATATGCTGAAACTTGCAAATCGATGGATTATGCATAAATCATAAATGATTCACCTGTCCAAAAATTATGATTCAATAGGAAATGAGATCGAATGTTTGCTCGTTTGCAGATAATTACGAATATATTGTTTACTTTTGTATTGATAATACAATATTGAACAATATCATTTCTGATTTAAAAAAAAACATGAATATTATTCGCAGCAATACACGAATCACTATTGGCTCGGATGTTTTCACCAGCCCCCTTGCATGACGCCAAGGTCCAGATACGCCACTGGACTGCAGTCAAACTATATTCTATACTTTAGCAACTATAACACCGAAAACTATTATGACTGTTGCGAAGAGACGTCATTTTCCTGACGTAAGACTGCGTCAGCGATTTGACGCCCCATGTATGGATGATAGGCTATATCGTAGAAAAAGTACAAAATGAATCGTGGAAACGAAACAAAAGAAAATAAACGCGACAGCTTCATTCGTAATAAGTGTCTGGGCGCCTCCTCTTCCCTCTCCCTTCCATTCTCTCAGATTGTAATAATTACAATTAGACGGGACTCTTGATGGGTGTGATTTCTTGAGTGGTGCAAAATAAAAATTTCACCCCCCCCCCCCCCCACAAAAAAGAAAAGGATTAAGTAAGTTATCAAGTATTGTTTCACGGACTTAAAGGAGAATGAAACTCAACATACATTAGCTGATAATCATGTGGAAAATTGTCAGTCTGTTCAAAATATCTTGAAAATACTTAATGTGATTACTCAGTAAGGAGAACAGTCTCTCTAAAGTTTGCAGATTTCTTGCTAGATATTATCCCATGGGGGCTGCCATTTTGAAGAAACTGTGATGTCATTGAGGCACATGTCCATTTACTTGTACACAATGGATAAGATGTTGCATAATGAATAGCTATTGTACAACTAAAGCCACCCATGCAAAATGGCAGCCATCTTGGTACCCCCATTGTCTCGCACAGGTGATATCTATAAGAGCAGCTGTAGATCTTTGTCACTTCTTTGAAGAATTGACAAACCTTTGTCAGACCAAGCAACTTACAAGTGCATGCCAAATTCTACTGAACAAAAGAAACAGCTGAACCAAATATCTTGATATAAATAGGTTATATGACAGGATAAAATGGTTTATTATGAGAAAATCCAGCGTCATGCATTCCACAGCTGATCATGAGTGTCACGGTAGCTAGTGTATAGGTCAGTGGGTATCTCACAAATAGAACCGTTCTGATATTACTTTGTAAAGAAAATTGCAGCCCCCATGGGATAATGTCAAGCAAGGAAACTGCAACTTTTGGAGACACTGTTCTCCTTCTTAAATAATCAAATAGGAGTAATTTCAAGATATTTGTGATAGGCTGACAATTATCTACATGATTATAGGATAATGTTTGTTGCCTTTTATTCCCCTTTAAGCGGTTCGTACATACATGTAATTTATAATTCAGCTCAGTAAGCCTATGTCATATATGAGACAATAAACAGTCATTGGACTTTCTGACACAGACAAACGGAAAATACTGGGCTGTTCGTTGATTGGTCCCCTCTGTTACCTGTAACAATGTTGTTCAAACGCAGTCCAGAACGTTGGACAGCAACAGCCTGCTAGTACTCCGGTAGGACAGGCAGTCATGACGATGGCCAGAGCCATGAACAGCAGCATTGTCTTTCCATGTGGTTTCATCACGGGTACTTTCAAAATTATGTCTGCTGCTTCTTCTGCCTCAATGTAACCGCTTTTAGTACGATTATGCTGCTTCAAGTTGATTTCACGTAATGATAACCTTAGCTGCTCCGTTTTTGATTTTGATTTATTTTGATTTATTTTGATTTATTTTGATTTATTGGAAGAGTTTTGCAACACTTCTGATTTGCTCAGGAAGTTCCGAGAGCCCCAGGGGGCACGACGCTCACCTGAGGTGATCAATTCACATCTGGTGCATGTTCTCTCTAGCACCACCAGGAGATATGTTAGAAATTGAAACTACTAGGAGGATGTGCATGAGATGATGTTAGAAATTAACATAATTCCCCCCCCCCCGCCTGGTTCTGGAGAAGAAGATGTTTGAAATTTCATAGTTTTTACAGTTGGGGGCCCTCCCCCTGGGCCCCCTGGGGGCCACATGTACCCTTTTAGCAAATTTGGGTCCCCTACCCCTAAAGATGATTTCTACCAAGTTTGGTTAAATTCCGATCATGTGTTTTGGAGAAGAAGATCAGAATGTACATTTTGCCTGGCAGCGCCCCCCCCCCCCCCTCCAGTATGTTACCCCCACAGGGCCCCTATAGGGCCACTCAGAGAAATTTCATGAACAACATTCATTCTTCATCTATAGAGGTATCTCTATACACAATACCAAGTCAGAGCCATGCCTGGTTCTGGAGAAGAAGATGTTTGAAATTTACATAGCTTTTACAATTAGGGGCCCTCCCCCTGGGCCCCCCTGGGGGCCACATGTACCATTTTAGCAACTTTGGGTCCCCTACCCCTAAGGATGATTCCTACCAAGTTTGGTTGAATTCCGATCATGGGTTTTGGAGAAGAAGATGAAAATGTAAAAAGTTAACGCACGACGGACGACGCACGACGGACGACGGACAAATTTCCATCGCAATAGCTCACTCGAGCCTTAGGCTCAGGTGAGCTAAAAATAGCCCTTTTTGGTACATATCAAGGAAATGAATTTTGAAATTTAGTGCAATCTTCATTCAAAGTAAAAATCCAATTAGGATTACACCATGCATTCCAAAGTAACTTTCAGGATTTCTCTTTCTATCCTTCTTCTTACAATTTGTATGGACAATATTAAAATAAAGTGTTTGATCATTCCATTATTACTCTAGGGGTGATGCCAATTTTCCCATTTTTAAAAAAAATTGAAAATTGAAGTGGTGTATCTCAAATGCCCCAACTTGTTAAAAGAATTATGGAGGAAAACTGGACCCCAAAATCTGATCCGCCCCCCCCCCCCCCCCCCCCCCCGACTGAGCGACTTTTGGAGGGCTGGTGAGAAGAAATAATACGAATCTCCCTCCAAGCAGTTCCCAAAAGTTTCCGCTCACCATTTCCTCGGAAGTTTTGTCCCTCTTCACGCCAAGGTACGCCACTGCTGTAGGCTACTTGTAAATTTTAAAGAATCGCTTGTATTTCCCAAAGCCACGCAAATTGGAAAATATCATATCACACACATAATACAAGACCATAGAAACATGTCATAAAATAATGTCGGGGGAAAATTGTTAAACTGAATGCACAACCCGCTAAATTGGATGCTTCAAAATGAATTCGAATGCAGGAACGAGTTTCTTGCGTGACCACGTGTACATGCGATGCTAAATTGAATGAAAGCTTTATGAATTACGTGCGTGACCTATGAATTTGAAAGAAATGAGTGTTAATTTGACTGCCTGAAATGCAAATTAAAATGCTTCCAAAATGAATTTGAATGCACAGATCGTGAATTTGAACTGCCAAACAGTACGGCATGGCTAAAATCGTTAAATTGAATGCCTCGTAGAATTAATTAGACTAACAAATTTGCGAAAATTTTTTTTTGTTATATAATACTTTTTGTTACTGTTAACTTTTTCCTGAGACGCTTTCTAATCGTACCACTTGTGGTTGGCTTTACAATCATGACAAGAGCATATGTAGGGTGGGGGGGGGGGGGGGGGGGGGGTAGAGCTACGAAGTCTTGAAAACCCAACAAAGCAACGTACACTGTGCCATATTCACGGTGTCCAACAAGGGTGATGGAAGTATATCAGTGACATTGCTCATTAAACAAGTTAGAAGACTAGTAATACCATATTTTGAAGTTATGTAGCTTTTATGTATACATGTATATATCCTGTAATGCATTCTGATGACAGCTAAAAGGTGAATAAAGTGATATAAAAAAAGAAGATAATTCCTCAAACCTTTATACCAGGATCCCTAGAATTCTTATCTTTGGAGGAGTAATATATAACATGAAACCAAGTCATATTTTTACCAGTTTCCATGACTCTTTCAAAGAAATGTCTTCACTTGACATATAAGCATAAACTTCTAATTTAATCAATATCATATTCTGTGCCACTGCATTTTAAAGACACTTTCTAAGTCTCAAGTGAAAGTCTTCATATTGTCTTCACTTTGGCTCCGCTACGATAATTACAAATCAGTTTAAGGTTTATGGAGAAAATCATTGCAGCCAAGTGATGGGATTGCAATATTTTACAATGCAAAAGCTTGTAAAAAGTTACCTTTCAGTGATATAATGATTTAACATGAATTCGTTCCAAAATAGGAAAAACAAAGAAAGAAAAACGAAAGAAAAAAAGGGAGATCGAGGCTAAAATTAAAAATAGAGATAATATTATTTCATCATGTAAATGCAATGGTTTATATTGGTTCGTGCATACCTTCAGTGAATTATAATGTTTAATAAACTGTTAATGATGAAGAGTAGTGTAGGGTGGCCTGGAGCTGGCTTTAGGCGTGGTCACTTACAGAGCTACAAACATGACATATTCACTCCTTGCTTTCCTGTGGTAATCTGCCTTGAGGTGGTGTACTTATCTCAACCTCAGGGTTTATTTGTATATATACATTTGTTTAACAATTGAGAATAAATATTCAAATTATACAATTTGCATATAAAAGGAAGTACATCAATATACAGAAGTTTCTAATAAATATAAATGAGTTTCTATGAATAAACATTCCTTTCACTAAATACACAAGAGGCTAAACCATTCAGAGTTATGTGCTGATCCATGAAGTGTACATGGAACAGAGGGATAAAAGAACATTGCAAAAGTAATGTACAAGGAATGTAAAACATGAGATGAAGTAAGAGTACTTCAAATACTGATATAGAGGGAATGTAAAGAATGAGATGAAAGTGTAAAGCATGAGATGAATGAAGGAACAAATATATAAGAAGGGGAGATCACAGGAAGTGTAAGATAGTAAATATAAACATTCAATACTTTGTGTTCAAAATAAACTCCTACAAACAATATCCCTTCTCACAAATGAAATGTCCTCATTTTACAATTATGATTATTAAGTTGATTTTTTTTAGAACAATTCCAATTTGAATGAACTCCAAATGACAATTGGTAAAAAAAAACATATCATTAATGTTATTTTTCTCTTACATATAGTAAATATTTTTCTTTAACAATATAAAAACTTCAAACATTCTGAATGCTTTCTTTTTCTGGAAGAAAATTGCTAATTCAAATTTTACAATGGCATAATGTATATCTTTCTACTCTTCAAATATACACTGGCAATCAATGCAGCAAAAAAAAAAAAATCTTTTGAAGGAGTATAATTCAACAAATATTTCTATCGATAAGTTTCACTTGATACCATGCAACACATGTATAAAAATTTATAACTTCTTTTGTTGTTGATATTTAAATGTAATGTGAAAATTGACATCAGTTCCAAATATGAGAACTTTTCATAAAATTCACCAAAACAAAATGTAATTATTTTTTATCAAATCCTTAATGTCTGTTTCCCTGACATTTCATTAAGATTTTGTTTTTATCATGAGAAAACCTATATGTAAATCATACAATTTCTTTTGCAATTTTCTCAAAATACATAATGTACATCTACATGTAAATTTACCCTTATAATGAATATGTTTCCATAGTAAAAACAAGAATATCTAAATGAATTGTGTACCTCTATTTCCTATTTTTTCAAAAGTATATCTTCATAAACTTACATAGTGTGCAAGCATTATATTTTGCAGACAACTTGAAACTACATGTAATACATTATTTTTGTTAAAATATCCCCTTTTTGAATAATTATAAATGGCCTTTTAAAATAAAAGTGTCACATCAAATTTGCAAATAGGTATTTGAAATATTCTTGAATATGGTTCAAGATAAACACATAGTATAGATATTTTCTTTTCTATAAATCATCATATACATGTTACCATCACATGATCTCTTGTCTGTGAAATTTCCATCTGAAAAAAAAAATATCAGTTTCTAAAGTTTCTTTTTTTTTTTAGTTTGCAAAACAGAATTCAAGACCATCTTGTTCTTTGTAAAAGGTCATATTTAAATGTATCAAAATTATACAATCTGTCAATTGCAGATGTATGCAAGTATACAGGCAAAATTATGTTTCTGTATTAAAGAGCAAGCCTGTTTCACACACAAAACGAGATCATGGAATGCTTTGGCATACTATATCAATATATTGAAACAGTTTTAAATATTGATGTATACTGAAAATATAAAAAAAATGCATATGATATAGAATAGTCAATAAATTCAAATATCTAAAATCATTGAAAAATATACGGAAATTCAAGAGTTTGAATGATCAGTCACGTTAGAAAATTCAATAATCTGATTGTTCACTGAGTTCATATATCATGCACTTCAATTTTACTGTTCATTCAGTTCAGTTGTTGAATAGCTTTCAATCGATGTTTCTTTAATATCCATACAAAAAAATGAATTTTAAACGTGCTTTTAGAGTCCGACTACATTTGATGATTCTGATAATTCAAGAATAAATCATTTTCTCCTTTCTTCTCATGACAAAGAATTCTTCAATGTTCAAGTTAATTCACTTTCATTTTGTTGAATGTATGCTATTTGTTGTTTCTCCAAAACTGTTAAGTGTTCTAGTTCAATGAATTGAATCATCAGGATAGCTTGATTCACATTTACATTTTTAGCTATTTATTTCCAAATTAAATGTCAACGCTTGGTGAATTGACGTGCCGTAGAATTAATAAATTCATATTCAAATTCTCATCTTTCAAATTCGCGAAATCTTTCCGGCATTTTAATCTTTCGTCCATAGCGCGTAGTAGTAACATTGTGATCTGGTGGTCTTCCATGTGGTTGATGAATTCCTAGGGGAGCGTCATCGTGTTGGACAGATGATGGACCCGGGGTTTGGCTAGGATGGCCCATCAGTGGTTGGTGCTCATCGGAGGGGTCTGGAACTGGTTGGTCATCTGTATGACACTGGTCAGTCCTATCTGGCTGGAGGATGACATCTCGTCTCTGCTGTCGAGAAGAGGGTTCTGACTGGGATTGGTAATCAGAGCTGCTTAGCCTGGTATTACCATGTTGTTGGCTTACAGACTCTCCTGACCTTGACTGATGGTCAGTAAAGTCTCTCCGATGAACTTCTGGCCTAGGGTGGATTGGTACTGACCCTGATGGTTGGTCAGATGAGTTAGGCTGGGGATGGATATCTGGTGACGATTCTGACCATGATGGTTGGTCAGTTGAAGTAGGATGGTGGAAATCAGGTGTCGATACAGACTGCCCTGACCATAATAGTTGGCCAGTATCTGTCGTCTCTGGGTTGGTAGTTGACCATTCGATGAAGGAAGTTTGTGGTGACTGAGAACTTGGAGGATGTGAGTTTGAAGGAGGGATGGTTGGATGACTTTTACTTTCTTTACTAGACTGGTAGTTTGTCTTCTCAAGTTGAGGGATTTTAGATCTGAAGAGCTTCAGTCTATTATGGTGACTACCTTCTGGATTCTCTCATTATGTATGTCTGCTATACAATAATTCAAACCGTCATCTGAGGAGGATATAATGGAAAATGGACCAGTCCAGTTTGGTTGTAGCTTATGTCTGGCATTTGCAGGATCGTGAAGCCAAACTAAATCTCCAACATTGTACTTGACGATTCGGGTCTTCATGTCATATCCTTCCTTCTGTTGCTTTTGTGCAAGTTCTGATTTCTGCTTAGCATACTGAAATGCTTTCTTGAGTCGTTGTTGTAGATCTATTGCATATTGTTCTGGTGAAGTAGCATACTGGGCTGGTACGGGGCACGTTATGTTCACTGGAACTCTTGGTTCTCTACCATGAAGAAGGAAGTATGGACTCAGTCCTGTTGTGGAGTGGACACTTGAATTGTAAGCAAGTTGTAGTTGTGGTAGGTGAGCATCCCAATCTCCACGTTTGTCGGCAACATATCGTGCTAACTGTTCTTTAATCACACGGTTTGCTCGTTCAACCATTCCAGGGCACGTTATGTTCACTGGAACTCTTGGTTCTCTACCATGAAGAAGGAAGTATGGACTCAGTCCTGTTGTGGAGTGGACACTTGAATTGTAAGCAAGTTGTAGTTGTGGTAGGTGAGCATCCCAATCTCCACGTTTGTCGGCAACATATCGTGCTAACTGTTCTTTAATCACACGGTTTGCTCGTTCAACCATTCCAGCACCTTGAGGGTGGTAAGGTGAAGATCTGGATTTGCGAATTCCAAGTTTCTCGCAAAGTTGTTGCACTAGCCTTGACTCAAACTGTCGACCTTGGTCGGTGTGGAGAATTTCTGGCACACCATGCTCTGTGATGTAATCTTCAAAGATATGCTTGGCGACAGTCTCAGCAGTTTGACTTCTCATGGGGTAAATGTTGACATATTTAGTGAAGTGATCGATGATGACTAGTATGTAGCGATATCCACGGCGAGAAATGGGAAGTTCGGCGATGTCGGCGAAGATCATCTGAAAAGGGTGATCAGTGGTAATACTACGTAATGGAGCTTGGTGTTTTGGATTTGGTGACTTGAATGACTCGCATGCTGCACAAGTTGAACAATGTTTGGTAATATCTCGTCTCATGAAAGGCCAATAGCATGTGGCTTCTGCTCGTTGAAGCGTTCGCTGTATTCCAAAATGACCTGATGAAGGATGTCCATGAAGTTCTTCAAGCACTTTAGGGATGAGCTTTACTGGTATAACTGGTTGAAATATTGTTGTACCAAGTCTGTTGTATTTCACACGATAGAGGATGTCTTGCTGGATTATAAGACGAGAGTATTCCCAGAGTAGTCGTCTCATACGTGCATTAAATCTGCGTATTTCTCTGACAGGTGGTCAATATCCCATCTTGACATACTCCATGACTTGGTTGATGTCTTGGTCTTGTTTTTGGTATTCCTGCAACTCAGATTGTTGATCAGCTAGAATAAAGTTCTCTGGTTGTTTCTGTTCGTTACTTTGTAACTTGTGTAAAGTTGATCCTTGAGTAACTTGTGTCGTCTCTTGAGACTTTGAAGTAGATCTTGTGTGGACTACATTACAACTGGTTTGGTTTTGTTGTGGTAGTTTGGTTTGGTCATCTCTCGACGCGTGATGGTGTGGTCGTCGAGAGAGTGCATCAGCATTTTGGTTTGAGCGTCCCTTGCGATGGATGATCCTGAATGAATAGGCATCTAATTCCACTATCCACCGTGCACGTCTTCCAGTAGCATCGTTTTGGATTGGCACCTTCATGTAGCCTAAAAGTGGTTGATGATCTGTAAAGACTGTAAAAGGCTGTCCTCTGAGAAAGTGGCGAAAATGACGTACAGCTGCGACAATGGCCCATAATTCTCGATCATACGTAGACCATCTCTTCTGAGTTTCTGATAGTTTGTGGCTGTAGTAGGCTATTACATGTTCTCTTTCATCTTGGACTTGAGAGAGAATAGCACCAATTGCATCACTAGAAGCATCTGTAGCTAGGTTGAAGGTCTTGTTGAAGTTAGGAAATGCTAGTATTGGTGGATTGGTAAGTGCCATCTTAAGCTTGATGAAGGCGGTTTCACAGTTGGCATTCCAGATAAATTGTTTTCCTTTGTGCGTCAGGTTGGTGAGAGGTGTGGAAACTTGGGCAAAGCTTGGGATGAACCGACGATAAAACGAAGCAAGGCCTAAGAAAGATCTAACTTGTGATGGATTCTTGGGTCTTGGCCATGCTGCAACCTTGGCTGTGTTGTTTGGGTCAGGAAGTATTCCTTGTGTGCCAATTACATAGCCCAGATAGGTGACTTTCTTCTGTAGAAATTGGCATTTGGTAGGTTTCAACTTCAATCCTGCGTCTTTGAAGCGCTGGAGGACTTCTTGGAGGTTTTGGAGATGTTCTTCAAAATTTCTACCCATCACAATGCAGTCGTCTAGGTATATTAGACAAGTTGACCAATGAAGACCGTGTAAGACAGATTCCATCAAACGCTGAAATGTCATTGGGGCATTAACTAAACCGAAAGGCATGACGTTAAAGTGATATAAGCCACTGCCAGTTGTGAAGGCTGTCTTCTCTTTACTTTCTTGGTCAAGTCTAATCTGCCAATACCCACTTGACAAATCCATGACGCTGAAGAAGGATGATGATGAGAGGGCATCAACAGAATCATCTTGACGAGGTATAGGGTGAGAGTCTCTGATGGTGACAGCATTGAGAGCTCTATAATCTACACAGAATCTATAGGTGTCATCTTTTTTCTTTACCATCACTATCGGGCTAGACCAGGGACTATGGCTTTCCTCTATAATTCCACGTTGAAGAAGATCATCTACCTGGTTCTGGATCTCAATTCGCATGGTTGGTGATGTGCGATAAGCTCTTTGACGGATAGGTGTTTCAGCCGTTGTAGTTATCGTGTGGTAGACATCAGCCTGTCCTATGTCAACTTGAGATTGGCTAAACACATCAGTGTATGTAGTAAGAACTTGCTTGGTCCTTTCATACTGGTCCTTGGTAAGGTCTGATTTTGCAAGCATATCATCTACTGGTAATGTTGATTTCGACTCTTGGGTGGCAGCAATCACCTTATCGAAGATCTCATATTCCTCTTCAGGATCACTGGTCAATGAGTGGAAGTGACCAAGGGTGGTGTTAACTGTAAGATCAACCTTTTCCGGAGATGTGTTGACAAGTCGAACAAGGATGAGACCATTTTGGGGCGTGTTCACTGATCTGGCACCCGCTATTGGTTTATGTTCTTGTAGTGTAGGCTCAAAAATACCATCGTATTCTTGGGGAATGAGGTCTGGTTGTTGAGGTTCCAGTCTACCTTGTACGTGCATCTCACTCATTGCTGGTATAGAGACTTGTCCTACGAGTGTAACATTACACTTGAGAGGGGCTTTGTATCTGTGCTTGTCGACGAGGGGTATCATTACACCAGGCATTGTGAATGTAGTTGTGGAGAGTACTGCATTATTTCTCCAAAAGAAATCCCAACCTATGATGACAGGGTGACTTATTCCTCTAGCGACCATGAATGTGTGTCGTCGCATAATGTTTCCAAGATGTAGAATGGTGTCAATGGTACCAAGAATATCAAGGAGCTGTTTGGTGACAGATGTTGCTGCAATAGAGGATTTCACAAGAGGGCTTCTCTGAGACTTAGGTATGGAATTGTAGAAATCACTACTGATAAGGGAGGTGTATGATCCACAGTCTAAGTACGCCAAGACGTAAGTGTTGTCTACAATTACAGGGATGTAGGGTGGTTGTTGCTGAGTACAAGGAGAATCATTTTCTTTGTTTACTTGGGCCGCAGTTGTTGGAGTTGGTGATCGACCCACATCATCAACTAGTGGTAGTTTCCCTGGCAAGCTCTGTCAGCTTGTTCGTCGAAGCGAACATTGCGTTGCCTTCTGGGTGGTGTAGGAGAACGTCTTCTTGGTATGTCAGGTCTGAAGGAGGATGCATGGGAGTGTGACGAGTATCTTATCGGACTGGATGAGGGTGACGAGAAATTTCTCCTAGGCAAGTCTGATCGAGCAACTGGGGATAAATCACGATTAGAATTAGGATATAATCTATTTCGCGATCCCTCGTGTCGGTAAGTATACTTATCGTGGTACCCGTATCTCATTGGACTAGATGAGGGTGAACGATGTTGATATGACCTATCATCACGACGTGAATACCTTGTTGAACTGGAGTATGGCGACCGATGATAATATGGCCTATCATCACGATGTGAGTACCTGGTAGGACTAGAGTATGGTGACCGACGATAATGTCTATCATGTGGTCTGTACTCGAAGGAGGCAGGAGATCGTGAGTGACCTGAAACTGTGAGTGCATCAATCTTCTTCTCTAAGGAGGCAATGCGATCCATGAGAGCATCGTTTGAGTTCTCAGACTTAAATGTAGCAGCCACTTGGATTTGAGTGCTATCTGGGTGACCTAGAAGTGTTGCTTGTTCGATGCGGACTGCTGTGCTCACAGCCTGCTTGAAGGATTCGACGCCATGTTCATATAACTTTCTCCTTAGTTGTAAGTCTAAGCCTGCCATGAAGCGACGAAACATTTCTCCATCTTTAGCTTCCTCATCGTACTTGGGAAAAGCTTCCCTAACTAATGTTGAAATAGCTGCTCCAAATACTTCAATAGGTTCCAAGGGTAGTCTACGACGAGCAGTAACACAAGAGCGGAAATTGGTTAAGTATGTCGTTCGACCAAATATTTCTGAAAGAATTGTCTTTACTTTCTCAAAGTCTTTCTTATCAGATTCAGGTATATTCTCCCAGACAGTAAATGCAGAACCTGAAAGTCTGGAAGGAAGTAAACAATGTTTCTGAGCAGAGCTATTGCCAACTGAATCAACTGCAACTTCAAATCTTTTCACCCATTGATGAAAATCTTGACCTTCTCCAGTGAAAGTCTCTGGCAATTCAAGGCGAAACATTGCCATGATGAAGCAAGAATACAGAAACAATGCTGTACAACTATTAAGCGTTGAAGAAGGGAGTCTAGCTTTCACACGGAGCATCAGAATATTCCAAATGAAGGAGGAAGATTACAAATCATTCAAAGGATGAAAATTTCATCTTTACTTCTTTTTTTTTTATTAAGAAACATGGATGATGGTAAAATTTATTCTTTTTTTATCTTTTACAATGTACTGAACAGGGAAAGAAATCACATGAATGGAGACAATACATATATAAAAACGTGAAAATAATTACCAATTTATATCGGCAAAATAAACTTAGCAAGTCGTTCTTTAGATTGTGACGGACTCTTCCATTGTATTGTGAACTAGATTATTTAGCATTTTAAAGATAATTTTAGTCGTTTTATGTGAATAATCAAATAGGAAAGTTGTCCCACATTACATCACAGTTACATTACCAATTTACCAAATTGAATCCCTGCACTTTTTATGGTCTCAATTCTCAATTAAAGAACATACAACTCTCTTACTTTCTTTCAAACTCTCATTTATCTGTTTCTTCTATTTTTTCTGCTTAACCTTTTCAGGACCAAAGTCAACAACGCTATGTACAAAGTGAATAGTATTTTAGTCTTGTGGTAACAAGAGGGTTAAATTTGGGTTTATAAAATTTCAACATAGTTTGAAAACCTAGATTCTAAGCTTTAAAATGATATATAATTCGTCTTGTATGGACTAAGCAACCCTTGTAAAATAAAATGAGAATGTCGATGTGTCAGACAGGCTAATGACCAAAACAATAGAGAAAACAGGCTCTATAAAGAAGAGTGACCATTTAAGAGCGCCTAATCTGTGTCCTATTGTTTGTGGCACAAAAGGTTGAGTCAAAACTCCCTAGCATACACTGTGAAGTACTAATTGGATTGGGTTGAAACTTTCCATACCTTCAGAATAGATATATTTTTTTGTTTCTTTACATTTTGAATATCAGACAGTGCATAGTTTTTAAGCTATACAAGAAAAGCGATGTGAAGTACAATCCCAGCAAGTTGACACACAGAGTTTGAATGTCTAGAAAAACATGGTCATTTTGAATGAGAGTAAAAACATATTTCAACAAGGTATTTTAACCTGAAATTTTGTCAGATGGTAGATTAATAAAGGAACTTTCAGAAAATATAAAAAAAATTGGTGTATAATCTTGGGTTTTGGAATCAGCAAAATGATAAGACAAAAAAAGTTGCAGTAAACCACAATGCAGTGAATGGCACTGCACTAAACAATGGTTATGTGGGACTATGCACACGTTGGCCTGAAATTTGTTAATACTTTGCACCTTTCCTCGAAGGGCAATTCCGCGGAAAATGTTCACTTGCCAAAAATCATAAAATTGGCGACTCGGATATCTCTACAAAATATTTGTACTAGTGCTACCATGACAAGTTTATAGTATCAAACACAAGAGCTCAACAAGTCCTTCAATTTGATTGGTTTATCAATACGGTAGTACACTTATAGGCATGATTTTCTTCAACAATCTCATTTAAGTTGCAATGTGGCCTGATCATTACCTTCATCATACTTAATTTAGACTCACTGAACTGTAAAATTCACGGATTTTTGAGGTTCGCATAGGAGTGAAAAATCCTCGTCCATTTTGTGCCATGTTCATTACGTTTACCAAAATGATTACCAAAAAGTGTCTGATTCACTTGCTGAAATATACATTTCAGGACTCTGAATTTGGCTTGAAACTGTCTTAAACAACAACATCAAAAAAGTCTGAATGTCATGTCCGTTTATATGCTGGCATTTCCCAGATCTTAAAATAGATATTCAAAGAAAATCACAAATATGGCAATTAATGTATCACTAGAAACTGGGAAGCTTACAGATGGCAATCGTATAAGTTTTATGTCAACTGCGTATCTGATGATTATAAAAAACAACACAAATAAAAGCTCTTCTCAGCATCTGGAATATCCGAGGATTCGCCAGAAATATAGCGATGTTTTGATGTCGTCACACTCGGGATCGATCCTGCTTAAGCAGACGACGTCCTATAATGAATGAACGTAATTGCAATGTAATTATTTATCAAATTATAAAGAGTTTGCTGTATTTAAACATGACCTTATTTCACACCATTATAAAGGGAAAGTGAAACTGATTCTGATAGCTAAAACCGTTTGATTGTAAATACACAGGAGAAGGGTCAATGATCAATGAAATAAACCCCACTTTCAAATTGAAAAGCCCTCCGAATAATAGCCGGATGGTATTCGTTCCCTCTTGAAACGCCGAACATACCCCGGTGCAAGCAGCTGAAAATACAATGGCGTCTTATTTTGTTTACAAGTGACTGATTCCTTTATTTTTTTAACGCTGCATTTTTCATCAAAATAATACCATACACGAAGTTAAGAGTGAGGCAACAGACTAACATTAAGACAGACGCTAGTGAAGGAAGAGAAATAAGTGAAGAGGAGATGACAAAATAGGCTCTGAAAAATGTGTAAGATGTTATGGGACATCGTCTGCTTAGACAGGACTGGTCCATGGTGTGTCGTCACATATCTCAGCAGCGTTCGAGGAGCTCTTCAGCTGCTATATCGGGGGCTGTATTTTACCGTTTTATAATTGATAATAATCATTACTTCAAATGTTTCCAAGCGTTGAATTTGGATAACCTTGTTTAATTTATGCCATCTATGCAATAATAAGTATTAAGCCAATATTTAAAATCATTAAAGTTCTACTTCAACCTTCTCGACAGACGCTACGCGAGTTACCAAGCAGGTAGCTTACAGACGAAATAAGGTTTGATATTTTCACATGCTTCGTCGTTCCATTTGTTTCCATAATCGCTTCGTATCACTGCACAGTCCTGTAATGATTGCCAGTTGTTTGGTTGGTTTGGTGCCCACATGGAGAAGTTGAAGGGCGTTCCGTCGGTCCATTCGAAGTGGCCTTCGGTTGAAGTATCGTGCGGTCCAATCCACATCGTACTTTGACCCGACTGATAAGAGTGAGAGAGAGAGAGAGAGAGAGAGAGAGCGAGAGAGCGAGAGAGGAGATAGAGAGAGAGAGATATGAAGTGAGAGAGTGGGGAATAGAAAGATGAAATGGAGACGAATGAACAGACAGGCAGAAAAATAGAATGGGAGAGAAAGGGAGAATTGTGCAATGTGAATACAGATAGGAAGCTAATAGACCTACTAGAGCGTCGACAAGATCAAATTCATTTTCAAGTTTAAGAGCTGGTCACTTTTGACCGATAGCGATAACGAGATTTCCAATTAACACCTTATTGTATATGGTGAGTACGGGTGAGCCTGTGCTCGTGTCTGGTAGGGCAGCTCAAGGGTGTAGAATCCCGCTTTTGAGTGTCGTTATTGTTATCGGACAAATTTGATCAGCCCTTTATGTTTTGTATGACGAAACGTATGGAAAGACTAGATGGAACGCACTCAATGCCATAATGTGGGTACCATGAGAATATCGATCCCCAGACGTAAATAATTATATCTGATTGATACCTTTTGTGTTTTTCAAAATATTTTATTAGAGATTTCATTCAAAATAGATCATTACATAAAATAAAAGTAAATAATTTCAAACAAATACAAATCTTCATTTCGTTTTCATACCATAGTGTTAAATTATTCACAAGACAAGCATGGAAGAATGTTGGAATAAAATCACTAAGTAAATAATATATTGACAAACAGTAACGTACGCCCTATACCCCCTCCCTATGTCCAACAATGTATAATATTCAATGTAAATGATCTTTCATTCAAAATATGTTAAAATTCTTTTCTTTTGTAACACTATGAACATGGCGAACAAAGAAAAAAGGGGTAAACAAAAATGTATAATTACAGTATAATTAAATGAAATACAATTCTTCATGTTTTATTCATATCATAAATAATAAGATGTGCATCTAACAATTTACCCAATTACACACACACACACACACACACACACACACCCTGTTGCAATAGTCTTTGATATGTGTTAGGAATGCAGGGTTTGATCGCGAGATGACTAATTTTTGTCTATTCGGTCAAAACTGTATTCGATCAAAAATGATTTAAAAAGACCGATATTTTTTACATCTGCCTTAAGCTCCATGCCATTAAGGCTACCATAAGGGATTAACTCGATATAATATATATGACAGATAGATAATGCCATATGACTGTACCTTCTTCCGTGACGTTTCGAAGAGAGTCGCGACGAAGTTGTGTTCACCTTGAGAATGGATAGAAACCAAATGACTTAAACTGTCTATGACTGCTTCACCTCCGCCGAGAGAGGGCACTGTGTAACTCTGACAGTGGTTCTCCGCGTCCTGCCAAGTCATATCGTAGGCGAAGAGTCTGATTGGAATTGTTAGAGAAGAGGGCAAAGAGAAATAGAAAGTCTTATATCCTACATCAAACAATTCGCGTGAAGGGATTTGCCATGGATGGCTCACGTGACATAATAGTTCCATCATAAAAAAATGGATATGGTATGATGTCAATCTTGGTTGACCTTAATGTACCACGATTGAAAACAACCCCGAAGAAACAAACTTATGTTGGTATCAATTATGCCAATCACCCTTTATTTACATGTAAATAAAAGAGCAATGTAGATAAAATACCTTGCTCAATAAAATAAGTGCCGGGCCGAGGATTGAACTCACTACCTTCGCATATCCAGTCTCATGTGGCTTTTGACTAAGATAGTGATTTGATATTCTTTTCAGATTTATTTCTTTATAGTTTACACTTTATTTTTTTGTTGTTGTTCTTTCCACAAGGGCTGTAAATCACATACACCATGCACACTTTTCGACTCACCAGTTTTATATTATAATATCATCTAGCATAGTTATATCAGCAACTGGTCATGTAATCCAGGGTCCCGGGTTCGAATCCCGGTCGGGGCATTGTAATTTTATCACATTTCTTTATGATATATTCAATTTACTTTAATCCTATCAATTATGATATTTAATTACGAGAAAAAATTTAATAGATCATGCATGCATCATAAACCTCTGTGATTATAAAAGACATATGATTTATGCAAACAGACTTCATTGCTCAGAGCACATCTCCATAAATTATATTGGTCTGTTATTTTCTTGCTCCACATTGAGGACGTTGAAGTCAATCTGAAAATGCTGAAACTTGCAAATCGTGGCTTATGCATAAATCATAAATGATCCACCTGTCCAAAAATTATGATTCAATAGGAAATGAGGTCGAATGTTTGCTCGTTCGCAGATAATTACGAATATATTGATTACTTTTGTGTTGATAATACAATTTTGAAAATATCATATCTGAGTTTTAAGAAATCATGAAATTTAAAGAGATTTAAAAAGAAAGAGATGAGGAAAAGGAACATCCAGCCCCCGCCCCCCGAGGGTATTTTTCGCAGCAATACACGAATCACAATTGGCTCGGATGTTTTCACCCCCCTCTCATGACGCCAAGGTCCAGACACGCCACTGGACTGCAGTCAAACTATATGCTATACTTTAGCAACTATAACACCGAAAACTATTATGCCTCACGGTTGCGAAGAGACGTCATTTTCCTGACGTAGGACTGCGTCAGCGAGTAGCTTGGTCTTTGACGCCCCATGTATGGATGATAGGCTATATCATACTAAAGTAAAACTGCTTCTTAACATATACTGATAACTTATGATGTATGAATGATGTGATGGACGACGAGTGGTTAGATACCAAACAGTTTCACTTTAGAGTAATACGAGTCAAGACAAGACAAGAGAAACACACAGACAGTACCAATGAGATGAAGACGGTAACACACAGTCACAGAGACTTACATATAGCAGAGCATACGTTGCCAGAGCTAGCCACCGGGAACGGCAGAAAGATAGCTGAGGAAGAGGATACACCAATTAACAGGGGCACAGTATTCGTCGACGCGAGAGATGTCCATGTCCATGTTGTTCTTGAGTTCCAGTTCTTCAGCTTCTGTTTCTAGGTGGAGTTCTTGCCCTCACGTCAACTCCCGCGGGTGCAGATGACGGAGCATAACGGGCACCCGTACGTGCTCACTAAATATCCAGCCATGAATATTATTCATCAGCTCGACAATGCCGTAAGCATGCCGGACATCTGGCATCGCATAACTAGCTATGCACGGCACCTGTGGGTGCCGTGATGCACAGATACTGGGAAGTGCATTAGCCCGTTTTTACTACACTTCCCCCGGTCCCTTAGATTGACACATATATTGACAATCCATAACCTGGATTGGCTATATTGTGCAATCTCCTAATACCCCAGGTTATCCCGGGTTATCAGGCAAGGGACTAATTTATAGTAAAATCAATAATGCTATATCCCGTTTTTACAACACTTCCCCAGGTCCCTTAGATTTGACTCATACTAGCAATAGTTCAATCTAAGAATGTCCCAGTTGGTTCCGGGGGCATTAGACAAGGGGGTGTTAGAAATAAAAACATTGTTAGACACATCATTGGGCAATCGTCCAATATCCTAGAATGTTCCAGGGTACTGGACAAGGAACTCGTTTGTATAGTTGTAACAAAAAGCAGCCGGTCCGAAAATATTCAGGAATCGGCTTTGTCGAAGATTAATTGAAAATATAGAATTTAATTTGTTCTCTATTAGTTAAAGTGTTTGCAGGACCGACACTGTTGAGTATCCTTCCACTTTAAAACGTATCATCTGGACAGCCCGGCTCAGTTCTTCGAGCAGGCTTCTCAGTCTGAAACAGACCTAGTCCCCTCAGATACATGAAAGGGCTCCCAGCTGAATCCTGAGAAACTCTTCATACCGGTTAGCAAAAGGAGATTAATCGATTTGGCATAACAAATTAAAAGTTCTTCGTGAAGGCTATCCAAAATTGGTCCGGCTTTGAAACACGGTCCCATGGTCCCTCTATGAATTTTTGTACAGACCTCAGTTTTCATAAAGAAACTTTAGTCTGTTCCGTATTCTTGAGTAGATTCAAATATAAGTTTGATGGGACGAGTCTATAACTACAAATGCTTTGGTTCAGTTGGATCTGATCCTAAGGTTCACATGAAATATTGGTTGTTTGATCTGAGCCAAAGATTCATATGGAACACTGGTTCAGTTTGATCCAAACCGAAGGTTCACATAAAAATGATTAAAAAAAACTATCTAGTTCAGTTGCTCTGAACCAAACAAAAAAATTGACATGGCTTGCAGAAAGACACAGCTCAGTTGTCTGAAGCTATGTTCTATCTTGGCCTGCAAAAATTGAAATAGTTATTGGATCTGGCCACATCAATGAGTAGAACATGCTGCCCCTCCAGCAAGGCAAATTTATAGTATTAGTGTTTAACCATTATATCAATTCCAAATAAAGGAAATGATTTCCATACGACCAACACAATAAATTGAATCACCAAGATATATTATATGGTGGTTCTGCCGTTGTTGCAAGCGGGACATCACCTATTGCACCAAAGATGTTGGACCAGTTCTCTAAAGATATTTTTAAAAACTATGGAGAATTATAAGGGAGAATTATAAGGGAAATTCCTTAAATTGAAATCAATTTTGGCAGATTGATTCCAAATGTTACTCAAGAGGCCTGATTACTACATGTATAAGCTGTCAGGAGGGAGATGTAATTATCATGAGGTGGGGGCCATGGAGGGAGAAGCCAAGGACACACTATTAGAGGTCGGAGGTCATCCAACCTGAAGGAATGGCTATGTTCCCTCCCTGGAGGGTTACAACTGAGGAAATCAAGAATGGGCATGTGAAAAGGGGTCTTTTCCCCTAGCACTGGAAAGGCATCACCTTGCTTGTGCTTGATGTCCTCAGCAGAGGTTCGACTGTCCTCTGAAATTATAGGAGAAATGTTTACATCTCCAATCTTACATATACAAGAAATATTTGCAGTTTGACTCTCATTTACTGGGATCAGAGATGAATTTACTTTTCTGATCTCAGGCAAGTTTCCTGCAACATTACCGGGAAAAGAAAGAAATACTGGGCAATATTTCTTGAAATGCCCAGGTTGACCACAACTAAAACATCCCTACCATGGGTCTTACTAGCAGATTTGCCAGTGGACTTCAGATCTGTCCTAGCTGGCGAGGCTTGAGTAATAGGTGGCTCATTTTGTCTTTGGATACGGTCTTCAAGTCCCATAACTACCGACTGTAAATCTCGAATTTGTGATTGAACGGAATCTATAGAACTTTTGCCAAATTTATCCATTTCAACCTTTTCTTCTACATGGGAGACCCTTTCCTCTAAATCTGAAATCCTATTTTCAAATATACTCGAGGATTGCCGAGGATGAGTGCATCGGTAAAACCTAACAGAATTAAATGCATCTATCAAGTTTTGGGGTTGCTCATTCAATGCATATTGGCCAGCCTCTTCATCAAAACAACCTTGACAGAACTTCTGGACTACTTGTGCTTTTACATAGCTGTCTGGAAGATCTGGAAAGGCATTAGCTGCGAGAGTCAAAAAACTATCTGCCCAGTCCACACAGGATTCCTCTGAAGTCTGCTGGGCACAATTGAATTGTATCCGCATAACTTCAGTGGATAAATCCTGCAAAGTGAACCGCTTCTTGAGTTTTTGAACCAAACCAAAATAATCGAGTTCAGGTTCAAGTGTCAAGAGCAGAGCAGAATACTCACTAGCCTTTCCATCAAGGTAAGAGCAAAGTTGCTCTTTCATTTGATTAGAGTCATACCTAAATGCATTGGCAATTCTCTGGAATTTTGCATGGAAATCTTCCCAACTCCCATTACCATCAAAAGTCAAAGAACTCAAATACGACAAAAAACTACCTTGATCCCGCTTAAGACAATAACCCTTCTCATGATCCCGGGAAAAACTATGCATGGGAGATGGAGGAGACGGAAATTCTACATCTCGCCGATTGCTAGAATCATGAAATTTTTGACTGGTTGGAAGCTTGTTAAATTCATCTGACCTATGGGTTCTATGCTTAATAGGAGTTGGGCTTCTATTACAATATTTAGTACACTCATCTCTGTAAGAATCATGTCGGGATGGAGTATTGTAATATCTATCCGACTGATAGGATCTATGCTTAAAAGGAGATGGACTTCGACTATGATATCGAACCGACTGATAGGATTTAGGAGATGGGCTTCGACTACGATATCTAGAACGATCATCCCTAAATGAATGTATATGTGAGGTCATATGTAACCTGGGAGATGGACTTCGAGCCTGATATCTATAACTATCACCGCTGGAAGAATGTGATTTACAGGTTCTATGTGATCTTGGGGACGGAGATCGTGCCAGACATCTAGAATGGTCATCCCTGGAAGAATGTGTAGGTTGGTTGAGTAACCTAGGAGATGGACTTTGTTCACGATATCTGGAACGATTATCCCTGGAATAATATGAATTACTATGGTCCCGCGATTCTCCATGTGGTTCGTAATCAATCTCGGTGAATCCCGAGATTGACCGCAGGGCAGCAGGAACACAAAATTTACGATCGGCCTCCAGGTGTGCTGGTGGACGTCGTTCTGCAACATCATCAGCACTGCGATAGACCTCGGTTGGTTCCAGGGTCCGGCGCCGTGCTGCAGGCGCATAAATCTTGTGACCGACCTCCTGGGTTCCAGGGGATCGCTGCACTGCACGACGAGATGGAGGATGCAAGTTACCATCATAAGGTTTTACCCCAAATTTGACATCCCATGGAGTAAAATCAAAGCAATCTACTAGTTTCTCAGAGCATCCAACATCAATCAATGCATCTTGTAGTATTTTTGGAGTCAGGTTTACTACAGCATCGCGAATACAAAGTATGTACTCTGTTAAGTAGTCATTAAAACAAGGACTTGACAATTCCTCCTCTGTACAATAGTTAATTAAAATCCTTCCCATTACTAAATTTTCATTGTCTCAATTTACTTAAAGTTCTTTAAGGCTTAAGTGAGAGCACTCATGAAATTATGAATCGTACAAAACCAAAGTTCTATTTTTTCAAACAATGAAATTTCTTATTAGTTTTCAGATTATCCGAGTTTCAAATCAATAGATCTGCAAACTTATCAGATTATCTTATTTCTGAAGCAAGATATCTGGTTACAGTAATAGTAACAGGTATTTTACTTAAGAAACTGTTTACAAATTTAGAATATACTAAAGTTCCAAACAAGAGTATAACTGTTCAATAATGAAACTAGATCAGTAATTGATTCAGTGCCTAAATTATTTCATACTTTTTACTGCTTGAACAAATGAACATACAAATATTCTCGTTCACTTTGCTGTTCAATCAATGTAAGTTTCAGAATCAATTAATCTTTTGTTCAACTTGCTAAACAGAATATTACTTCATTTATGTATCCTAACACCCGATTTTTTTTTTTTTTTAATCAGCGATTGTGAAAGCACTTTTTGACGGCAAAATATTTTACGCCAACAAGCCAAGGAAACAATCTCTAGGGTAAAAATACCCACAAGAATATTTTCCTGCGCAGAATAATCAAGCTTAATAAATATTTATAAAATTAGCAATTTGTCCAGCACAAAATTAAATGCAAAAGCCAACTGGAATTATAAGTCTCAGCTTATTTAGAAAGCTAGTTCTGAGGCAAAAAAAAAAATCCAATCAGAATTTAAACAATTATTGGATTGCCTCAAGTTGAATCAAATTGTACACAACTTGAATCCAAAAATTCAAATCAAATCAAACACGAAATTGAAAAATTTATCGCGCTTCGCAAAATTACAGATTTTCTGTGATACCAACACAGACAGAATTACTGTTGGTTGGTGTAGCACCGTTCACTCAAAAAGAGCCGAGGAACGAGAAAATCTATAGTATAACAGCGCTAACCACCATCACTGCGAGGATGCGGTGTCCCCCGTCACTATTGGTATCGAAGAACCAGCCAGACTCGGAGGGGTGCTGATGACCGCAGCGCCGTAAGAATACAAGTTTCAGCTCGAAACAAATAAAATCACACTACCGCGATTTTCAAAAACACTATCAAAAATTCCTTCTTAGAACTTGCAAGCTCAGAAACAAATAATTATCCAGAAACTTGTAAAGTCAAAAACACGATACGCACACACGATCAATATAACTCGAAGCACAATTATAACCCAACACCTGCTGGATGTTATTGCGCAATGGCTAGCAAGCACGAAGTAAACAAATCAACGTACCGGTGTATATAGCTACATGTAGCTGTTTCGCGCCAAAATTAAATTTGATATCGTACCAAGATATCGGCGCAAATTAAAACTAACTTCTATATCAAATTAGTTTTGATTCAATAAATAATCAAAACCAACAGTTTAATCTGAAAAAGTATCGAATTAAACACCGTAGCAAATTCACTACATCAAATCGGTCACGGTATTAAAAATATAATTTGCTCAGAATCACCGAATCTGAGTTAGCTACTAATAGAGTTCGTATACGATCAATCGGACAAGATCAGGAACGGCAGAATAAATGATCTACCAGTTTCTCTGAAATATACGTATTCTCAATCAACCAGTCCAAATCTTAGATCACTCGATAATGTCAACAATTAATCCCACATTCAGTAAGACAATTAAAAAATGACCGGATAATAAAAGACCTACCAGTGTCTATGAAAAATGAGTATTTTCATACAACCAGCCCAAATTATTAATTATTCCACAATATCGATTATAAATGTCCGACACAAATAAGTCACATTTACAATTTTACCACAACGTACGAAGTACGTAACAATGAGTAACAATCAAATAAAAACTCAATTGCAACTCAAAAAATGACAAGATTAATCCTTATTACGTCCAGTTTATTCTGGTCAGTAATAATAATCACAACTGTGAAAGGCTTAATACGCTGCGTATGTTGGAAAAATATCCAACCAACTTCAATTAATTCACAATTAAATTGCAAATAACAGAAGCACGCACGCTAAAAGGAAAAGTCTGCAACGCTGGATTAAAACAAATAGCGTAGCGTAAATGAACCATTCACAGGCGAAATCCTGAGCGCTAAATTCCAATGCGCAGCAAAACAATGAACTGTATCACAAAGAATTTGCCGCCGCTGCAACTGACACAGAAGAAAGCTACAGCGGTAAACAAAATTCCGATGCCCAGCGAAACAATGCGATACGCTTCCAAAGAATTTCCAGTAGCGACTTCTTGGAAAAACGCAAGCTAAAACAATACCAGCGCGTGTCGCGGTGACAGCGCCACGTGGAAAGTAATGCAATATGAAACTGCACGGCTTTCACCAAATTACAAATATGAATGCAAATAAATTCTCAACGCAAATGCAATGCGACTCGCATAAGTAAGTACCGGCAATGAAAACACACTTTCAGAAACAAAATTCGCAGGCGAACCTTCCTCCCGCCGCCAAATTCGAAAACAAAAATTGTTAACGCAGTGAACTTCTCACAAAAGTGAAAAAGTTCTAAAATACTTCACAAATATGATAACAGAATCAATTGAAGCGCGCAGCGAGTTAGCGCCAATAAAAGTTATAAACACTCCTCATGCGCCAAACTAAAGTAAAATTACTCCCCACGCAATTCTTTTTGCTCGCAGCGCCAAATGAAGTAAAACTGCTTCCCACGCAATTCTTTTTGCTCGCAGCGCCAAATAAAGTAAAACTGCTCCCCACGCGATTCTTTTTGATCGCAGCGCCAAATAAAGTAAAATTGCTCCCCACGCGATTCTTTTTGCTCGCAGCGCCAAATAAAATAAAATTGCTCCCCACGCGATTCTTTTTGCTCGCAGCGCCAAATAAAGTAAAACTGCTTCTTAATATATACTGATAACTTATGATGTATGAATGATGTGATGGACGACGAGTGGTTAGATACCAAACAGTTTCACTTTAGAGTAATACGAGTCAAGACAAGACAAGAGAAACACACAGACAGTACCAATGAGATGAAGACGGTAACACACAGTCACAGAGACTTACATATAGCAGAGCATACGTTGCCAGAGCTAGCCACCGGGAACGGCAGAAAGATAGCTGAGGAAGAGGATACACCAATTAACAGGGGCACAGTATTCGTCGACGCGAGAGATGTCCATGTCCATGTTGTCAGTGGTGTAGTGGAGCGTATACGCTTGTATACGCCGTATACGTAAAAAAGAAATTGGACTTTTTCGGGTATACGCGCGTATACTTAAAAAAAATGATCAGGTTTTAAAATAAAAAAATATATATATAGGGGGCCTAGGGAAAAAAAGAAGAATTGTATGAAATATAGTCGAAATCATACTCTGTGAGTTGTGTTCCACAGAATTAATTTGTGTTGGCGATCCATTATACTCGACAAAACTTTTGACAAATCAAACGTACGTATTGCAGTATGATTGCGTATTATTTTTTACGTACATCCGATCCATATCCGGCCACTGGTGGTAGAGGTCAGCGTATACAGCCGGGCCCGCGGCGAGAGCGTGATGTGCTTGTGGCGGACGGCGTGTGCCCAGCCCGAGGCCCTTGGCCGGCACGGCTAGGTATCAATCGAACGGCAAGTGCGAGGCTAGCTGCTAGGCTAGGCGCGAGCTGGCCATAAATTATGCTAGTCCTATAGCCGCTAGGCCATCATCATGGCTCATGCGCCGTACAAAATATACAATGTACAACTTCAAGGGCAAAGGAGGCGGAGCTGATTTCGTGCAGTCGAACTACTGAACTTTCCGCCTAAACAAATTGTTTGCTACAAGCCGTTTTCTTTCTCTTAAATTTGCTAAAACGTCAGAGCTTTCGCGCTTCGCGCGGGAAGGGGGCAACTCCCACTCCCTGCACCCATCCTGCACAGTGCAGGATTACGTCCAAAATAACTGAAAAGCAGCCAGGGCGTCGAACTAACATTCCGCCTAAAAAAAAGGTGCTAAAACTTTAGAGCTTTCGCGCTTCGCGCGGGAAGGAGGGAAACTCCTCCTTCCTGCACCCACCCCTGTTACATACCGTGCAATATTGCTCCAAATAATTGAAAAGCAGTCGGTTCGTCGAACTATAACTTTCCGCCTAAAAGTTTGTTTGCTACAAGCCGTTATCTTTCTCTCAAATTTGCTTAAACGTCAGAGCTTTCGCGCTTCGGGCGGTAAGGGGGAAATTCCCCCCTTCCTGAACCCACCCCTGTTACATACAATGCAGTATTGCGTCCAAATAACTGTAAAGCAGTCCTGACCTCGAAATACCGTTTCCCCTAAAAAAAAAAGGGGTGCTACGAGCAGTTATCTTTCTCTCAAATTTGCTATAAAACGTCAGAGCTTTCGCGCTTCGCACGGGAGGAGGGAAACTTCCCCCTCCCTGCACCCACCCCCTGGGGAGCACGCACCAATTTCGCACTCTTCGCGTGCTCACAACCGCCCTCTAAAATGACATCCTGGCTGTGCGACTGGATCCTTCACGTCTGGCCGCCCTCCAGTGGGTGTCGATCCCGGGAGGGGGAGGCGGTAGGGGTAAATCCCCCAAAAAATATGAGGTGGGGTAATGGCCTGTTAATGCACTAAAAATCTAGTTTTTGAAGGTTTGAAATGCGAAAATTTTGGAAAGCTTGGTCGCTTTGCTCCCTCGCATAATTATTATCTTTCAGGATCTCGTAATTTCGCGCCCCCAGTAGGCCTATATTGTTCTTAAATAGCTTAAAGGGTTCAAAATTTGAAAAAAATAAAGATGTAATTGCTTTTCTCGATATATCATGTATGTGTCATATGACTCCTGCTAAATTTTGCGCCCCCGATGTAGGATAAATAAAGTGTATAAAACAGCATTTGCAAAGGTTGAATTGCTGAATTTGCTGAATTTCTCGACTCTTTCTCAAGCCTTTCAGGGTTTTCGTTAGTTTTGCTCCCGATTGTAGAAGTGAGTGAACAGAAAACCGTTTATCAATGCATAAAATTCGAGCTTCTCTACCGCTCAATTGCAAAATTTCCTGGGTAAAATGCACAAGAAATTGCGTTTTTAGGGTTAAAAATTGAAACATTTTCCGCCCGGTCGCTTTGCTCCCTCGCTGACGTAGATAGGTTTGGGCACTGGGGGGGGGGGGGGGGGGGGGGGGGGGGGGGGTGGGGTGGGGGGAGGAGGACTTCATTTTTTGCCCCGGGTGCCATAATCCCTAGATACGCCACTGGCTTCGCTCCCTTGCCGGTCACCCCCCCCCCCCCCCCCGATCATGAACACGGATCGACACCCCTGTGCCCCCCCCATATTGAAAAATCCTGGCTACGCCTGTGAGCACAACTCAATCTTATTTAATTGTTGAACAGGTGTCTTTAATCATATGAAAATTACACATACAAAAGTAAAACAGTGAATGTTATTAACAGTGGGTAAGTATCTTAAAGAACATTTATTTCAAACTACACAACGAGATGTATGAAATGGTTACATGTCGTTTTTCCGAAGGTTCGTATTTCCGAAGGTTCGTTTTTCCGAAGGTTCATAATTCCGAAGGTTCGTTATTCCGAAGGTTCGTTACTCCGAAGGTTCGTTTTTCCGAAGGTTCGTTTTTCCGAAGGTTCTTTTTTCCGAAAATGAAATAGGGTTCATAATTCCGAAGGTTCGTATTTCCGAAAATGAAATGAGGTTCGTATTTCCGAAAATGAAAAAGGGTTCGTATTTCCGAAAATGAAAAAGGGTTCGTATTTCCGAAAATGAAATAGGGTTCGTATTTCCGAAAATGAAAAAGGGTTCGTATTTCCGAAAATGAAATAGGGTTCGTATTTCCGAAAATGAAAAAGGGTTCGTATTTCCGAAAATGAAAAAGGGTTCGTATTTCCGAAAATGAAATAGGGTTCGTATTTCCGAAAATGAAAAAGGGTTCGTATTTCCGAAAATGAAAAAGGGTTCGTATTTCCGAAAATGAAAAAAGGTTATAAATTCAGAAAATATGGCGTCAATCCGTATTTCGGATAGGGAGGAGGGGAAAGACGGCCAAGTGTAAAGATATTCATTTCGTACTCAATCATCATAACAATGATGATAACAATTATAATAAAATCCAGAGAAATAGCCATTATATTATCGTAATTCCTATCAATATTCATATATCATTATTATTATTATGATTATTACTATTATTATAATTATTATTATTATTATCATCATTATTGTTATTATTATTATTATTATCATTATTATCATTGTTCCTATTATAATAACCAATATTTGTGAGCGAGCGTAGAGAGCGAGCGCCTCAGGAATACATGTTTCATTTCTCATAAAATGATATTACTTCGGTGATTAAAATAGATACTGATGTATTGAAGAAAGTGAATGATCGGATTCCGGATTAAATTTGCTACAACGAAATTGGCTTGAAGTTATTTATATAATGTATATACCGCTTTGGAAAATGAGACACACCAAAGTTCCAAGTAGATCTTTACAAGCAGAAAATGGCCACGTAATGTTTTTGAAAGGGGGAGCTGATGCCTCTTGGCAGAATATCATATTCCCCGTTTCTACAATTTGCAAGCGAGCGAAGCGAGTTAGAAAAAAACATAAACCCTTTTTTTTATTGTAATGGAAATGCAATTTCGCCATCAAAAGACAAATATAGAACATGTAATAATGAACCATGAATAATATTACTTAACTGCTGCCGAATATGGAATATTTGGGCACTTCACTCGCCCTAATGAAGGGCGTTCCCTGTCCCAAACTATTCCGTTTCTAAATCTTACGCGCTAGTGAGCAAGTAAAAAAAGGAGAATATTGTCTATAGAATAATGATTTTGTTACCAGATAATCCAAACAACGATAACATTTTGAGTACCTTCCCGCCCACAGATAAGGATAGCCGACCATCTCGCTTCCCAAAATAAAAGGATGTTCGGGCACCACGCTGCTGGATTCCAGCGAGCCAAACATTGACACTTTATTATCTTTAAGACATGTAAGTTGTAATTACTTCGTCAACATTCAACATAAATTGTGATTTAAAAAATACTATGAAAAGTGTATACTAAAAATAAGGTGGGGGCGTCCTGCATCCCTAGCCCTCAGAGCCATCTATTACAGAGTTTGGCCAACTCGGCTCCATGTAGGTAGCAATATGGCGCTTGTTGCTTTGTTAGGCAAGCACTAAACAAAGGAATATACGCCATGTTGTGCCCAAATAAACCGAGTTGGCCGAAGTCTGTAATATGGCTCTGTAGATGACTCTACAAGCCCTCCCCTCCGATCCCCAAAACAACAACAGCAATAAAAACAACAACATAATATTACAGAGAGTTCATAAAGGAGTCACTGCTATGTTTAATAAATAGCCTGGCAAGTAGCAAAACATATTATAACAAGCATATTATTGATACGTATAGGCTATAGGCCAATTATACGATCATGACAAGGGAAATAAAAGAAGCGATAGTAGAGTAACCGGCGCAATATCTAAGTCTGGTCGCATAACTCCATCCAAAATGACATCGTCATCAATTCTGGGTAGTCCACTTCATAATAAAAATTGTAATAAATAATAATAACAATAATAACAACAACAACAATAGTATTATCAATAATAAAAATTATAATACTGATAATATTAATGAAAATGATAAAACAGATAATACTACTACTAATAATAATGATAATAATGATAATTATAATAATAACAATAATAATAATACAAATAATACTAGTAATAATAATAAATAAATGAATAGAAACCATAAACAACCAAAGCCGAAGAAAGATGGATCGTAACAAGTTAAAGAAGGAGTCTTATCATCAGGCTGATATGATTATCATAAAAGGAAACAAAAGTAAAACCAAACTATAATGCAAAATATCTTAAAGAATTTATGCAGCAGGGCAGACTGAAATCATTGAGCATGTTTTATAACCTTGCAAAGATATTAACATTTCTTAAAACAGATTAAAATCTTAAATTGTAGAGGTAAATGAATGAAATGCAGCATAGTATATGCTGTAAGTAATGACCTTGCTTACACAACAGTACTATACAGCATTTTGTTTGCCGCATATCTGAAATGATCTATGACGCAGATAGTTTTCAAACACTTTACAATTCCAACAGAACTTCACAAAAGCCATGCAGCAGCTACTTCTTAAGTAAACCAAATTCAAGAAAAGAAAGATAACAAGTGAGCAATAACAAAAATGTTAAAGCCACTGCTATGTAGCACACCGCATCTGAAGAATAAAAATAACTCTTTATACTGGCATATTATGTGTAAGTATATAGGTCAGGTGCAATCGCTAATTGAATATAATGATAATGATTAAAAGCATCATACAACCAAATTTGAAGAATAGTAGATCAAAATGTTAAGTTTTCTTTCAGTCGGGCTAAAATAATTATCATACAGGGAATAATCCTAACTATCTATGCCGCATAAATAGATTAAAATCATTGAACATGTTCTTTAACTTTGCCAAAATACCATCATTTCTAAACATGGATGAAAATCTTTCATTTTATACAGCTGCTTACAGCATAATAAATTTGTACAGATTCTAATGAGTTGCTTCATTTTACTGCACAGTCTGCGTTTTTAACAGTTACAACCGCTGACCTGAAGTTTGAAATAACTTTTACAAGCATAACGAATTACAAAACACTAAAAGACATTGAGAGTAAAACAATCCTCATCGTAAAAAAAAGAAATAAGGAATTACACATGGAGAAGAAAACATTCTGACCTAAATTAATGGCTTTTATCAACCAGTGCCCCGCCTTATAAGGAGTTGAAGCGATTTATTTGAAACAATCGCAAGTTAAAATCAATCGCAACTGTGTACTTAACATAGGTATAGGCGTACGAGAAGGGGGGCTGCTGCCCCCTCCCCCGGATTTTGAAAGTGCAGATATTCCGGCAACTCACACCTCATATTCAGGGAGTGAGGTGCCCGAATATCCTCATATTCCAGTCATTATATGCCGAAATACGTTATTTTTATGATTTTTCACAACGGAAGGCACAATTATTTTTGGTCTCTAGCTTCGCGCGCTCGTAAATTTAAAAAAAGGAAAGTTGCTATATTTTTTAGAACAAAAAGGCCATAGGTGCCGTAACAGGGATCAAACCCCCAACCTTCGCGTTTCCAGTCAAGCGCTGTAAACCGTTCGACTACGACACCTCCACACACGCACACACACACACACGTTTACATGGCTTTACTTCCGAGGACAACTATTGTTCCTCTATTGTTACTCGTCCTCGGACAGTCGACGGAATAAGGCATAAATTCATTGTTCGACGTTCGAGGACTATTGTCCGCCTTCCGAGGACCATTGTTGTCATGATTTTTTTTTTGTTCTCTGTCCGAAAATGTCCTCGGACATAATGCTATCAATTTTCTTTCTTTTTTTCTTATTTTTTCACCATCCGATGAGGGAGGGGTGGGGGCGTGCCCTCCCCCCGTTGCTACACCTCTGCTCCTGATGAATTCGCCTTTTTTTACCAGGAATTATGAACCCTATTTCATTTTTCGGAAATACGAACCCTATTTCATTTTCGGAAATACGAACCTTATTTCATTTTCGGAAATACGAACCCTATTTCATTTTCGGAAATACGAACCCTTTTTCATTTTCGGAAATACGAACCTTATTTTATTTTCGGAAATACGAACCCTTTTTCATTTTCGGAAATACGAACCCTTTTTCATTTTCGGAAATACGAACCCTTTTTCATTTTCGGAAATACGAACCTTCGGAATTATGAACCCTTTTTCATTTTCGGAAATACGAACCTTCGGAAATATGAACCCTATTTCATTTTCGGAATTATGAACCTTCGGATAAACGAACCTTCGGATAAACGAACCTTCGGAATAACGAACCTTCGGAATAATGCAACAAATGTTCGGAATTACGAACCCTTTTTCATTTTCGGAATTATGAACCCCCAGGCATGGGAAATTAGTGTTTCGGAAATACGAACCTTCGGAAATACGAACCTTCGGAAAAACGAACCTTCGGAAAAACGAGATGCCCCCTAGTAACTATATATGGTATATTTAGTTGCAGTACCAAACAATTAAGACGTTTGGAGATCTATGACAGCGTGTCTTATAAAAATCTGTATCAGATGTAAGTGAGTGTTGCATAAGCTAGAAATAAAAATTATTATGACAACGGTTTGAATCATCTTGGATTGTTTGTGTCTTGGTGATTTAGACATGTATAGATCTATAGGGCTTATGCAAGGGTTGGTCTGAAAAAATGACTTGATGGTTTTTGGTCTGAAAATATAACTCCCTAATGTTTCAAATTTTGATGCTTTTTGCAAAACTTAATTTTAACATTTTGAGATGATATTGTGACAGATGATTTGTGTGTGTGTGTGCGTGTTTTCTTGTCAGGTCACGGGGGGGGGGGGGGGGTATTGTGTTTGTGAATCACCACCACAGCACGGTGCATCGCCTCGTCGTTAGCTTGGTGCTCTGAGGATTGAGCTATCAGTATTATTATTATTATTTATTAAGTATTCGGCGTCACCTGTGCCTGGGAGGGGAAAAGCGAACTGAATCACTGTAACCCTTAGGTCTCTCCTCCCGATATAACTGATTGGGATATACAGGTGTACCACTACACCGGGGTAAGGGAGTATCCCCAAAAAATATTTACCACTACAACACTGCATGTTGTTCTTGAGTTCCAGTTCTTCAGCTTCTGTTTCTTGGTGGAGTTCTTGCCCTCACGTCAACTCCCGCGGGTGCAGATGACGGAGGATAACGGGCACCCGTACGTGCTCACTAAATATCCAGCCATGAATATTCATCAGCTAGACAATGCCGTAAGCACGCCGGACATCTGGTATCGCATAACTAGCTATGCACGGCACCTGTGGGTGCCGTGATGCACAGATACTGGCACCGCATAACTAGCTCTTTCAGCTAGCTATGCACGGCACCTGTGGGTGCCGTGATGCACAGATACTGGGAAGTGCATTAGCCCGTTTTTACTACAATACAAAAAGTACAAACTGAATCGTGGAAATGAAACAAAAGAAAATAAACGCGACAGCTTCATTCGTAATAAGTGTCTGGGCGCCTCCTCTTCCCTCTCCTTCCATTCTCTCAGATTGTAATAATTACAATTAGACGGGACTCTTGATGGGTGTGATTTCTTGAGAGGTGCGAAATAAAAATTTCAATTCCCCCCCCCCTCCCACAAAAAAAACAAAAGGATTAAGTTATCAAGTATTGTTTCACGGACTTAATACATGTGATTTAATTCAGCTCAGTAAGCCTATGCCATATATGAGACAATAAGCAGTCATTGAACTTTCTGACACAGACAAACACACAGACAAAGAAACGGAAAATACTTGGCTATTCGTTGATTGGTCCCCTCTGTTACCTGTAACAATGTTGTTCGAACGCAGTCCAGAACGTTGGACAGCAACAGCCTGCTCGTACTCCGGTAGGACAGGCAGTCATGACGATGGCCAGAGCCATGAACAGCAGCATCTTTCCATGTGGTGTCATCACGGGTACTTTCAAATGTCTTCTGATTCTTCTGCCTCAATGCACGATTATGCTGCTTCAAGTTGATTTCATGTAATTATAACCTTAGCTGCCCTGTTTTGATTGGTATAGAGTTACATTTACGGTGAAAGTCTGCGGTTTTTTATTTATTGGAAGAGTTTTGCAACACTTCTGATTTGCTCAGGAAGTTCCGCCTTTTAAAGGGGAATTAACCTCAATATATAAATGTATGACATTGTTGATTTCTTGCAACTGCTCCTTGGTGTACCGTTGCTTAAAATATACAAACAGACGATTGGTACTACAAAACTTAAAGATAACATTTAACAAATTCATAGTGACGAAGCTTTTCGACCTGCACTCATCGGCTCACAACGCAGGAATGAGAGAATACAAGAAAATACAAAAGTCAAGGAAGTGTCCCGGATATGATCCGGGCACGCTAAAATAATCGAAGCGCTTGTACAAACTCCTTTTGTCGGCACAATAGCGGATCTCTCGACTGAATGAACAACGCTTCTAAGAAGCGAAGATGTTGAAAGCTGCGTGCTCGGGCAACAATAGTGAACTGAGCCGGGTTATACGCCTTGGAACGAGCCGGACTATTCAGCAAGTGCTGACCAGTAGCAGAGTCGCCTTGACTGCGGCATTGAACATTAGCGACGCTAGCAGCGGTTTTGCAATTACGCAATGACGGAGCGAATTAATCCAAATTTATGGCAGATGACATTCCCAAGCGTCAATAGTCACAAACTATGCATTCACCTGCTTCGACATAATGGACTTCAAAAGTCAGAATGTGCGTTGTATTAATTATGTTCTGCTCTGCCAGGCAAGCCCAAGAAATCGATGTCTATTTAGCAAAACCAGAGAATTTAAAAAGAAATCTATAAATTTCAAATTTTAGAATAATATATGTATACACCTGTTATGTATTTTCCACCATATATGTTTTTTTTATAATGACGGGAAGCAATTTAGCTTGAGGATTAAAAATATCTTCCTGACCGGAACGGTTACCAGTGGTTCATGTACAACTCCATATTATCATCAAGAAAATGGTAGCCCCCATGTATAGTGTTAGCAGATGATACCGTGTGCTAGAATGTCTTGATTTAAACCCTTTACTGATGTTTTATTTCTAAAGTGATACAGGTCAGTGATTAACAATATATTACACCTTTGGACATAAGTACATTTAGGCCAAGTCCACCCTAACAAAAATTGATTTGAATAAATAGAGAAAAATCCAACAAGCATAACACTGAAAATTTCATCAAAATAGGATGTAAAATAAGAAAGTTATGGTATTTTAAAGTTTCGCTTAATTTCGCAAAACAGTTATATGCACATCCTGCTCAGTATGGAAATGAGGGAAGCAGTGACGTCACCCACTCACTATTTCTTTTGTATTTTATTATGTGAAATATAGAATATTTTAATTTCTGCAGATTTGTATTGAAATCTGTATTGATGCTTAATAAATATTTCTTTCTTTTGCATACTTTGAAATTTCGATCCATTTTCTCCACATTAGTCATTATTTGAGTGTTAGAATTCTTTCTCATAGTTTTATGTCCTTAGCTTTAAAATTGCTCTGGGCCTGTGACACCAGGGTCAGGTTATTGCCCTTTGCACGCACACGAGACATTTCGATTACGATATACAGTTAATCAAGCGTGTTAAGGCATACTTGATCTGACAATACATGCAGTTTAACGCATTTTTTGCCCCTGTTCATTTTGGATTCACTTCTTATTAGACCTCACTCTCGCATGGTGCGTCAAAGCCCGGCTCACACGAAGCGTCATTTCGATTGCGTCCGTGCGCAATTCGGGCCTGTGAAGGATATTAACTCATACGCCAGCTACTGAAAGTGTGAGCCGAGATTATTACACCTGTTGCATGCATGACAATAAGCGTCATTTCGACTCCGTTGTTACCTGAGGCGCAATTTGCTATGTGCTGATTAATTCGGTTAGGATCGCGTCAGTGATCATTGTACGGTCCTTTGGGCGTCATTGAAGAGTGATGTCGTTTATAAAGTGATTGTAAAATGAACAGTGAAAACACTACTTTTTAACTGGCGTATGAGTTAATTGCCTTCATATACAGTCGAAATGACGCCTCGCGCGAGCCGGTCTTAGGGGTCTATTGTTCACTGTTTACTGCATGTGGTGTGGATTCTATTGACCAATCAGTTGATGTAATAAAATAAACTAGGCCTTGTGCGGTGGGCATAATGGGCATACTGCTCATTGCAACGAAGCGTCATATGCTGATGTAAGCCTGCGTCAACGACTGTAGTGCGGCCGTTGACGCACTACGTGAGAGCCGAGCTTTCATCGTACAAAATGTGAATGCAAAATAAACAATTTTCAATCATGTAAGCGGGGAATAGACCTGTTTACTAAGTGATTCAAATTTTACGCATACTTGTGAAACAAAGGTTGTTCTTGACAACCTGAAAGCTTGCCAGAGACTTGTCAGACATAGCAACAAGTAATGTATGCAAACTGGATTCCAAGTATTTTAGTTCATTCATTAATAACAAGTTAATGGAATACCTCGTTACTAGGTCCCCAGGAAAGAAACATCCATAAACTTGAACACTTAGTAAACAGGTCTATTTACTGGGGCATGCACTGATTGCTGATTAGCATAATTGGCAGGACGCCTTGACCAAGAGGCCGCAGATACGTTTTACAAGAAAATTTTCTTAATCCAAATGCCCAATTGCCTTTTTTCAAAATTAAAAACCCATTTGAGATTAAAAATATAGAATAGATATGTCAATTTATTTTTAAACTGAAGATTTCCTTATATATTTCTGTTGAAAATCGATATTCGCTTATGCTACAGTCACACGGCCATGTTACGGACCTGCGGATGCCTGCGTATATTTGGATAATGAAAATGCGTAATTTTTACCCCCAAATAACGCAAATTTGAGCAAAAGTTACCTATATTCTGCGGACGATACGGATTAGTTACGGATGTTACGTATGAATTACGGATGTTACGGGTAAAACCTGTTGATGAGCCCATCCGCTGCCAACCCGCTGACACATGTCACGGACGACTTACGGATGACTTACGGACGATACGTATGAGTTACGTAGTTTATGTATGGATAACGTATATTTTGCGGATGCTTACGTATATTTCATCCGCAGCAGAATTTTGAGATTTTCAAAATTCACGCTGCGGATCTGCGTAGGGTAGGCCCCATATTACCTGCACCTACCGTATGTCTGCGGATCCTGCGGATTAGGTTACGGATGGATACGGACGTTTTACGCAAAAATACGCAAAGATACGGATCAATACGCATGATACGGAACAATACGCAAATTCTACCTAAATTCTGCGCAAAAGACCTTGCGCGGGAAATTTAAAATAATTTTGAGATTTTCAAAACTTTTTCGCGGAAGACCTCGATTCCTGCGCACTCCCACGGATTTTTACGGATGCACTTACGGATGATACGCATGATACGGATTGCTGCGGATTTCTACGGATTTTTACGGATGCACATCCGCAGACATGCGTATCGCGCGTATCTGTCCGTCTGACCATAGCATTATGGAACAGTCACACGGTCACTTACGGTAGCAGCGGATGCTGACGGATAAAAATCCGTAAGCATCCGAAAGCATCCGTATCCATCCGTAACCTAATCCGCAGGATCCGCAGACATACGCAGATCCGCAGCGGGAATTTTGAAAATCTCAAAATTTTGCTGCGGATGAAATATACGTAAGCATCCGCAGAATATACGTTATCCATACGTAAAATACGTAACTCATCCGTAAGATACGTAAACTCATCCACAGGATACTTAAGATACGTAACTGATCCGCACATTTTGTCGGGTGTGCGGATACATAGGGGTACGTAAACACAGGAATGCCAGAGGAAGCCGACATGCGCAGACATGAGCGTAACTCATCCGTATCGTCCGTAAGTCATCTGTAAGTCGTCCGTGACATGTGTCAGCGGGTTGGCAGCGGATGGGCTCATCAACAGGTTTTACCCGTAACATCCGTAATTCATACGTAACATCCGTAACTAATCCGTATCGTCCGCAGAATGTAGGTAACTTTTGCTCAAATTTGCGTTATTTGGGGTAAAAATTACGCATTTTCATTATCCAAATATACGCAGGCATCCGCAGGTCCGTAACATGGCAGTGTGACTGTTTCATTAATAGAAATCTATTTTCTCGATACTGTGACGTATGGGACGGAGCAAATTAATAGGGACTTTTAGAATTGCACGTCCACTTAGTCGACTGGTACGCAAGGACATCATTCTACGCCACTGCGCATGCGCCACTCGCCCTCTCCCTGTCCTCCTCCCTGACTTGCAAAACCGAGAACGTGTTCGCTTCGTTTTTGCGGTGCTCCGAAATCTTCGACGAGGTTCACGTATATGACGTCATCAGAACAGCTCAACTATTATGCTCATCCGTTGAGTGTGTACTTCCGGTTGACGTCGACGGTACGTACACGTCGAGTGAAATCTAAAATGATCAGAACTGTAGTCAACATGTGCAGTCGACGACGTTGACATGCGCGAATTAGTCGACTGGGACGAAGTACTAGTCCACTGCTTCTAAAAGTCCCTAATTAAAATTTTATGGACGCGTCTTCCCTGAACATCTATAGCGGCAAAATATGCATTCACCTGCTTTCGGATAATGGACTTGAAAAGTCAGAATGCATGCTGCATATATTATGTTCTGCTCTGTTTGGCAAACCCAAGAAAATTATTTGTTATTATAAAGATTTAATTTTTATAATACATGTCTAACGATAAGGAAGTTAGCCCCTTCAAATTATTCTCTCTTCTCTCCCTCTCTATTTTATCCAATCTCGTTCCCTCTCTATCTCTATGAGTTAGTCCCTTCGATTCTTTCCTCTCTCTCTCTCTCTCTCTTTCTCTATCCAATCCCTCTCCCTCTCTATCTCTTTGAGTTAGCCCGTTCGATTCTTTCTTCTCTCTCCCTCTCTCTATCTCTATGATTTGTATCACATACTACATTTGAGGTATATAATCTTGTTTTCTCAAAAGTCCAGAAGTTATTATATGCAGGTCAGTGGAAGAGGATTATCTTCCAACGTACCTGTGTAAACAAAACTAAGAAGGGCTTTACTTAATACAACAGATGGTCAGAAGTTCCAAGTGGTCAAAGAATGTGATGGCATGGCAGAACTATTCTGACCCCTCCTACAATACTAACTATTGACCAATGATAACTGTAGTTCCTTTTCTCATCCCACTTTCTGTAAATGATGTACCAATCAGCTGCAGACTGTTATGCATGTGTAATTAGGTATAAAAACCAGAACTCAACCCTGTTTTTCACTCACTTGGCTCCCCATCCTTCCCAACTCCCATCTCCCCCTCCCTTACATCTTCAACTAACATTAATTCGCGACTTAAACTGTGTCCAGATTATATACAGTATTGCCGTCAGAGTACATTTTCAGAGCCCGAGCCAAGTCTAATAAGAACATCTACTGTGGACTTTTATTCTGCAACAAAACAACTTATAAATTATTTAAAGATCACATTGGAAGAAAATTCCATCAAAATAAATATTGGCTTATTGCATAGATGGCATAAATTAAACAAGGTTATCCAAATTCAAAGCTTGGAAACATTTGAATTAATGATTATTATCAATTATAAAACGGTAAAATACAGCCCCCGATATAGCAGCTGAAAAGCTCCTTGAACGCTGCTGAGACGTGTGACGACACACGAAGGACCAGTCCTGTCTAAGCAGACGATGTCCCATAACATCATATACATTTTTCAGTGCCTGTTTTGTCATCTCCTCTTCACTTATTTCTCTTACTTGACTAGCGTCAGTCTTACTGTTAGTCTGTTGCCTCACTCTTAACTTCGTGTATGGTATTATTTTGATGAAAAATGCAGCGTTAAAAAAATAAAGGAATCAGTCACTTGTAAACAAAATAAGACGCCATTGTATTTTCAGCTGCTTGCACCGGGGCATGTTCGGCCTTTCAAGAGGGAACGAATACCATCCAGCTATTATTCGGAGGGCTTTTCAATTTGAAAATGGGGTTTATTTCATTGATCATTGACCCTTCTCCTGTGTATTTACAATCAAACGGTTTTAGTTATCAGAATCAGTTTCACTTTCCCTTTTAGAATGGTGTGAAATAAGGTCATGTTAAATATACCAAACTCTTTATAATATGATAAATAATTGCATTGCAATTACGTTCATTCATTATAGGACGTCGTCTGCTTAAGCAGGATCGATCCCTCATGTGACGACATCAAAATATCGCTATATTTCTGGCGAATCCTCGGATATTCCAGATGCTTAGAAGAGCTTTTATTTATGTTGTTTTTATAATCATCAGATACGCAGTCGACATAAAACTTATACGATTGCCATCTGTAAGTTTCCCAGTTTCTAGTGATGCATTAATTGCCATATTTGTGATTTTCTTCCAATGTGATCTTTAAGATACATCAAACATCATAAGTTCTACCATATTGGAAAAAGTAAGTCGATTGTTCCCGCTAGCTATTTTATTCCTGATTGTTCCTGTTTATTTGTTCCTGATTGTTCCTGTTTCATCCCGTTCCAGCTATAGTTGATATAAAATCCTTTTTACGTTCTTCGTTCTCCTGTCCACTGACGCCACTATTAGTACTTTTACTTCCAATCGTCATCGACATCATCATCTCGTGTGTAACAACGTCATCATCCTTCCCGACCCCGCATCATCCAAAAATACCCTCAATGAAGTGGCGTATAAATTATCAAGGTACCAAGTACAATACCCTTAATGGCATTTGAAATAAATAATAAACCCCAATTAAACAGGCAAGCAACAAAATAAGACTTCTACAGTTTGAGACGATAAACATTATTTACCCACATTTCTTTTGTCACAGAAAGACTATGATTTCTTTGATTATCGTTTACTCAAATAAGTAGGAGACCTGTTTCCTTGATCTCATCTACTGACGATTACATCAACCCTTCTCCCATCGTCTGCTGCTGTTTGGAGCCTTCTGGAAAAAAAATTGTACTGACAGTTGATGATGGTGGGGGTGAAGAAACACGTAGAATTTAACAAGAGAAGAGTATCATAATCTTTCTGGGACAGCGCATATTGATCACCTTCAACATCATATTGTAATTCAACGGGAGATAGTACATCTGCTAGATGCAAATAACTCAGGGATTTGTCCTCCAAGTATAATATTTCCAAGTTCAAGTACGCATGCACTGTAGCGAGGCATGGTTCGAGAGTTGTTGTTGTTTTTTCCTTATTCTTTTTCGGGCGGGGGACCCGTGACTGGCGCTTTCGATTTCGCGCAGGGGGTGAATATCTGATCCCGTATATTCTTCACGGATGAAAATAGTAAATTAGAATTAACCTTCGTACAAACAGATACAAAGCAGAATATACTGATTATCACAACAATTCATTTTGTACCCTAAATGTCGAATTTGAAATTTGTGAAATGGTACTCTAAACGGCGATAGAAGTGGAAAAACACCCCTTTTTAAGGAAGACGTTGACGACGCCTTAAGCCTGAAAACAGACCCTTTTCGACGTTTTTTGTGGACGAGCGTGCGTAGCACATAATGTGGTGAGTGACCCCCCCCCCCCCCGGGGGGGGGGGGGGGTATATGGGGGTCCAGTTTTCCGCACTGCGTGTATATATCTACACACTAGGCCTTCTGTCAATGTGTTTCCCATCCACGTCCAGTGAATACATCTACGTTGTACATGTAACGTTAGATCTAATCTGAAAATGGTTCAACATTCAGAAATTGCCGGTTCTAATGAACATCCCGCCTGAAACTAGAACTAAAGTACAACTAGCACCTGAATGTCACATCGGACATCGGGAACGCCTCTATTTCGGTTTCGATATCGAGTGGGTGGGGGTATATGGGCTCCAGCTTTCCTCCATAATTCTCTGACAAGCAAAAAAAAAAAGGGAAAAAAAGGTTTTCGTTCTAAAAGGGGAGGGGGGGGGGGACAATGCAGACTTTTCTTCCAAAGTGGGGGGGGGGGGGGGGGGGCGCACGGGCCGGATGTGCCCCCCTAAACATTCAACATTGTTATTTATTTGAATGGAAACTGAATAAGTGAAGATGCCATAGTTCCATAAGATATACATTTTTTCAGTGTATGTTCTAAGATTTTTATCAATTCGTTCAATGCACTTAACCCAGGGGGAAAAATATCAGAAACCTAAACATGCCTGTGGAAGCCCTCCAAATCTATCACTTTCCATCACAGCTGCTAACCCCCACCCCCTCTCCCTCTCTCTTTCTCCTGTATTCTTTATAATTTCTATCCCCTGCATGTCTTTTTTTTTCTCTCTCTCTTTCTCAATTTCCCACTGGCTGTTTCTCACCCTCGCATATTTCCACTGTTTCTCTCTCTCTCTCACTCATTTTCCCCACCACTGTTTCCCACTGTATCTCTCTCTCTCTCTCTCTCTCGCTTCTTTAGACATTCCACTATACTTCTCGCTTCTTGCAACATTCCCCTATTATGATTGAGCAACCTTTAATTGGAGAACTACAAACGAATGCAATCTGTTGTACATTGTAGGGTACATATACTTACACATTTATTATCGACTTAATACATGTAATGATAACATTTTTATATTACAATAATTGCCTCCTAGTGACTGCTTACTAAATACACCGTGTTACAATACATTTTTCCATTCTATAGTTAGATTTTGATTTCACTCCGCATTGATATTCAATTTCTTTCCCCAGTTTAACCCCTAATGCTAATTAAATTAAACCTCCTATCTATATTTAAAGAGAAGTCTGCTATGAATCAATTATTCATATATATGTTTCATCAACAAACTAATTGCCTTTCAGTGTGAATGGTACTTGGGCTGTACATAGGAGAAGACCCCAACCCCCCATGGTGCCACGGGTAATTTCTGCTAGTGCTTTATAATGAAGATATTAATGGTGTACATTCTGATGAAGAGGACGACAGTCTGCCGAGACGGTCAAAAAGGTGTCCGCATCCACCTGACAGGTTGACATTATAGCCATAGCCAAATGGTTTCACCCACTGTAGGAAATAGCTTGAAATGTATTCTGTAAATGTATAGATTGTTGTTGGTATTGAGTGTTAAGTTGGTGTTTTTTTGTTGTTTTCCGTAACTGAGATTAGGTACGTTCACACGTAGAGCGATAGCATCGATGCTATGGAGGTGTCGATGCTATTTTGGTGAAGACCAGATAGTGTCGAGACCAAACGCTGTCTGAACGCAGATAGTCACGAGATAGAAGGGAGTTTCTAAACTATTCTTGCAGCGAGTTTAGCAGGAGTAAATCTCAGGATCCAGCGACATAGCATCGACGCTTTGCAGGAGACCACCCACCGCGCTTGTGACTATTAATTTTGTAATGTGAGCGCAATCGCTGCTATCTTCACTCGCTGCTATTTTGTAATTCTGTCTGTTTCATGTGGTGCTATAATATAATGCAATGTTTGTATTCATGTGATGTACCCTCTTCCCTACTTTTTTCTATTATCATTCTCTCTGTTTCATCTGGTATTGTAATGTAATGTGATGTATATAGGGGTAAGTAGGCTAATGTGTGTGTGGTAAGGAAGGGGGTGTTTTGTTGTTGTTGTTGTTTTTTTTGTTGTTTTTTTTTTTTGGGGGGGGGGGGGGGTTCCTTCTTTTTATCTTTTTCTTTTTTATATATTATGACCAGGCACCACAAAACCACCCAAAAGTCGCACTGTGTGATTTTCAGTTAAAGCTCAATCAATGTGTTTTGGTTTGCATGCATGGTCAAATTTTAGTTTTGGGTATTTCCTGAAAGAGTATACTTTTTTCTAAGTAATCTAAAATGTGGAGGCACCAAACAATCTAGAAGTGGTATTTTTGACAGCTTTTTATCAGACTTATGTGTGTCTTCTCTGAATTTTGTTGTATTACTTTTCTTTTTCACGACCCTGAATACTTGTCTCATTTTAATCTCCCATAAATCTCCCGAAGTAAGTTTTTGCATTGATACTTGTGCACTATGATAAACAGGATATGTATATGTAGTATGCCAAGTTTTAGGACAATCTGATAATCCCTTCATAGAAATTTTCATTGAGTTCTAATCCTCCATTTGTCACCTTAGCACAACACTTTGCAAGTCAGAGTGCTTCAATAGACTGCAAACTTTAAACCCTTATTAAGAAGTAACATTATGAGGGACTGTGCATTCTTCTTTTTGTACATTGAGTTATGAACATCCAGTGAGTTATATATCATTTTAAAGCTGAGAATTGATTGATTGATTGATTGATTTTTTGAATTGATTGATTGATTGATTGATTGGTTGATTGATTGATTGATTGATTGATTGATTGATTGATTGATTGATTTTATTCGTCAGGTATATTGCAATACAAACACATCGAGGTACCATGACAGGATAGCCCATGAAAGCCGAAATGGCTTATTTCCAATGGGGTCCTTACCTAAATAACATTTTAAAAATACACATTAGAAAACACATTAGTACGGCTACAAGACTATCGTACAAGTACGACAAGTAATAAGAATGTGCTAAACTAGCCAAATAAAACATAACATTTTTATAAAGTAGGCGAAGATTACATAAATGTGAAAACAAGACTTACTCAACGGAAAAAAACTATATACAGAAAATCATAATGAAACTATCGATAATAAACGTTAGTTACATAAGTCATATAATATAGGAAAAAATTTGCTCTTTCAGAATCAGACCTTAACTAAAGTATGATGTGGTCTTTAGATATTGATTTACATGTGCTTACCAGAGAATATACTGTGCATGCATGTGTTTTATTTTGGCATAGCATCGATGCTATGTACTACCTGTGAACATAACTATTGTTGTTTTCCGTAACTGAGAGTGTTGTTTTCCGTAACTGAGATTGTTGTTTTCAGTAACTGAGAGTGTTGTGAGTTTCATGATGGTGCTCATGTTTCTTTTGCTGCCATCTTTTCACACAATACGGGAACAGGTATCTCTGATTTAGAGATTAGAAAGAATGCCAACTGCACACACGGAATCATTAACTATAAATGTTAATGGCAGATGTAATAATAGGAGGCAGGAAAACAGTTGTCCTTCTCTTGGATGGTAACCATATCCCTCTGAACTTATTGTCTGTCTTCATGCTATAATTTGTAAACATTATAAGTACATGTATTTTTACGCGTGCTTAGGTTTGCTCCGCGGTGCAAACATATTATTCTATTATCATAATCATAATTATGGAGGATATCTGAGGATGCCCCGTGTCTTTATAATGTTGTTTTAGAAGTTGCTTATAAAGGCGACCCGATTTCTTTTGTTTTGGTTGAGTATGAAGTAAAGAAATAATATGCTCATTTTCCCACTAACGGTGATTATGAGTTAATATCAGTGTGCGGATATATTATGTGGGTAGATATAATTTTTGTTGTCTTTTTTTAATTTTTCGATCCATTTTATGTTGTGACACAGCTATAACCAGATAGAATGGTGCAAATTAAGCTGAAGTTAAAATATAAATGGAGAGGATTCAAGTTCAACCATAAGGATACAGTGATAAATTTGGCTTGACGTTGTCTTAAGACTACCGTCGAACCTTTGGGGTTTGACATGTTTGATACTGTTATTCGTGTAATATTTGATATTTTAGGTGGGCTTAATCCATAGTTCCCTTATTTTCCATACATGGTTGTCCACTTGGCACAGTAAGCTGTTGCGCGCGGTCATTTTGTATACATGTATATATCGTAACTTTATGTGTGGGTGATGTTTTCGCTACCTGCTAATCGCTAGATTCTGTTTGGTTGTTTTGTTTGAATGCAGCCAAATCACCAGTTTGGAAGGCTTGGAATAAAATTGACATTTAGAAGATTCTTAATTGGCTGATAATTTACATAATCCTTTTAAGATCAACTTATTGCTTCCACTAACTCATGCACATGAAGGCAAGTGCACATGTTCTCATGTATGCTGTCTCTGTCTCCAAGGAGCTTAAAATATCATTTGGCTATTTATTGTGAATGCACCTTAATATGCCTTATATATACACCAAAGTTAAAATTCACCAACATTCTCTCTCAGAGGGGAAACCGAATGAGAAGGTCCATTTTTTTGTAGTCATATGATACTTGGATTTTAGATTTTGTTTATGATCAGTTTTGGACCTAATTTTTTGTTGTAACTCTTGGTTGATATTACTTACACTTGTCGATGATTTCATGTTTGTATATACATGTAGGACTACTATAATTACCCATTAGGTCCGATTTTATTGTACTTTTTTGTAGATTTACATTTGATATACATGCTAGTAAGTGATGGTATAATATGTTTTTTTTTTTGGTCACATTCTGTTACTATTTTAGGTTATAAGGTGTCATGATGTTAGGTATAATATAGGATGTTCTAGGGTATCAATTGACAATATTTGCAATATACATATACGTGATTACAATTTAAAAGTATAACTGCGTAATATTTTTTTTTTGAGCGAATGGCGCGGACGCCATTCAGGTGGCAGAGGGGAAGATGTAACGATAAGGAAGTTAGCCCCTTCAAATTATTCTCTCTTCTCTCCCTCTCTATTTTATCCAATCTCGCTCCCTCTCTATATCTCTATGAGTTAGCCCCTTCGATTCTTTCTTCTCTCTCTCTCTCTCTCTCTATCTCTATGAGTTAGCCCCTTCGATTCTTTCTTCTCTCTCTCCCTCTCTCTCTCTCTCTCTCTCTCTCTCTCTATCCAATTCCTCCCCTCTCTCTATCTCTATGATTTGTATCACATTATGTCTATTATGTATCTATTATGTCCGAGAGTTGAGTGGACGTGTGTGCGGATGTCGGATGGATTGGTAGCGGGTGGCTGGCGGCGTGAAGTCCTTTGATAAAAAGTACAAAATTTCTTTCTGGGAGAATCCCAACTCAAAATAGAGACGGACAAGGACTTCCCGTCTTCCTCTAGCGTTTATAAAAGACCATGTTTTCGGTAAAACCTTCGACTATAAAGTTGATATTAAAATACAGTGGGCATGCGCGTGCGCATAATTTATTAACACGTATCGCGCGCACGGAAAATTTGTACGCAATAATATCTCGTACGTACGGAATAATTTATTTTTTTTCGGTTCGCAGAAATGGCATGTTTGGGGCTTCGTACTATATGCTGAAGAATGAACCGTCGCACATACAGTGGATCTACACACTATGCCTTCAGTCAGTGTGTTTCCCCATGTCCAGAGAATACATCTTCTGCATGGCATGGTTGTACATGTAATTCAATTCAAGACTTTATTTCAGACTCATCTGCACACGACAGAGGTCCATAGACAAGTTTGACAAGAATATAGTGCGGAATTAACGTTCTAATCTGAAAATTGTTCAACATTCAGAAATTGCCGGTTCTAATGAATATCCTGCCTGAATCTAGAACTAAAGTACAAGTAGCACTTGAATTTCAGTCACATCGGACATCGGGAACGGCTCTATCGGTTTCGATATCGAGTGGGTGGGGGGGGGGCGGTCACTCACCACATTATGTGCTACGCACGCTCGTCCACACACTTCAAAATTGGACCCTTAAAGGAGAATAAACCCCTAATTACAAATTTACTTATATTGGAAGGTGTAATATATTCCTACTTATTGGCCTAAATCATTTTCCAATAAGATATCAGAAAAGGGTATAAATAAAGATATTCCAACACCCCGGTATCGTCTCCTACTCATTTACATGGGGGCTGCCATTTTCTTTGGAGTTGTACATGAACCATTGAGAAATGTTCCAGTCAGGAAGATATTTTGAATCCACGACCTAAATTGATTTTCTTCATTACCTAAAAGCCCATATGTGACGAAAAATATAATGTGGGTGTTTACATGTATTTTAAAAAATAAATCTTTATAATTATACTTTTAAATTGTCTGGTTTTGCTTAACAAAAATCTATTTTCTTGGGTTTGCCAAACAGAACAGAACATAATATATGCATCATGCATTCTGACTTTTCAAGTCCATTATCCGAAAGCAGGTGAATGAATAGTTTGCCGCTATAGATGCTCAGGGAAGAAGCATCCATAAAATTTGAATTTGAATTTTGTTTTTAAACAGAATTAACGCCCTTCTGGCTCTCAGCAGTCCATTTTATGCAGACATCCCATGAATGTGGTTCTAAGGCTTCTTCCCATAATAAGCAGCATTCAGCTCGCAAAAAAAGCCTGAGCGGCATAAAACAAATTCCTTCATTGTGAAACTGATATATACTCTGTACACATACAAAGATACAATGTTGCAAAATTCAGATACATGTACAGTATACATGTAATAAAAAATATGGCAGTGCTGCCTATTTTATGAATATAGCCTGATATTTAAAATTTCCTGCCCGGAAAGGGTAAATCAGTTAGATTATTAATTACAATCATCAGTAGATATGAATACCTTGATTCTTTATGTGTCACTTGAACAAGACTCCTTGTACCTAGTCTGCAAGCACAGACCCTAATTTGACACTTTATCAGAAAATCATTGTGTCTTGAGAGAAGCCTAACCTACCTACTGGTCCTGTCAATATGGTAGTCTTACAGTGCAGACACACTTTTATGACTGACCATGGTTTGTGTCAGCAAACTACCTTGTACCTTGCAATAGTATCCTAGATCTTCCCATGATCAATGATAAGTTGGAGGAAGCACAATTTCCCCCCAAAATATGATTATTTGGGGAAATCACCATTGAAAGAATTATCTGATAAGTAAATAAAGAAGAATGTTATCACATATTTTCATGTGTTGATTAACTCAATATTTGATTTACCCTATACACATACAAGAGACAAGGTTGTATTTTAATAATTTCAGATACATGCCTTTTTGTTAGAATAGCAGTGAAAGGAAAATACTGGTGCTGCCAATTTTGAGAAGAAAAGGTGATCTTAAAAAAATCCTATCCTTAATGGGTTAAATTTGTTAGAGTATTAATTATAATCAGCAGATATGAATACCTTAATTTTTGATGTGCCACTCAAACGAGACCCCCTTTGCCTCTCAAAGTTTTTTTTCTTCTAATAGTGCAGTTTTAAACTTTAAGCTATCAGCTAATGTAAAAAGTTGAATTTTTCGCAGTGTGGAATTTTTTGTGCACATTTCGCGTGGCATGAAATATGCGAATTTGTGAATATCTTTGTTTATTTTAATACAGTAGTATCATTGTTTGCTTTCGATTGTCTTAGCTGATTAGTGACACCTCAGAGCTATCGTCAGTGCGTGTGTATACATGTATATGGGTGTGTGACTAATCTGTTTACAAGTTGCTGTAACCTTTATGTGGAGCATACTTTAAATATTTCTTATAAGAGTAATATTTAAAGCTGATAGTTGGAATATGGTATGGCGTATGCAATCATGGAACCCGTGATATACAGAGGAGAAATATCTTTTTTTATGATTTTTTTTCCTTTTAAGACCATCACTGGTAGAACTTATATTGATTATCATTACATGTATTATTATTGTCGCTGTCATCATTATTGACAATAAGTATATGATGATAATATACTATTAATACATGGTTGGGAGTGCGTTGGTGCGATCTGGCAACACAAAGGTTTTTATCGTGGTGTACTATACGCACGAGGCGCAAGCCGAGAGTGTGTTGCCAGATCACACTAATGCACGAACTCACAACCATGTATTAATAGTTTTATAAAACGGGTCGGCAATTATGAAGTCTATAAAAATGGTTACGAACCCCATAGAAACGCCAATTGTCGCACAGTCATGGAGGCTGCCATTTGCTTTCCTGGATGACATCACAGAAGCGCAGCCAACAAAAGTCATGCGCGTTTCAGTGCGCTCATGTAATCCCTGCGCTAAAATGACAATTAAACTATGCGATTTCGTTGCGTTTTAAGTTTGCACGCACCAGAGGTACGCGTATGCGTAGCTCAGCCGTGCCGGGTTTAGAGCATTTTTGCTGTTTGTTATCACTTTTTTTTGCATGGTCACATGGTGTTATTTGACCAATCAGGATGGCTATCTTGAACCCGTTTTATAATTGACATTGTATGTGTCAGGATGTGTCATTCGGGCCCTCTTGCATAAAAAGTTGTGTTTAAACGCAATTCAAAAAATTAAACGCAACTTGATTTTCAACCAATCAGGAACGCTAATTTTGGACTTGCGTTTAACTTTCTGAGTTGCAATTAAACGCAACTTTTTATGCAAGAGGGCCCAGGACCAGCATTGTCTGAATCAGACTTAACTCTTTCAGTGCCGATGTCATGTATACGTGACTGATAAACTTGTCATTTTCATTCACCAATTGCTCGTCCACAGGAAAGGTACTCGTCCAATATTCTTTTGCATATCGAGTTCAATATCTCCTGTACTGGCCAGATTACAGTGGTCATACCACATTGTATATTGTTTGTTTGGAGCCAGAAGGGCGTTAACTAATATATACTTTAACACAGAGTTAACGCCCTTCTGGCTCTCAACAGACGATGTTTAAAAACAAGAAAATTCATAGACCGCCTGCATACTTATAATGTTTATAGGGGCCTGTAAATGAATTTTTACAAGAATATAATATTGCAGTTAACTTGGTTTTGTTAATCTCTTTACATAAGGCTCTAGTCCTAGATATTGTTTCAAGAGGTGGGGTAATGCTGCAAAAAGAATTCCCAGAAGTTGCTTTTATTATAACTTTCCATATTTTCCTGAGCATGTCCACACTGCCATTAAAAATGCCTGTACTACATCTACCATCTTGAGGAATGTTCTGTCAATACATCACAACTCAAACATGAACGCACATTTTCTACTTAGGGAAGGGGTTGCAATCCCCTGATAAACTTTAATTTTCACAAACTGGAAGCAAATTTACAAAGTGTATGTTGGAATATTAATTGCAGGAAGTTTTGCTCGGCTTTGGGGGGAAGTAGGTTTTTTTCTTTACCCTTTTGGTATGGTATTCATCAATATTCTACATGAATGTTCTCGTGAAGTAGGAATATTTTTATGATTCATTCTTAAATTTTGCCAGTTTATTAAAATAAGTCATCTACAATTACATGTATACTTGTACATTGTATGAAAAATGAAAAGATGATATCTTTATCTTTGTTGCATGTACATGTTCAGTATATGTATATTTCAGATACTACCAGTTTGATGAATTTCATTAATGTTTATGCAAAACTACAAAGATTGTAATACAGTTGTATAATTTATGTATCCTTTTCAGGTGTGACATTTTTTCAATTAAAATATATACTCATACATGTCTATTCTTAAAGGTTGACTAAATTAGAGAGAAAATGGGTGCTCTTTCCATGTAGTTTTGCCTTCTAATCACGAATCTGCCAATCGATTGTCCAAATTATGTCTCGTTTTGGCGAAAAAGGGGGAAAAGTAGAGGTTTTGGGACCGTTCCTTAAAACCTGTGAGCTGATTGGCTAACCCCCAAGTGACGTATGAAAAGTAAGAGGCACAAGATCTGCAGGCTGCAGCATATAATATTGTACACAGAATGCGGTATTTGACCCCTCTGTTTAACGGACAATTTATGAAAAAAGGAAATTAATCAATATAATCTTAGGAGTGAATAATCATTAGCAATATATTTTCTACAAGATCAGAAAACGCTTTTGCCCAAATATAAGCTCTTGTTTTGTTTTTTTAGCTTTTCTTTGAACAATGTTCTCATCCATCTGAGCTTGCCGAACGAAAGTTTTGCATTGGTCATAAACGCGTGCACAGCCGTTTTATGCGTCTGTATATACTACACATCTTTAGTAGGGCAGTGACTAGGTTCCCCTCGTACATAGCGACTGGTGAACGCTTTTGTTTTGTTTACTTCACTTACGGCTTTTTTTTTTTTGCTTCGCTTTACATAGTACGTTAGTACTGACTTAGATTTTGGCTGAATTCGAGTAACTTATATAGAGAGGAAAAGTGCACGCGATTCCGAGTTTGAGGATTTTTCTGAGCCATGCAGATACGAACTCTGATTTATCAGATGATTTATCAGACCCCGAAGGCAAAGAAGCTCGAGTGTCAAGGGGAAATTCGAATTATATGTTTGAACCCCTCGCAGAATACGGTGAAGGGCCGTGGGTGAAGTAACTTCAGGGAGCTCCAACGCGTTGGAGCTCCCTGGAGTTACGGGTGAAGTAGACCGAAAATTCTGTCTCTCGTTCGTTAGGTCGTCTTAGCTAACGAACGAGAGACAAAATTTTCGGTCTACGGGTGAAGCTGCTGCAGCTGCTGTCGTTGAAAAACAGATTGGAAGACTTGACTCCAAGTCTGATCGTTGGAATAGCTGAATCTTTTAGCTAGCTTATCCTTCTCTTCATGCCAAATTCGGAATACAGGACAGGATCCTCAAAATCATCTTCGTCAAAGTGATCGCTGCAGATTGTACTCCACTCATTTGGCCGGCCCTGTAGATTTTCATCTTTAGGAAAATGGTATAGGCTTACACTATCTTTAGGGGTCTTGCTACATGCAGCCGGAAACTATACACCGATTAGGCATTATTGATGAAACTGTGTCCCAAAATCAAAGTTATTGTGAGGAATAAAACACACGAAAATACGCAATGCAAATGGTCGATGCGGTGAATATCATGCTCGGCACCGGGCTGGGCCTGCCGGGGGCCTCCGGGCGCGCACGGTATAGGTTAGTGGAATATTTTCCCTTACTTTTCATGCGTCACAGATCACGTGATCACGATGTCGCTTCGATGGGTTTTTTTAGGGGCGGGGCTTATGACTGTGTAAATCAGCAAAAATGTACTTTTCAAATGATTACAAAATATGACTGAATGCATAAAAAATTGTGTGATGGATATTTTTTGGCTCCTGATGACACCTTCCTACGAAAAATGGGCAATTACTTTTTTATTTTAGTGACCCGTTAATGCAAAATTTAAAAGGAACAGATGTCTTCATTTTGTCATACTGTACATGTAGTGGTGAATTATAACAAATTTAATAAAATGTATATATCCACTTTGAGTTTGAAAGATTAAAAAAAAAATCTAATGGTGAAAGGGGCATATTAAGAAGGATCTGTTCCTAACTTTTGCTTGTTTGATTCGTATTCCATTTTGATTGTAACATTACTAATCTTTTACATTTTCAGCGTGGGGAAGCGAAAGGAAAATCAGCTTTGCCTTGGGAGGGATAGAGAAGATTGGTGAGAGGGAGAAAGAGAGAGGTGGAGGAAACGATGACTCACAGCACAGCAGTAATACAGAACTCAACAATGTGGAACAAGAGGAAAGAAGGGGTAGGACGCCACTCTTTGAGGAGTCTCTCATTCTCGTACTGCAACCATTCCCATTTTGGAGAAATGGTTCCTCTTTTGTGACCTTCATATTTACTGCAATAAATCATATATACCTACCTATTATGCCAGTAGTCTTGACTACGGGACCCCTTCGAGAATTTAACACAAATGAGTCACAATATTGTGCGCACCCCCCGTAATCCTATTGTCCCCTTCGCCACTCACGCGCGTCAACACGCCACGGCCATCTTCCTCTTTCTTGCTCGCCCCCGACGAGTTAGGATGTCGAGTTACGGAGCTCCTGAAATCAGGTCTTTTTGTATCTTTTCAGCGCGCTTTTTCGCATCGTAAAAGCACTTTTCGGTACTTATATTCGTCTAGATTATAGTACTCTTGTGTTTTGTTAGTCACTTTTGCCGATTGAAAGGGATTTTGATTCCTTTTTCTTGGCAATTATTTTTCACTTTTACGGTTAGCCCCACGTAGTTGTATCTGTGTGTTTATGGGTGTTTCCGTTTGGCACCGAGCCTTTGGGTTCGGTGTTTGTTCTTATTTGCTGTGAAATTTGTTGTGCGTATCTCCAAATTTATTATTATTATTACCTGCACTCAGTCAAAGTATTTTGGTATATTTGTCTGTTTTATTGCAGTGTTATGAGTTCGGAAGAAGAAGCAGCTAGGTCGCGGAGACCTGCTTCTTCCGAAGAGTCGTCTAGCAAGACGGCTCGGCCCTCCAGAACTCTCCCGAGTACTTCGGTACATGGGGGAGGAAGGAGGGCTGCAGGTAAGTTGCCTAGTGGTGTTTCCCTGCAGAGTTTGCCAGTCTCGGAGCTTGCGGCTTCGGGGCGGGTGGCGTTAACTGAGCTTGGGACGTCAACTCCGATGCCCGTGGCTTCGGGGTGGGTGGCGTCAGGTTCTAGTGGTGTGTTTCCCGCACGGTAGCGTTCACTCGCTTAAATCCGTTAGCGGAGACGCGTCCCACTAGTGGTTTGGATATCTGGAATCCAATCCCCCGGTCGTTAAGACCAGAGGGGCAGATGTGTTTCCCGCACGGTAGCGTTCACTCGCTTAAATCCGTTAGGGGAGACGCGTCCCACTAGTGGTTTGGATATCTCGAATCCAATCCCCCGGTCGTTAAGACCAGAGGGGGAGATGTGTTTCCCGTACGGTAGCGTTCGTTCGTTTAAACCCGTTAGGAGAGATGCGTCCCACTACTGCAGGGCAGCGCACGGGCTCAGCCCATGTTGGTCTGGGTTCTCAAACCCTAGCCCCCGGCCGATGCCAATGGGGGAACGAGTACTTCCCGGGCTGTCTATATTGCCAGCTGATGGGAATGCTCGAGCTAACAATATTATGGGCGCTCTTCGGAGCAACCGTGCGTGACTACTTAGTAGTCGATGGGCAAATACCGAGTCATCTCGGTTCGCCCTTGCACTGAGTGCGAGACTACTAGTGCTCTCCTATTGCCGCTCTCTAGTGGTTCAATAGCGAGTTCACATGCCCTTAGTAGTCTATGGGCACATACCGAGTCACCTCGGTCTGCCCTCGCACTGGGTGCTTTCAGCATCCGGGTCAGACTTTGGGTTCAATACCCATAAGTGCGGTCACCGGAGCGAGTGATTACTTCCGGCCTGACCCGAGGTCACGATTACTAGTGCTCTCCTATTGTTGCCCACGGGCGGAACAATAAAGAGTTCACATGCTATTAGTAGTCGGTGGGCCTATACTGGGATCTTGTCCCAGTCTGCCCTCGCACCTGGTTATTGAATAGCCCCTGGCCGACGCCGTATGGGGGAACGAGTGCTACCCGGGCTGTTGCTTTGCCAGCTGATGGGTAGACTTGAGCCTATTTTATGGGCGCTCTGCGGAGCAACAGGTATGCTGACCTGTGTGTGTGACTGCTAGGGCTCTCCTATCGCCGCTCTCTAGTGGTTCAATAGCGAGTTCACATGCCTTTAGTAGTCGGTGGGCAAATGCCGGGTCTTCCCGGTCTGCCCTTGCACTGGGTGCCTTAGCGCCCGGCCCATGGCTGTTGCATCTTCTTGCTCAGCCGTTATGGGTAATTGGTGCGCGTCTTTGGGTTCAATACCCTCAGCGCACTTCTCCCATAAAGGGAGGTGAGCGTCCCTCAGCGGAGGGTTCGGTTCGTGTTCCCGAAGGGCTTCGGGGATCCGAACGAAACCGAATAAACGCTCTAAAAAGGCGGGTTTCGACTTAGGCTCTTGTTGAGCCAATCAGAAGGAAGCCTAGGGAAGGGGCTAAAAGAGGCAAGGCTTTGCCTGCCTCTTGCCCGTCGGGTTTCGCTAACCCACCGGCCTCTCAAGCTGAGATGTTCGGTGTGAGGCGGGCTTTGCCCAGACTCAGGGTTGGTCCCTTGTACCAGGCACCACATCCCCTGCTTTTGTCCCTTTGTTGGGGTCGGACATTGAGACTAATTAACCTTTTATGGTTTATTCTTCTTTGTCTGTGATGGGATCACATGCGCCTCCTATTCTCGCAGCCTCGGGGCTCCGTCAGGTGAGGAGTCTTATGGTGGTCCATGGGTGAATCCGACTGTTTCGGCCTTTGTTCGTGATCCTTTGTCACGAACAATGCAGGCGGAACCAGATTTAGAGGCGGCCTCTCAAGCTTCGGTTTCCGTATCGCTGGGGCAGGCAGAGCCTCGGTCGCTCTCCCTTTGTGGGGTGGAAGCGATTGTTTTGTTCTGATTTTTCCCTGACTTGCAGTCAGCCCGCGCGCAGGGTTCGACTTCGCTTGGGTTCAGGCAGCGGGTTTCCTCCGAGGGTGTGTCTCTTGCGGAGGATTTCAAGCTGGAGTATGGACGCATTGATGTGGCGCTTCTTTTTAAGCGTCATGTTTGGTTTGCAGTGGTCAGTTTTCCACTGTAGCTGCCTCGGTCATGTACCGTCGCAGAGTCTTGTCCGTGACTTGGTTGGTAGCTGTCTTTGTTCCTTTCTCCCCGCTTGGGAGGCCATCTCCGGGGACGCTTTTGTTCTCTTTGACGGGCGAGACGGATTCTTCATAGATCGGTCCGCCCCGCTCCCCGGAGGGGCTATAGGAACTCGGTCACCTCACAAGCCCTCGCTTGTTCTCGTGCCTCATCGGAGATCGAATCTCTGTTGAGACTGGCTGTCTTTTTCCTTTTCTCCGACTTTTGTTATTCCCAAGCGCTCGGGAAAACTTCAGTGCATTTTCGGGTGGAGACTCTCGCCTCCTTTCTCCCGTTGATCAAGAGGAAGGACTACGCGGTCTTGATAGCTTTCGAAGATGCGTATTTCCACATTTCCATTCATCGCACTTCGCGCGATTTCCTGGGGTTTTTCCTTCCTCTCAGAGACTTGTCGCTTTCGCGCTTTTCCCTTCGGGCTGCGCTCAGTCCTTCGGGTTTTTATTCAGGTTGTAGCCGTGCTGGCAAGCCTCTCTGAGGCGACACAGCCTTCGGCTATTTTTGCTACCTGGACGATTGGCTTCTCCTAACGGAGTTACACGATCGTTTGTTAGACGAGACTCGTTTGCTCGTCAGTCTTTCTCAAGGCTTAGGTTTCCTATTTAATTGGGAAAAGTCAGAGTTAGTTCCTACTCGCAGCCCAGTTTTTTTTCTGGGGCTGTGTTAGACATACGGGATCAGTTGGCTTGGCCCAGTCGGGACAGGATTCTCATCATTGTCTCTGCGGCTGGCAAGCTCCTGCTGGGCAGAAGGGTCAAGGCCAGACAGTGGCTTCACTTCCTGGGTTTTCTAGCCAGTCTAGCCGATGTTCTGAAGGACTGCCGGCTCCTCATGAGACCTTTCCAGAGACATCTCCTCAGGTTTCTCAAGCTGGGAAAAGATTCTCTGTTGGTCGGGATTCCAGTACCAATAAGAATCAAGTCTCTTCTCTCTCGTTGGACGATCGAGGAGTTTATCGCGCGAGGCAAGCCCTTCGGTACCCCTCTTCCGTCGATCTCGCTTTCGGTGGACGCCTCTCGGTTGGGGTGGGGAGGACATTGCAATGACAGCATGGTCGCGGGGGATTGGTCTCATCTTGGGACTCTTCCCCATATCAATGTCCCGGAGTTTATGGCAGTTCTGTTAGTTCTGCTTCATTTCAGAAGTCGATTTCTCAGTCGTTCAGTCTGATCCTCACCGTGGCGGCTTATTTCAATCGGCAGGGAGGCACTTGTTCTGCTACCCTGAGTGCCCTAGCAGCACAGCTGTGGAGGTGGTGTCGTCGCATGGTGATCACACCCGTGGCCTTTTTCACCCCGGTCAGGAGAACCTCATTGCGGATTTTCTGTCTCGGGGCAGGTGTCTAACATCAGAATGGATGCTCCATCCAGAGGTCTTTTCCGCATTCGCTGTTGCCTGGGTCCACTGGAAGTGGATCTTTTTGCGTTGGTTCTAAACCACCAACTTCCGAAATATTGCTCCCGTGCGCGCGATCGGGGAGCTTGGGCTCTCGATGCTTTCTCTCTCAGTTGGGAGAATCTTTGAGGGTTTGCCTTTCCTCCCTTCCAGCTGATTCCGCGAGTCTTGCGGAAAATCAGGGAAGATCGCGCTCGGGTGCTTGTGATAGCTCCCTTTAGGCCCAGGAGGAGTTGGTTTTCGGAGCGAATGAGCCTTCTGGTGGCTCAACCGTTCCTTCTTCGTTAAGAGCGGATCTGGCGTTGCAGCCCCTCTCGGGGATTCTTCACCACGATCCAGAGTCCCTTCTTTTGGCTGCTTGGCCCCTGTCGGGGAATCTGCAAGACAGTCGGGTCTCTCTGATAGTGCCGCGGATTTGTTAATGTCCATTCGTAGAGTTCTACTAGGGGAATTTTATAATTCCCGTCTTTCGGTCTTTTTCCTCTGGTGTAAAGAGCGAAATCAAACCCCGTCTAAGGCTCCTATTGGTTCAATTGCGGATTGTCTAATCTCGCTATTTGACAAAGGGAGATCCATCTCTACTATCCGAGGCTACCGATCGGCGATCGGGGCCATTCCTTCAGGCTTCTCAGATGGTTCGGGGATTTCCAATTCCCCGCTATTGAGTGGTTTGATTCGGTCGTTCTTTCTGAAACGTCCTCCTTGTTCTAGGTTAGTATCGTCTTGGAGTCTGCCTAAGGTCCTGGAGGCCTTGGTGAAACCTCCTTTTGAACCGTTAGGTGAAGCTCCGCTTCATCATCTTACGGTTAAGACGCTCTTTTTGGTAGCTATTGCCTCTGGGCAGAGGCGCAGTACTCTTCATGCTCTCTGTCTTTCTCCTGGTCATATTCGCTGGGTGAGAAAAGGTGTTAGATTGATTCCTAATGCTTCTTTTATGGCCAAGAATCAAACGGCTGCCTCTGGCCCTGTTGAAATATTTTCTTTGTCCGCTTTCTGGATTTTCGTCAGTGCGCAAGGACAAAGTTTGGTGTCCTGTTAGGGCTCTCAAATGGTATATTGATAAGACTAAGTCTTATCGTAAGGATGATCAGTTGTTCCTGATCATTAGATGGCCTTTTTTTCTCTTGCTTCTCTTGATTCCATTTCTAGATGGATCGTCGAGGCTATTTGGGCCGCTGGCGCAGAGGCTCTTTTATCTGACAGTAAGCCTTGTGCTCATGACCGTGTAGTGTCAGCACTTCCTGGGCTCTGTTTCAAGGTGTGGCGCTAGATGATATTTTGAAGGCTGCTTTTTGGCGTTCGCCCAATTCCTTCATCTCTTGCTACCTTAGGGATGTCCCTGCAGGTGAGGCTATTTTTGCGTCAGCCACCTTGAAGGCCGCTGTGTCTTCTTTGTAATCTTCGGTGTAATCCTATTCCCTATGCCAGAGGTAAAAATGCCAGAGGAAAAATGCCAGAGGTATAAATATGCCAGAGGTAAAAATGCCAGAGGTAAAAATGTCGGAGGTAAAAAATGCTAGTACCCCCCCCCCCCCCCCCCCCCCCCCGGCCCGGATATAGCATGCATGTATTGTTTGCCACTCGCTTCAGTTGATGACCTTTTTTTGTTAAACACTTCAATATTATATTCTTTTTTTTTCACTTTTAATTCAGTTTGAATATATCGGCATCTTGTTTATAACCTAATGTGCATGAGCCCCCCCCCCCCCCCCCGACCCCGTATTAATGTTGACTAGGCTGTAATGCTCGATGTTTGTGTGACGGCCTGTACATTTGCTGAAGAAGGGAGAACTGAAAAAAGAAAAAAGGTGCAGGTACAAGTACAGATAACGAAAAGCAAACTATGCAGTTATACAGTTAGTATTATGATGCGGGGGCATCTCGTTTTTCCGAAGGTTCGTATTTCCGAAACACTAATTTCCCATGCCTGGGGGTTCAAAATTCCGAACATTTCTTGCATTATTCCGAAGGTTCGTTTATCCAAAGGTTCATAATTCCGAAAAGGTTCATATACCCACAAAAGGACTGTCCCACATTAGGGTGATGTCATTTTGCATACCTCCTTTCCCTTCTCTAAAGCTAAAATTCAGTTGCAGACTTCCTTCTCGTTCCAAATTCCATTCGGGATAATGAAATCGTACGTCGATTAAAAAAAAGCCGGGTCTACGATCTGGAGTCCAGAGTCAACAGTTCGACAAGAAAAACGCGGTCAAACCAAATAGTCTAAAATGTAAAATACAAGCAGATGTCAGGTCTGCTTCTTGACCTTCTTTATATTTCACCTATTGATTTTTCACCTATATTCTCCTAGTATGCAGCCGGCATATTTTGCCTCTTTACTTTTTGTTCCTGACATCACCCATCGCGCGTTTATCTCTGTCATTTTACCTCTGGCATTTTTATCTCTGGCATTTTTTGCTCTGACATTTTTTCCTCTGGCATCTTTACTTCTGGCATTTTTCCTCTGGCATTTTTACCTCTGGAATTTTTTCCTCTGGCATTTTTACCACTGGCATTTTTACCTCTGGCATTTTTACCTGGCACCATGAATATAATAACAAGAATAGTGGGGCGATGCTATGCTAAGGAGAGTGAAATGATGCAGGAGACCGACATCGTAAACATAAGCTTGAAATGATGACGGGATAGGAAATGAAAGAAGAGAAAGAAGGATGAATATGAATTGAAGGGTAATGTGCAGGTGGCCGTGCAATATGTGAAATGAGTGATTGTACACGTACAGCCTCTTTTGCTGAAAAGCTTTGTGTAAAAAGCATACAAAATTGTACATGTACAATATTCCTGATTTTGCAGTTTTCCGTGCAACTGTAAGGCTTACACATAGCTGCACTTCAGCACCCCATATTAAGTATCATACCATGTTAACTATCATACAGAATATTGATACAAAATTACAGATCTTCGTGATAGGCTGCATAGCTCTGTGAAGGTCATACATGTATGTTTTTATTTATTTAGTTATTTATTTATTTAAAACGGTTTATTGATAAAAAGAAATCATTCGTGGCCAGACGGCCGAATTGCAGATTCTTTTACAGAAACACAAAATGGGTACATCATTCAACAAAATATTTACAGATCACATAAATGCTTTGCTTATACTTAGCGTATCATGGTAAAGATGTATGTGGTATATAAGACGTAGGGCTTCACAACATGCATCTCCATCATGACAAATAAAAGGATGTCAAATAGGCCTATAACAACATATTGTAAAGAATTCTGGTAAGAATGGAGTAGTGTCAAGGGGGGGGGGGGGGGGAGAAAGAGAGAAATTGTAATGCCAATAGCTACCTGTGAAACTGCAATATTCTGAATATGGAGATTTTGAGGCCGTTAACATGATAAGAAATATAACATTTAAAACTTGTTGTATGATAAATATATAACAATATAAAAATATGAGAGGTATAATATTAAAGATTATTGTGTAAAATATATATAAAAATGTCACTAATGCATATCATGAGAATAGGATTCATTAATAATGCATACAAGATGAATTCACCCACAAAAGAAAAGAAATGTAGAGAGGTGAGAAGGGAGAGTGAAGAACGGAGAAGGAAAGATAAGTCAAGCGAAAAGAGAAAGGAAAGAGAAGGAAAGAGAGAGAGAGAGAGAAAGAGCGAAATAGAAAGCTGAAGTAAGGTGGGGAATTCCAAGCAGATGCTCATAACATTGTTCATTAATTATATATGTTTCCTGCTCTGAATACAAAAATGAGAACAAGCCTCATTGTTGAAGGTGGTACATGCACATGGAAAGCATCGAATATCAAAAACTGCGGGCCGTGATCAAGCACTAAACGTGACAATGTTTACAAGAACATATCATATTGTGACAAATATCGCAAATAGATTACAAGAGTATGTAGAAGTAGAAGAAGAAGAAAATACATTGATACAGTTTCTCATTCAATGTGCATGTAGTTTTAAACCTGAGGAAAGTGAACAAATTTAATTGGTACCTAACTCAAAGAAGATGTTACTTATGCTAAGGATAGTGTTGGTGTGAAGGAATTAATGGGACCACAGACTGACACGGAGGAAGAGGATGTAGGTAACGTCCAAGAAACAATGAGGCTCCTTGATCTCGCCAAGGAGCGTAACCCAATCATCAAGGACAGGAGAGGCACATCCTCAACTGAATTCACTCATGTGTAGGACTATGAGTAGACCACACAAATATTTGTAGCCGTGGGACTACAATATACAGATACCTAACTGCTAAATGATTTAGGGTAAGCTAACACAATTTTGTAGGACTGGGACTGTACTGTGTAATCATGTTAGATGGAAAGATCTCTCAAAATTATTTTATTCGTAGGCCTACTTGGGGATTTGACTTTCATGTATGTGATCTCAACACAAATTTGACTTTGGGGAATAACAGAGTGTAAAATCAGCAAGAGACAAGCTGTGTGATTACATATCCTTAGGTGCAAGGCAACTGCTTATTGTTTACCAGTATGTAAAAAGAAATGAACTTTTTTTTTGGTTAAAGATGGGAATGTTGCACAAATTGTATGATTAGTGTATGTTACAAAGAGTAAGAAAAACACTTTAAAAGCAAATGTAAATAAACAAAAATTTGCACTATCAATACAAGCTCTTTTCTCGCATACCATATTAAATGTTCATATACATGTACTTACGTATTCACAGAGATTTACTATGTTATATTTTCACATTATGTAGATGCCAAAATACACATGTTCAAAACCTTGTAATTTAGAGGGATGTTACAAACAGCTATATTAAATAAGTGCTCATCTTCAAACATAGCTATATGGACATATAATGAAATTTATAAAACACAAGTTATACCCTATTCAATTATGTATTAATCATTGCTCACCAAATTACAAACCGAAGGTATTAAAGCTGTATACTGTAGAAAAAGAGAGAGGATATATTTATCAGAATGAATTTAGATGTATATTGATTATATTGGTAGAATGTAACAAAATATGAACTGTTGATTGATGTGTAGAATTCTATATCAAAAGTATGAAAATTGCACAGAAATCTTCATAAACACTAATCGTGTTGATGTCATTGTGCAATGTGTTTACTGATGTGTCTGTATTTGTGTGGGGGTGTGGTACGTGAAAACAATATTTTAATTGATAACAGTAAAAAGTTTACTTTATCTTGTATTGACTACTCTTTTGCATTTTGACTTTTTAAATGAAACAGTATTGCTTTGACCTAGATTTTGACCAAGTTTATGGTACATTTTTCTGTAAGGTCATCACAAATAGCATTTTTAGTAGTTCTTTAGGATTTGAAAGAGTTCCTCTTGTAATTTTGGGGGAGTGCATATAGATTTTTCACCTTCTTGGTTGTAATTTTGATCCAATTGTTCATCGATTTCATCATATACAACAGTGTGTTCATGTTCCGCACATGACCCAACTTCACAAAAGTATCATTATCTCTTAAAATTGATAGGATTTTCAAATTTGATTCCAATTAAAACAGGATCATAACTATACCGTATGATGATGGGCTGTGCGATTAGTCAAATGACCGTATGATCACTTGCTAAGCTTGTGTTACGGGCCCCTGTACTTTCTGATCATGGAGCTATTAAGAATCCTCACATTTTATGTTAAATGGGTACCCGGTAGGAAGAAATTCCTTGAATGCTTTAGCGCCTATCATGGCAGCTCGGCTAAAGCCGGGGTAATAATGTGATACTTTGTATTAAGCGCAGTAGAGTATATTCATATAGTAGCTGTGCTATATAAATGGAACATATTATTATTATTATTATTATTTGAATTAGCAAACTACTTATAAACAAAATTACTTGCTGGTCATCTATAAACGTCAACACAAACATGTAGGCATGGGACCGGGTGTCTTATTGTGGCACTGATCTACAGCCCAGCAACCCTCTCTCTTCCTTATTTATTACTATAAAGCTATTTTACAAATTTATCTTACGTGTATTTGTTTGACATTTAATGTACACAATATTGTCTGTTAAGAGCCAGTAGGGCATTAGGTCATAGCAGTTTGCACAGAGTATAACGGCCTTCTGGCTTTCAGCAGATGATACATGTAGCTTTACCTTTTGGTGTAATATTTGGTGGATGGTGTAAGCATAGATTTCATCATTTCCTGAACTTCAGAATACCGTTGATAAAAGCCTTTATTGTTGTATATAGCATTACGTGTATCTGTGTGATATTTACTATCAGAGAGAGATGAGAATATTGAAGAAGGGAATTCCGGGAGCTGGTCTTCTAAGAAAGATTAGCTTGTGTGCTGAGGGCCATAATGGCATTAACTCATTTACTGTCAGCCAACAAGCTGAACTTTTCATTGTGTCTTCTTTATGAATATATGTTTGTCTGTTTGAAGTTGAAAGTATCAATACTAAATGTGTAAAACAGAGAACTTGTCTTAAGGTATTTGTTATAAATTTCATACTGGGCTACAGTTAAGCCCCATCTTTAACTCTTTCCATTAAGAGTTTCGTATTGTTCTTAAATAACTTCCTATTTCATGCAATTGAGTAAATGTATGTTAAAATGGCTTTTCAAGTTTAAAAGGTACCAATCGCCAAAAAATATTTTCCTCTGTATGTTAGGGGTTCCATGTCTCCATACGATACTCAGAGTATGAGCTTTGAATATTAAGTCAATGAAGAGATATCGCAAGTTTAAATACTCCCTAAATAAACATTACAGCGATTTGCCAGTAGACATATGGACGGACCAGTGCACGCTCGCACAAAATAAGGCCCGTGAGGAAACCAAACTCGGAGTTTGGTTCCGTGTGAAGATGTTTCATGTTTTCATTTATTTTCTTCATACTCCTTGACCGTTAACCCATAGAAAGTCAGCTAAAGACTGTCAGTGAAGAGCAATTTCACACATTAATATTTTCAAATCATTATTAGACCTTAACTTATTGAAGACCAAATCATGATTTAACCAATGAAAATGGATAATAAATAAAAATGAAGTCATCTTCCACATGATAAGAGTAGACATTTATTGGGGCACACCTCATTTCTAGTGACTAGTATTTAAAAAGTATTTGATTCATGAAGGCCAATATCCCATGTTTAAAATCAAATCCTATCTTTTAAATCAAAATATGTGTAGACAAGACAGTATCAAGAATTCTGTGCTCTTTTAATACCTTTTGGAAAGTTGTGTTGCAGAAATGGTATTTAAACCATTTTAATTGCAAGCTTGTTATGTAAGGTAAAATAACATGTAAGTGAACTTTATTGTATGTAAAGAATGTCACATCACCTTCCTATAAATAAAACACTTATAATATAAATGTATATTATTTAGAATCACTTGTTCTTTGGCTTGACTTGCAGTCGCATGTCTAAAATAACGATGAAAAGAAATTAGGAATTTTTAAGTTCTCTCTTTTGCAATATTTGGAAATTATATCATTAATCTTTTTGTGCAGCAAGGTGGGGAAGGGGAAGGGAGAGAGAGAAAGAGAGAGAGAGAGAGCGAGAGAGATTGCGCAGAAGAGCATTATTGTAGATCGTGTAACGTAGATCGCGTATTATGTAGATAACACAATAAGGGGAGTTGTAAAATTAAAATAACTATTATACATGTCCCATGTTCTTTTTTTAAGTGGAGATTTATATTGAGTGTTTATTGGAATATTTCTTGGTTTATCTTGTGTGTAATACTCTGGGCATCATTTCACGAAATAGTCTTATACATAAGGTACAAGTTCGCCGACATCCTATCGAAACGCTTGTAATAAACGCGTTTCAATGGGAGTCGGCTAATTTGTACTACATGTATATGCAGCTTTCGTGAAACAATGCCTTGACTTTTAGGGAAATAATGGTCTTTGAACGGTTGAGATCATTAAAGGGGAATCAAATCTTAATGGCAAATTGCTCTGAAAGAAAGAGAAAAGTCACAGAAGCAGATTAGTGAAAGTTGGGTAGAAATCGGACAAGAAATGATAAGAAAATAATGCATTTTGTAATGTAATCATTATACATACTTATGGGAATTTCAAATTGTCCAAATCGATACGATCAATGTGATGTAAGGCGGACATCTCCCCCATTTGCTCCAACACACAAAATGACTAAATGGTCATTTCTTTTCAAAATATATTACTCAATAGGACCTTTTTTTTCTTTTATGAGAACCTATAACAATATTCTATCTACATTTTATAGTACTGCCCCGAGGGAAAAGCCCTTAGGAGAAAACCTCAAATTAATGATATTAGTGTACGAAAAACGGGAGTGTTGACCGCCAATATGTCACAACCGACTCACCAAATTACCAGTTTGAGATTCGCATAGATTTAGTGATCTCATTTTTCAAACATCCATTACTTTCTTATTCCTTGTCCAACATCTTTAAAACTTTCACCATCCTGTTTTTCTTATTTATCTGCTTTCGCAAGAGTCATCTTATAACCAAAGTTGGGTTGCCCATTAAGGGTTTGCCGGCCATTTTCATCATTTCTTCAACCGATTTCACATAAGAGGTAGCAAATTAACGGCACCTGCATGTTATTAAGGCATTTCGTTTTTGTACTTTAGGCATTAAAATTAATTCATGAGCAAACGAAAACGAATTCATATAAGTGGCATCAAATTACCACCTGATATCGAATAAGATTTCATTTCCCCCCAAAATTGCCTTTGCACTTTGTGCTTTAAAATTAACTATGAGCACACAAATACGTTATGCACTGGTCATTCGAGTACTGATTTCATGCACACTTTCATCCTCGAAACTCGACTCTGATTTTCATTTCATATTTCATTGGTCACTACATATTTCTCATTCTTTCTGATGTATACACGCAGTTGTTTGTGTAGGCTGCCCCCAAACTCTCCCCCCCTCTCTCTTATCAAAATAGTATTAACGAAATCATCGAATATGCAGTTTTAAGGAAAACACACACACAGGCTGCAAAGAAATTTCCCTTCACCTTTTAGTAATTATTTCCAAGAGGAATCATGTAAAATCAGAACAAAATGGAAACAAATTATCAGACAAAGCAGCTTTACAGAATGAAAATTAAGACACAAATCTGAAATAACGAAAATGTGATGTAAGAGCTTGCACTTCTTTTGCTAGAATATGACATCACGAACTTTGATCGCAGTTGCGAATTTCCATGATACTAGAGGAGACGACATACAACCCACCCTGTTTTAAGGACCAGAAATGGATTAAAGGGGCAATACTCTAACCTATTAAAGATGATTTTAAGTCACTTCTACGGTTGCGTGTCGTTTTTCCGAAGGTTTAGTTACTCCGACGATTCGTAATTCCGAAAATGAAACAGGGTTCATAATTCCGAAACAAAAAAAAGGGTTCACAATTCGGAAGGTTCGTAATTCCGAAAAGTTATGAAGGGCTCTATTGCATTTTCGGAATTACGAACGTTCGAAATTACGAACCCTATTTCTTTTTCAGAATTACGAACCTTCGGTATAACGAACCTTCGGAGTAATGCATCAAATGTTCGGAATTATGAACCTATTTCATTTTCGTAAATAGGACCCCCTGCTTTGGGAAATTCGTGTTTCGGAATTATGAACCTTCCGAGTCGGAAAAACGAGTAGCCCCCTTCTACTACGGCTCATTTGATAACCTCGAGGTTAAAATTTCAATCTCTTTTGTCTTATCTCAGTTTATTAGAAGATTATTTTATTTGAAGAGTCATTTTATGCATTCCCTACACCAATTTTAAGCGAACGATCTTTTGATTTTCTTATACATGCAGGGTGTCCTTACAGCAGACGAATCTTTGCCCCGGTGGTAGCTGTCCTGGGAGAGTCATTCCATGAGGCTGTATGGGGCCAAAAAAATATGACGATGTCCACGTAACGTTGTTATGAGATATTCTATTACACGTGGAAGATGAAATCATCTGTTGAAGATTTTTATGCAATGAATTTATATAGTAGTGCCTGCCAGAATCATTCTTGTTTCATTTGGATACTCTTTCAAAGCATTGCTTTATATGCACTTCTTTTTATACCAGCGTGACATGGACGTCACATTGATATAAAATGACATAAACTTTGGGTCTCATATTGATTCACCGTGAGGCCAGAGTACTTCTAACCATTAGGTGGCTATTCTCTTTATGCTGAATCCAGTTTTAGCAAGCATTATTTTGATGGATAGGAGACATATTTTCTCACTTCTGGTATGTCACAAAAATTGACCCAACCACATGAAATGACTAAGGATCGTACATGCACAGTGTGTGTTTACACCGGACGAATCTTCATCTCCGTCTTCTTGAGGGAGTAATAATGGCCGAGCCAGGGATTCCAAACCACACCCCTGGCATACTGCGTGGTAATCCCACCGAGGTACTGGCCATTCAAGTTGGAGCTATGGCAAGCGTTGTACCACCATGCTCCGTGGTACTGGACAGCGCAGTTTCCAGAATACGCATCATTGTCAAGGTCCCTGGTAGAGAAAGGGTTGCCAGAATGACCGGTTAAACTGTTACCTGATTAAGAATAGAAAAGGAGCATAATTGTGATGATAATAATGATAATGGTAATAATAATAATAATAATAATAATAATAATTATTATTATTATTATTATTACCATTATCATTATAACTGCGACTTAGGGCGAAACCTTTTATCTCATCCTATTGTTACGTTTCGCCCTAACGTTGAATTTCTATTGTGACGGAATAAACCTATTGTTAGGTTTCCCCTTAAGTCGCAGTTAGGTAAATAACAATAATAATAATAATAATAGTAGGTGGTTTGGTATCCACCTGAATGGATGACAAAAGGAAGAACAGTCCTCATCCCTAAGGTTTCTACCAAAGGTAATGTACCATCGAACTACCGGCCAATCACAATCATGCTTGTCGGTCCTATGAAAGGTATTAATATACGGTAACGGGAATATTATCAGAGGAGATTTACCAACATCTCGATGACCAAGATATAACGCCATGGGAACAGAAGGGATGTGCGAGAGGAAGCAGGGGTACAAAGGATCAACTATACATCGACGAAGGAGTGATGAAAGACAGCAAGAATAGGAAAACAAACGTGGCAATGGCATGTATCGACTACAGGAAAGCCTATGACATGGTCCCACACTCCTGGATCAACGAGTCTCTGGAAATGCTGGGAGTTGCAGACAACATCAGAAGGTTCCTCAGCAAAAGTATGAGATGGAGAACGAAGCTGGAAAGCAACGGTGAAGTGCTTGGAGAGGTCAATATCAAGAGAGGAATCTTTCAAGGAGATAGTTTATCTCCACTGTTGTTTGGGATGGCTATGACCCCATTATCACAGGTGCTAAGGAGATCCAGACTTGGATATGAAAATCAAAAGCAAGTCAAAGGTCAATCATCTGTTATACATGGATGACTTGAAATTATTTGGGAAGTCGGAGCGCGACATAGATTCTCTTATCAACACTGTTCGAATATTCAGTGAAGACATCGGTATGCAGTTTGTGCTGGATAAATGTGCAGCGATCACTCTACAGAGAGCTAAACAAATTAATGGTAGGAGCTTCAGAATGCCAAGATCAGAGCAATGAGAGCAGACGATACTTACGGGTGAAACACCAAGCTATGAAGAAGAAGATTGAGGCCGAATACATCAGAAGAGTTCGAAAGGTGCTCAAATCTAAACTCAACGCTGGAAACATAGTCAAAGCCATCAATGCATGGGCAGTGGCCCTGCTGAGGTAAGCTGCAGTCGTAGTAGACTGGAACCAACAGGAGCTGGATACTTCGGACAGAAAAAGAAGTAAATTGTTGACTATGCATGGGATGTTCCGTGATCGAGAATGAAGATGTAAAACTTTTGTGGGACTTCAACATCCAAACAGACAAGGTTATACAGGCTAGAAGACCAGACATCATTCTAACGAAAAAGAAGGACAAGGAATGTCTCATCATAGACATTGCAATTCCTGGAGACTGCAGGGCGTGGAGTAACGATGAAGAAAAGATACAAAATTACAACGACCTGGCATGGGAACTAAAAAGGATAGGTGAAGACGTGAGTCATACCAATAGTGACTGGAGCCTTGGGAACAGTGACATAAGAGCTTCCTGGCTGATCTTGGAGTCGACGTATCGTTTGAAACCATACAGAAAGCAAGCTTGCTCGGGACAGCACATATTCTGCGAAAGGTCATGGACTAGAATGAAATGGAAAATTACGAATAATATGAGGACTTGTTGAAACAAAGAGCAACCCTAGATTTCTGGATGAAATCCGGTTACTTCTTAATATTATTAAGAAGAATTATTAAGAATATTATTCAAATTCAATGAAATCGAAAGACTGTGCATCAATCTGGCTGCTGATTTGATGAATTTGACCAGGAAAACATATAGCAATAACAATAATAACAATAATATTAATAACAAGAAGAAGAAGAAGAAGAAGATGATGATGAAGAAGAAGAAGAAAAAGAAGAACAGGAACAAGTAGAAGAAGAAAAATAATAATACATATCGTGGATTTATTTACCTAGGGAATAGCCTTTATATTGGTATTAATAGACCCCTACTGTTCTTCCTGTGGACCCTGCAGTCGTTATCAGTAATATAACATTTATTAATTGATTGGTGATTTATTTAACTTGGCATATATGCTCACAGGCATGTACCCCGGATGATCATGATGATGTATTGATACGGGCGATTCGTACGTCCTTCGTTTGTCATGGTGACAACCGGTCATGCACCTCTCTTCATCTCCTCTTGGGCGTCTTGCACCCACCACATAAACATACTCCCTCTTACCTGCAAGAACTCTTGAGGCGAACGTACAGCCTCGTACAGGTAGGAATGGCAGGAGTCGGCCCACAGCCGATTGTAGCACACGATAAGTTGTGACCATAGCCACCTGATAGCATAAGGTTGGTCACAACCGGTCGTGCACCTCCGTGCGTGTTGTCTGCGGCGAATTTGACATGTCCAACAATCTCTTCGTGTGGATGAACACACGTGACACGTGCAGCCATCGTACTTCCTACACATGCTTCTTGCGTGCATCGCACGGGCTCCTTGCGGAGGTTTCACGAAGCCGATGATTCCATATGGAGCCGTGACATGTCACGCGTCGGTTGCACGGTACCGTACGGGGGCTGTACGTTCGTTTCAAGATTTCTTGCAGGTGTAATACGCCCTATCCTAGAGGAGACGAAGAGAGGTGCACGACCGGTTGTGACCATAACAAACGAAGGACGCACGATTCGCAGGAGTTGGCCCACAGACGATCGCAGCTGCGGACATGCACGAGTGTACTTTAGAATCACTGCACAATTTCAAGAACACACAACAGAGAATTAAAGCTTAACCAAGTACCGACATGGTTTCGAACCCGTGACCTACCAGCTACGAGACCACTGCTCTACCATTGAGTCATGGCTTCTATATATCTTGCTTCATTTATACAGTGTTACTATGCTGCGACGTAGTGTCAAAATATCTTCACATTGAAATAACAGCTGCAGATCCCCTTGCAATAAAGTCTGTTTATCCTTTCCTGTCTTGTAGAGTACCCGTGCGTCCCCGTTCGTGTGACAATCTTTGTCTACGTTCTGTAATGTTTTCGTTTTTCTGTTCAGTTCCTCACTTCCTATAGCTTCCTTTTCCTTCCTTTCTTTAATTCCTTTTTTCTCCCTTCTACTATTATTTTCTTCTACATGTCTGTAAATTATTTATTAACTGGGGTCTATCCACAACAAGCCTAACTTTACTTTAGGCCTCTCCACTGTATATACATGAACGTAAATCTTTGAACTACAATCATGTACTCTGTTTATTTTCAAATTCTTTCATTAATGTGACATATCTGTCCTTGAATTATGTAACCGATTTCTATAATTCCAGAATGTATTCCAAATTGTATGATTTGTATTTTGATTGATTTGTGTGGAAATAAACTAAACTAAAACTGAAATTGAAACTGAAACTCCTTCTATTATTTAGATGACTGTTATATTGCCTCATTTTGGATTAATGGGCGCTTTTACAGTTGGCTGCTCCTTTCTCTGGATCAAAGTTCAAAGCGACTTCAATTTATCGTGCGCAGCTAATAAAAGTTCGCACATTGACCCAAATTTGAGTAAACAAGATCGCGCGTTCTTTATTCCAGTATTTGAATCTCATTGGTCGGTTGCGTATGGAGGGATTCGAGTTAACGATCGCCCGAGGAATCGGGCAATAACATTCCTTCGGTAGCGCTCGATTGGACCTGATTGTATCCGAATTTCCCCGAGTCAGGCCAACTGGTCAGGCCCATGGATTACGACTTGCCACTCCCTTTAATACAAAAGAGATTCGATGTACATGTGCTAAAAGACCACATCGTTACCAGGAACCTGGGAGCCGGGGTGCTGGGGATGCTGCAGCACCTCCTAGACGGCTGAGGATGCTGAGGGTGCTATAGCACCCCCAGATTTATATGGGGCACTTGCCCTAGGCGGTACTTAAAGCAGGGGAGCAAAAAAAAAAAAGCAAAAGAAAGAAAGGGAAGAAACTTATGCTTCAGAATTATTCGCCCCCAATCCGCAGGGTAAAGAGCATTTTAAATTTTTTTCTTAGGTTCAAAATGCGAAAATTTTCTAAAGCTCGGTCGCTTTGTTCCCTCGCATGTATTGCTTCAGGATCTCTTATTTTCGCACCCCAATATTGGCTATATATATAAACAGCATTTTAATAAGGTTCAAAATTAAAGAAATTTTTTTATTCTCATTGCTCTTTTCACTGTTATTGTTTATCAGTCTCTTTTTGTTTTTGCTATTGCGCCCGCAATATAGAAAAGTGTATAAGATAGTATTTTCAAAGGTTCACCATTTGAAAGAAATTGTAACTTTTTTTTTTTTTTTATAATTATGTTTTTAATGACGAATCATCAAGGATCACAATATATACAAACAATTTTTACATGATTGGAATACAAATTCAATAAAGGCAGAATAACAGCTAGATAGTGAATTGATCAAAAGCGAAGTTCCGAGTCAGAAAAGGATGGCCAGTGATACAGACCTTAGTTTACAAACAACCAGAAAATCACAATTTCACTGACATCAAAAACCTACAATAAAAGGTCAACAACGCGCAGCCTTGGCCGGAATAAACAAAGCCGAACGGCAGGGCGATTCACATAAAAACACAAATTGCCTTTCACAGCCAACACCCATCACTCCCCCCCCCCCCCCCCCCCCCCTCTCTCTCTCTCTCTCTCTCTCTCGCACTTTCTCCTCCACATACAATAAACCAAAAAAATCGCTCCACCACTCGACCCCGTTCAGTCCAGCCCATTCTATGAGAATCCTAAGGAACTCTATCTTGTTCACCGACCGAAAAACAATGATGAGAATTGTAGGTCAGGAGGTCACGCGCGGATGCTCGGAGTTCGCCCTTGAGGTAAACAAGAGTTTACATAGTGGCAATACATACTAGTATCACAATGTAAATGAACTTACACGTACATGTACATGTAGCACTATCATGGGAATAGGCAAATATTACATGTGGCATTTTATACAAAAATGAAATAAGGACACTCTTAAACACAATACATATTAATTTTAGGTTTACACAGGGGATTGCAAGGGAATAATTAAATCTCAAAGCGCCATTTCTTAAAGTGAGCAGTTAGTTTGTTTTTCTTCTTTGCCAAGTAATATTCAACTTCTTTCTGTTTTTTCACAAGGGACCTAAAAGCAGTAAAATTGGGAAGATGGTTCTTAAATTTGCAAATGAAAATGTGGTATTTCAATAACAAAAATACATATGAAATGAATTTGTCATTACAGATTCCAAAAAGTTTTTCAAAATTGGTTACAGTAATGACAGATTTGTTTTTCTGTGATATTATAGCAAGAAGGCTCTGCCAAACTGGGGTAACCACTTCACATTCACAAAAAAGGTGGACCATTGTTTCCTCCTTTTTATCACATAGGGAGCAATTAGGTGAATCCTTTCGTTTAATCTTAAAAAGAAAATCGTTTAATGCAATGGCTTTGTGGAAAATCTTGAAGTAAAATGACCTTTAATTTGGTATCAATAGTGCACAAGAAATTAATATTGTGGACCTTTCCCCAGTCAATACCAACTGGTACAGGTAAATTTTCATTCCAAAAAGCATATCTTTTGTCTGGGGTGTGAGAACCAAGCAATAATTTGTAAGTATTTCTGGGGACTTTTTTAGTGTTTACTAGCTTATGGACCATTGTTTCATGGACACCCACCATATCAGGATCAAAATTCTTCATCCACTCTTCTGGTATATTTTTAATTAAAAAGGCAAATTTCCTCCTGTCTGTAGCAGGGATACCAAAATCTAATATAAGTTCTTCAAATAATTTATGGCCAGGTAGGGGTGGATTAAATAAATCAGATACAGTCAAAACATTTTTACTATACCAACCTGGATAGAAAAAATGAGATTTAGATTTAGATCGAATTGATCTATTATACCACAGAATTTGACATGCGCCTAATTCAGAGAACTTTTTGTCATAAAATTCAATAGTAGCTTCTTCTCTGAAAATGTACCAACTTCTTAAAGATTCAGCTAGTTGTATATTACCCAGGGAATTTAATACACTCTCAGGAGCATGAGATTCCCACAGAATTTGAGTATTTTGGCTAAACTTTTCCAAAAACGACACTTCAATACGTTTCCATGGAGCATCAAAATCGTCATCTAGTAATAATTTTACCCAAACAAGTTTTTGAGCAGTTGCAAAGGAAAGGGGGTCAACCATCTTGAGACCTCCTTGAATATAATCATTACACATTATCTTTCTCTGTACTCTATCATTACCTCCATTCCAAATAAACTTAAAGAACAATTTATTCAATGTTTTAAAAAAGGAACAGGGTAATTTAATAGAGAGAACCGAGAATAGATATATTAATTGTGGTAACACAAGGGTTTTGATAACACAAACTCTGCCAATTAATGAAAGGTTTCTCATTCGCCAGCAGTCTAAGGTTTGCTCCATTTTTTTCAATTTCTCCTTGTAGTTCAGATCATAAATTAAGGAAACATTTAGACAAAAAATAACTCCAAGACACTTAAATTGAGAGTTCTTCCACGAAATACCACGATCTGCATAAGGGAAAACTTGATTTCCCCTTTTTGAACCTATCCAAACAGCTTCAGTTTTGCTAAAATTTATTTTGCACCCAGAAAATTGACCAAATTTGTGTAAGGTTTCAAAAAGTTGAAAAAACGAACCGTCTGTGCCATCCAAAAAACAAACAGAATCATCAGCAAACAGGGAGATCTTGACTTCTTGATTTTTTACCAGGATACCCTTAATCAAATTATTTTGCCGTATGGAAAGGGACATGATCTCTATTACAAGTAAAAATAAATATGGAGAGATAGGACATCCCTGAAAAATTCCTCTTTCCATAGTGATGCGTTCTGTAAGGAAGCCATTATTCAAAACATATGACTGGCGACCAGCATATAATGTCTTTATTGAGTCTATAAAATCTTTGCTAAAATTGAACTTTTCTAGGGTTAGAAATAAAAAATTGTGGGAGACACTATCAAAAGCTTTCTCAATATCTAGTAACAGTATAGATCCAGGAATGCCATTTGTTTCAGTGTACTCAATTATGTCTAAAATTAATCGAATATTGTGGCCAATATTCCTACCTTTCAGAAAACCTGATTGATCAATGTGGATAAGATCCTGTAAACAATGCTTAAGACGGTTCGCAAAGCATTTCGCCACAATTTTATAGTCAGTTGTCAATAGCGTAATAGGTCGATAATTCTTTACGAGGAGAGGGTCCTTATCCTTTTTAGGGAGGAGAGTGATTATTATTATATGAAGGGGACAAAATACCATTTTGTAAAGAGAAATTCAGAGATTTTAGAAGTAAATCACTTATGTCAGGCCAAAATACCATGTAAAACTCAACAGGTATACCATCAAAACCAGGGGTTTTATTCATATTCATGGACTTAATGACATTATACAGTTCTTGCATTGTAAGAGGGGTGTCTAAAAATGATTTCTGGTCTTCAGATAATTGTGGAATATTGATTTTATCAAAGAGAGATTCATTGATTTCCTTTTCATCAATTAATCCTCTAGCATCATCCTGAAAAGAGTATAGCTTACTATAAAAATTTTGGATTTCTCCTAAAACTCCAACTGGGTCAGTTACTAAGCTACCATTACAGTCTTTAAGCCTAGAAATATTTTTCTTATGCCAGCCCCTGTTCTCTAAATTACAGAAATATTTTGTGCTTTTCTCTCCTTCCTCTACCCATCTAGCCCTGGAACGTGTAATTAACCCTTTTGTCTCAAAATCATAAATTTTATTCAATTTTTCTTCAAGTTCTTCTAACTTTGTCAAAAGAAAATCATCATTGTGAGATGGAACATTATTGGAAATTTGAAGTCTTATCTTGTCAATGTCAAGCAGTAACTTATTTTTTTCATTATTTCTTTCTTTCTTCTTCCTAGAGGAATATTCCATACTAACACCTGTAATAACACACTTCAGGGAGTCCCACAATATGTTTGGATTACAGTCAGAATTTCTGTGATTTTCTTTGAAATCCTTGATTGTATCCTTGATTAATTTAACAAAATCATCATCGTGATGAAGGTAGTGACAATTCATTTTCCAAAAACCTCTGCCCCTTTTGGGCTGATTGTCATTAAATAAAATTTGTACAATAGAATGATCAGATTGTATTCCAGGAATTATTTTAGAACTGACACAATTGTCTATAAAATTACTAGAGACTAAAATAAAATCAAGTCTGGATAAAGCCCTTGGGGACTTTTGGTGGCGAGTATACTGTCGTAAGTTAGGATGAAAGTGTCTCCACACATCAATTAGTCCAATATCTTCCATTAAAATAGAGAGCATTTCACTAGAATTTTTGTTTGAATGCTGTAATCTTGTACCCTGGTAGTCAAGTGGGCTAATTACTAAGTTGAAGTCTCCACCTATAATTAGGAAGGGACTGCTTAATTTATCTATTTCAGCAAAAACTTTTAACAAGAAGTCTGGGTCATCCTTATTTGGTGCATATATGTTAACTAGAGTCAATTGTAATTCATTTAAGCATGCCTTTAATACAATAAATCTACCATCGGGGTCCCTAAATAAAGAATGAACCTGAACAGAGACAGTTTTTCTAATAAAGATTGCTACTCCCCTACTGGCAGAATTAAAACTTGAAAAAAAAGCCAGTTCACCCCACTGAGTTTTCCATAACATATCATCTTTTTTATCTGAATGTGTTTCTTGCAGGAAAATAATATCTGAACCCAAACTTTTCAAATAGTGGAAAATCTTCTTTCTTTTATGAAAATCTTGCAATCCACGACAATTAAAGGTATGCAACTTTAAAGCCATGGTGAAAAATCTGGATTAATCACTGTCAAATACTGTACTAAAAGCCAAGATATTTGAATACCGATACTACATGTACATGTATGTTGAACTCCACTGTAAAAGCAAATTGACAAGAAAATTGCATTGAGCACACTACCCCTAATGAAAAAAACATTCTGCCACAACATAAAAAAAATTGGAAAAATTAACATGATTGAAGATAACAAATTGCAGTACAAAAACAAGAAAAATGGGTTGCACTAGATCAAAGGAGATGGCCTCAAATCACACTACAGCCAAAACCAAAAATGCAAACAACAGGGGATAGAGCAATCCCAAACAGGAAATAGATTTTCTTTCAACAAAAAAAAATCCCATACTTTCCAACTGTAAATATACTGTGACATTCGAACAGAAATAATACGGACATATGCAAGCATAAAAAATAGCTTTGAAGCTTTTGAATCAGTACTGTATAAAAGATGTCCATCTGATAGAATCAAACAGAAGAATTTACTGTAAAAATGAGCAACAAACATAAATATTAAAAAAAAGAAAAAATAGTCTTAGGCCTACATTACCAAAACATTGGAAGGCTAAAACTGCCCACAAGTCACAACATGTACATGTACGTATACATGTAAACAAATCATATCACTGTTGAAATTCTTCATAACAAATGAAACAAAACCTGGATAATTCAACTGGAATCCTGTAGTGAGTAGTGTTTAATGTTAAGTTATACCTTGATCAACTTCCCGTCCGCATCCCTGTAGCAGAGTTTATCAGGGAAAACAAAGAATGGCTTTTTGCCTTCGCCTTTCAGCCGCTTGAATGAATCTGCCTTATTCTTCCTCAGCTGGAGCACACGGTGTGACAGGTCCTCTGCGACGAAAACCTTCTGCTCCTTGTAGACTGACTTGGTCATCTTTAGCTTTTCGATGCAAGCTTTTCGTGCACTCTCTTTAAGCGTGTAAGAAGCAAAACCTAGGTGGATCCTCCTAGGATGTCGTGATGAATCGACATTTCCATGGGGCTGTGGGAGATAAGTAGGCGTACGATGACATCTCTGGATGTCTTGGATGACTCCTTCCGGCACATTTGCGAACCTCAGGAAATCTGCTACCTTCTGTTTGCAGTTCTCCTTGTTGGATTCCTGAATACCAAAAATCACAAGATTGTTTCTGCGGGAGCGGTTCTCTAGATCGTCAATCTTCTGCTCCATTTTCCCATTCTCTTCTTTCAGTGAATTGAGAGACTCTTTCAGGTTTTCAACCTCAAAACCCAGACTTTTGATCTTCTCCTCGTGTTCGGTAACCTTAGATGTAAGATCTCCTAGCTTTCTATCGAGGATTGACTCTATGCGTGCATCCTGTCTATTCTCGAAGTCAGAGAAAAACTTTATAAACCACTGTGGAGCTTGCTCACTAGTTGATAACTCACCGGGCGCGGGCGGTGCGGGCGTTGGCGAGCTGGATGTAAGAATGCCCCTCTTCGCTGAAGGGACATTGGCTGCAGTGTTCGCGGCAATTCCGGGGGAGTCACAAAGAGGTTTCGCTACGTCCGCGTGTTCGTTGTTCAACTTGAGTTTCTTCGCAAGAGGTGAAGCAGTTTCCATGATTGTACGTAAAAATAGCTCCAGTAAATAAATAGATGTATAGCAGAGTGTCACAGAAGAAACATATCGCTAAAACTCAACAATTTTAATGTCACTTTGATTCGTCACCGGTTCTAATTCCTGTCTGAAATTGCTTGCTACGGAAATCACATCCGCACGAGACGCGCCGCCATTTTCCTTTTCCAAGAAATTGTAACTTATGTTACATAGCTAAATGTAAGTATGGCAATTTTATTTTTTTGCCCAGAGCAATAATACAGAGGGCCTTTGAAGTTTAGAACCTAACAAATTATATTCACATTTTAAGTTGCGTTCGCTCGCTTCTCCCACTCGCACAATTAGGAAAACACATTTTGTCACGTTATGAACAGATTTCTTTTCTTATTTCCACATAGTTCATGTAAATACCATAATGCGAATTACGTGTATTGCAGGGTTGAAAAAATTGATTTATTTGATTTAAATCGATTTATAGCCCCTTAATCATTTTAATGTTGTTCCTATACAAAATAAATACATCAACTCTCACTTGGATGAGTTTTTCAGCCCCCAAATAAGCAAACTCAAACGATGATTTTTGAGTGATGTCGCATCAACAAATTCAACGAATTTCCTAATGTATTTCTTGGGTTTTTTTACTCAAATTAGAGATTTTTCTTTAAAAATATAATAATAATAATAATAATAATAATAATAACAATAGTGGCTACTTCTATAGAGCACAGGTCCGTCTTTCGACGCTCATGACGCTGTATAGGTATAAAAAATTATATTATTACCCCCGGTCATTGGATTCTGGCACGCCCACACACAGTGTATGCACATTCTCCACTCCCTGGGGAGCAGACATGTCGGATTCTGGGCAAGATTCTGATGATGACAGAGACGTCCCTGATTTTAATAACGGAGAGGATATCGACGGGAGACTTGGGAATAACAATTGGTAATTATTTTTTGATAATAAATTACCGATTAAAGTTTAATTCACGCATATCCACGTATTATGAATCTTGTTTACGCTTGCAAATTGCCCGAGAGGCTGAGCTGATACTTCGCTGATCGAGGCAGTGAGCTCGATGTGGGCAGGGCCGGGGTACACGCCGCGCCGTTTCGTTGTTCGCCTGCTGACCCTGCCTGGGCTTGCGCTTGGGCCGTTTTACTGGTGCATGGGGTGGTAGCGTTTGATTCTAGTAAATTCTAACATTGATATCCAGAAAACTCTTAGCTCTTCTGTGTTATCTTGCTTGTTTTCTTTGTGCTGCTACACTAAGTAAGTGTAGGTACCGTTATAATTGACAATAGATATGATCTTCATCTTCTTCTTCTTCTTCTTCTCCACCCAGGGTTTCATCCAGTGTGTCTGCATGGAGCGGTATGTGATGGAAATTGCTTACTATTTGTATCGACAGCAGTATGACAGACAGGCAAGGCAGGATGCAACTGAAAATCAGTGAGTACATCATATTTTTTGTTTTAATCCTTAATGCAGTATTCCTGTATTATATAAAGCAGTTTGGATGCAAAATGCCAATTTGGCTCCTTATGAAATTAATATTACGATATTCTATGAAAGAAAATAATGTTTTAGCCTTAATGTAAATAGACGAAGATTATTCTATTTGCAGTGTACATGTATTTTCTTGTTCTATGTGCAGATTAACGTTTGTTTCCTCTTTCCCCATCACAACATTTTACACTGCGGTATTGACAACTAAATTATTAGCTAATCTTCTATTGTTTATTTGTGAAGTTCAAAGTAAAAGTTACCTCACTATCACCTACATCATAGACTACACTGTGCATTGTTTTGAAGTTGTCTAATCATAGTTTCCTTTGTACTCTTAAAAAAAATCTTTTATAGGAAAGGCGGGCAGGGCAGGACGTGTTCCTCTCCCATCTTGTGCCGTGACAAGAATCCGTGCAGCATTTCCATCAGAACCATTGGCGGATCCAGGGGGCACAGCCGGCCCGGTCCCCCCCCCCCCCCTTTCGGAAGAGAAGTATGATTTTTTTTGTTGCTTGTCAGGGAATTATGGAGGGGAAACTGGAACCCAATAACCCCTTATTGAGCGATTTTTGAAGGTTTGGCGAATTTCTTTTTTTGCCCCCCCCCCCCCTCACTGAGCGACTTTTCGAGAAGCTGGCGAGACCAGAAAAATACGGGTCTACCTTTTGACAAACTTTCATTTTTGTGCCCCCTCTTTTACTCAATCCTGGATCAGAACAGAACAGGGGCTTTGAAGAGGCGTAGACCTATAAAATAAATATTATATGTTTTACTTCCACCTTATTACTGAGATTTTTATTACTGTTCTAAGATAGATTTTCAAAGATAATTTTTTTAAATTGGAAATATTCCCTGCATTTTACCTCTTTAGGGTATTTCTTTTCAAAGTTTACTGTATGTATATATTTTTTTAACCTTTGCCAAAAAATCAAAAGGGAGGGCAGGTCTGTGGAACTTTATTTTAAGCTATGCAACCATTATTCTCATATTTTTTTTTTACTGGGGCTTGGATATGACATGCACAAATCTCAACATATTATGCAAAGGTGATAGTAGAATTGAACATTTTAAAAATATTTATGTATCAGAACTGTTGTTCCATCAGTGTAAACATTTACACAAAGTCATTATTTGAAAGAAAAAAATATTCAGTACTAATGACTGGCAAACATCTTTTATTTAATCGGGTCATTCATGTGATCATCATTATTGTTGCTTCACATCATATTTCTTTTCAAATTGACATTATTTTTTCTACAGATTTTTTTTTTCTTCTTTCATTTGATTTATTGTTGTATTTATTATTATGTACTTATATATGTTGGTCTAGTTGTTAACTTGATAACGCTTAGATAGCATATACATTTATCATGTATATAACTGTTTATAAGAAATGTTAAAAATGCTAGTACGTCATTGTTCAGTCTGTCTTTTCATGATATTTAATTCCTGTACATGGATATCAGTTTCCCTGAAAGTTGGGTTTATTACATGAGGGTGTGCTACACTGTGACAATGTGGTAAAAATTTTATTGCTGTTTTTGCTTCAAGTATCAGAGGAAAAGAGGAGTCTAGGAGGCTTATTTTGAATATTCATTTTCACTGTCAGAAATAAAATTGGAATTGGGTAACGGATTTCACATCTTAGTATTTGCCCAGAGCATTTTTTGTAATTGATGTTGTAAAGATGCATGTATCTCAGTCAAGAATGATAACTCTATTGTTAATGGCATATGAGGTCTGTTATTTTTTATGGCATTTGTTGTTTAATTTGTTAATGAAACACACTTTGGAAGCTAATCAGTTTTGTTTGTTTTGTTTTGTTATGTTTTTTTTGGGGGGGTGGGCATTCTCCTATTGAATTTTTGATGTTCAATTGTAAGACAACCATTTCCTGGATACAACATCTTTATCTACATTTCTCCAGAAGTAATAATATATTTCAAATCAATTGAATATTTTTGTCATCTCTGGAAGAGCTCAAACACATTTACTATGCAAGGCTTGTCGTGAATGAAACTAACAATTGAAAAGAAAGGTGTGAGTGCGTGAATGAGATCAAAACCAACAATTGGCAGAATGGAAAAAGAAAAAAAAGAGAGATAAAAAGTTGAGAGGAGATGTGTGTAATTGGAGAATATTGGGCAAAAAGAAGGAGAAAGGGAGACAGAAAGCACAAGAGAAGAAATAGTGAAAAAGAGAGGGAATCACTGGGGGAAAAGGGAGAGATAAAAAAGTTGAGGGAAGATGTGTGAAAGTGGAGAATTTTTGGGCATAAAGAGGGAGAAATGGAGGGAAAGCACAAGGGAAGAAATAGAGAGAGATAAAAAAGTTGAGGGAAGATGTGTGAAAGTGGAGAATTTTGGGCATAAAGAGGGAGAAATGGAGGGAAAGCACAAGGGGAGAAATAGAGAGAGAGGGAATCATTGGGGGAAAAAAGAGATAAAAAGTTGAGGGAAGATGTGTGTAAGTGGAGAATTTTGGGCATAAAGAGGGAGAAAGGGAGGGAAAGCACAAGAGAAGAAATGGTGAAAGAGAGAGGGAATCATTGGAAAACAGATTTTCTGTCAGATGAACTACATGTATAAGGTAGAGAAGTAGGAATCAACCTGTAACTGTGATGTATACCCCTTTTTCCTGCCGAAGGAGGGGGGGGGGGGGGGGGGGGGGGGGTTGTAGGTTGAAAATTGCCCGTTACATTTTCACTACATTCAGGTGGTAACAAAAATCAATATTAAATATACGGTGGAAACTTATATTAACGAGGTCCTTGGGACTATTAAAATTACCTGGTTAAATCCAGAATCTCGTTATATCAGTTAAAAAAAAAAGAATATAAAGAGTTGAGACCAAAATATTGCCTTGTTATATCAGGAATATTGTTGTATGAGACCTCTTTATACTGAGTTTCCACTCTACCATGATAAACATTTTTATAACACTCTTTATGGAGAAAGATCTTTTTCTTCATCAAGAACAAAAAAAAATCATTTTTAATAGTAAAGACCAATTGAGAGAATTGCTTGTGAGGTAAAGCTCAGAGTCGCCAAATTTCATATTATTGATACATGTATGATCAAACTTGTTTCAAGGACGGCCTCTTCTTGATGCCATAAGCAGCCCCGTGCTATCGACGAAGTCCTCCGCACAAAAGTGCTCGGAGCACACAACACTGTGCTCACTCGGCCCCTTCCAATGAGCGCGAGTTAATTTTACTTTTGCGGTCCATTTCCTTCTTATATTTGGGTCTTTAGGGAATAAATGTAGACTGACACCCTCCTTTGTGGTGTTACTGCAACCTGCAACAACGCAGCGTTGCGGCATACTTCGCTTTAGAGGTGGTTTTCGAGGTGGTATACACAACAGCAAGTTAGTTTGCACATGTAATACATAAGCAAGATTGTAAACAAGCATCGGCAATGTCGGTTTGTGACGTCACACGTCAATCATGCTCGCGGAACGAGAATTCGGGGTTTAAAAGGGGGCGGAGCTTAGCAGACTGTTTTGGACATGAATACCTGGGGGAAATATTATTTTAAAAATATTTTGATACGTATTTATTGCAAACGGATGTGATTTTTCAATTTAGATGAGATGCATGTACAAAATACCAAGAATTATAATTTCATAAAAGGGGACCTTTAATGTTGCGCCCCATTTGAGAAGAAAATGAATAGAAAACCGTTTATCAATGTTCGAAATTCGAAACTCTACTCCTCGATCGCAGCGCTAAAATGCACATTTTTCTGGGTAAAGTGATAAGAAATTGCGTTTTGGGGGTTAAAAATGCAACGAAAAAAATCTACTGCTCGGTTGTTTTGCTCCCTCGCTTGTACAATGACGTGGATAAGTTGGGGGGGGGGGGGGGGGGTAGGGGAGCAACTTCATTGTTTGCCCCGGACGCCATAATTCCTAGATAAGCAACTAAAAAAATTAATTCTGCTCACAGCACCCCTAGTAAAATAAATATGGACAAATTATTAAAGAATTATTGGTAATGTAATGATCTATAATACTTGCAGCATATACAGGCCTACCTGCGTTCCCGGAATAAGCGCCAAGTGTCAGCAAGTAATTAGCGGCCTCGTTGGCAAGAGTGAAACTGCTGTAGGAGGCATAGCAGGTATTTTCCTCGAAATCTTGGAGATCAACCCGTAGTTCGTATGTCTTCTGTGCCGTGAGTCGGTGGATGTTGTCGTTGCCAAGCCAGTGTTCGGAAGCGACGCTTCCAAAACCGTACTTGTAATCAGACCAATCAAGATAGAAGTCTACAGATCCGTCTTGTCTACGCTGGAAGACCTGCATGGTGAGTTTGGAAAATTGGGGAGTTGGGAGGGAGACAGGTATAAAGATAATGATAATGCCTTGATAATGCCTTGATAATGATAATGAAACAGGGGTGAAAGAAGAAGAAGACGAGAAGAAAAAGAAGAAGAAGAAGAAGAAGAATAAAAAGAAGAAGGAGAAGAAGAAGTAGAAAAGAAGAAGAGAAGAAAAAGAAGGAGAACAAGAAGAAGGAGTAAAAGAAAAAGAAGAAGAAGAAGAGGGAGGAAAAGAAGAAAAATAGGAATAAGGAGAAGAAGAATAGGAAGAATGAGAAGAAAATAAAGGAGGAGAAAAGAAGAAGAATGAGAAGAAGAGGGCGAAGAAAAGGAAGGTGCAAAGAAAAATAACAAGAAAAAGAAGAAGGGGAAAAGATAGACAGAAAGGGAGTCTAGAGAGAGAGAGAGAGATAGAACTTATTGTTTTTCATCATTGGTACTAGATTTTTGTTCTCTTTATAAAAATAGAGAGAAAATTGTTCCGTCAAGAGTTTTTAAAAAGTCCTATGCTCGAGCAATTTTTTTTATGTAAAAAATGTTAAGGCTGTTAGCAGGGCCGCGCACGCGCAGACGGGGGCATCTCGTTTTTCCCGAAGGTTCGTAATACCGAAACACTAATTTCCCATGCCTGGGGGTTCATAATTCCGAAAATGAAAAAGGGTTCGTAATTCCGAACATTTGTTGCATTATTTCGAAGGTTCATAATTCCGAAAATGAAATAGGGTTCATATTTCCGAAGGTTCGTATTTCCGAAAATGAAAAAGGGTTCATAATTCCGAAGGTTCGTATTTCCGAAAATAAAATGAGGTTCATAATTCCGAAAATGAAATAAGGTTCGTATTTCCGAAAATGAAATAAGGTTCGTATTTCCGAAAATGAAAAAGGGTTCGTATTTCCGAAAATGAAAAAGGGTTCGTATTTCCGAAAATGAAATAGGGTTCGTATTTCCGAAAATGAAATAGGGTTCGTATTTCCGAAAATGAAATAAGGTTCGTATTTCCGAAAATGAAATAGGGTTCGTATTTCCGAAAAATGAAATAGGGTTCATAGTTCCTGGTAAAAAAAGGCGAATTCATCAGGAGCAGAGGTGTAGCAACGGGGGGGGGGGGGGGTTGACACGCCCCCACCCCTCCCTCATCGGATGGCGAAAAAAATTTTAAAAAGAAAGAAAATGGAATAGGAAAGAAGACGGTTGGACCCCTTCCGGCAAACCCCCCCCCCCCCCCCCCAACCCTCTTCCACCAGCGGCGTCTTAGATTAGCTTTAAGATTATTCCAAAAGACTTGTGCCTCCAATGGTGCCAGTGCTCCCACAATGGCTAGACTCTAGCTACGCCACTGTTAAAGGGAAAATTTAGGGTCACGATAGGATATTATGGTTTTAATTGCCATCTTCAAAAAGCGGATCTCTTTTCGACGAAAAGCACCTCCCCCACCCCCGCAATGAATAAAAAAAATGAAATGGAGACACAAAACTGGGAAGGTTTATAAAAGAGGAGAGGAGAAGAGAAAAGAGACGAAAATAAGAGGATGAGATTAGAAGAATCGAATAAGTGTTTATGTGTGTGTGTGTGTGTGTGTGTGTGTGCGTTTGTTTAGCATTATGTCCGAGGACATTTTCGGACAGAGAACAAAAAAAAAATCATGACAACAATGGTCCTCGGAAGCCGGACAATAGTCCTCGAACGTCGAACAATGAATTTATGCCTTATTCCGTCGACTGTCCGAGGACGAGTAACAATAGAGGAACAATAGTTGTCCTCGGAAGTAAAGCCATGTAAACGTGTGTGTGTGTGTCTGTCTGTGTGTGTGGAGGTGTCGAACGGTTTACAGCGCTTGACTGGAAACGCGAAGGTTGGGGGTTTGATCCCTGGTACGGCACCTATGGCCTTTTTGTTGTAAAAACAATGATAGCAACTTTCCTTTTTTTTAATTTACGAGCGCGCGAAGCTAGCGACCAAAAATAATTGTGCCTTTCCGTTGTGAAAAATCATAAAAATAACATATTTCGGCATATAATGACTGAAATATGAGGATATTCGGGCACCTCACTCCCTGAATATGAGGTGTGAGTTGCCGGAATATCGGCACTTTCAAAATCCGGGGGTTGGGGTTGGCTGCAGCCCCCCCCCCCCCCCCCCCCTTCTCGCACGCCTATGCCTATGCCTATGTTAAGTACACAGTTGCGATTGATTTTAACTTGCGATTGTTTCAAATAAATCGCTTCAACTCCTTATAAGGCGGGGCACTGGTTGATAAAAGCCATTAATTTAGGTCAGAATGTTTTCTTCTACATGTGTAATTCCTTATTTCTATTTTTTACGATGAGGATTGTTTACTCTCAATGTCTTTTAGTGTTTTGTAATTCGTTATGCTTGTAAAAGTTATTTCAAACTTCAGGTCAGCGGTTGTAACTGTTAAAAATGCTATCAATAAGAACATAATACCTCTAAAATTGAAGATTTTCATCTGTTTTCAGAAATGTTAGTATATTATGCAAAGTTAATAAACACGTTCAATGATTTCAATCTTGTCATGCTGCATAAATTGTTAGAATTTCCTTACTTCATAATGATTATACTTTGGTTTCATTTTATGATAATTATATCAGCATGATAATAAGACTCCTTCCTTAACTTGTTACGATCCATCTTTCTTCGGCTTTGGTTGTTTATGGTATCTATTCATTTATTTATAATTATTACTAGTATTATTTGTATTATTATAATTGTTATTATTATAATTATCATTATACTTGTCATTATTATTATTACTAATATTATCAGTATTATAATTTTTATTATTGATATTATTGTTGTTGTTGTTGTTATTATTGTTATTATTATTATTACAATTGTTATTATGAAGTGGACTACCCAGAATTACGATGACGATGTCATTTTGGATGGAGTTATGCGACCAGACTTAGATATTGCACCGGTTACTCTACTATTGCTTCTTTTATTTCCCTTGTCATGATCGTATAATTGGCCTATAGCCTAAACGTATCAATAATATGCTTGTTATAATATGTTGTGCTACTTGCCAGGCTATTTATTAAACATAGCAGTGACTCCTTTATGAACTCTCTGTAGTATTATGTTGTTGTTTTTATTGCTGTTGTTGTTTTGGGGACCGGAGGGGAGGGCTTGTAGAGCCATCTACAGAGCCATATTACAGACTTCGGCCAACTCGGTTTATTTGGGCACAACATGGCGTATATTCCTTTGTTTAGTGCTTGCCTAACAAAGCAACAAGCGCCATATTGCTACCTACATGGAGCCTAGTTGGCCAAACTCTGTAATAGATGGCTCTGAGGGCTAGGGATGCAGGACGCCCCCACCTTATTTTTAGTATACACTTTTCATAGTATACTTTTTTAATCACAATTTATGTTGAATGTTGACGAAGTAATTATATCTTAAAGATAATAAAGTGTCAATGTTTGGCTCGCTGGAATCCAGCAGCGTGGTGCCCGAACATCCTTTTATTTTGGGAAGCGAGATGGTCGGCTAATTGTTTGGATTATCTGGTAACAAAATCATTATTCTATATAGACAATATCTCCTTTTTTCACTTGCTCACTAGCGCGTAAGATTTAGAAACGGAATAGTTTAGGACAGGGAACGCCCTTCATTCGGGCGAGTGAAGTGCCCAAATATTCCATATTCGGCAGTAGGGTTAAGTAATATTATTCATGGATCATTATTACATGTTCTATATTTGTCTTTTGATGGCGAAATTGCATTTCCATTACAATTTAAAAAAAAAAGGTATTATTTTTTTCTAACTCGCTTCGCTCGCTTGCAAATTGTAGAAACGGGGAGTATGATATTCTGCCAAGAGGCATCAGCTCCCCCTTTCAAAAACATTACGTGGCCATGTTCTGCTTGTAAAGATCTACTTGGAACTTTGGTGTGTCTCATTTTCCAAAGCGGTATATACATTATATAAATAACCAAGCCAAGCCAATTTCGTTGTAGCAAATTTAATCCGGAATCCGATCATTCACTTTCTTCAATACATCAGTATGTATTTGTAATCACCGAAGCAATATCATTTTATGAGAAGTGAAACATGTATTCCTGAGGCGCTCACTCTCTACGCTCGCTCACAAATATTGGTTATTATAATTAGGAACAATGATAATAATGAAGATAATAATAATAATAATTATAATAATGATAATAATAATCATAATAATAATAATGATAATATTGATAGGAATTACGATAATAATGGCTATTTCTCTGGATTTTATTATAATTGTTATCATCATTATGATTATGGAGTACGAAATTAATATCTTTACACTTGGCCGTCTTTCCCCTCCTCCCTATCCGAAATACGGATTGACGCCGTATTCTCTGAATTTACAACCCTTTTTCATTTTCGGAAATACGAACCCTTTTTCATTTTCGGAAATACGAACCCTATTTCATTTTCGGAAATACGAACCCTTTTTCATTTTCGGAAATACGAACCCTATTTCATTTTCGGAAATACGAACCCTTTTTCATTTTCGGAAATACGAACCCTTTTTCATTTTCGGAAATACGAACCCTTTTTCATTTTCGGAAATACGAACCCTATTTCAGTTTCGGAATTACGAACCTTCGGAATTATGAACCCTATTTCATTTTCGGAAAAACGAACCTTCGGAAAAACGAACCTTCGGAGTAACGAACCTTCGGAATAACGAACCTTCGGAATTATGAACCTTCGGAAAAACGAACCTTCGGAAATACGAACCTTCGGAAAAACGACATGTAACCGCGCAGACTGGGATTAGATAAAATTTATTTCTAGCTTCTCGTCTCTTCCTCCTTCCTATCCCCCCCCCCCCCCCCAGCTCCTCAATTTCTTTTGTTTAATATTTTTGTACTGAAATATAAAATAAATAAAATCTGAGAGCGTTGTCGAAAATGAGTTGACACAAATAATGTATGTGATGCAATTTCCCTTTGTTTTGACTCTCAGAAATGTATGTACAGATAAAACAGAAGGAGTAAACTGTATGGAATTTGACCCAATAGCATTTTTATGTACGGGAAAAACATCAAATATCAATTAACATGGAACTGCTCATCCTCGTTTATGAATACGGCATCGCAATGTAGGCGTTTGGTTCTAATGTATGGATAAACCACCAGAGTGGATCGTACGCACGGTATACGGTTCGAATCTATGCGTAAGCACTAAAGTCCTTCGACGAGGCCTTAATTTTAATTGCCACACTCCACCCAGTTAAGGTAAATGCGCACGTGAAAGGATTATTCCCTGAAATATGCACCGTATGTGGGCTAATCATTTCAATTGATGTTTCGAAGCGATTTGGGCGTGATATTATTTTTAAAAATCGCAATAGGTAACCATGTGGTAACAGTTATTACCGAGCTTTTATATATACGATCGTAAAAACTTTCGAAATATCAACCTTCGTCATTTTCAAAAGCCCCGTCCTCAACCTTCGGAAACGTGTCAATATAACAATGCAGACCCGAACATTTTTATAAGGTATTGAAATTGACCTTGATTTGATTTTTTAAGTCTTTGCGATGCGTATTACAATTATTATTATAAGACTGTTCTCACTTACCGTCCACCCGCCACCGTCCGTCTCCATATCACAGGAGACGAAGAAAGGATCACCAGCCCCATCGGGGTATATTGGATATACCCCACTGGTGTGGACACCCCCTGCCAGAATCTCGGCGCAATCTCGAGGACGGCCAGAAACTAGAAGTAAGGAAATAAACTAAAAATGTCCACAATCAAACTTTACATGATTGAAAACAGGTAGGGCAACGCTTGATGCGTAAACAGGGCAGCGTTTCATCAAGCATTTTGTCAGTGATTTTTACCGACAACTGTTATAAGCTACTGAAATCCTTGCATCTGATTGGCTGAGAACAAATTAGTCGGTAAAAACACTGACAAAACGCTTGATGAAACGCTCCCCAGATTTTTATTTCTAGACGAACATGTAAGCAGATATAAGGTTACATGCATACATGTATAACCGTATGTCATTTATTTCATTAATAATTTCTTCAAAACACCCTCTTTCTTTTTTAGAGATAATTATAATAATAACAATGATAATAATAATATGTCTTATTTACCCAGGGTAGCCTCATCAGTATTATATACTGTTCTCCCTGAGGGCCCTGCAATCATATTATTACCCCGGCTTTAGCCGAGCGACAATAAGGTGCTCAAAGTAGATTATGGTTGGAGTTTAAATTTTGAAAAATGCTCCAGGTGAATTCGTAATATCGCCCTAAATAATTGGACCATGAAGACGGCGGAGGGGGCGGGTATTCCCAGCCGTTACATGAAAATATTTTCACTTTTTAATAATCTTTTCATTTATTTTGTATTTCTTCGTAACTAATTTCTTCTCTTTGATTGCCCTGTAAAAGAGATTTTTTTATCACCATCATCAATATCTTTGATAATCATGATAATGACCATTTTAAGAGATATTCCAGAGGGAACGCTCCTTTTTCAGTGTTAAAACTAACGCCGCCGCCTCCCCCCCCCCCCCCCCCATGTCAGATTCTTTGTTTTCCCTCAAAACGAATGACTCCGAAGTCAGATAGCATTTTTTCAAAATCCTGTATCCACCCCTGGTTGTACTGATTATTGGAGAAGGCGACAACTTTTTTTATTATTATTATTAAATTAAACTTGCATACAGATACATGTCACAACAAAACATAGCAAATACATTGATTTCAAAAAGTTACGAACAGAAGATCGTTTTACATGACATTCAGTATTTAAATGTTTCCAGAGCACATCCTTATTGAATTTTTATCTCCATTTTCTATTAATTCGTCAAAAATGTCTTTAAAGTTTAATTTTCTCTTTTCTGTAAGTGTTGTATGTGTCCCTAAATTGATCAATACATTGTAGAAAGCAATATGCGTACATTTCCCCCCTTGTCTACCTAAAACTATTTCTTCATAATTTATTTCAACATTTTTAAACAGTTATTTCGATATCAACACAAGTTAAGGAAGAAGTCCCATTTTACCCATCTTTTGTATAATTTATGTATCTGTTATAATTCATTTATTTTTTTATTCATCAATTTACATGTTCACTTATTCATGTACCTACTTATTTATTTATCTATCTATGTATTTACTTAATTTGTTTAGTATTTGAATAAATGGAATGATTTAAATAATGATTTTTGGTTGCAAATTTACCGGGAATAGGTGCAGGATTCAGGTTCTGAAGAAGATCCAGAATTGTAAGAGTTATATTCAGGAGGTCATTGCCACATCCTCCAATCTGAAAGATGCAAGATAACACTATTTTGGACTGGTCAATGTATATGATTGGGGCACTAACGCGCGAGTCAATGAAAATACAACACTACTGTTCATTGGTTAAAAATTAGAGATAAATATAGATTGAGAATAGCACAACAGGGCATGCAAGTAAAATTGTTTTAATAAGTAAGCTTGAAATTCATTCAAACTTGTCAGTTTGTGTCACTTGTTTATTTCTTTGAGTTTCTCATTCTTTTAATCACCATGGTGCAAGGTGGTTTTATTTTGGTCACAATCACGGCCATACATATATCAGTACAATTACGGTTACATCTTGTTTTTTCCGAAGGCTCCTAAAATGAAAAGGTTCATAATTCCGAAAATGCAATAGAACCCTCCATCATTTTTTTCTGAATAACGAACCTTCGGAATAATGAACCCGCTATTTCATTTCCGAAAAACAGGAGTCCTGTATCATTTTCGGAATCCTAACCCTATTTAATTTCGGAATTATGAACCTTCGGAGTAATGCAACAAATGTTCAGAATTATGAACGCTATTTAATTTTCGGAATTATTAACATTCGGATAAACGAACATTCGGGATTACGTACCTTTAGAAAAATGAGTACCTCCCAAAATAACATCCACCAAAAATTATATCAAAATAATCAGAAAGAGTTACTCTAAAATTATTACCACACCATCCACATACATCTATATTTACACTCTGATGTTTAAACAATGAACTATTGAAAAACGTTGCATATTTATTGACTCAGATGGGTATAATACAATTATCTTTTGACCGTAGTGCCCGTTAATTTGATAATAATGATGATGTTGATGGTGATAATGATGATACTACTATACTACTAATAAAGTTAATACATGTACAAATAATAACAATGATAATAACTATACTACTACTATACTACTACTATTACTACTACTACTACTACTAACGATGATGCTGATAATTACAATAATGAAATTATAATATAATGATAATAATAATAATAATAATAATAACAATAACAATAATAATAATAATGATAATAATAAGAACAATAACAGTAACGAAAAAAAGACATAAAAAATAGAGAAGTAATATAGGCCCTAATGTAGAAATTACAAGAAAACCTATCAGCAATTATTCAGGTTTGTCGAAGTAGTGACAGCTCATTCATTTATAGGCCTACTATGAATTAAAGTATTTAGACACTTCATCTACTTTTGAAAGAAAATTATTCAAAAAATTATATATCAAAAAATGTAACTATGTTGATTTTAGTTATTTAGAAACTGTTCGTTCTTACTTGAATGTTATTCCAGTCACCGTTTAGTATGAGGTCTTGACTGGAACATGACAATGACACCGTGTTCGATTGGGCCATCGAATTTCCCATCGTCGCCACGATCAAGAAAGAAGTCAACCAACAGTGAGACATTTTGAAGCTGCTACCAAAATGTTTTAGAAGACAGTTTAATAATGATGATCTGTATAGATGAATGCGCATGTGGTAACTGGTCTGCGTTTTTGCTCTTTGAAATCTTTTCAAAATATAATGTTGCAATGTTGTTGACAAGCGGAATATATACGCTTATGGAGCTATACTAGAGGTCACGCCCTTTTCATTCTGACTATTCGTAGAGGTCATGCACGAACTTTCCTTTCGCGCGTATGGCAAGCCCATTTAACATTTAATCCTATTTCATGATATCAAGAATTCTATTCTTGATATCAAGTATTCGCTTTCTTGATATCAACAATTCAATTCTTGATATCAACAATTCGATTTCTTGATATCAACAATTCAATTCTTGATATCAAGAAATGAATTCTTGATATCAAGAATTGCCATTGGTTAAGAACACAAAATGATTTCTTGATATCAAGAATTGAATTCTTGATATCAAGAATTGCCATTGGTTAAGAACACAAAATGATTTCTTGATATCAAGAATTCATTTATTCATATCAAGAATTCATTTCTTGATATCAAAAATTCATTTCTTGATATCAGGAATTCATCTTCATTTCGAACGCAAAAGATGTGCAGAAATTCATTTTGATTTCATGCTCAAAAGCTGTTCACGAATTCATAGTTTATCGAGCTCGAATGTTGTGCAAGAATTCACAGTTCATTTTCAGCTCAACTTTTGCGTTCGAAATGGACTGTGAATTCCTGCACAACTTTTATGCTGAAAATGAACTGAATTCTTGCACAAATTTCAAGCTCGAAATAAGAATTAATTTCTGCACAACTTTTGCGCTCGAAATCAGGATTAATTCCTGCACAACTTTTGAGCTAATCACGTACAGTGAATTCTTGCACCACTTTTGCGCTCGAAATGAACTGTGAATTCTTGCACAACTTTCGAGCGCGAAATCAATTACTATTTATGATATCAAGAATTCATTTCTTGATATCAAGAAATCGAATTCTTGATATCAAGAATGGAATTCGTGATATCAAGAATTGAATTGTTGATATTAAGAATTCATTTTTTGATATCAAGAATTGAATTTGTGATATCAACAATTCATTTCTCGATATCAAGAATTCAATTTCTTGATATAAAAAATTCGATTTCTTGATATCAAGAAATGAATTCTTGATATCAGGAAATGAATTCTTGATATCAAGAATGGAATTTTTGATATCAAGAAATACCATTCGTTAAGAACACAAAATGATTTCTTGATATCAAGAATTCGAATTCTTGATATCAAGAAATAAATTGTTGATATCACAAATTCAATTCTTGATATCAAGAATTTATTTCTTGATATCAAGAAATCGAATTCTTGATATCAAGAATGGAATTCGTGATATCAAGAATTGAATGGTTGATATCAAGAATTCGATTTCTTGATATCAAGAATTTGATTCTTGATATCAAGAATTTGATTTCTTGATATCAAGAAATGAATTTTTGATATCAAGAATTGCCATTGGTTAAGAACACAAAATGATTTCTTGATATCAAGAAATGAATTCTTGATATCAAGAATGGAATTTTTGATATCAAGAAATACCATTCGTTAAGAACACAAAATGATTTCTTGATATCAAGAATTCGAATTCTTGATATCAAGAAATAAATTTTTGATATCACAAATTCATTTTGTGTTCTTAACCAATGGCAATTCTTGATATCAAAAATTCATTTCTTGATATCAAGAAATCAAATTCTTGATATCAAGAATCAAATTCTTGATATCAAGAAATCGAATTCTTGATATCAAGAATTGAATTGTTGATATCAAGACATCGAATCCTTGATATCAAGAATTGATTTCTTGATATCATGAAATGTTAAAAGGGCTTGCCATACGCGCGTACCCAACATATGGATAACGCATTGTGACTCTATATGGACTGAAGAGATCAGCGAAACACATAAATACTATGCCGTCAAGGTCATGAACCTTTCTCCTCGGGTGGGGAAAACAACGTTTTATCACGTGATTACCTTTTGACCAATCTAACAGCAAGATTCGTAGTATGTGGAATATTACATCGAATAACTACCAACGAGAATAACTACCCTCTAGGACTGCTATACTTTTGGGGGAAATAATCTATAGGACAAAATCTCCCGGATAATTACCATCGGATAACTAGTACCAAGGAGGACAACTACCCATAGGACAATAACCTTCGGACCACTACTCTTGAACGACTAACACCCAGACCAAGAACAACTGCCCCTATAGGTCACTTACTCCTACAGCCTACAAGAACCTACGGGCAACTACCCTACCGACAATTTACCCTCGGAATACTCATCCAAGAATAATTATGATTCAAGGAAGTAGCTGTCGAGGAACCATTGTCTTTATAGTAAGAAGTTGTCCGGGGTGACGTGGTACACTCCTACCAGTAGTAGTCCAGATCAGCAGGCTTAGAAAACTGTTCTTATTAAAATCTTTAAAATTATCTTTTTCTTCAGAAAAAAAGACCTTGAAAGACTCCGTGATTCAGTTACCCCAGATGTCGTTATACCATACCAGTTTAAAGCTGAAGCACGGATGTTCCGATGCTTGAAACTCGTTCATGGCGGCTTCGTGTCCTGACTAGGAGAAAACGCTTAACTAAAATTTCCATCCAAGTGGCGAACGTACAATTCTGCAGGTATCTGAAATAATTAATTTGGTTGTAAACACTGAATATTTTATACAAAGCATAAATGTTACTGTAAAAAACTTAATTAAGGTAATGATATAACAGAATAGAATTAGGGGGGGGTCAGGGGGTTAGAACGACCCCCTCCCCGTTGGCGAGCAGAGGTCCGCTTGAAAAAAAAAAGATTTAAAAACACAAGAAAAAGCGAGGGGAGAGATGATGGAAAGGGGAAATAACGTGATAATTAAGATATCGATCTTTCTAACTATTTTAATACATTTCATTTCGATTTTGTCCCGTATCTTCCTAATTTGGCAATTCTATAATTAATCAATGTCGTCTTTCACCATTCATTTTCGAATTTTGTACGTGACACCATTTTGCAATGGATGTTTTCAAAGCGTCATTCAAAGAATTATTTGTAAGTAGGTCCATGACAGGCCTGTAACGGGGGGGGGGGGGGGGGGGGGGGGGGGGTCAGAGGGTTCGAATACCCCCCCCCTCCCGCAAAAAAAAAATTGCTTGAACAACAGCAAAAAAGAATCGTAAGGCGTAAAAAATCCAAAGTGACATCAGAATAGTGATGTTTAGGTTAAAATGTTTTAATGCATTTCCATACCAACTGGCTTAGATAGGGGAGGGGCGCACAAGGGATCACGTGAATTGGGAGAGCGGAAAGAATGTGGAAAATAATGTGAGATAATAGGGGTTCCAGTCAATTTTATTTGTTTTTGTCCTGCAACTTCATAACATTGCAAAGCCATTTATAAGGCCTAGTCAATATACGCCTTTGGCCATTCATGTTCGGAATTTAATTTTTATTTGCTATCAATTTTGTCAAAGACTGAAAGAGTTTAAAGAGTAATTCAAAATCGTCACCCGCTCGTTGTAACGAATTTGAATGACGATTTCTTGAAATCGACTTCCCAAAGATGGATTTGATGATAAAATTTTGCAGCGGATTGCCAGGTCGGACGAATTCGAATGAAATCTGACAAAAATGAATTGAGATATGTTGAAGTTGATTGACCATTGAACCTGTTAAATGACATTTTAATTATTAAACTCTCTTTGATATCTGACATTTGGATGATTATTGATTCCTATCAGCCTATAGGACGAAATTGAAGTGCTCAATAATGCATTTTGATCTTTAAAACGTGTTAGATTGGACAGGAAATTCTGACAATACAAGGAGACAGATGGCTTAAAACATCATACAAAGATAACATGGGAAGATAAGCAGTGATAAACATGATAAGACTCAAATGAAATATTTGGTTTTGGAATATAATAGTAAAATATAGAAACCATACTGGAAAAGAGAGAGAGGGGTATTTAATGTGTCTGTTCACTTCAAAATGGAAAATTTTCCCGCTCTCAAGTTGCATGGAGTACTCCAGGCGGACCCGGGCAAGTCATTCAGGCCTTAAATTGTGCTGTGAGAACAGGGGTGTCGATCCGTGTTCCGATTGGGGGGGGGGGGGGGGCGGTGGGGGGGTGACCGGCGAGGGAGCGAAGCCAGTGGCGTAGGGATTATGGCGCCCGGGGCAAAAAATGAAGTTACGCCCCGCCCCGAGGGCCCAAACTTATCTACGTTAGCGAGGGAGCAAACCGACCGAGCAGCAAATTTTCAATTTTAACCCTAAAAAATGCAATTTCTTGTGCATTTTACCCATGAAATTTTGCAATTGACCACCGCAATTATACATTGCTAAATGGTTTTCTATTCACTCACTTCTACAATCGGGAGCAAAACTAACGAAAACCTAAAGAGGTTTCAGAAAGAGTCGAGATATTCAGCAAGGCTAACTAAAGTTGAGAACTATTGCAAATGCTGTTTAATACACTTTATCCTATATTGGGGGCGCAATGTTTAGCATGAGTCATTATGAAACTTACATGATATAGCGAGCAAAGCAATTACATCTTAATATTTTCAAATTTTGAACCCTTATTTAAGAATTATATAGGCCTACTGGGGGCGCGAAATTACGAGATCCTGAAGGAAAATAATTATGCGAGGGAGCAAAGCGACCGAGCTTTGGAAAATTTCGCATTGCAAACCTTCAAAAAATAGATTTCTAGTGCAATGCGGAGTTGGGGGCGCTTAATCCGTAAGGATTATGAGTTTTCTCATTTCCCCCTTCTTTCTTTCTCTCTTTTGCGTTTTTTTGCGCCCCTCCAGGTGACGCCTGGGGCACGCACCCCCTGCCCCCTAGATACGCTAAGCGACAGAGCGAGGGAGGGTGTGGGAGGAGGATACCCCCTCCCACACCAGGGACTTTTTCAAAAATATGTCTAAAAACTTGCATTTCAGAGCATCCCAAAATGATTTTTTAATGAAAAGAAGGAATGAACGGATCTACGCCAATGGACGGAACGCCTCAATTGAGAATAGCAATGCGAGCGAACGAATTTTCTTCGATATTTTCGCATTGAAATTTCTTATTTCCTTACTTCTAATCATTAAAGAATGTGATGATATTTCAAGATCAAACATAATGAGTTTGGATAATCATTAGTTTTAAGTTAATGTATCAGAATTCTTATTTTTTTTTTTTTTTTTTGGGGGGGGGGGGATCGACACCCATGCGTGAAAATATTTTATAAAACATCGACTTCTTGGAAACTATAATGAGAAATAACAAGATACCCCAGTATAACACTTGGAGTGTGTTGGAAATATTATTTGGGAGATAGTAAAGTACGTTTTCCATCGCTCGCTTCGCTTAATCACAAAACCGTGAATATTTCCATAGTATTTATTGTAATACAACGTATGTCCATGAATGTTCAATGTTATGACAACTTCCAGGGCACGTCACTGCCTTATTATCGCCATGGCGCCCAGATATTAGGGTTACCTTACTTTCTATAATGAAATTAGCAACCGCAAATTAAAGAAATTAAAGAAATTAGATAGATTCAGGCAGCGAGGTGCATGAATATTTCCATAGGATGCTACTGCCATATGCAGGTACGTCGCTGCACTATCGCCATTGAAATTGAAAAGTTGATATTCCGGCAAAAGGTGTCCCGTTTGGCAATGGGATGCAGATCCCCCCCCCCCCCCCCCCCCCCCCCCCCCCCCCCCCCCCCCCCCCCCCCCCCGAGGATTTTCCAAGTGCGAATATTCGGGCAATTACTCGGGTAGCGAGGTGCCAGATATCCACATAGTGGCGTAATGAGCCCCCCCCCCCCCCCAAATGAGGGGCTAAACACACACATATATATATAGGCATACGCAGCACGATATCTGAATACTTGCGAGCGAGAGAAGCGATCGAGCAAAAAAAATGGACCTTTTTTAATGAAAATGTAATTTTGTCACAGATCTAGAGCTATATTCGGTAGGGCATTTCATTTTGTTTTCTTCTTTTTCTTTTTTTCTTTTCTTTTTTTCTTTTTTTTTTTTGGGGGGGGGGGAGGGGGGGTAAATGATCTGAAATAAGGCAGAGATTGCACCAGAGAGCATCTAAAACCCCTGAGCTGGACCCCGGCCGCAAGGGACAAAAATTTCTTAAACCCCAAGGACATCATTTTCCGTTGTGAAATTGTATTTAATGAGCCATGATAGAACAAACTTTAGACTATTAAAGCATTTCCCGTTCAAATGATAGGCTGGTCCCTCGAACGATTAAATGCAACTTAATTGATTTTCAACCAATAAGGATCGCGAATTTTGACCTGAAGTTTAATTTTACGAGTTACTTTTTTATGCAAGAGGGCCCAGACAACGCATTATGCCTCCAGAATAATTGTGCTCGGCTGATCTATCAAAAACCAAAGTGGTCCCATGCTACCCCGTTTTTAACAGACTACATTACACGATAGGCAACAATAAACAAAACATTTTCAAACCTTTACCGGACTGCTAAGAAAGCATGTGTATGCTTGTAAGCAACCAGGTGACCGATGGCTTTGGTAATGAGGGTTAATGCCTTACCAAAGGGCACTGGCACATCAATTTGATTTTGAACCCGGGTCCTTGTAGTTACGAGACCACCACCACTCTACCACCGATCCGTCCCACCTCCTCATGCGAGTTGGGGTTATCAAATAATTGTGCAAGAACAAAGGAGATTTGGAAAGAAAGAATGGACAAATGCTTCATTCGAGAATCTGAAAAGGTTTCTCAATTCGTGTAATGAAATAGAAAAAAAAATGCGTGACCATTTTTTGAAAAGGTCATTTTTTTTTTTAATGGGATCGCTCTTTTCCTGCCGACTCCAAAAAAACACACATCAAGATGGAAACATCGCCACATTTTTTTTAGTCATCCCCCTTCTCTCTCTCTCTCTCTCTCGCTTCTTTAGACATTCCACTATACTTCTCGCTTCTTTCAACATTCCCCCATTATGATTGAGCAACCTTTAATTGGAGAACTACAAACAAATGCAATCTGTTGTACATTGTAGGGTACATATACTTACACATTTATTTTCGACTTAATACATGTAATGATAACATTTTTATATCACAATAATTGCCTCTTGACTGCTTACTAAATACACCGTGTTACAATACATTTTTTTCATTCTACACACTTAGAAATAAAGGTACAATTTTGCACCCTTCAAATGCAACACTGGCAGCACCTTTTTGGGTGCAACTTTGCACCCTAAGAAGCTTTTTGCTCCTTTAAGGGTGCAGTTAGCTACATTTTGCACCCTTAAAGGGTGCAGAGATGTACCTTTTAGAAAAGGTACAAATTTGCACCCTTTGGACGCAAAAATTTCTGCACCCTTAAAGGTGCAAAGTTGCACCTTTTAGGGTGCAAACGGGCATTAAAGGGTGCAAACAAGAACAAAAAGGTGCATTTTTGCACCCTTTTCATGTAGGGTGCAAGATTGCACCAAAAAAGGTGCTGCCGGTGTTGCATTTAGGGTACAAACCTGTACCTTTTTTTCTAAGTGTGTATAGTTAGATTTTGATTTCACTCCGCAATGATATTCAAGTTCTTTCCCCAGTTTAACCCCTAATGCTAATTAAATTAAACCTCCTATCTATATTTAAAGAGAAGTCTGCTATGAATCAATTATTCATATATGTTTCATCAACAAACTAATTGCCTTTCAGTGTGAATGGTTCTTGGGCTGTATATAGGAGAAGACTCCCCCCCCCCCCCCCCCCCCCCCATGGTGCCACGGGTAATTTCTGCTAGTTCTTTATAATGAAGATATTAATGGTGTACATTCTGATGAAGAGGAAGACTGTCTGCTGAGACGGTCAAAAAGGTGTCCGCATCCACCTGACAGGTTGACATTATAGCCATAGCCAAATGGTTTCACCCACTGTAGGAAATAGCTTGAAATGAATTCTGTAAATATATAGATTGTTGTTGGTATTGAGTGTTTAAGTTGGTGTTTTTTTGTTGTTTTCCGTAACTGAGATTAGGTACGTTCACACGTAGAGCGATAGCATCGATGCTATGGAGGTGTCGATGCTATTTTGGTGAAGACCAGATAGTGTCGAGACCAAACGCTGTCTGAACGCAGATAGTCACGAGATAGAAGCGAGTTTCCAAACTATTCTTGCAGCGAGTTTAGCAGGAGTAAATCTCAGGATCCAGCGACATAGCATCGACGCTTTGCGGTAGACCACCCACCGCGCTTGTGACTATTTGTAATTAGAGCGCAATCGCTGCTATCTTCACTCGCTGCTATTTTGTAATTCTGTCTGTTTCATGTGGTGCTATAATAATGCAATGTATGTATTCATGTTATGTACCCTCTTCCCTACTTTTTTCTATTATCATTCTGTCTGTTTCATCTGGTATTGTAATGTAATGTGATGTATATAGGGGTAAGTAGGCTAATGTGTATATACTGTGTGGTAAGGAAGGGGGTTGTTTTGTTGTTTTGTTGTTGTTGTTTTTTTTTTTTGGGGGGGGGGGTCCTTCTTTTTATCTTTTCCTTTTTTATATATTATGACCAGGCACCACAAAACCACCCAAAAGTCGCACTGTGTGATTTTCAGTTAGAGCTCAATCAATGTGTTTTGGTTTGCATGCATGGTCAAATTTTAGTTTTGGGTATTTCCTGAAAGAGTATACTTTTTTCTAAGTAATCTAAAATGTGGAGGCACCAAACAATCTAGAAGTGGTATTTTTGACAGCTTTTTATCAGACTTATGTGTGTCTTCTCTGAATTTTGTTGTATTACTTTTCTTTTTCACGACCCTGAATACTTGTCTCATTTTAATCTCCCATAAATCTCCCGAAGTAAGTTTTTGCATTGATACTTGTGCACTATGATAAACAGGATATGTCTATGTAGTATGCCAAGTTTTAGGACAATCTGATAATCCCTTCATAGAAATTTTCATTGAGTTCTAATCCTCCATTTGTCACCTTAGCACAACACTTTGCAAGTCAGAGTGCTTCAATAGACTTTAAACCCTTATTAAGAAGTAACATTATGAGGGACTGCATTCTTCTCTTTGTACATTGAGTTATGAACATCCAATGAGTTATATATCATTTTAAAGCTGAGAATTGATTGATTGATTGATTTTATTCGTCAGGTATATTGCAATACAAACACATCGAGGTACCATGACAGGATAGCCCATGAAAGCCGAAATGGCTTATTTCCAATGGGGTCGTTACCTAATTAACTTTTTAAAAATACACGTTAGAAAACACATTAGTACGGCTACAAGACTATCGTACAAGTATGACAAGTAATAAGAATGTACTAAACTAGCCAAATAAAACATAACATTTTTATAAAGTAGGCGAAGATTACATAAATGTGAAAACAAGACTTACTCAACGGAAAAAAACTATATACAGAAAATCATAATGAAACTATCGATAATAAACGTTGGTTACATAAGTCATATAATATAGGAAAAAAATCTGCTCTTTCAGAATCAGACCTTAACTAAAGTATGATGTGGTCTTTAGATATTGATTTACATGTGCTTACCAGAGAATATAGTGTGCATGCATGTGTTTTATTTTGACATAACATCGATGCTATGTACTACGTGTGAACATAACTATTGTTGTTTTCCGTAACTGAGAGTGTTGTTTTCCGTAACTGACAGGGTGTTCAGACGCTAAAAATCTATACCAAAACGGTATAGCTATACTAGAACGGTATAGCTATACGATGAAATTTTGCGTCTGAACGCTGACTAACGAAACGACGTATAGCGAAACGACGTATAGCGAAACGAGGGTCAGAGCATCGTTTCGAACTAGAACTCGATAAAGAATCACTGTTCCGTGTCCGTCTGAACGTATGGCGACCATAGAACGGTATAACTGGGCGGGGCTTAACGGGAGCGCGCGTGAAAGGTGGAAGAGGAAATCCAGGCAGGGGGGCTAGCGGATACCTCGTGATCATAACAACACGCGCAGTGGGAAACTGCGCATCTATACCACCTTTTTCACGACGGTCGCAATATGCGTCTGAACGACCCGTTATATTAGCTATACGATGATTCTTTATACGTCGTTTCTTTATCGAGTTTCGGTATAAACTGAATAGCGTCTGAACAGGGGGTGAGATCGTTGTTTTCCGTAACTGAGAGTGTTGTTAGTTTCATGATGGTGCTCATGTTTGCTGCCATCTTTTCACACAATACGGGAACAGGTATCTCTGATTTTGGGATTAGAAAGAATGCCAACTGCACACACGGAATCATTAACTATAAATGTTAATGGCAGATGTAATAATAGGAGGCATGAAAACAGTTGTCCTTCTCTTGGATCGTAACCATGTCCCTCTGAACTTATTGTCTGTCTTCATGCTATAATTTGTAAACATTATAAGTACATGTATTTTTACCCGTGCTTAGGTTTGCTCCATAATTATTATCATAATCATAATTATGGAGGATATCTGAGGATGCCCCGTGTCTTTATAATGTTGTTTTAGAAGTTGCTTATAAAGGCGACCCGATTTCTTTTGTTTTGGTTTAGTATGAAGTAAAGAAATAATATGCTCATTTTCCCACGGACGGTGATTATGAGTTAATATCAGTGTGCGGATATATGTGGGTAGATATAATTTTTGTAGTCTTTTTTTTTATTTTTCGATCCATTTTATGTTGTGACACAGCTATAACCAGATAGAATGGTGCAAATTAAGCTGAAGTTAATGAAGAGGATTCAAGTTCAACCATAAGGATACAGTGATAAATTTGGCTTGACGTTTTCTTAAGACTACCGTCGAACCTTTGGGGTTTGACATGTTTGATACTGTTATTCGTATATTTGATATTTTAGGTGGGCTTAATCCATAGTTCCCTTATTTTCCATACATGGTTGTCCACTTGGCACAGTAAGCTGTTGCGCGCGGTCACTTTGCAGCCAAATCACCAGTTTGGAAGGCTTGGAATAAAATTGACATTTAGAAGATTCTTAATTGGCTGATAATTTACATAATCGTTTTATGATCAACTTATCACTAACTCATGCACATGAAACAAGTGCACAATGTTCTCCAGTATGCTGTCTCTGTGTCCAAGGAGCTTAAAATATCATTGTTTATTGTGAATGCACCTTAATATGCCTTATATACACCAAAGTTAAAATTCACCAACATTCTTTCTCAGAGGGGAAACCGAATGAGAAGGTCCATTTATTTGTAGTCATATGATAATTGGATTTTAGATTTTGTTTATGATCAGTTTTGGACCTAATTTTTTGTTGTAACTCTTGGTTGATATTACTTACACTTGTCGATGATTTCATGTTTGTTTATTCATGTAGGACTACTATAATTACCCATTAGGTCCGATTTATTGTAGATTTACATTTGATATACATGCTAGTAAATGATGGTATAATATGTTTTTTTTTGTTTTGTCATATTCGGTTACTATATTAGATTATAAGGTGTCATGATGTAAGGTATAATATAGGATGTTCTGTAGGGTATAAATTGACAATAATTCCAATATACATATACGTGATTACAATTTAATCAATTTAATTACTATATTAGATTATAAGGTGTCATGATGTAAGGTATAATATAGGATGTTCTGTAGGGTATAAATTGACAATAATTCCAATATACATATACGTGATTACAATTTAAAAGTATAACTGCGTAATATTTTTTTTTTGAGCAAATGGCGCGGACGCCATTCAGGTGGCAGAGGGGAAGATGTAACGATAAGGAAGTTAGCCCCTTCAGATTATTCTCTCTTCTCTCCCTCTCTCTATTTTATCCAATCTCGCTCCCTCTCTATCTCTATGAGTTAGCCCCTTCGATTCTTTCTTCTCTCTCTCTCTCTCTATCCAATCCCTCTCCTTTTCTATCTCTATGAGTTAGCCCCTTCGATTCTTTCTTCTCTCTCACTCTCTCTCTCTCTCTCTATCCAATTTCTCCCCCTCTCTTTATCTCTATGATTTGTAGCACATACTACATGTGAGGTATATAATCTTGTTTTTCTCAAAAGTCCAGAAGTTATTATGTCCACGTCAGTGGAAGAGGATTATCTTCCAACGTACCTGTTTAAACAAAACTGAGAAGGGCTTTACTTAATACAACAGATGGTCAGAAGTTCCAAGTGGTCAAAGAATGTGATGGCATGGCAGAACTATTCTGACCCCTCCTACTAACTATTGACCAATGATAACTAGTTTCTTTTCTCATCCCACTTTCTGTAAATGATGTACCAATCAGCTACAGACTGTTATGCATGTGTAATTAGGTATAAAAACCAGACCCCAACCCTGTTTTCACTCACTTGGCTCCCCATCCTTCCTAACTCCCATCTCCCCCTTCCGTACATCTTCAACTAACATTAATTCGCGACTTCAACTGTGTCCAGATTATATACAGTATTGCCGTCAGAGTACATTTTCAGAGCCCGAGCCAAGTCCAATAAGAACATCTACTGTGGACTTTTATTCTGCAACAAAACAACCATATTATAAATTATTTAAGATACATCAAGCAACATAAGTTCTACCATATTGGAAAAAGTAAGTCGATTGTTCCCGCTAGCTATTTTGTTCCTGATTGTTCCCGATTGTTCCTGCTAATTATTTCGTTCCTGATTGTTCCTGTTTATTTTTTCCTGATTATTAGTTCCTGTTAACTGTTCCTGATTGATCCTGTTAATTTGTTCCTGATTGTTCCTGTTTCATCCCGTTCCAGCTAGTTGATATAAAATCATGACGATGTTCCTGTCGTTCCTTTTTACGTTCTTCGTTCTCCTGTCCACTGACGCTACTATTAGTACTTTTACTTCCAAAAACGAAAAAACCAGCAAGAGTACATTTTTCAAAAATTTCCAAAACGTCTGTTACAAAAGTCTACTCAACACACTCATTCGAGTAAAGCCCCCCCCCCCCCCCCCCTGGTTGTCTCGAAGTGGCGCGTTCATTGAACTTCTCGCTGGGAACGCGTCCATTGGAGATAACCGGGGGGCTTGTCTCGAAAGGGTGTGCCCGTTCCCGCTCCCATCCCGCTCCCGCAACCCACCCATTCGAGACAAGCCGTCAAAAGATGCAATAGAAAACTATATATGTTGAGGAAACTTAAAGTAGAACTTTAATGATTTTAAATATTGGCTTAATACTTATTATTGCATAGATGGCAAAAATTAAACAAGGTTATCCAAATTCAACGCTTGGAAACATTTGAAGTAATGATTATTATCAATTATTAAACGGTAAAATACAGCCCCCGATATAGCAGCTGAAGAGCTCCTCGAACGCTGCTGAGATATGTGACGACACACCATGGACCAGTCCTGTCTAAGCAGACGATGTCCCATAACATCTTACACATTTTTCAGAGCCTATTTTGTCATCTCCTCTTCAGTTATTTCTCTTCCTTCACTAGCGTCAGTCTTAATGTTAGTCTGTTGCCTCACTCTTAACTTCGTGTATGGTATTATTTTGATGAAAAATGCAGCGTTAAAAAAATAAAGGAATCAGTCACTTGTAAACAAAATAAGACGCCATTGTATTTTCAGCTGCTTGCACCGGGGCATGTTCGGCGTTTCAAGAGGGAACGAATACCATCCTGCTATTATTCGGAGGGCTTTTCAATTTGAAAGTGGGGTTTATTTCATTGATCATTGACCCTTCTCCTGTGTATTTACAATCAAACGGTTTTAGCTATCAGAATCAGTTTCACTTTCCCTTTATAATGGTGTGAAATAAGGTCATGTTTAAATACACCAAACTCTTTATAATTTGATAAATAATTGCATTGCAATTACGTTCATTCATTATAGGACGTCGTCTGCTTAAGCAGGATCGATCCCGAGTGTGACGACATCAAAACATCGCTATATTTCTGGCGAATCCTCGGATATTCCAGATGCTGAGAAGAGCTTTTATTTGTGTTGTTTTTATAATCATCAGATACGCAGTTGACATAAAACTTATACGATTGCCATCTGTAAGCTTCCCAGTTTCTAGTGATACATTAATTGCCATATTTGTGATTTTCTTTGAATAGCTACTTTAAGAAATTCAATTTGCCTTTGAAGGATCTAGTGACAATATATGCAGGTTATATTAGACCAATTTTAGAATATTGTGCTCCAGCTTTCCATAGTAGTCTTACCGTACAGCAAAGTAATAATCTTGAAAAAATACAACGAAGAGTATGTAAGATCATTTTAGAGCATAATTACATCTCATATACAAATTCATGTCAAGTATGTAACTTACCAACTCTTGAGGAGAGGAGACTAGCACTGTGTATAAAATTTGCCAAATCATTTTCAAATCACCCTTTTTGTCAGACATGGTTACCTCAGAAAAACACACTAACATATCCCTTCGCCGTATGCACACTTATCAGCAATTTCAAGCTAGAACAAAACGGTTTAAAATAGTCCATTGCCCTTTTTAGTTGATTTACTCAACAAATGTTGAAAATTCTTAATTTTTCTCTCTTATCACTTTTATCACAGGTATATGCACTAAGTTCTAGTCTCCTTCCCCAAGTCGACTGTTATGAATGTATATATTTCAATCTTTTTACATGCAATGACGACTTTTACATGTCACCATATTTTATGAAAACCTGTGCAATGTATAGTACCCTTTTTTTTTTTTTTACATGTTTAGTCTTTTAAAAATGTTGTGCCTATGAACATGTAAACATGAATATTCCAGCTGAGGCTGCTTTTCATGTACGATTAATATATTTGCTTCATGTTTGTATGTTAATAAAGACCATTTTTGAAATTGAAATTGAACATTACAGAAGCGGTCTATTGGCAGGCGCAGCACCTATGAGTTCCGAGTTCAACGTCATTGACGGTGCACGTAAATTGCTCCTTAGAGGTTCAGTAATGGATATTGATTTTTTTCAGTTTGTCTGCATGGTACGACTTAAAATTATTATTCTTTTAATTCGTGAATTCTCTTCATTTACTGATTACAATCACTTCTACAGAAACATTGTTTGGTGACAGGCATCTATTAAAGTTTTGTTATCTACACTACAGCGCCTTTGATTAGGCAACTAGATATTGGCGCTATATATACCCCGATTTGATCGGACAGGTCTTCAGTATGGTAGCTAGAGGGGAGGGGGGTACAGGGAGCGGGTTAGGTGCCCCGCTCCCCTGTCCGTCTCTTTCTTCCACATTCATGGGTGTCGATCCCGGGGGGGGGGGGGGGGGGGAGGTGAGGGTATATATCCACAAAATTTGAGGTGGGAGAATGTCCTATATTATCACCCCCTCCCGGATATTTTTGGATAAAATAAGAATTATTTGTGATATACATTAACTGAAAACTAATAATTATCCAAAATCATGTTTGATCTTAATATACCATCACATTCTTTAATGATTAGAAGTAAGAAAATACGAAATGCCATAATTTCAATGCGAAAATATTGAAGAAATTGTATAATACTTCTTTTTCGAGCATTTAACTTTTCGAGCATTTAACAAACTATCTGCCTTCTTTTTCCTCAATCATTACAAAATAATGTATAACACACATATTTAAATACATGTACATTATTAATATTTTGTTGCATTTGCCATGACTTTAGACAACATTAATCACATAGAAATTTATTTTGGGATGCTCTAAATTGTAAGTTTTATAGACAAATTTTTGAAAAAGTCCGACACCCCTGCCCACATTTATCCATAATTTTACACTGGCCTATCATTTGTTCAAATTCTCTCTCTCTCTCTCTGTTTCTGTCTCTCTCCCCTCTCTCTCTCTTTCTCAATGTTATTTGACAACCCTTTTTGTGCCGAGATACCAATAAAACAAAAGTTTAGAAGGGAATCCTTGTTGGCGTCTCACATGTTTCTTTGAGACCTCTCCATCACGACTTGCTGGCAATAATAAAATGGTGAGAAAGATACTCTGCCTCCCCGTTATAGATTACATGCATCATTGTTTGTGTGCAGAAAGTACGACAAAAAATGAATAGGCCTAAATATTGTTGAAGTAATCATTTAATCATGTTAAAGCTCATACAATGGTTACTGGTACTCAGACTTGATACTTCACTATAATATGAACTGGTCAGGGGCAAAGCATGCCAACGAGCATGTCACCAAGTCTACTGCATAAGCGTTATGAAATGTGTCTACAGCCTCAAGCCACCTCCACCCCCCCCCCCCCCCAAAAAAAAAAATTCTGCAGCCCCTTTTGGTATCGTGTGGTAAAAGACGACTCCTTTCTCCCTCACAAATTGTAATTTACAGGGGAAAAGAATCATTTCCTCTACATACCTTACTCAACAAGTCTCTCCCTAAACATGCAGGGAAAACTGGAGAGAGGGAGCGGAGGAGGGAGCGGAGGAGAGAGGGAGCGGTGGAGAGAGGGTGAGAGAAGGAGAGAACATGAGACAGTGAAAGACTGGGGAGAGAAAGCAGTGTGGAGAGAGGGAGGCAATGATAGTCAATAAGGAAAGGTTTTCGGTAACCCACCTCCTGCATGATGAACGATTCAAATTCAAATTTTATGACCAGAACTCGAGATTAGCATTAATTTGAATTCTGAAGAACATTATACAACTTAAATTAACCTTTTCATAGAAAAATGGCTAGGATGAAAGCAGAAAAAAAGATTAGTGAAAGTTTTAGATAAATCAGACCCCCTTGTGGGCCGTTGGAGACAAATTGAATAAATTTATTTATGACATTATATCACCCGACGGATTAATTCAATACCTTTGACTTGATAGTCCCCATATTGGGATAGTTTGAACCTGATCACTCAGGGCACTCCGGTGGTCTAGTGGTTATGACACTGGTCTAGTAATCCAGAGGTCGCGGGTTCGAATCCCGCCCGGTTCCGCCTGTGATTTTTTTCACAGCACCCGGGCAACCTATCACACAGCAGTAGCGTGTGTCACCCCCTTGTGGGCCGTTGGAGACAAATTGAATAAATTTATTTATGACATTATATCACCCGACGGATTAATTCAATACCTAAAATAAGGAAGTTATGAATTTTGTTAAAGTTGAGATCACTAATATTATGGAGATCCTCGCATTTGGCAACGAATGAGGTCATGATGTGTGATTTCGTATATGGAAACTTTCCCATTTTGTTTTGTGCATAATTGCTCTATTAAAGTATCCCTTTCTGAACTCTTATGGTGATATTTTTTTTAAATGGGAGAACATGTAAGAATTTGTTACCCATAATTTATCATGGACAAAAAGTCTGTGCTGTCATTAAAATGGATAAAGGGAGTATTTTGAATAATTTTTTGTATACACTGTACCAAACAGGTGAGTTCTCCATTTGTGAAATCACACATAATGGCCACATTGCCAATAGGAGACTCCCAAAAGTATCGGTAATTTCAATTTTCAAACATCAATAAATTTCTCTGTCCAATTCTTCTCAAACTTTCACTATTTTCCTGCTTTTACTCAATTCAAGTTTCTATCAAGGTTAATGCCACTTTATTTTAGTGCTCATTTCAATAGTTAAACTGGAGAATAGTCTTGATTTCAAAGAAATATTTTTGTGGTTTAACCCTAAAACGAAGGGGGGGGGGGTGGAATCCACCCCCTCTTTTGATATGTCCGCAACGCGCAAAGCAGTCGCCGCGGCGTTTCATGACTTTTTTCTTTCGAATCTCGTGCATCTTTTGAGACCAAATTCGCGATGTCCGGGCATGCGGTTCCGAAGTTACGTAACATTTCATACTTGCACGTCGGACCGAAAATTGCCCCAAAACATGATTTCATGTGTCATTAATTTCAATACAAAATGTGTTTTCAGCCAAAATTTAGAAATCTATGAATATTTTTATATTTGCTGATTGAAATTAATTTATTTTAGGCTTTTTATGTTCGCGAAAGTGTCCCCGACAATTTCATCCAAAAAACAATAAAAAACAAAAGGTAAAACAAAAAGAGAAATACATAAGAAATTTTAAAAACAATAAAATACATAAGAAATCAATTTTGATACTGAATTTTTTTTCAAGTATATTTGCTAAGAATACTGGAAAGAGTGTCTAGACCAAAAATTGAGTCAAAAGGGGCCTGAGCTTTCGATCCTAGCAGAATCTTCGTCAGAGGCAAAAAGACCTTTGATGAAGATTCTGCTAGGATCGAAAGCTCATTCTGCTAGGATCGAAAGCTCAGGCCCCTTTTGACTCCATTTTACTCCATTGGCTCGCTATTATTGGATAAGCAGTTTTCAGCAGCTTGTTTTCGATATTTAGACCAAAAATTAGCATATTTTGAGCTTTATTTAATGATTTAGAGCAAAATTTTGATTTCATGCATAAATTTGCATAATTAACTAATGTGAACATTTTTCGGAGCATTTAACTATACAGTTTGGTAGATTACGTTGTGGACGACGTGCGTGCCGATTTTCGGTGCAATCGCGCACTCGATGGTCGAGCGCGACCCCCCCCCGTTATAGCATAGCCAAAAAAGCCCGGTTTGATTAGGGTTAACACCATTAACATGCTCTAGAGACAGAAAAAAATAAAAAAATAACAACAACTGTTCCACTATATAGTGGTGAACGTACTAGGTACACATTTACACCTTTGTGGGGGGAGTGGCAAATGTGGACTAGGGCCAGTCTTTACAAAGTGAAACAAAAGGTAACACGTAACAATATAATTTGACCTAATGTTGGAAAATCAGATTACATGTTATTTTTTGTTTATACATGTGCATGTATCACCATTTTCTTACATGATAAAGAATTTCTCTTTGAAAAATTATTTCCCAACCATAATGTTCTTGAAGAGCCGTTTAACATTTTTTTGAGTGGTCACCAACATGACTAACCCAATTTTCACTTCTAAAAGAGCAGGATGTTCACTCATTTATGGAAAATTGCTTTCAAACTGTTCAGAGCAATCAAATGTGGAAACTTGCACACCGAGGCCAGAGGGTAATATGAGAAAAGTCCATGCAGGTATGAATACCAACCAGTCAGACCCCATTTTTGCCAAGTCACACACGTTTTTTGACCTCTGAAAGAAAATGATGGACATGTAGTCTGATTTAAAATTACCCTCCTTCTGTTGGGGTATTAGAGTTGTTATTTAAAAAATTCAAAATGATAGACTTCTGTTGCCAGATAAAAACTGAAAAGTTATCTATTTTACAAGATTTTGGTTACACACATGACAGAGAATGGCCGATTAATGCCTTGCCAAAGGACTGCAGAGCCAGGCAGGGATTTGAACATTAAAGGGCAATACAACCTATTACAATGATTAGTGTGAACGCAGAATATTAAGAAAAACAGGATGGTGAAAGTATCGAAGAAAGCGGACAAGGACTATGAAAGATACAGATGTTTGAAACAGAAGATCACTACATCTACATGTATGCGAATCACAAATTGGCAATTTGGTTGAGTCGATTGGGACATACTTGCGGACAACTCTCCTGTTTGTCGTACACAAAAATATCATTAATTTGCGTTTTTCTGCGAAGCGCCTTTACCCTAGGGGCAATACTCAAAATATATTGGGAGATACGAAAGAAAAAGATCCTTCTGAGTAACAAATTTTGAAAAAATGACATTTTAGTCATTTTATGTGTTACAGCAAATTGGGGAGTTGTTCGCAAATACATGTACATCACAGTGACATTACCTATTCAGCCAATTTGAAATTCCCATAATTATAGTGACTACAACTTCATTCAAAAATTCATTACTTTCTTATTGCTTGTCCCATTTCGTTCAAACTTTCACCAATCTGCTTCTCTGGTGTTTTCCTCTTTCTTTCAGAGCAACTTACCATTAAGGTTGGATTTCCCTTTAAACCTTTTGGCTTACTGAACCAGAACATTTCCATTTCACTGAATACCTGACCCTTGACCAACATGAACCAATCAAGATCAAGAATCGATTCTTAAAGGGAGTGGCAAGTCGTAATCCATGGGCCTGACCAGTTGGCCTGACTCGGGGAAATTCGGATACAATCAGGTCAAATCGTGCGCTACCGAAGGAATGTTATTGCCGGATTCCTCGCGCGATCGTTAACTCGAATCCCTCCATACGCAACCGACCAATGAGATTCAAATACTGGAATAAAGAACGCGCGATCTTGTTTACTCAAATTTGGGTCAATGTGCGAACTTTTATTAGCTCCGCGCGATAAATTGAAGTCGCTTTGAACTTTGATCCAGAGAAAGGAGCAGCCAACTGTAAAAGCGCCCATAGATTGCCGCTTGTCGCTCCCTTTAATTGTCTAAAGACGGGTTCTGATTGGAAATTGGAGACCTTTTGATTACAAATACCATATACTTGCCAATCAACATTGAGTACCAGCTGTAACAAAGAGATCCTGTCTGGATACAATGACTGAAACTCTTCAATATATATATTGGCTGCACACAACATAGAATCACTTGAAATACAATGTATTTTAATAGGGAAGTCCTGACGGAACAAATGAATGAACTCAAATATTACCCCAAAATGATCAAAATTCAATCTTGTTTTTGGTGTCATCTTACACTGGAAAGTTGGGATTGATTGAAAAACTCTTTGAAACACGGGACACATTTCACTGTTTACAACAAAACTTACACATTCCGACTCACATGGTTGTACCGCAAACCTTTTTGAATTACAACTTCACCATGCAAACCTTCAAATCCTATAAAACTTACACAAAATAAAACTTTACAGTGCAAAACCATCGCCGATGATTAGACCATTGTTCTCATAGCTGAAGGTCAGCAAGCCCAATGTTACCCAATGCTTTCATTTCTTTTATAAACCCATTGCTCTTACAGCTGAAATTCAGGTAATCCAAGGTCACCCGTTCGATTTCTTTTAAAACACTCATTGTTCTCAGAGCTGAAAGTCACTTACCCCAAGGTCACCTGTTTAATTTCTTTTGACCCATTGTTCTCATTGCTGCAAGTCTCAAGGCTTCATCTTCTGATGAACCATTACTTTGACCTTCTCCAGTCTCAATGTTACCAGGGTTAGGTTTCCCTGCAGATTGATGTCTCTTTTTGATTCTCTCCCTTATTTCCTTCTCCTTCAGTCTCAAATCTTCTGTCTCTCCTTCACCAGAAGAGCTCAAACTTTCACTTTCGCTTTTGTGGCGTCTTCTCCTCTTCTTCTTTCTTTCTGACGATGAATGCCGTTTGTGCTGCTTCTTCGATGTACTTTTCTTTTTCCTTTGGACTGCTGCTGTCATGTTGCTGTCAATAGACCAAGACTTATCATCCGCTGCTTTATATTTTTGCTCATGTTCGAAAGACAAACTCTCAAGCTGTTTGTCAGCCTTTAAATCTTGTTGAGGGAATTCCTCATGCCCTATTGTATCCTTTATATTTTGGGGAATGTTTTGTTTCAAGTTGCTAGACTTATGATCACTTTTGGAATCACTACTACTGTCTGACCTAAAATCTCTATCTGCTCTTCGACCTCTTCTGCTTGTGTTTTGAGCAGTGTAATGCTCATGCCCATTGTCATTTGATTTTTCTCTGTTTGTATTACTCTCACTATCATCACATATAATTTTCCTTGTGGGTTTCCTTTCAGGGCTTCTGCTCCTGCGATATTCAACATTATCATCAATGCTTAACATTCTTCTGTCTCTCTTTCTTCTTTCTGAATTCTTACATGCATCTTGTGGTCTACCACTGTCCTGCTCCAAACTAGGGCTTCTTTTCCTCTTTCCTCTCTCCCTAATTCTACTCTTACTTATGTTAATGTTTCTCTCCCTACTAGCATCATCTGACTCTGAACTAGAGCTTCTTCTCCTTTTTCTCTCCCTAATTCTACTCCCACTTCTATTATGATCATATCTTCTATCTTTGGTTTTTCTCGTGTTTCTAACAGGCAAATGCCTCTCCCTACTTCCACTTCTACTTCTGCTACCACTGTCCTCTCCACTTCTACTTCTACTACGATCTTGTCTGCTCTCCGTTATTCTTCTACCCCTCCTCTCCATGCTGCTACTCCTTCTTCTTGTTCTCTCCCTGCTTCTACTCCTACAACTTCGATCTCTACTTCGACTTCTCCCAACATCCCTTTCTCTGCTTCTGCTTCTGCTTCGAGTTCTCCTAATATCCCTCTCTCTGCTTTTGCTTCTGCTTCTACTTTGAGTTCTCACGATGTCCCTCTCTCTGCTTCTGCTTCTCCTTCTGAAATGATGCCTACTGCTCCTCTCCCTACTCCTGCTTCGTGAACGTCTCCTGGAACGTCTGTGATCAAATCTACTCCTACTTCTACTTCTGGAACGTCTCCTAGATTCCCTGCCTTGCCGATCTCTCCTCCTCTGATCGTCATAGCGATTACGCGGTGTTCGGGGCGGAAGATCTTGATCGGCGTCAGAGAACTCTCCCCTGGGATTGTGGAACACATGAAGGAAGTTACAGTGTTTCCCCCTGGGACATCTGTTCCTATGAAAAAGACCTGGAAGAAAGCAAAACAAAGATATACTCTCCATTAAGCCTCATTTTCATATATAACATGGTAAACTACCACAAAAAATAAAGGAAAAAGAAAAAATGCAGCAGCAAAACAAATGACATAAGTGAAGTGCACCTCACATTTCTCATAGCACACAGATAGGCGACTATGCTTTGTGGCCTTTGTCACTTGCATTTCCTCACCCCAACTTCACTCACATGGAGGGAAAAAAACCTGTTTGTTTAGAGCATCATGTGTGAATTTAACAGAAGTTAACCATCGTGAGAAACCCTGGTAAAAAGTGTCCAGCAACACCTACATGGACAAAAGGAGGAAACCTGTAAAATAGACACATGTACTTTCAAGAGGTCAAATTCCAAGAAAAACCCAAGACAAAAGTGTAATGCAATATTTAAATTGACAAAAGCAATATCATATGAACTAATCAGCCCTTAAACCAAACAAGAGCCAAGGAAATCTTACCAGAGAACTCAGGACATACCCTCCAAACAGCCCAAGAATTCAAAACCGTAATTTACATTCATGTAGCCAATTCACATAAGAAATTGGTCATTATTCCCAGAACATTTTTAATGCATATTGCAATGTGTTAATTGTTGCTTAACAGTTTCTACTGATCAGCACTAGTGGCATGCAGCAAATATACCAATCGGCTCTCAAGGCAACACAGAAAGTTCAACTTAAATGTAGGTAGTTAAAGTGTGCTTCCGAGTCATTGTCGTCAGTCAAGGAAGGTTGTGTGTTTGCGTAAGATGCATTGTAGCTTTGATTCTCTACGAAAAATTCCTGGATAGCGCCAAAAGAATGCACTTTGCAATGTCCTTTTTTGTACCTGTGGGATATCTTTGTTATGTGTTTGTTTGTACAAATGTCATGATAGTTAGCTCATTACAACAAAAATATAATTTAACAGTACTTGCTGTAAAAGGGTTGCTGCTCCAGAGGTTTGTACATGTATATGGATACTTTTGGGACCGACAGAATTTCCTCATAAGAATCTTGTATCTGTGCCCTTGTAATAGAACTTTATGCTCATTTTCTCATACTTACCACATATTGCTGGCTTCCATCTGTTGACAGGACAGTACTGTGGATATAGCTGCTTCCCGCCGTAGAAACGACCAGAGAATACTTCTAAAGCGTTGGCAGCCTCCTCTTCATTACTGTACTGGACATACACATTGCCTCTTAGATGGGGCTCCCAGTTACGACAAACCTGTCAAGAAAGATTGACAATAATGATAAAAATAATACTAATAGTAAATTGTTAGTTTAGCGCTGATATAACGTCCCTGTGCACTCCTAAGTGGTTTGAATATTATTACTTTGGTTATGCTTCGGCAATCATTATTAGTGCATGGTGCATTTCAAGGAATAAATCCTGCCAGATACCCATTAGAAAGATAAAATGCGACGTTAACGGGCATCTGCACAGGGCAGCGATTTAAATCCTCAACCTTTTGATCAAGAGTCAAATGAATAAACCATTATGCTCCCACTATAAATGCGATCAATACATATCTTTAAGTACTGTAGTGAACATATTGCCTCTCTAACGGGGCTCCCTGTTAAGACAAACATGTCATGCATGGTGAAGATAATGCAATCACCCCCCCCCCCCCCCACAAAAAGAGAAGGTCATTTCTCTAGAGGACATACACATTCCCTCTCAGCTAAGACCAAGGAGTTATCACAGAACTGGAGTTACAGCAGAAGTGAGCTTCTTTGAACCGGGTTTGATGCCGCACAAAAAACTAAGCAGGTGTTCTTCCGTAATTTAGTACAGCTGATTACTTGGGTTCCGTGCCGAGGCTGGATCTGCGCATGTTCATCTTCAGTCGATCGAGTAAAATGACAATCTTAGCTTCATTTTGTGAAAAATCGCAAACGCAGAGTATAAACACAAGGTTAATTTTGCTTTAGACGAGGTATTACTGTTCTTGTCCGAAATCGACGAATTGGGATTACAACTAGATGATTGGGAAATTGGAAAGAGTGGGGAGATAATAACTCTAGATATCTTCGAAAAGAAGTGTAGACTACATTACCTCCTGCATCGGCAGTGTAGCTCTGCCAGGATGGCTTGCTCTTTCAGTGAAGCTGCCCTGCCAGTCCTGCCGGTGGGTTGGAGTGGCTGAACGGGGACGGTCCGTGTGAAACTGCCATTTTATTACTCTGTTCTCTTATCTCTATTCACATTTTGTTGTTTAACCAAGGAGTTATAAATAGGGCTCCCCCCCCCAAAAAAAAAGGAATATGTAATTTGTCATGCTGGGGGTAGGGGCAAATCTGGCAAGCAGGAGCCTCATAAGTTAGTTAGAGATGTGACCCCCCCCCCCCCCCCCTCCCCTTCAACTTCAAATTCAACATTTTTATAGGTTGTCTGCAAACCTCAAAAAATTGATTACTTTTTTTTTGCTAGCTTTCTTGTTGGATAAATTTGTGGAACATCTGTCAGAAAATTTGGAAATTTGACATTCTGTTTTTTCCTCAGCAAATTTAAAAATCTGAAGACCTTTTTAAGGTTATATTTATTTTATTCTTCGCATTCCATTTTCCTTCATGGGGAATTTTTAGTTACCTTGCCAGTGAATTTGGTCCAGCATCCCCATTCAGAATGTTCTACTATAGTGACGCCACTGAATACAAACTAAGGCCAAGTGAATTCGATTAATCATCTTATTCAGATTTCTTGATGAAGCCTTGAGGAGGGGGTTTCATGTTATCTAAAATTTTATGTTTTTCCTGAAGTGGGCATAGGCTAGACTAGACTATAAATTTCAACAATATTTGCTATAAAATAATTTGTCTAATATCATAACATTTAGGCTGACATATAGGCTTACTGCAGACACTCAAAATAACACAATTATTAACGACTTTTTTTTATTGTCTGCATATTCTCAGAATCTTCTTTACCTTAATTTTGAAACCTCTAGGGGTCTACAAAGAGTTAGATCTTTCAATCTAATATTAGATTGAGAGGGGGGGGGGAGAGAACAAGAAACGTTAACCCCTTCCATGCCAACAGATTTTTTAGCAATTGTCAAATATTAACTTTCAAGAGTTGAAACTTGAACATCAACTTTCAATGAGTTTTTTTCCTGAGCAAACTGGGCAAAGATTTATTGCATAGGAATAAACATTATATTGGAGGCAGAGGTTTCTGTATGAGAAACTTTCAGAGAATTTTCAAGCCATTCTGAACCTAAACAAAATGTTCAACACATTTTTGGGCGGGATTTGCCGCCCACGGTATGGTAGGGGTTAACTAAGGATATGACCTACTCCCCGTTAGATTAATCCAGCAAGTCCACCTCAACTGACATCAAGAAAGAATACAACACCAAGTTTAAAAACAAGTATAGATCTAAAGGAAAGTACCATGCCATGACGTTATGACATTGGCATCATTATTGATTTAGTGAGTCAGTGAGCGTTTAACTCACAGTCACAGTCGCAGAGACACTCTCACTCTCACTGTGTCAGAGACGAGGGAGACATCTACTTTGTCATGATTCATTTCAAAAACTGGTAAAAAGAAGTAAGGTGCAACTGGGAAATCATTATTGACTTGGTGAGTCAGTCAGCGTTTACTCACAGTCACAGTCGCAGAGACACTCTCACTCTCACTGTGTCAGAGACGAGGGAGACATCTACTTTGTCATGATTCATTTCAAAAACTGGTAAAAAGAAGTAAGGTGCAACTGGGAAATAGTCAAATTTTATTAGCAAAACCATAAAATAAGTAAGTAAAAGACAAGATACACAGAAAAGCACGAGTGGGACGAATGAATCCCACTTGGCAGACGACAAAAGAATTAGAAGAAAGTTGACTCCAAGTGAACGACCATTTCATTTGTGTATTTTCTCTATGTTGACACTCAAATGACAAGGTGGGTCTTGATCAAAAAGATTTGCTCTTTCCGAAGAGATATGTTTCAAATGTCGCAGAGTTTCGGAACATATTACTACATAAATATGAAAATGATATCTAAAATATTGGTAATCATAAAAACATGTCATACGTGTAACCCGTCCATTTCTGGACATATTTTGACGAAATAAGCATCAGTGAATTAGAATTTTGCGTAGCTCAAGATACAACGTATTGAGAGCAACAAACTCTACTGCGCATGGGTGAACTGATTGTTAGCTCACATTCACTGAAAAATTTATTTCTCCACTGAGGTTGAGAGTCGGCATTGAACCCCGTTCTTCAAAGAGTGAGGGAGCTGTCGCCGTGGGGCAAGATCGAGCAATAAGAGCGGAGCGGTACTTTGATTTCGGGTCTTATCTCTTAGGTTGCGTAACACTTTTGGTCGTAAAAATTCTGTTGTGACTCCAGTTCTGTGATAACTCCTTGATAAGACAAATCTATCATGTAAGATATGCGGATCACACTCTAGCTTCATGTAAAGCAAAGAACATCAGGAGGATAATTAAAAAAAAAAAAAAAAAAAATAAAATTTTACAGATTGCTCACCTTCAATTGAAACAGCTTTCCATATTCCCTGAATTCAGGTAAGACGTCTTCGTAAAACTCCTGAAAGTTTAAGTAAGCCGACTCTTCATCGCATTCCAAACCAACATCAGCATCATATTCATCCTTGAAGTCAGGTCCGAGACCAAAGTTTGTATACATCCCCGGTATCATGAGGGTAGTGCTTCGCTCGGTAGAGGGGTGCGTGCGGGAACATCTAGAAGAAATAAATGAAATATAGGTAATGGCCAATAAATTAAAGTTGGAATACAGGACAAAGAACTAGGTTTGTATATTTTCTAAGACAGCCAGGCCTGGGACCAAAGTTTGTATACATCCTTGGTATCATAAGGGTGGTGCTTTGCTCGGTAGAGGGGTGCGTGTGGGAACATCGAGAGGAAATATGTAAAATACATGTAACAGTCTATTAAGGAAAGTGTTTAACACATCTTTTGGATGATCAGTCTGCCATTTTCCTTGCTAAGGGTATTTTTCACAGCAAATCATCTGACAAAGCCTGCTGTGGTTGGTCCAATCTCGCAAAGTAAGTACAATTTCGAATGAGAAAAGGATAACCAGTACCATGATGATAGTGATGACTTTGTGGATGGAGCTTCAGAGGAAAGCCATAGCTATCACTTTAACAAAGTTTACACACATTCTGGTGCTATAATGGTGATCCAACATTTACTTCATAGACCATTGCTACGGGCATTATTTCATCAAAGACATACATGTAGTGTTAGGGTTGCAGTTGGGTTTTAGGGTAGGCGTAAGGCTAGTTTCAGGGTTAGGTATGGACTTTGGTCAAGGGTAGAAGTTAATAATCGGTTTAGTGTAAGTGATTGACCGCAGAGCTATTGTTGTTGTTGGAGTATATGTCAAACAGCCAGTGTCATACCTTTCCTTAAATCTGCATGCACCTGTCTTCATGAAGAACGAGCATAGCTCTTCTTTCTTCTCAGCTCTGCCAGGATGGTTGGGGGTGGGTCGACTGGAAGCAGGGGCTTCTGGGTTACGCCATTCTTTAGAAGACTCCTGCATTAACAGAAAGTGACCTTTAACTCTTTCCCAGCTTTGGTCGAATATTGGATCAAACACTGGACTACCACAGTCGACTTTTGTCACACGTACAGTGCACATGTGCCATATGCTCCTCACAATGTTTTGATCCATGGCAGGTAATGAGTTAAGGCATGACTTGTCATAAACAATTTATGTACATGTATGTGTTGAGTAGATGCCAGGTCAATGGGCTGTAACCAACAGGTATACATGTATATACATATAGGGCAAAATGGCAAATGTTTTTAATTTCTTTTTCAATAAAGGGAGATTTTATACAGCATTTTAATTCACTCAAATTAACAGAAACTAATTTCCAATTTTAAAATTTTTGCACCATCATTTCATTGACAGAATTGTCCTTGCAATTAGATGTTTTGGTTCTGCGTTACAATCCTTACAATTCTTTTGTACAAAACCGAGATAGTAGTTAGTTTATAATTGGGGGAAATTGAGGTATCTCACCTTCTTGTTTCCCAGCTCTTGGTCCAGCTGCTGAAGGACACTCTGAATTCAAATAGGACAGATGAGGTGGTCACATGATCAGTCATATGAGCTGAATGATCACCTGACTTCATAGGTCTTTGATTTAGCTGAAATTCTGAAAGAATCTGAGTTAAGTCTGAGCATAATAACATACATACACTTGATTGAATGCTTTGCAGATTTGTGCTGCATAACTTTCTCACAGGCTGAGAAATTAAGATGGTTACCTGATCACAAATAATAATAATAAATGTAACTTATATAGCGCCACATCCACTCTGTGGAGTGCTCAAGGCGCATGGTCACATGATCATGTGTAATCAAAGGACATATGGATGACACCAAACCCTTTGACTTCCTATACATTCAAAACTTTGGGCAAATCTGAGACTGAAGACTGAACATGATTTCAAAACAGTATTTTGTGAGTGATCAAGGTGTCAAAGAGTGCTACAGATGTCCCAAATGAGGCAATAGCGGTACATGCGGAACATGTACAAGCAATATGGCCTTCTTGTCATCAAACAATTTTACAATGCTACTGCTAGGTCATGCTACAGCGATATGAACCCATTCTTTCAAATGTCTGAATCAGTCAAAAACATTTTACTACATAATGAGTTTTAATACATCTGCTTTTCTTGATCTTCCTTAGGTTTATTTCTGAAATATTCATTGCAAAGTTTTATGAAATAATGTTATACATCTTTAACGATTACATCTATGGTCAGGATAAAACAAAAACCATGTCTAATTTTGTAATGGTTGATTATAAAAAAAAGATACGATTGCAGAGAGTTGAGTAAAGATAGGCTGAAGCAATCTCATCCTGCAGCTGCTACGTGTTGAGATGGTCAAGGAATGGTGCAACAATAGTACAGTCAAAATAAAGTAACACCACATGCAAATAATTTACTAGATGATCACAGACACGATTGAACGAAACCAATCATGTTATTTCATTCAAATGGACTATTTAGTTGTAGATTAAGGATGTGATATCTCGGGATTATCCTTTGGAAAAAGCGGGTTGAATACTTGAATTATAATGAAACCCCACCGAATGTATGTCTTTTCCTTTGTCAATGTAAAGTTTCTTAACTGAGTGAGAAATCATATGTACAAATTAATATAACCACATGTTACATAAAACTTGTTATCGATAACAAGTTGCAGTAACTGTTATAAGCTACTGAAATCAGAGCATTTGATTGGCTGTCATAGATCTGTTGCAATTGTTACTGATATAAACAAGTTTCATGAAACAGGGCCAAGGTGTTGGGGTATGAAGTGCGTGAAGTCACTTTATATCCTTAGTTACTTCTTTACCAGCAGATGAAGCGTGCCTATCAAAGAACTTGACAAGTCAAAGTGGTGCTTGCACATGAACCTTTTTTGGTTGACGATTGAAATCAGTTGATACATGTGCATGACAGACTGGAAAGTATAGACTGGATATGTAAACCGATATAGTGACTCTTTAGATAGCCATTTCATTAGAATTAACACATGATATTGGAATCTTCTATCATATCACCCTGACTTCAGGCAGGCGACCATGACAGTGCTAACAGGATACAAGGTTTTTACTTCCCACCAGGTACCCGCTGACCACACCTATGTTGAGAGATACAACTATAGATAAAATGTCTTTTTTTCTACATACTGGGCAGGGATTCAATCTCTCACACCAGTATTCAACTAATAGACCTGTTTACTAATTTTATGCATACTTCTTGAGCGATAGTTTCTCTTAACTACTCAACAGCTTACCTGACATAGCAACAACTAATGTATGCAAAATGGATTCCATCCATAGAGATGCCATTATGCATAGCAAGTAGTGCTGTAATATCTCGGTTATTTCATTTTCCGTTTAATGAGGACTAAAAACCCAACGGTTTTCGGTTAAACACACTCACACATATGCAAGGTTAGATCCATTGGGTGATCCAATATGATTTTGAACACAGGGGTCACAGGCATAACAAAAAATGAGACTTGCTACAAAAGCCATTACTTTCCTCTTTTTAATCGTAGTAGTCATAAAAAGCATACATTTACCTACCAAAACTTAAGCTTAAAATGTCTTATTTATTGATATTTTGGAGTTTTCCAAGTGAGTTTAAGCTTCAAAATGTTCATTCCGTTGTATGGGGGCAGCCATATTGTCTATCAAATCCATGCATGTAAGATCTGATCAGGAGAGGGTGCCAGAGAACTTTACACAGAGCTGGTTTTACACATAATACATAAAGCTTTGCATATTCATGAGTACCAAGATGGCAGCCCCACTGCTGAACGATTATCAGCATTTGAAGCTAGAACTGACATTTAAACCATAAAATAACAAGAAATAAGACATTCAAAAAACAAATCATGGTAGCTAAAAAATACTTTTTAGCATTGTTATGAATAAAAAGGAGGAAATCAGGCATTTAAAGCAAGTTTTATGCTTTGCATTTGTACATTAATTCCCATGTATTCAAAATCATGAAGGCCTACAGCATCTTTTCACGGCTAACCGAAAACCGTGAAATCCATTCCGTTTTAGGACCTCACGGTCGTTTTCCGAATGTTTAACCGTTTCGATACAGCCCTAACAGCAAGTGCACTAAATAGTTGGTAACTGAGGATTCTGGAGAGAAACATGCATAAATTGAAATGCATTAGTAAACGGGTCCATTCAGTTAAACCATGCATCATGATTAAGTTTTGAATACGGACTAACTCCTCAAAATTTGAACTTGAGTGAATGAACCTATGGCTAACAAACATGTATAAGATACAAATTTGTAAAATGAATTGGATATGTAAACTGCCAAGGTGACACTCAGAGTTGGACATCTTATCACCTCTAGTTCTTGATCCTTCTTCTCCTTCTCTTCATCTTCCTTTCTCTGTTGTTCCTCCCATTCTTCTTGGATCCGTTTCTTAGGGAATGAATGAAAGAGAGGGAAAAGGAAAATAAAAGATGGAATTATATAGATTGGAAAGGCTTTTGCAATATGTACTTCCAAAATATTGACATGCTGTTTCAATATCTTTACCAGCAAATTGGAACAAAAATAAACATTGAGAAATACCTTAAGAACTAGGAGGCTTGTTCTTTCAAAAGGAAATAAAAGAAAATGTGTAGACCTACATCTCAAATACCACTTTTATATGAAAATTTCATGTTTGTAAAATGTTAATGAAGTGGAATTATACATGTAATGGACTTTAGATTCACTTTTATATGCAATTCGAAGAGATCACATTGTATTTCCTCATTAGTCATAACAAACACAATGACCATAAATAATCAATTTATTCTTCCAATTCAGATTGACAATCATTTTTAATGCCATGCATAAAAAAATAGTAATATATATATTTACATACCCTTGATTTTCATTGGCATCTTTACGCTATGTACTATATTTTGAATACCTGTATAATAAATGAATATGTTTATAATAAATGGATTGCTGAATTACCCTTTCTTCCATCTCCTTCTGTTTAATGGCTTCAGCAATCTTCTGTTGTTTCTCAAACTCGGTCTGCGCTAATCTCTCCCTTTCCAGCCATGCAGACTGGGCTTCAAGACTGTGTGTTATAACATTAATATGACAATGTAAAATAATAATAATGTAATACTGGATACATGAATAGCGGTCGTATCCCCCATGCAAGGTGCTCAAGGTGCCCAAATATGTGACCCTCCACCACAAAACGACCAATAAGTCGGAAATTTTGTTTTTTAAATTTCAGCACAGTTTGAAAGCTTAGATTCTAAGCTTTACAATGATATACAACTTGTCTTCTATAGACTAAGCAAACCCTCATAAATTACAATGAGAATGTCAGAGTGTCAGACAGGGTAATGACCAAAACAAGAGAGAAAACAGGCTTTAAAGAAGCGTGACCATTTAAGAGCGCCTAATCTGTGTCCTATTGTTTGTCGCACAAAAGGTTGAGTCAAAACTCCGAAGTATACACTTTGAACTGAAGTACTCATTGGATTGGGTTGAAACTTTCCATACCTTTAGAATAGATATATTTCTTTCCTTCTGTAGATTTTGAATATCAGGCAATGCAAACCTTTTGAGTTATACCAGAAAAGCGATGTGAAGTTCGATCCCAATAAGCTCAACTCACAAAGTTTGAATGTCCATGACAAAATGGTCATTTTGAATGAGAGTAAAAACATATTTCAATATGGTATTTTACTCCGAAATTTTATCAGATGGTAGATTATTATCTATACTTTCAGAAAATACCAAAAACTTAAAATATATATTTCCACCCCAAAAAATTTTGTCGTTTTGTGGTGGAGGGTCACATATTACCCCAGCTCTGGCTAGGCTAACGATTTTTGGTGCTCACAGTATTCCAGAAATCTTGTTCATACCAGGTACTCGTTATACAACTACATGTAGGTGGAGAGCGGCAAATGTTGATTAATGTCCTGCTAGAGAATTACAGTAGGGCCCACAACCTTGATAATGCCAGTCAAGCGTTTGAACCACTCGACTATAACACCTCTATGAAAACATATCACAACTTTGCATCATTAATCCAAGCTGGTTTAGAGCTGACATCTTTTGAAGTATAATTACCAAGGCTTTTCCCTACCTCCTGCAATAGATTTGTATGTGTTTCTATTCTTAAAGACTAAAGTTATTGGAAATCAAAGTAAAAGAAGGTAAAGGCAATCCATTTGAAAAATCTTGTTTCATTTCAAAACTTTATAAGATGGAATGACAGATTTTGAGTCATAAACTATGAGTAAAATAACACATATCCTTGCAAGTGACACAGGTTTTGTCAGCATTATCATAGGCTAGCCATACCTTACTGTGCTATTCCCCCTACCTGGCTTTCTTTTCTTCTTGTTCTTCATCTTGTTCTGCTTTTATCTCATCCTCCTCCAGGTCTTGGGTATCTTCATCTTTACTCTCATCAGCTGTCAAGTGGAGATAAATTATTCAAACAGGTTACAAAACAGACAAAACTGCTCGTCAGAAAACTGTTTACCCTTGAATCAAACTGAAAGAAATATGACCTTGTGACCCTTGTCGATTCCCAGGGACAAGGTTTGGCAGAAGCAAAGCAATTTTGCGAGTTGAAATTATGAATTGATATACTCATTACCCTTGTTGGGGAGAATCTGCCCTTGTAACAAAGGCACCCTCATTAAAGCGGACTCACATATCTGTGTATTATAAGTTACAGAATTTGGCGCAATATGCATGTCATTTTATCTTTAATATTGGAGTCTTTGGGGGTTTTCTTAGTGTGTGTGCAATCTACCACGATTAGATGAGATCGCGACTTTAGACGTGTAATGATTACCTCTTTTATGAGCATCCCGAAGCTGAGCAGCTGCTTGTCTTTTCTTCTTTCTTTTCTCTTTCCTCACTTGGGCCCTGAAATATTTTCTCCTGTAAAAAACAAAGGTATAAAGCTCATTCTAAAGCAATGTTTTGCTTGTATGAGGACTATATTTTCAGAAAGATTAAATCATCCTTTATATCTATTTCAATTGATATACAATAGGCAATTCCAATCTATTTTGTGTCCCACACTTTACCAACCATATCTAAAACTTTAGTATCTGATCACTGTATGAAGCTAATAGCCCTACTAAAGCTTTAATCAGACAACATAATCAAGTTCATGGCAATTCATGTTTAGGATTCCATACTACAATTCTGTAACACTATGGGACATACCTTGGACTGACCCAATATCTTTCTTTCATGGCTCATTGTCACTGCTTTTTGGTGATTTGAAAAATTGTGTTTTTTAGGGTTAAACATGGGTCATTCCATAAAGTCTTCAAAATAATTTTTTCTTCTTCTTTTGGGTGGTATAAATTAAGAAACAAGATGAATGGGAATGCGTCTCCTACATGTATATGCATACTACATGTAGTTCCATCTTAGAAGTTCATACCTCAAATGGTTCTTGAGATATCAGGTTAACAAGGCTAAAACCTGTAATTTCAGAATTGATCTCTATGACCTTTGACTTTTGACCTACATATCCCAAAATCTAAATCTAATCGTCTTTCTATGGTGATACATATTAGAACCAAGTTTGAAGTTCATACCTCAAATGGTTCTTGAGTTATCACGAGGCCGAGGCTAACACCTGCAATTTCAGAAATTGACCTGCGTGAAATTTGACCTTTAACCTACGTACCCCAAAATCTAATCAGACCGTTTTCCTATGGTGATACATACTAGCACCAAGTTTGAAATTCATACGTCATGTGGTTCTTGAGTTATCGCGAGAACGGCAAAGCAGGACAGACGGACAGATGAACAACCCAAAAACATAATGCCTCCGGCACCACCTTCGGTGGGCGGAGGCATAAAAAATGTTCATACATGTAAGTGACAATTTCTTTTCATACACAGTTTTCATGACATTATTTTTCATCATAATTGAACAATTTTAAATATACAATTGAACTAATTAACACACTTCCATCCCTGTACAAGCAATGCAAGGGGACTTTTGTGCAGTAAAACTTTTTTTTAAGATCATGTAATTATTATAATGCATAAATTTGACATTATTCCCAATGTTTTCCCCTAAAACAATTTCTTTCCTCTTTTTCTCTTCCCTCCCTTTTGCTTTCCCCTGTTTATTCCCTCTCTTGTCCCTTTCTTATATAATTCTAATATGTAAATAACTTTGCATTCATTATTCTTTAAAACACATTACTTATTGTGCCATATACAATACATGTAATCATATTAATATCTCCTTATTTGATACATAATTTTTCAAATTTTCACTGAAAATTTACATGTAGCTACTTGAATATTGTTCATTGTATAAATTGGGCCACAGAACCGCACTTTTTTGAGTAGACATGTTTCATGAAATCTTGGAAAAAAGGTTAGAAAATTGTCATTAATGAGTGAAATCAAATCAGCCCCCCCCCCCCCCCCCCCGTTTAAAAAACACTCCACGGCCCCTGTATAATTTGTGAAAAAAGCAACAATGTGAATTATATGTACTGACCTGTCTCCTTAACTTTGTTGCAATTTTTTAAGGCTTACCAATGAACTAAAATAAACGGGGTAACCTCGCTAGTCATAAGGACCGCTACTCATAAGGACCACTTATTCATAAGGACCGCTATCCATAACGCATGACTAAATGAATAGCGGTTTTGTAATGTATGCACGGGCGTAAGACACGCATAATTATCCATTGTTAGTGGAGGGGGGGATGATCTATTCATCATCCCCCCACTAACAATAGAAAGTGTGTTCATATAGCTACGCCACTGTTTGTATGAATAGCGGCCCTTATGAATAGTGAGCGGACCCGAAATAAACAATTTCAAATGAACTATAAATTCACAAGTTTTCATTTTGCTAAACTAGTCTGCATAACTCTGCAAAATGATCATACAGCTGAAGAATAATGCAGAAGAGCCCCAAGACCAAAAACTACATGATAAGTCATCAACTCACGGTAAATGCCCAGCAGTGACAACAGCAGCCATCTTCTTTGCCCGTTATAGACTACAGCTCACAAACCCGTCAACAGAGGTCCTTTAGGAAGGAAAAATAGACACGTAATAGAATCTATGTGTAATTAAAAACATAACTTCATTTTGAACACTTACTTGATGTAGGATGGATAATCTGTATCTAGAACAAAGATTGAGTTCTTGTTAGGGGAAAAAAATGGCAACAAGCATTCTTACAAATTTTGGTTTGGTGTTATGACAGAACTTCCCCAAAAGCCACTTTGTAATTACAACATGCCAATGCGCAGATAAAAGTCATCTGTACTTCGTACAAATGACCTCTATATGCTGTCAAAGAGTGCACACCATGATGTGCACAGTAACTCAATCATACGCTCCTCTCTCAGAATCTGTCACCCTAAGTACATATAGCTCAGCCATTGTCTCACTCATTATAACTCCATGCCCACTTCTTAACTCCACTCTCACTCTTACTTCACATCCATAATAAGTTGCATAGAAAATAATACAGGGGTAACAAAGAACAGGATTCTTGGGGCTTTGGGGTAAGAAATAACAAGATTCTAGGGGCTTTGGCTCCAACTACTATGACACCCATGCTGGGGTGCCTCTACAGGGGCGCATCACCTTGTTGATGCAGTGGACCCGGTCAGGGCGGTACGTCTGTACGTCGACGCTTCGTCACACATATTCAATATGTGGGACTACACAGGGAAACAAGTATAGCTACCCGGAATTATCACACCACTTTTTGATGAACGTCCGGCCTCCTATTTGTCGAGCTAGATTCTTTCTGTTCGGATCCTTGGGAGCATCATCAAAACGGCCTAGGAATGTCTGACCGCAGCCACCATGCAAGTTTAATGCCAAGACCGAGACAAACGTAACCCGCGGCAAGATGGCGTTAACTGAACATCAACAATCGATGTCGTATACAGGTCTAGCTAATAAAATGATAAAATTTTGTTCTTATTTATTTTTTATGAGTTTTTTTTCATGATGTTTTGGCTATTATTGTTACTTACATGTATTACTGCTATCAGGCCCTAATGGAAGACCACCAATATTGGTGATAATGAGTCACCCTGTCTAAATGATGACATAAATGGTACCCTGGGGTACCAAATAAAAATCGGCCATTTTTTTGAATTATTTAATTTTTTTTTAGGGCTGTACCCTGGGTTGCCAAAAAGTGGGAAATTATTTTGGTGTGATTTTTTCAACATTCAATTGTGTCCCATGTTCTTGTAAAACATCCTATAAGTCATGTATTTTTCTCAAATTCATTGTTGTTGTGAGTAATTATTCTATTATTGATTTCTATTTCTTCGATTTGAGAGAGGGATTGGGCCAGCAGTGTCATAATAACACCATCAGCCTGCTCCTTGTCTCCCCGTTACTCGCCTTCCTAAAAACCGCTACCATGTACGCAGATCAGCGGCCTGCTCGTCCCCCAACTTCTGTATTGCACGATATCGTGCTCTTTCAACTTTCTCGGTCCTTGGAATCTTCCGTCTTTTACGTCCTTTCCTTTATACAGTAAATTTCCGTATCCACCATTACCTTCCACCATTGTCTAAGTTTGAAAGTTTGACAGCTAAAATACAGTAACGATGAAGTGATGTTTTTTAGGAAGAAGTGAAATAAAATCAAGTTCTAAAGCCGCGGGAGCTAACGCCTATAGCCACTGCGCTAGATAGCAGCTAGCGCGCGGTATACAGTGCATGCACACCATGCATAATAACACTGCACTGTTAACATGCATTGTGACTACGTACACGCACTGCATTCATAACTCTGGGGTTGTACTCGAGTGGACGTGAGATGGCGCTACACAACGTGGTACCCCGGGGTACAACGCTACACCGGGGTACCGCGTGGTGCATCAAATATCAGAAATAAATGAATCAATAAATAAATAAATACTGATACGACTGTTTCATTTTGCTTGTTGGCTCGCTGCACTCGCGGCGAAAGCAGAAATTCTGATGTCATTACAAGATTGGCCAATATGACGTCATGCTCCAATATGGCCAGGAGAGTCGTGCATTGAAACCATAGGAGTATTTTGTGCTACAATTCATCCGAAATAATCAATTACAGATTCCTAATACTGAAAATAAGTTAATTGAAATAAAAACAATATGAAGTAAATCAAGTAACAAATACGAAAGAAAAGTAATAGAAATATGTGCTGATATTAATTCCGTTCAGATTGCTTCATGACTTCAACCCTCTGTCAATAGTGGACTCGCCCATGCTACGCTCATGAATATTCATAGCTTATGCTTTGGCTTGTTAAAAAACATGGAATGCTCTTCTCTGATAGGGCAGGTACGGTGGGGGGTTGGAAGAAATGGGCGTGACCACACTGACCAGCCAATTGTGACCCGCCGCCTCAAAACCTACAATAAGTCGCACGGACCACAACGTAGCAAATAGCCCAAAATAGTAAATTTGCTTGGATCAGTCGATTTTCTGTTTTTGATAGAAATGGGTAGTTTCATTATCATTCTATCATCTCAAGTTTGTGAGTCGTAATTCGACTTAGAAATATGTTTTGGGGGCATTTTAAAATGAGCTTTTTTAACACTTTCATTCAATGCCAAATTACTACTTTACCTCTAAAGGTATTAAATTGATTTTTGGAGTGAGTGATGAATAGGTCCTCCTTAAGTAGCGTGCCAAAATTCAGCCTAATCTGATAACCCCTTCATACCGGTTGCTATGGACAATTGAATACCCAGTTTTACTTGGGCGCACACAGAGGGCGAAAGTGTAGCACTCTTTTGTTCCGAACTTAAATGGCCATTTTCTCTGAATAGGAGTTATTGATTGCTGGTTACATACTAATTCTAAATGTGATATTTAAAGGTGTTATCATTGAGTAAACGAGGCGAGTGATATACCATTGGAAAGCTGGGAATCTTTACTTTCAGAAAAAGTATAAAACAAAAAAAATAATTTTGGCGATTTATTGTAGGTTTTGAGGCGTCGGGTCACAATTAGGACTGATGTACGATAATGAAGGCATTCTATCCTGGCTGTGCTTGCTTCCTTATGGCTTACATGTAGTTCCGTGGCAAATGGCGCTGGAAGATGAGGTTGTCAAATCCCTATTGCCTATATTATAGGGACGTGAAGACTTATTTTTGATTGGGTACGGTGGGTGAACTTTCAAATCGTACAGGACATGAAGGGTCCAATGATGGATAAAGCATCAAAGTTTATTTGGGTGAATGTGCTCTTTGTTTGAATGAGAATTTGATTTTTTAACACTGTTTTTATGAAATCCCATTGTCTACATCGTTACACTGTTTGCATCGGACGTTTAGGGGTATGAAGCTGTATTTCAAGGGTGCGCCACGACTTGTGACATTACGGTATAGTCATGTAGCTATGAGTGGTTTGCATGGCTTACACTCACAATATGTGAGAAATGGTGATATTTAGATCTAGTTTTTTTTTTTAATATCTGCCTCCACACACAGTATATGGATCCCATGTACATGTACAGCTCCGTAGGCCAGTACCAGATTGATAAGGAGCTCGTGCAGCTAAGCTCATACAGCTAGGGCGAGGATAACTACGACCTGCCCATTCTCTAGCGTTGTGAACCGACCGTGACTACAAAAGTGTGACATGCCTTTCACTGAAACTAGATATATTTTTCATCTAAAAATTAAACTAAATAAAACTTCAACTATTGATTGATTGCATTCATTAAGTTAAATTTAGTTAACAAACTTACAACTTACTAAAAACGATGATTTATTGCGTCATCTGCCTACAGTCGAATGACAGAATGTAATCGCGTTGCACTTTTTGAAAGGTCACACCGTGCGCAAGGCCAAATAAAAAAAAAATTACATGTTTAGCATCCCCGCCCACTTCCATTATGGAGGCCGCCTGCTTTTTAAAATTTTTTTTGGTGTGAAACGCCAAAAAGTGAAAATTTCATGATTTTTTTTTGGAAAAAGATTTTTAAAAAGTCATAGATTTTCCAAACCCAGTCGTAACTGTATTTATAAGGCGGTGGAAATTGTCTATTCGTACGTGTCTTTGAGGGCGATGTAATTCGGCGAGCCATGCATGCTGTAGTTCAGTGTCTGTTGCTCTGATCTTTACACAATGATCAGTGTGGTGTAAATCGCGAGTGAAAGCACGATGCTCCTGAGTCCTGCTAATAGTATTGCATAGCATGAAAATAAAAAAGCTGGTTTGCAGCGCAGAGCTGCAATACCATGCGCGTGCCCCGCTCCGATCCCCTGAACTTCACGTGTCAGCTGTATACCGCCCACTGTCAATAAAAATGGCTGGAGTACTCCAGGAGATCGTGCTGCGAGAATACTGCATTGAGAGCAATGTATAAGATTCTGAGCGTCTTTTCATCAGCTGTTCCGATAAAAAAGAAAGCCTATTTAAAATAGGTCTCACTTGTTGCATTTCTAGTTATTTCCTGATTATTTCCTGTCCAAGTGGTGATTTAAAAAAAAATGGCAGCCATCTTGGATAAAAGGGTCGGTTCTCCATTTTGGAAAAAAAAAAGGGCTTCCTCCTTCCTTTTTTCCAAAAAGGCAACACGCTAAACATGTATTTTTTTTATTTGGCCTAATATACACAGTGCTGTCGCGAAGTGGTACCGCGATGGACAGGTTTTGGCTGTCAAAACTACCTGCCGCTGTGGATATTGCCTGATGGCTTGCTCGGGATTGAACTTCAGTTCAACAAATCCATCATACTGTAGCTGTACGAGCTCCTTGGCTTATCAATCTGGTACTGGCCTACGGAGCTGTACATGGGATCCATACAATGTGTGGAGGGAGATAACAAAAAAAAAACTAGATATCACCATTTCCCACATACGGTGTGAGCCACCCTCGGAGTTTGCTAAATGGGTTACCTTCCAGGATCAACTAAGATTGTAAAAATTGAATGAATAAAAAAGAAAATGTAACTTGTATATATTATGGGACTACACATGCAATGTAAGATTTGTGTAGTCCATTAGTTGATCCTGGAAGGTAACCCCTTTAGCAAATTCCGAGGGTGGTTTGCATGGCTCACACTCACAGTATGTGAGTAATGGTGATATTTAGATCTAGTTTTTTTTGTTGATATCTCCCTCCAAACACAGTAAATGAATCCCATGTACAGCTCCGTAGGCATGGTACAAGTAGGGCGGGAATACCAGATTGATTTATAAGCCAAGGGATACCTAGGCATGTTAGGGAAGATACTGAATGCAGGCACTACGCCTCTACTCTATCATGTCTATATTCAGTCCCAAGTTCTTTTCCTCTTCAATGTCAAAGATGGCTGGATCGTTTCCTGGTGCACATGGTGCAGGCGATTCATAAACGTACTTAATCAGTTAATGGGCTCATTTTTCCAATTCCAGCACCTATCCAAAGCTCCTTCAAATTGTGCACACTCATGACACTTGGGCATGTTGGGGCAGTAATTTATGTCGTTGGAAAGATTATTCCATGGTTTACAATACATATTCAACTTCAAGGTGCTCGTAGAGCTAATCCATCCAACTCCAACTTCCAAGCAATCGGTTTCACATGTCGTGAGTATAACCACATCAGCAAGCAATGGTCATATTGACCATTAGGATCATATACATGTGTGTATACTGGGTATTGGGGATACAGATGTAATTTTGTTTGAAATGGAGGTTTTTGTGGGCAAACTAATACTTAAGTATCATTCTTTAGATTTTAAGTTATCAGTTCGTTAAGATACAAAATGTAGAAAGTTATAAAAACTTTAATACATTTACAGCCCTCTTTTTGGTACTTGTTACCCACACCTCCATACGGATGACGACTGCTCTCAATATGTTGCGCACTAGTGAGGCCGCTCTACATGGTTACGCACCGTAGATACGTATGCAGAAGGAGATCGACGAACCGATCGCGCCGGTACTACTACGAGCGCTGAGGGCTCCCTTCATCATAATCGTGAAAAATACAAACTGGATGCTGACGGGACAGTCTCGATAGCAGTTATCGACAAAAAGGACCCAAAATTTCAGGAAACCCTCTTCAAAGGTCACAAAACAACCTGGTAAGTTTTAATCATCTATTATTCAACATAAGTAGGCACAACCACGGGCGCTAGATGGCGCTATCGCGCAAGTGCACAGATAGTCAATGCGCGATTCGGCCCGCTATGCATGCACACACTTCCGATACCGCCTGTGTTAAGCGAATGACAGGCGAATGAATCTGAGATTTTTTCTTTCTGTGATTGGTCCCCCTATGTTTATCAATGACGTATTCTGAATGTCTGCGAGTTTACCGTTCAGGGGATGCCCTATACATCCCACCAAACCCAGGATTTTTTCCCTGAAGGACAAACAAAGTAGCGGTATGTATGCAATTTTAGGCATTTTTATCGCTACTTACCTTGTTCTTGCAGAGTTTGAGTGGGTGATGTAGTGAGATGTGTCAGAATCTGTGTATTTTAGGGGAGTTGAGTTCGTTATCTGTCGATGAGTCATTGAATAATCGCGCCGCAGTGAATCGCCTATGCATGTGAGAGGCATAGATATGGGCTTGTCATGCAGTGAGCTACGATTTTGGGGGAATTTCTTCCAATTTATTCGCGTGCGCGCATGATGATCGTTTGACTATCGATAGTACATTGCTTGTAAAGCCACGTACGCGCTGCGGGCAGAATATGTCAACGTATTTTTCAGCACATGATATGGACTATTTAGCCCTTATTTTTCACTATTTATGAGATTTTCAGTTAAGTTTTTGAGCCATCTGTGTGATAATTGGAATATTAATCAATATTTTAAGGCATGTTTTGTGACAGTGAGTGCTGGTTTTTTTTTTGTGGACCTCCCTAAAGTATTTGCATTTAAGTAAACTGCAATATATGAGTTTCAATTAAATATAGCCAAAAATGCACAGTGATGCAGTTTAGGTATGGGATGTGTGTTGGCTGCGTTACTACACAGTCGGCAATGGCGTGTACCTATGAGTGAGTATAACGTACAATTGGATTTGGAACTAAGTTTATTCAACTTTAGTCATGTTAGTTAACTTTAAGTTAATAAGTTACTTAAGTTTAAACATGTTAAACATATGGTGGTGTGACCATATTTCGCGCATGACCTAAGTTCGCGCACAGGGCAATAAAATCTGATAGCGCTATTAGATAGAGGAAGCTAAAATTACATATGGACTATATTTTCTTTTAAGTTGGGTGAGAAATTATGAAGATATTGACAAAATATCGGCAATTTTGCTATTTTTTGCGTCAGTTTCCGAAAAATATGAAGTTACCGACAACGGTCCAAAAATCCTCATTTTGATAGAAGATGTCATCAAAGTTGTAGGTAAAACGTGATACCAAATGATTGTATGATATTTTGTCTTACAAATGATGCAATTATCTTCCCTTTGCTGGACCGCTACGTTGGATAACTTAGATGTTAATTTACGTGCGCGAACTTAGGTCTCGTGGTTTTTATGCCCTTTTTTTTTCTTCAGTGTTTTGCGATCCGACACTGGGTTTTGAGATCGCGATATTTCCGAAATTCTTCGTCAATTAATGTTCTTGTTAATGTTGAATCAAGTTTTAGTCCAGAATTTTGCTTTCCGTTTAGTATAAAACTTTATAAATAAATTATTGTAGAATATGAGAAATCAAGTATCGAATATCACATTTCTAATAAAAATTTGAATGTGCGCGAAATATGGTCACCCCATCATATATATTTTAAATTAATTTTGTAGGACCTAGGCTAGTTTGTACATTTTAATGACATTGAGGGTTGTTGCAATAGCACAGCGTCTGGTCGGGCTAGGGCGAGGGCGACTTTGGTTATTTGTACCTGGTCCTGGAAGTTACGCTGCGCCACCTGCGCGATGGACATGATGGAGCTTCCTGGAGTTACCTGGACTGGAGATTAGTGTGATGCCGCCCTAGTACTGGACTGATGCCATGCACACCGCACCACGATGCACGATTAGTGGTCGATGCCATCATGGCCATAGGCGTTGTAACTTTATCATGAGTGAAAAAATGACCCAGTCTATAGAACTTCTTATATTATAAGAACAGAACATCCTCCCAGAATACAAGGGATTATAAGACAAAACATTAAAAAAAAATCATATTTACCGACTATCTACCGTTACGTCCACTTTATATCCGCTGATTTTCGTGTTCGACTCGAGTGTCCATATATTACAGCCAGGTACAATGTATGGAGTGCATGTTAGATGTATGGAATGCAAATTGGGTAGGCCTATATCACTCAATAATTATACTCTTTATGATAGAGTACTCAGTAGTAGTAGCTGCGCGCGAGGATTACGATGTAACTGAAAGAACTGTTGTTGTTTTTGATTAGTGTTATAGGGCAGTCAGTCAATTTTGAGTCAATTTTGACTATTATCACCATTCACCAACAATTTTTTTTGCTTCTGTAAATTTATATCACGTGCAAAAGAAAAGTTCAGTGCAAAAGAAAAGTTATATAATAATAATAATAATAATACATTTATAAATCGCCTTTCCCAAGTACTGGCTCAAAGCGCTATAGACCGAAATTTTCTGTCTCTCGTTCGTTAGCCTCTTATTTGGATAGGGTCGGCCATTCAAAGAGCTACGATTTTAGTACGAACGAGAGACAGAATTTTCGGTCTAAAAGCGCTATAGATATGTCCCGGTCATTGGATTCTGGCACGCCCGCACACAGTGTATGCACATTCTCCACTCCCTGGGGAGCATTTCAGCCAGTCGCCTGTTAAGCGCACACATGCTAAGCAAAGGACATTACCTTTCGCCATCCTACCGGGTACCCCATTTAACACCTGGGTGAAGTGTAGATTAACGTCTTGCCAAAGGACGCTAGTGCTGCGGTAGGATTCGAACCCCGGACCTCGTGGTTCACAGGCCGGGGACTTATCCACTGATCCACAACCACTAGTACCAAGTTTGAAGTTCTTACCTCAAACGGTTCTTGAGATATCGCAGTAACGAGGCTAAAAAACAGTAATTTTATGTAATTTCATGTAAATTCACCTCTGTGACCTCTGACCTTTGACCTTACCCCAAAATCTAATCAGTTCATCTTTCTATGGCGATACATAGGCCTACTGGTACCAAGTTTGAAGTTCTCACTTCAGATGGTTCTTGAGATATCGCGGTAACGGTGCTATAAAAACCAGTAATTCCATGTAATTTCATGTAAATTGACCTCTGTGACCTCTGAACGTTGACCTACCTACCCCAAAATCTAATCAGTTCCTCTTTCTATGGGGATACATACTGGTACCAAGTTTGAAGTTCTTATCTCAAATAGTTCTTCAAAAATCGCGGTAACGGTGCTAAAAACCAATAATTTCATGTAAATTGACCTGTGACCTTTGACCTTTGACCTCCTTACCCCAAAATCTAATCAGTTCATCTTCGTATAGGGATACATACTAGTACCAAGTTTGAAGTTCTTACCTCAAACAGTTCTTGAGATATCAAGGTAACGGTGCTAAAAACCAGTAATTTCATATAATTTCATGTAAATTGACCTCTGTGACCTCTGACCTTTGACCTATTTACCCCAAAATCTAATCAGTTCATCTTCGTATGGGGATACATACTAGTACCAAGTTTGGGGGGTCACCCTCATCCCCCCACTCAAAAGTGCTGTCGGCAAATGCACCACCTCTGTCGGCAAAAAAGGAGGGGGAAAAGGGAGACGGTAAGGGAAAGGGAAAAGGAGAAAAGAGAAAGAATTAACTGAAAGAAAAGAAAAAGGAAAAGGAAAGGAAACCAAAAACAGAAAGAAATGAAGGAAAAGAAAAGGGAGGGAAAGAAGAAGAAGGAAAAAACTGGCCAATTTTTTGCTCGCTCGCATTGCTAGCTCGCAAAAACACTGGAAAGTTAATATTCGGGCAAAATGCGTCCCCCTTCGGCAATAGGCTGCAGCCCCCCCCCAAGGATTTTCAGAGTTACGATATCGGGCAACCACCACTTCATAATTATTCAGGCAGCGCGGAGAAAGAACATTCACATATTTGGGCAGCAAGGTTTCGAGATAATTATGTAACTTCTGTACATTTTTACTTCAAAAAGTTAAAAATATTTACTCGATCGCTTCCCTCGCTCGCAAAAACTTAGAAATTTAAAAGTTGATATTTGGGCAAAAGGCGTCCCTCTTCGGCAAAGTTCCGATATTCGGGCAACCACCACATCATATTCGGGCAGAAATATTCGGCATTCCATTAATCATTGGCACTGACGTACTGGTGGTGTGTGTGGGGGGGGGGGCTTGGGGGGCTGCAGCCCCTCCCCCCAAAATAAAAAATGAAAAATGAAAAAATGAAAAAATGAAATTTCCTACCAGATATAGGTCTAGATCGGTGACAAAATTACATTTTTTTTACATTGTTTTGCTCGCTCGGTTCGCTCGCTCGCAAGTATTCAGAAATTGTGCCACATATGCCTATGCTCAGCCCCCTCAATTTTTTGGCTCATTACGCCACTGATCATTGCACCTATACATGTAGGCCCTATTGCTTTTATGACAGTTTATGCTTACCGAGCGACGAAAAATCAACACCTCATGATGCCCATACACCCCCATGAACTTGTTGGTAAACTGCCATTTAGTCCAAATACCATTTAGTCTAATTATATCAGTTCGTCCAATATTCATTTGGTCAAATACCCATTCGGCTAATCCCAGTTGGTCTAATTAATATGCACATGGTCTAATCATTTCGGCAGCAGGTGGGTGTGTAGGTCAGAACTTAGCCTCTAATATTGATGCTGGTAACACACAATTTTCCAAGTTTTTATCCCCCCCCCCCCCCCTTGTGAAAATTCTTTATTTCTTAATCCAACTTATAATCAGGAAATATTAAATATTGTTGGACAGCTTAAGTCGAGTAAATCTACGGGACATGATGTTATAAGTGTTTATTTATTGTAACAAATTATTAACTACGTTGCTACCTCTTTAACTCATATTCTTCATTTATCACTATTAAACGGTAAATGCCCTAACTCTCTCAAAGTTGCAAAAGTAATCCCTGTGCCTTAAAAAGGATGATTCATCATTAATGAGTAATTATCGGCCAATATCTCTGTTACCCAGTATCTCTAAAATCCTAGAAAAAAATAATTTATAAACGATTATATAATTTTATGAATATAAATAATTTACTGATCCCTAATCAATTTGGTTTAAGACCAGGTCACTCTACTGATTATGCTGTTTTACACATGTGTGACAAAATTATAGAATCATTTGCAAAAAAGGAACATACTATATAGGCATATTCATGGATTTATCGAAAGCATTTGAAACAATCAATCATGGAATATTATTATATAAACTAAATAATTATGGTGTAAGAGGACAAGCTTTATCTTGGTTCAAAGATTATCTACATAACCAACAACAATATGTTAATTTACAATCTTATAATTCCCAAAGACAATATATAAAATGTGGCGTACCACAGGGATCAATATTGGGTCCATTATTATTTATTATTTATGTAAACGATATAATTAATTCTTCTTTATCCTTGAATTTCGTTATGTTTGCTGAAGACACAAGTATACTTTATTCTCACCATGATTCAAATGTACTTATAAATAGGCTTAATTCTGAGTTAAAAAAACATATCTTTATGGTTTAAATGTAATAAATTGGCTCTCAATATTAATAAAACTAATTTTATTCAGTTTAGACAGGCAAACGCACAGAATGTAGATTGTAATATACTAATTGATGGATCGCCTCTGGTAGAAAAACACTCTACACAATTTTTAGGAGTTACAATTGACTCAAATTTAACCTGGGCAGAACACACACGTAACATCCATACATCAATATCCAGAAACATCGGAATTCTTTACAACTACAACACATAATAACTGAAAGGTCCCTAATGATATTATATAATTCCTTAATTCTATCTCACATAATGTACTGCAACATTGCTTGGGGAAATTGCTGTGTAACTAAATTGAATTCGATAATTACTACTTCAAAAGAAAAGGCATTACGCATTGTAACTAATTGTACTTATTTTTCTCACACTGATCCTTTATTTAAGCGTCTAAAAACATTAAGGATACAGGATATACATGCTTTTCAAACATGAATGTTTATGTATAAATTCACATTTAAGCAACTCCCTTCGTTATTTTGTACATAACATATTCAACTTGAATTCAAATATACATGCATATCCCACTCGTCACTCCATAGATTATCATTTAGAAAATCCCAGAATTATTTTAGCACAAAAGTCAATCAGGCACCATGGTCCGGATGTCTGGAGCGCCCTACCACAATGGCTAAAGCAATGTTCCTCAATTTACTCTTTTAAAACATCGATTAAAAATATTTATTATTTAAATATTAAAGTACACCTATCTAATCTAATCTAACTTAACAAAAATGCCACTGGAAAAAAGAATTAACTCTTGGTCAACCCAACTTTTTTTTCTTTCTTTATATAATAACAATTATTCAGGGTTCTAGTTAGATATTGATACATTCATTATGAAAAAAGGGTTGAACTACTTATTCCATACATACCCTACATAATAAAACAATAAAGCAATCGATCAACCAAGATGCACATGCACACATCTCCACACTTTTTCACGTGCAGACACTTTTACTTTTACTTCCATACGCCCGAAACTGCAGATGTATTTTTTTCTTTTCTTTTCCTTTTTTTTCTGTGTTTTTTTTTTAATTATTAAACCGTTACAATGTCCAAAAATCGTATAAACTCTTCTCGAGGCTTCCATCCCAGTCAAGCTATATGCTTATAATGGAAACCTCCTGCATTTTTTTCCTCATCAAACCTTTGTTTTCCTTTAGTTTGCGTTCTATAATTTGTTTTGTCAAAGAATATATTCTTTGTATTGATGATTATATTATCATGTATTGTGTTACTATGTTCCGTTCACTTATTGTATATCAATTATGCTTTGTATATTTGGAAAAATGCAGAAATAAATAAAATGAAATCAAATTAATTCGTCCAATTACAATCTCGTCTAATCATCATTTCGGCCATCAACCAGTTTGTCTAATGGTCATTTCGTCTAATGACCAGTTGGTCCAATAATCATTTGGTCCAAGTCTCAGCTCGTCTAATTTTGGGTCTATTACTCATTTGGTCCAATAACCAGTTGGTCTAATACAACAACAAATAATAATATGTTCTGTTAATACAGTTTACCGTGTGCCTACTTTTTTGTTTTATTTGAAAAGGTAATGCCTAGGCCTATACGCTGAAGAAATAGGCCTATATAACGATAATATTCATAGCCTAATGATAAAAGCAGCCTAATAATAACTTTCCAATATCATGGATCAATTTAGTGGATCCCCCACATTTCCTCAGAAATTAAAAATCTCTATTAACAATTCATTATAATAATTTATTTATATGTACAGTGTACTTCTACACTTATCAAGGTAAATTGAATTTTCATATTTTCTGTAACAATATCTGTAATGCCATTGTCTTTTCTTTCTGTTGGAAATGAAATAAATACGAATTTGAATTTGGTTCAAATTTTCTCAAATGGGGGGGGGGGGGGGGGGGGGGGTGATGTCTCATTGAGGCCTGTACTGCATCCGCGTCCATGACTTTCTGAAAAGCACCCTAAACGAGGATTTCGGGCGAGAGGTTTCTATTCAGGGAAACCTGCCAAGAATATCTGAATTTTATATCCTTAACAGGGATTTTTTAAGATTGTGCATAGTATTGTACACCCTATTCGAGGATTGGTTATTCTTCGCCCTTTTTTGGCCAAAAAGGAAGAGTTAAAGACACATATTTACTTTGGAACACATTACAGAATTACGTTTTAATTGAAAGAATAGGAAGGAACCTCTTTGGATTCATGAAAAAAATATCCACAAGACGATTTGCAGATGAGCTGCTCCTGACCGGCTCCTGAATGCTACTGCCACACATTTCTTACCCTTTTCAGGATCTTTTATCATCACTTCTAGTGAATTCATTTTGATACCCTTTTTTCAGAAATGTTTTGATACCCTAAACGAGATCCCGGGTTACCCGTCTGGTGGTGAAAATACAACCCTTTTTACTCGTATTCCTGGGCGCGGATGCCGTACAGGCCTCAAAGAGACATACCCCTGTAGAGCCCAGAAATGTAAAATTCGTGTTTTAAACTTTGCTTTTCACCTCTTCAGCACTGAACTTATAAGGTCTACTCGGGAGTCTACTAATAGTTGAACTGATAATACGAGTCGAAATCTGCATGGGTGTAGAGCCCACAAATGTAAAAATCAACCACAAATGTAAAAATTACCACAAATGTAAAAACATTGCACCTGCAAATGTCAAAATAACCACAAATGTCATAACATGTCAACCACAAGTGTAAAAATAACCACAAATGTAATAAAAATCGCCCACAAATGTAAAAATCTGTTTAACCACAAATGTAAAAACATTTCGCCTACAAATGTAAAAATTTCCATTTTTACCACAAATGTCATAACACGTCGACCGCAAATGTAAAAACTCATTGCTTGCAAATAATGCACCGATGTAAGTTATTATGGTAAATTGCCACTTGGTCTAATGCCAATTGGTCTAAAACCAAATGGTCCAACATCATTCGGTCTATTCGTCCATCACCAATTCGTCTAATCTACATTTCGTCTAATAGCCATTTGGTCTAATAATCAGTTTAATCACTTCGTCTAATCACCACTTCGTCTATAGCCAATTCGTCTAAAACCTATTTGGTTTAATACCCATGTGGTCTAAACCCATTTGTGCCCAAACCTTCAATATAATAAATTTAAATCATCCAATCGCACATCTAAGCTCATTTCCCGATCATCACTCGCGAGGGAAGGTCATTAACATCTCCATTGTCATTACTAACCATTAATATTCCACATTTCATGAAAGGGGCAAGATATTTGATTTCTAGGGATATTCAACATACTGGGGGAGAGATTGTGCTAGAGGTATGGGATTCCTTTGATCAGAACAGACATTTTTCATTCGGCGCACGTCTTTTGAATTAAACCCTTCTTATGTATCATGAGTGCACGTAATTGTAATGCCAAATGCATCGCCAATAAGAGATGAAGATGAGCCATCCCTCGTCAGAGAAGATGAGTCATCCCCCTTCAGAGTTGAAAATGAGCCAACCCTCATCAGAGATGAACCACCTCTCATCACAGATGAAGATGAGCCATCCCTCATCAGAGAAATGAGCCACCCCCTTCAGAGTTGAAAATGAGCCACCTCTCCAAATAGAGGAAGATGAGCCATCCCCCATCCGAGGTGAAGATGTGTCAACCCTCATCAGAGATGGAGGTGAGCCAACCCTCATCAGAGATGAAGATGGGCCAACCCTCATCAGAGATGGAGATAAACCACCCCTCATCACAGATGAAGATGAGCCAACCCTCATCAGAGATGGAGATGAGCCACCCCCCCCCCCCCCTTGACGGCATCCCCCTTGCCCAAAGCCCCAAATCATGTGGCATATATTTTTTTCTTGACTTGATTTATAAACTCAATTACTCTTACTAACTTAGCATGGGCCTAGTACTAGTAGGTCCATGCTCTAGTAATACAATAAAAGTTTTTCTTCTCCTTATCAGCACAAATTTTGGACTTCAGATTTGGGGTTTCCATGAGGGTCTATCTAGTGTCTATTAAAGGGATTGGCAAGTCGTAATCCATGGGCCTGACCAGTTGGCCTGACTCGGGGAAATTCGGATACAATCAGGTCCAATCGTGCGCTACCGAAGGAATGTTATTGCCGGATTCCTCGCGCGATCGTTAACTCGAATCCCTCCATACGCAACCGACCAATGAGATTCAAATACTGGAATAAAGAACACGCGATCTTGTTTACTCAAATTTGGGTCAATGTGCGAACTTTTATTAGCTGCGCACGATAAATTGAATTCGCTTTGAACTTTGATCCAGAGAAAGGAGCAGCCAACTGTAAAAGCGCCCATAGATTGCGACTTGTCGCTCCCTTTAAGTGAGAAGTGGATAATACTAGTAGGCCTAATGCCTTTTTGGTCACAAGATCTAAATATTGTACATACCTGGAGTTGGAATAGATTGGAAGCAATCATATAATACTGATTTAAGTAATACTAGTACTAGTTGTAGGGAATCTCGTCCATCAAATCGACTGTACAATTAAATATGTCTGTGGTGGGTGATCTGGCAAGTCTTGTTGTAGTTGTACGATCTATTTTCTCTCTCTCTCACTGTAATGATATATCTCTACCGTACATGTAGTTATATGTACGCTCTACGCCGCAGGTACGGAACGGTACGCAGTACCGTACCTGGCTGGATTGGTTTTGCCTTGAAAAAAAAACATGAAAGAGTCGATATCGAAATAAAAACATATATATTTTTAATAAACAACCTTTGTATCCCATTGTTGCTCATTTTACAGCATGTAAAATACGGTATAGATATATGTAACGAACGGATACATGGTCAGCACACTTGAACTTTTCTGAAAAATTAACTTGTTTTCCCGTGCTGGCTACGTCGATGTCGTACTTGCCCCTCGGCTAAAAATGGTGAAAATATCTAGATTACATATCCATCGATCACAGAAATAGGTCAGTTTAGTTTTAAAAAATTGCAAAAATAAAAATATTAGCCGATGAAAATGGGCACACAATTAATTCATGATTATTCATAAAGTTTTAAAACATTTATACATTCCAAAATTAAAGTTTAATATTTTTTGATATATTTATGTGATATAAGTTAGCTTCAATGAAAGAGCTTGATTCATACATTTTCATAAATATTCATACATCTATGACATTTCTCGGGGCATTAATTGGCTGAATCATATTTTGAGGGGTGTATTGGCTCATTATCGCGTGGAAGGTGGTAATTATAGATGCAAGTCTGTCCGGCGGCGGTGCTCACTGAACCGGTTCAGTGATTCCCTCATTAACATTTCAAAATGGCCCATCCCACGAAGTGAGCGGTGCAAACATACGCGTGCCATGTGTAAGTCTAAATTGGAACTCTCTTAGCCGACTGTTTAGTGTACAATGTCTCAACCATGGCCCTTTTTTGTGTTGCTTGTTACAGATTTTTGGACTTAAAAAGAGACACTGAAATGCTGAGGACCTTTTTTATTTTTTTTGCTTGTTACAGATTTTTGGACTTAAAAAGAGACACTGAAATAATGAGGACCCCTTTTTTTTTCTTTTTTTTTTGTTGCTTGTTACAGATTTTTGGACTTAAAGGAGAATTAACCTCAAAAAATAAAGACGATAGTGTTCAAAGGTGTTATTTATTCCTACTTGTTAGACTATATGGCTTCACGTCAAAATATACGAGATCGATACAAATCAAGATTTTCTGAGCAAAATTTATCATCTGCTCGCATTATGTATCGTCTGCTAGCAGTAACCACTGCTAGCAGTACATGGGGGCTGCCATTTTTTTTATGTGTACATGAAGATTTTCTTAATCCAAATGCCCAATTGCCCTTTTCAATATTAAAAAACCCGTTTGAGATTAAAAATATAGAATAGATATGTCAATTTATTTTTAAACTGAAGATTTCCTTATATATTTATGTTGAAAATAGATATTTGCTTAATAGAAATCTATTTTCTCGATATTATGACGCATGGGACGGAGCAAATTAATTCAAATTTATGGATGCTTCTTCCCTGAGCATCTATAGCGGCAAACTATGCATTCACCTGCTTTCGGATAATGGACTTGAAAAGTCAGAATGCATGCTGCATATATTATGTTCTGCTCTGTTTGGCAAACCCAAGAAAATAGATTTTTGTTAAGCAAAACCAGACAATTTAAAAATATCATTATAAAGATTTAATTTTTATAATACCTGTAAACACCCACTTTATATTTTTCGCCACATATGGGAATTTAGGTAATGAAGAAAAGCAATTTAGGTCTTGGATTCAAAATATCTTCTTGACTGGAACATTTCTCAATGGTTCATGTACAACTCCAAATCAGCAAGAAAATGGCAGCCCCCATGGAAATGAGTAGGAGACGATACCGGGTGTTGGAATATCTTTATTTATACCCTTTTCAGATATCTTATTAGAAAATGATTTAGGCCAATAAGTAGGAATATATTACACCTTCCAATATAAGTAAATTTGCAATTAGGGGTTGATTCTCCTTTAAAAAGAGACACTGAAATGCTGAGAACCTTTTTTTTTTTCTTGTTACAGATTTTTGGACTTAAAAAGAGACACTGAAATGCTGAGGACCTTTTTTTTTTTTTGCTTGTCAGAGAATTTTGGACTTAAAAAGAGACACAGCACTCCCAGTAACAAAATCGTTCCCAGGCCCCTGGTCTCAACCTTAAAAATATTTTTCTATTTCCTTGTAAGTAAAACCGTAATTTCTTTCCATTCTTTCAAAAAGCAGTGGTTCAAAACCTTCTTTCTCGATGAGTTGTAAATATATTTGTTTTGATTTTAAGTTAGATATATGTAGAGATCGATGAATTATCTGAATTTTTCTTGCCATTGCAGTTTATGATCAGCTCCTCGACTCCCGTCTCTTTAAACTGATCATAAAAGGGAAACCACTATAGCTATTAAACGACTGGTTTAATAAATTTTTACATTTGCGGTTGACATGTTTTGACATTTGTGGTAAAGGGTGTTTCAATATTTTAGGGATTTTAATTGTCAGGAAAACCTCTCACACACGCATACACTCGCACAAACACATACATATCATAATAACTTATTTTACATGGGTACATTATGCAAGCAATGAGTTTTTACATTTGCGGTCGACATGTTATGACATTTGTGGTAAAAATGGAAATTTTTACATTTGTAGGCGAAATGTTTATACATTTGTGGTTAAACAGAATTTTACATTTGTGGGCGATTTCTATTACATTGTGGTTATCTTTACATTTGTGGTTGACATGTTATGACATTTGTGGTTATTTGGACATTTGCGGGTGCAATGTTTTTACATTTGCGGGTGCAATGTTTTTACATTTGTGGTTATTTTTACACTTGTGGTTGATTTTTACATTTGTGGGCTCTACACCCCCGGGTTTCTAAGGTATTGACCTTTGTACTAACAGCACTGGAAAAAAAATGGTCAGGAAAACCTCTCACACACGCACACACTCGCACAAACACATACATATCATAATAACTTATTTTACATGGGTACATTATGCAAGCAATGAGTTTTTACATTTGTAGGCGAAATGTTTATACATTTGTGGTTAAACAGATTTTTACATTTGTGGGCGATTTCTATTACATTTGCGGTTATTTTTACATTTGTGGGCGATTTTTATTACATTTGTGGGCGATTATTATTACATTTGTGGTTGACATGTTATGACATTTGTGGTTATTTGGACATTTGCGGGTGCAATGTTTTTACATTTGTGGTTATTTTTACATTTGTGGTTGATTTTTACATTTGTGGGCTCTACACACCCGGGTTTCTAAGGTATTGACCTTTGTACTAACAGCACTGGAAAAATGCACTCATGCAGATTTCGACTCGTATTATCAGTTCAACTATTAGTAGACTCCCGTGTAGACCTTATAATAGTTCAGTGCTGGAGAGGTGAAAAGCAAAGTTTAAAACACAAATTCTATCAATTCATGATGGGGCAATTTTCGACTTTATTACAAGCTGTAGGAATTCTGGGTGAGTCGTCTGATACCGAATATTCAGTTCTTATATATATTTTTAAAATCTATTTTTTTTTCTTCAATTAAGTGTTCATACACCGATCACTTGGTAACGGCTTACTTTGTAGATTAACGCTCAAACGTACACTCTTAGAGGGGCAAATAATTAACCAATTTTTAACCAACACTGGGCAACATACTGACCTGTTAACTGATGTTGGGTAATTGAATGCTTTGTAATTGAATGCTTTGCTACACCAGTCACATTTACCCAACCTTTTATTTGCTCAATTATTGGTTATATATTTAGTTGGTTAATTCATTGCCCAACATTGCCCAACATATTTTACCAAATAATATATTACCAACTGTTGGGTAAGCCAACAGTTGGTAATATATATAAAAATTGCATTGCTTAGATGTCTGATATGGTTAATGATATTACATTTTATATACACGCGATTTTTAATGATGAAATATTTAATGGTTGAGAAATGCCTGAAACCTGCATGTTATCGTATCAATCTATAGTGATAATCAAAAATATAACACAAATGTAGGGGGCCTACACGATACGACGCACGCTGTTGTTTTGAATAAAAATAAAGGGTTTATTGCCACTTGGTCTACAGCCAGTTGGTCTACAGCCAGTTGGTCTAACATCGTTCGGTCTAATATTAGTTGGTCCAATAACCAATTGACCTAATCATCATTTCCAATTACCATTTGGTCTAATTGTCATTTCGTCTAATTACCATTTGGTCTATAGTCAATTCGTCTAAGGCCAACTTTGTTTCCACAACAAGACATTTGGCCCAACATACTGGTTAATTACAACTTTGTTTCCGAAAAACTTTGTTTCCGAAATCAATCCTAACCTATCCTTAGGATACCTTAGGCTACCCTATACTATATTTTAACCCATCTGGTGCAAGCTCTTATAATCCCGTTATAATTTGTTATGCATTAGGTGACAGTTAGTAAATCTGGCCCACCCCAAACCGTACGCAACTAAAAATTCGTGAATATTCATATTTAACTTTACCATCTGTTGGTAAATACATGCCCATTTATTAGGTGAATACAATTGCCACAAATTGGTCAAGCTTGCTTTAGCTGAGTTCGTTAAAATAACTTGGTAAACTTTTAACCAACTCGTGTTTGCCAAACAATGCCCAACAGTTGGTTGGGTTGACGATTGCCGCAATATTTTGTTTTTATGCAGTGTAACTTAAATTAATATTTTCCCTGAATCTTGTGCAAAATTTACCCAACTGTTAGGTAAACTTCTGTATGGCAAAATTTCCCTCATAGATTTCGACCAACCTTTCTTTGTCCAACTATTTTTCCCCAACATGAAAGAGGAACTCATTCCCAATTATCCAAGTACGAGGCAAATATTCCCAACCTAGATTTAACCAATGCTGTTGGTAAATATGTGCCCAATAGTTGTGTAAATTTATTTGTCACAAATTGGTGAAAGCCTTAGACGATCAGTTCCTTAGAAAATGCTCATAATTGGGCATTTTTTTTTACCAACCATGATTACTGCTGTGTAGATCATGCAGTGATTGTTATATGGAATTACTTTGTCACACAGACAGAGAACCTTCTGGCAGTGGGATTCTTTTATTGACATTTGTCAACACTATGAACATGATGACAAAGAGAGCGGACAAAATATACAGCTCCTTATTGTACCCTCCACAATTGCTCTGGTAGACAAAAGAACATCCCTTCACTGCTATTCTGTAAAATAAGTAGAACAGGTGAATATGCATGTGACACCTGTTCTACATATTTTACATAATAGCAATGAAGGGATGTTCTGTTGTCTACCAGAGCAATTGTGGAAGGTACAATGAGGAGTTGTACATTTTGTCCGCTTCTTTGTTCGCCATGTTCATAGTGCAACCTTCCCAAAATGGACAAGGGCATACTGCTGTGTAGCCCCGGGACGCTGCCACGAAGTGGCAGCGTCCTGAGTGAAACCAGTACGATTCGGTGGGTCTCACAATTTACCAATGTTCAAATGACCATTGAAAATATAGCCATATAAGTTATTTTTTTTAATTAAAGTATCATATATACGATGCCACTTACCTAAACAGACCTTCCGCAAATCAGCTTTTCCTAAAAAATGTGTAGAATCGATGAATGTCACTTTTTACTCTCAATTTTCGAAACCAGTCCCATTCGCCATGTTGTTGAAGCAGAAGCGAAAATAGGCACTTGCGCATGCGCCTATGAATATTTATTACAACGACGGCATAGTTTTCGTCACAGGAATAATGAATATTCATATATCCACTGTGATCCGGCGATCTCTATTCGCTCGAGCTCCTTGCCTGCCACTCGTCTTAATGAATATTCATAATGCTCCCTTCTTGTCTGACGCATGCGCATTGCAAGCAAAACACCGACCTACGGAAGTTTTTAGTACAGGCTTTTGGAGATAAATAGGCCTTTTTTGTATCATCCTCATTGAAAAGAAAGACGACAGTCAATCGTAAAGTATTGTAAGTACCTAAAGTAGCCTAAAATCAAATAATGTCATGTTTCATGGCTATCATTTTGACAAACGACCTTGTAATTAAGAGACATCCAAGCAATCAAAGGACTGCTGATCGCAGCCCGAACACTACGTGTTCGGGCTGCCGCAGTAAACTGCTGTGTAGATCATGCAGTGATTGTTATATGGAATCACAGAACCATATCAATCATTTATTGACATTAATTTGTCAACCTTCTCTAAATAGACCTGACTGAGGCACGTACGGAGTAGTGTTGCAGTCGAACACAGTTGCCGACGGGAGGGACTGCATAATTATTTTATTTCGGTTTATTTGTTGCTTCGTTATCTAAACACCTGATAGGGCTGGCAACATTTGTCTAATAACCATAACGCGATAACGAGATTTTCATTCAAGGTACACCCGAGAGCTGCCCTACTAAATACAGATACGTTACGAGCATACTCACTCGTACTCACCATGTATAGAGGTGTTGTGGATCAGTGGATAAGTCCCCGGACTGTGAACCACGAGGTCCAGGGTTCGAATCACACCGCACCACTAGCGTCCTTTGGCAAGACGTTAATCTACATTTGCCACTCTCCACCCAGGTGTTAAATGGGTACCCGGTAGGATGCGAAAGTTAATGTCGTTTGTTTAGCAATTTGAGCGCCACTGTGCTGCTCTTGCTGGAATACTCCCCAGGGAGCGGATAAAGTGCACACATTGTGTGCGGGCATGTCAGAATCCGGGGACCGGGGTAATAATAGTATCGTAATATGTAAAGCGCTTTGATATTAGTTTACTTCTGAAAAGCGCTATATAAATAGACGTTATTATTATTATTATTATATTAGGGTATACCTTTAATGGAAAATTTTGTTATCGTTATAGGGGCAGCTAGTACAGGAAGCTAGTACAAGGAAGCAGAAAAAAAATCAGACAAACAGAACAACCAAAGTTTCAGGAAAATCAGACAACTGATAAGAAATTTATGAATTTTTAATGACATGAAAAACTGGGGGGAAAATGAAAATCATTAGACAAATTGGCAACTTGATTATGAGTATGTAACGTTGTAAAAAAACAGTAGAGTCTATTAAAAACTAATTTCTCCAATATTTTGGAGAAACATGGTAAAATCGATATTGGGCGGTAGTTGGTAAATTGATTCGGATTGTCCTTTTTAAAAACGGGAACAACTTTGGCTATTTTTAGTTTGGAGGGTACGAATCCAGTTGTGAGAGATGTGTTGAAAATATATAAAAGTGGATCTATAATAAAGGGCAAGACATATTTCACAACAGATGGATGAATGTTATCAAATCCACTACTTTTACTAGCTTTAAGTGATTTACCAATGTCTAATATTTCTTTCTTTGTAACTGGTTTAAAGAACAAAGTATGTGAGAGTGGTTCATTCATATAAGAATGAAACGAATTACAATTGTCTTTATTTAAATCATTACATGTACTTGATCCAACGTTGACAAAATATTGGTTAAAGTTTTCTGCAATTTCAAAATGATCACTAATATAACAGCCATTATTTAAAAAAGTGGTTTCTTTATCAAGATTATTTTTCTGTTTTCCTAAAATATTGTTTATAAGTTTCCATGTTTTGTTTGAATTTGTTTTCATAGATTCAAACTTGATAAAATAATATTTTTTCTTCTCTCGTCGGAGAGTTGAAGTAACTTCATTACGTATCTTTTTATATCTATCATGATGAGCTTTAGTTGGGGAGTTTAAATACACCTTATAATATTTATTTTTCTTTCTTATAAGCTTCAAAATATCAAGGTTAATCCATGGTTTTCTATTCCGTTGACGTTTACCGATATGTTTTGTCCTGATAGGTAAGTGTTTATTATACAGGTTAACGAATATATCATAAAATATGTCGTACGCCCTCTCCGGGTGGCTCTGGAGACACACCTCTGACCAGTCCACGATTGAAAGATCACCACATAGAGAATTAAGACCATCAGGAGATATTTTCCTGTATGTATGTGCTTTTTGTTTATCATTTATTAAAAAATCTGAAAAATGGGACAAATGGAAGATTGGAAAATGGTCAGAAATATCTGTTAAAAAGGCACCAGACAGAGGGGAACGACTAAAATCATTCGTAAATATGTTATCGATTATAGTAGATGATCTATTATTGACACGTGTTGGTCTGTCTATAATGGGATAAAACCCGGATGAGATTACTTGGTTGACAAAATGAAGAATTTGTGTGCTTTCAGATTTTTTTCGACAAATCAATATTGAAGTCGCCCATGAAGAAAATACGTTTCTTGATTATGTAATTATCATTCATTAATGTATCAAAATATGAAGTAAATGAAGAAATGCTTGATTTTGGTTGACGATATATAATCCCAACTACAACATTTCTTTCTGATTTGGACTCGATTTCAATGCATAAAGAATCAACACCTTCACACTGCTGTGAGAAATCACATAATTTGTACTTCAAGTCCTCTCGAACAAATAGACCGACTCCACCGCCGCGGCCACTAGGTCGATCAGCATGCAGGAATTTATAGCCTTCAATTGAGAAGGGAACATTAGAGGTTGAATTAATCCACGTTTCCGATATTCCAATCACCGAAAAACAAAATCTGATATTCGAAAGAAAACTGTGTATGTGATCGAAATTTTGAAATAAACTTCTTGCATTGAAGTGAATCATGCTAAAGTTTCCTGTTATAGAATGTTCAATTATTTCATTGAATTCAGAGGTCAAGAAGTATCTTGCATTGGTGGAGAAGGCATGTTCGTCCTGATCATTCCCAACATGATATTCATCGTGCCCAGCATTACTACTTGTATTTGCATCAACAAATTCGTCTTTAGAACAAAATAATGACTGGAATTCTGAGTCATCAATTTCAACGAATGGCAAAGGGTAAGTAAAGTTGACATTTGCAGGAAGTATATTAGTTACCTTGACATTTAAACTCGAGTCTGCTTTAGAATAATCATTCAACATTACGATGACTAATGAGACGTACAAGACAATACGAAATATCCAGAAATTCAATAAGATACACGTAAAATAATAAGGCCTAAAAGTTTGTTAAATTACTACCTTTTATTGATAATAAAACTTAAGGAGAGAAAGTGGAATGCATCAGCATTGTATAATTATTCATGTCACAATTTTTCCAAGTCTTGTTTACAGCGGATAGTTCTGCGGATCGACTTTCCATTTGTGGTGGATATCAGGACTACGATTCGACCATCAGAGGACCAAGCCCCATTGACCTTTGGGTGTTTCTTTGCGGTCCACAGAAGCTCCTGATTTGTGGGAGTTAAAGCCTCATCTATTCCCATACCGGTACCTTTCAGCTTTCTCCTTGCGCGCAGTACAATGTTCCGGACTCGGTATGAACAGAATTTGACAATGATGGCACGAGGCTTCTTGTTCTTCAGAGTGGTGCCCCCGGACCCAGAGTCTAATGTCGCTTTATCAACCCTCGGAGCAACACGATGCGATCTATCGAGATCGTTCACGGTCAGATGAACACCAAGACGCTCAGCAGCTACCTGACATATGACCTCGTCTGTATTCTCCGTACCATTTTCTTTCACACCGTAGAACTTCAGACAATTACGACGAGAATATTGATCGGTCTCATTCATGGCCAGCTTCAAGTTGTTGATGGATGTTGCCTGTTCATTGATGACACTATTAAGCCGCTTAATTTCAGCTTTTTTGACACAAAGCGATGACTCGAGCTCCATTAACTTCCCATCAATGTTTTCAACACTTTCCTTGAAATCCGCATTGGATTTCTCTAATTGGTCTAAGCGTTGAATGAATTTGGATAAGTACATGTCAATAGCCTTTTCTATAGTCTTTCCAATTGCATTGAGAAAAGTGTCAGATTGGAGGTATTCTTCGACAGCCTCTATGGCTGCAGCTTCTGCTACAGCTTTCGTCTTAGCCGACATTTTGGTTACAAAATTTTGGATTGAAGAAACTGGCACAAGAAACACTCACTGTGTATACATATTGTTAAGACAGGATTGAACGTGCAAGTCGATGTTTCACTATAATAATATATATCAAGAGTATATTTAAGATGGCAGATATATGATTGAAGACTTTTGAAGTGTTATACTGTATATTTGACATGAACAATATAGTTTCTCCTCAATAAAGTTCTCATGATCGCATATTACTGGTACATTCCAAGAAGAATTGTGTTTACTTGATTAACGCATGATCAAACTTTAGTGAATGTCGAGAAAAGCTCAATACGTATATGGTCAGTTACCTGGTTTCACATGCAGTATATATTACACTGTTACGTTGCAAAGTAGAGTTCCTCGGTGCAATTAATACACATGGGACTATCCAATATACAGCAACATGCAGTAACATCCTTATGACCACAGGCACACAATTTCCTTCACAATATCCTTGTATCATCATTTAATCCAGCTTGGAAGATAGAGGGTTCACTAACGTCTTCTGCTGCCTTGAGTAGCCTTGAAAAGAAGAGATCATCAAATAGGCCGAAAGTAAAACTCTACTCTCAAAAAGGGAACAAGTGAAATTGATAATATTTTCACAAATGATTTGAATGATGCGTATACCTTTCACGCATGTACCACAGATGTATCACTACATCAATTTCTCTCTCTTCTTATCTGTCTACCAACACTCTCTCTCTTTCTCTCTCTCTCTCTCTGTCCCTCCCCCTCTCTCTATTTCTCTCTCCCTCCCCCTTATGTCATAATGATATCTAAGATAGAATTAAAATACATTCTGTACATTACATAACATTATACAATATTTTGAACTGAGTATGTGGGTATGTTTGACTAAGTAATTGTGATCATGAGCACGTATGCGTGATAATTTCATTAACATAAAAATAATAAATAAATAAAGTCACAAAAATGTACACATCGATGGTCAAAATGTTGAGAGTGCAATGTAAAAAGTGAACCCGTGGATTTCCATGGGTCCCGCTAGTACACATGGTTGGGAGTGCGTTGGTGCGATCTGGCAACACAAAAGTTTTTATCGTGGTGTACTATACGCACGAGTCGCAAGCTGAGTGTGGTGGACACGACGATAAAAACCTGCGTGATGCCGGATCGCACTAACGCACGAACCCTCAGCCATGTATTAATAGTTTTAGAAAACAGGTCGGCAATATGATTATGAAATCTATCAAAATGGTTACGAACCCCATAGAAACGCCAAGAGTCGCACAGTCATGGAGGCTGCCATTTGCTTTCCTGGATGACATCACATAAGCGCAGCCAACAAAAGTCATGCGTGTATGTTAAATTGACAATTAAACTACGCAATTTCATTGCGTTTTAAGTTTGCACACACCAGAGGTACGCGTACGCGCAGCTCAGCCGTGCTTTAGTGCTTTTTTTGCACGGTCACGTGGTGTTATTTGACCAATCAGGATGGCTACATTAATATTCTTGAACCCGTTTTTTAATGAGTGAAAACATCCCTCAAAATGTGTTTCAAGTAGTTAATGCCGCGGGGACTGTCGTATACAAAATTAATGCAGATTTATGAAAATGTATGAATCAAACCCTTGCATTAAAGCTAACTTATGTCAGATGAATATGATCAGAAGTAACTTTAATTCTGGAAATAAAAAATGTTTTCACACTTTATGAAATAGTTTGTGTTTCAATTCTAATCGGCAAATATCTTTATTTCTACAGTTCCTTTTAACTAAAATGAACTTAATAATGTTGTAACGCAAAATGTATTGATACTTCCACCATTGTAAGCCGAGGTATAAGAAAGATAGCCACGTAGGAAGGACAGAAAAACAAGGTCATCCTCATCTCTGATGAGGGGGTGGCTTCATCGTCATCTCAGATGGGGATAGCTCCAAGGCCTGTTGAGAGCGGGGGTGGGGGTATTATTTTTACCCCCAGTGATTATACGTGTCCACAAAGCCTCTATTTGTGTAGGGTCAACTTGACGGAGCCCCTGAAGCTCCCGAGATTTAGCCATTTTTGAATCTTTAATTTTACCAAAGTAGTCATAGATATTCTGATGATTTAATCAACTTTATAGAAAACATTCGATTTATGAAAACTCGAGTGATCACTGATATTCCAGTAAACATTTTCTTTTCATTACTTATTTTGGGGCCGTGGGTACAAAATTTATTATCAAAATGTCAGAAATAATGTTAGAAAAATTGGCTAATTGGTTAATTGGTACACTGTAAAAACTAAAGTGCAACTTTTAGGGGCATGTATAGTGACTGCACCTGAAATGTTGTTTATAGCACTTGTAGTGTGCTAATTTACCAGCAAAAAAAAATGTGACGGTGGCGAGCCTCGAACCAGGTTCCGCTGATTGAGAGGCGCTGACGTTACCGATGGACTAACGAATGCTTCTTGCAATCCAGTTTAGTCATGGGAGTCAAGTAGATAACATGAACTATGTGGTGTCGTAAATTCACTATGTAACATTATGATCTGCTCTAAATCGTACGATGTGAGTTAGTCTAGCGGTAATGCCAGCAATTGTCGATCAACGGACCCTGGTTCGAGGCTCGCCAAAATCGTTTTTTATGAACGTTTAGCAGTTTAAGGAGCCGGTCCAGCTCCCGTGAAATTGCTGAAATAGCACACTGTGTGCATTACAATAGCACTCTGAGTGCAGTCCCTATGCATGCCCTCAAAAAGTGCTATATACAGCACTTTCAGTTTTTAATTGTTAGGGTACGGTGTAACTCTCAAACCAATTCTGGGTTGAATCATCGACTAATTCAGGGTCAGAAATTTATAAACTTTTCTTTCATTACAATATTCTGTTTAAATCATCTTGCATAGTATATAGGGCCGCCGCGGAGCATTTTTGAAAGTGGGGGGGGGGGGGGGGCCCGGGGTGACGCTCCTTGCCCGAACTACAAACCATCCTGTTTTCTACATTTTGAGCAAGCGAAGTGAACGAGCTCCAAATGAGACCTAGGCACTATATCACGGTCGAAATGTTATTTCGTCATCGAAATACACGATTGTATTTGGTAACCTCGCTGCCAAATATGAGTATATTCGGGTACCTCACTGCCCGAGTATGAGGGTGTACGTATGCTGCCCGAAACCATCCCGGCCGTCTCTAGATATTGCGAACGATCAAATAAAGAGTCACTTTGTCGTCTGTGAAATATTATTTTGCCATCAGAATAAACTATAGATAATCATAACAGTTATCATATTTGGGCATCTTCCTGCCCGAAGATATAGGATAGCTGGAAGTCCCGCTAGCCAACATGAGGGTATTCATGCATCTCGCTGCTGAAACAGTACGTTTTCTGTCCGAACTACATGTATCTTGTTTCTAAATTTTACGAGCAAGCGAAAAAACGGACTTGGTGGCTCATCTTCATCTCTGTATTTGTAGGTGTCATTGTGGGCAAAGAGGAGTGAAATAGCATGGGCGCCAATCCTCACAGGAATTCTATTCAAGTGGGGGGGGGGGAGAAGAACACACCCATTGTTGCATCCAGGCGTGTCCCCCCCCCCCCCCCCCACTTGAATAGAATTCCTGTGAGGATTGGCGCCCATGTGAAATAGGTTATTTTTGGGCAAGAGTGAGGGTCGTGTGATTGTAATATGGGATGATGATAATCCCATGATGTCAGAATGCTACTTCAATAGATTTTAATTTGAATTTGGGACGCTGAACTGAGGGGAGGGGGTTACTGTGGTTCCAGGGTGCTAAGGGGAATGTCACTGGTTCTTGGATGAGTATTATCTCTTCGCATCATTTTCTTTAAGTGTCCTGGCTTAGTAGTTCTTTCTCCCTAGGTGCAGATGGGGCGTCGTAATCATTATGTTTCAACCACTGAACCCTTTGCCAAACATTCAACTTGTAACTGGGATTAATTTTAACACTTTTGCAGCATGACTATCACATCGATTTAGAAAGAATTTCTGGGGCTGGGTCAAAGTAGGTTGTACGCTACTTGTATATCAAACTAAAATACAACTGAGATAAGTATTCAGAAGAGTACAAACAATAATTTGCACAAACGGATCATCATTGACCTAACATATATGTATACATTGAAATAAGGGAGGGACATGCTAAGAAAGGATTTTGCGTTTTAGACCTCGTGATGATGTATGTCATGGTCTATTCTTGCCACACCATCGACACAGGAGTGTGAACCATTGGGAATGGGAAGCTCCCCCACCGTTACTACACCCATGATGATTTTCATACATCAGACGAGTCTAATTTGAAAGACGTGGGTCGAATGTAGAAATGCCTGTTTTGACCTGGCATGATAAATAGCCTCGGAAAGCAAATATCTTCCCCTATTTCACAACAAAATTGCTTCTTATGAAATAAAGAGTATGAATGATGAGTAATGTCGCTGGAAGTGGGCCGTCTTCAGTTCCGAGTGTCGATCAGCGAATAAGCTATAAGTGAGCGATTGCCTGAATTAACTTCATTAAACTACAGGTTTGGGGACAGGATACACATATCTTGAACTAGTGTTCCTGTATTAAAGAGTTGCGACAACTGGAGATTTGAACGCCATTTTGTTTCCACTATTACGTAACATTTCTATTAAATTCCGATGAGCACCTGGGTGTTCTCAATAGAAAGAATTCGAACGCCATTTTGTTTCCAGAAAAGTGGGACGTCCATGTCGCAACTCTTTAATACAGGGACACAATACAAAACACAACGTTTGCGCCCTCGTTTGACCTTATTAAGTAGAATGATTATCGGCTTCTCGTGCCCAAGCCAATATAGTAGGGTATCTGAGAGGGGTACCCGTGCACCCCCCCCCCCCCCGCCAGGACTAAACGAAACCAACTTTTGTAACTTCTTCATAATATGCTTAAAAACATTCAAGATGTTAAAAAGAAAAAAAAAGTGGCCCCGAATAGGGAAAATCAAAGGGGCGTCAAGGTGGTCAAAAATGCCCTTTTCAAATTTTGTTGAGAGGTCCTTTTGTACAACCGTCACATTTTGACCTGTAACTTTCTGTATGGTCATCAGATTGGTATGAAAACTGGTAGCGTTCTTGCCAGTACTGTTCTACACATTTTGATATAAAAAATACATCCATATCAAAATGTATGTTGCCGTATTACGGTATCTAAGAGGGGTCAAAATGTGACGGTAGTACAAAAGGACCTCTCAACAAAATTTGAAAAGGGCATTTTTTGACCATCTTGACGCCCCCTTGATTTTCTCTAAGAGGGGCCACTTTTTTTTCTTGTTAACATCTTGATGTTTTAAGCATACTATGAAGAAGTTAAAACAGTCGGTTTCGTTTAGTCATGGGGGTGCACGGATACCCCTCTTAGATACCGTAATACGTCCTTCTTGGTAACTCTAAACGCAAAAAAAAAGGGGGGGGGTGAGTTTACCAGTTATAACAATGGTTGTCATGACAACAGATATTATAACATGTGTCAAAATGAGTGACATATCGGTACACACATCAACTTCAAGCTTTATTATGATCAGATTATCACAAAACAGGGTTGCAGGTTAAAATGAAGCTGTCCGTATTCTTAATGCATAAAGACTGCGAAATCTTGAAAAATACGCGAAAACAATAGGTTTGCAATACGCATAACATATTACTATGCCAATATGCAATGGAGTTCCTTTTAGCAATATATGTTGTATATGTTTCAAAGTGATAGGAAATGTCATTAAACAGGATGAATATTGCATCAAACTCATACTGAAGTGATTGTTTTCATATCTAAGCAATTTTCTTTTAAAAAAACATGAAATTCTTCTATTCTAGTTAGATTTTCATTCATGATAACTGTTGCCATGGCAACATACATTTTGATATGGATGTATTTTTTATATCAAAATGTGTAGAACAGTACTGGCAAGAACGCTCCCAGTTTTCATACCAATCTGATGACCATACAGAAAGTTACAGGTCAAAATGTGACGGTTGTACAAAAGGACCTCTCAACAAAATTTGAAAAGGGCATTTTTTGACCATCTTGACGCCCCCTTGATTTTCCCTAAGAGGGGCCACTTTATTTTCTTGTTAACATCTTGAATGTTTTTAAGCATATTATGAAGAAGTTAAAAAAGTTGGTTTCGCTTAGTCCTGGGGGGGGGGGGGGGTGCACGGGTACCCCTCTCAGATACCCTACTAATATCCGCGCCCGCGAAGCGCCTACTGGTCTTGTAGTAAGATTGGTCACAACCGGTCGTGCACCTCCGTGCGTGTGGTCTGCGACGGATTTCGCAGAAAATCCTTGCGTCGCACGCACGGGTCTCCACCTTTTTCCAAGCACGTAGGAGCACGTAGGACACACAAGGAGGCTGTTGGACATGTCCAGCAATCTCTGCGCGTAGCTACGTGTTCTAATGAACACACGTGATACGCGCAGCCATCGTACTTCCTGCACGTGCTTCTTGCGACCATCGCACGGGCTCCTTGCGGAGGTCTCGCAAAGCCCATGGCTCCATATGGAGCCGTGACATGTCGCGCGTAGGTTGCACGTACGTCGGTTGCACGCAACTGTACGGGGCTGTACGTTCGCCTCAAGAGTTCTTACAGGTAAGAGGGAGTATGTTAATGAGGAGGGTGCAAGCCACCCAAGAGAAGGTGCAGAGAGGTGCACGACTGGTTGTGACCATGACAAACGAAGGACGTACGGATCGCAGGAGTTGGCCCACAGCCGATCGCAGCTGCGGACACGCACGTGCAAAAATACCTGTGATAATGAGAAGACATGTTGTGTCATGTGCTCCAGTGTCACATGTCATGGACATTTCCTATTGCAAAAGAAAAAAACTGCAACAACATAAAATTGCAAAACACACACACACACACACACACACGCAAAGTGAGCCAGTGTTAGCTGTGCTCGCTCTATCTGTGTGTACCACATTCTAAACATAAAATCCTCTGCGCCACACCGAAGAAACTGTGGATACAGTATACCTTACAAATTCTCTTCTTTTGAGTCTGATGTTTTGGAGTTATATATTACCGAAATATTACCGACAAACCTATCAGTTATGAAGCGATTGACAGGAGGTAAGACACCGATATATTACGTTTTTATTTCTGAATTACCATAATTATTACCCTACGATTTGTATAGGTATTGTTTCCTTCCTTTATATATATATATATATTTATATATATAGTGTGAGAAATCAATTGCATTGACTGAGAGAAATAATATGCGTAGCTAACTTCATTGTTCCTCCTTACTGGCTACCTTTTTTGGGAAATAACTGCACGGATTGTAAAAACCCTCCCCGCCCGGAGTCGAACCCGGGTCTTTGGCACTGTACGACAAACGCCTTAACCACTAGACCACGGAGGCGTGTTGAATAAAAAGGAATAAATTAACTGCGAAGGGGTTGCAGGGGCTGCCTGACGGTGTTTGTACCTAATGTAGCCAAATACCACTCAACCCGCCTCTCATTCAATGCAATAGACCTGTTTACTAAGTGATTCAAATTGTATGCATACTTTTGGAACAAAGGTTGTTCTTGACAACCTGAAAGCTTGCCAGAGGCTTGTCAGACATAGCAACAAGTAATGTATGCAAACTGGATTCCAAGTATTGTAGTTCATTCATTAATAACAGGTTAATGGAATACCTCGTTACTCGGTCCCCAGGAAAGAAACATCCATAAATTTGAATCACTTAGTAAACAGGTCTATTGATTTCTCACATGTAAATTTACACATGAGAGCTGCCGATGCTATTAGAACAAATTTCTCACATATTATATATGTATATATATATATATATATATATAAGTGTAAGGAAATAACATATACAACAGCTTTGGCAAATCTCGTGGAAATAAATACAAATGTGAAAGAAATTGCGAGAATGACGTTGCGTAGCTCAATCAAAGTTCCCCAGAGCTGTCCTCCCTTTTTGAAATTTTTGCAAAGGCTGAAAAAATGTCTCCGCCGGGAATCGAACCCGGGTCGTTGGTTAAGGCATTGGCGTTCCAAGCCAACGACCCGGGTTCGATTCCCGGCGGAGACATTTTTTCAGCCTTTGCAAAAATTTCAAAAAGGGAGGACAGCTCTGGGGAACTTTGATTGAGCTACGCAACGTTATTCTCGCAATTTCTTTCACATATATATATATATATATATATATATATATATAGAATCTGTGAGACATATACAAGAGTTGCCAAAGCTATTGTATATGTTATTTCCTTACAATTCCACGTATTGCAATAAATGACTAAAGAAAAAAATCCGGACAAATATCAAATGCTTAGTTCCAACAACAGTTTATTTACAAAACCACAAATTTGCGGAAGCCTCTTCCTTCACCAAGTGGAGAACAGATATGAACAATAACATATTGATATTGTTCGTATGAACATATTGTTGTCAGGGGAGGATCCAGCGACAATTTTTTTTTTGCCAAACCTTCGAAATTCGCTCAGTAGGGCGTTATAGGGCTCCAGTTCCCCTCCATAATTCCCTCCTGACAAGCAAAAAAAAAAAAAAAAAAAAAGGGTCTTCCATTCTAAAAAGGGGGGGGGGGGCACAATCGAGAAAATGGCGGATCGTCTATGGTCAAAATGCATACTTCTCTTCCACCTGGATCCGCCAATGGTTGTTGTTATTGTTATTCTTATTCTTATTGTTCATATGAACAATAACATATTGGTTATTATTCACGTCTGTTCTCCACTTGATAAGGGAAGAGACTTCCGAAAATTTGTGGTTTTGTAAATAAACTGTTGTTGTAACTAAGCATGATATTTGTCCGGATTTTGTTCTTTATTCATTTATTCCGACACGTGGAATTATATCACAGTATATATATATGTATATATATATATAAACAAACCATGGGCGTTAATTGTTACGTAACTCTATTCATCATGGGGGGGACGACACAATCCGCCAATCCGCCAATGGTTGTTATTGTTATTATTATTCTTATTGTTTATATGAACAATAAAATATTGGTTATTGTTCACGTCTGTTCTCCACTTGATAAAGGAAGAGACTTCCGAAAATTTGTGGTTTTGTAAATAAACTGTTGTTGTAACTAAGTATGATATTTGTCCGGATTTTGCTCTTTATTCATTTATCCCGACACGTGGAATCGATCAAATATCCATCTCAAGTTTTATTTATTTTTGTTTCATGAGATCGATATTTGAGATATAATTATACGAAGGAAACAATATGTTGTTGTTTATATATATATATTGATTTCATTTGCACGAGCTTTGCCAAAGCTGTGGTCCTTTGTTATGATGACTTAACGTTTTAAAACACATACTTAATGTTTAGATAGCTTGGTCTCTCTATTCAAATTTAAATTTAGGTCTACAGTCTTCAATCAGCAGCTAATCAAAATATTGAGCATACCATTTGCTTTGTAAAATTTTAGAGATATTGCTACCTTAGTGAAAATGTAGAATTGATTGATTTTATCATGATGGATTGATTTCATAAGCCGGAAGTGTATAGGGTGATAATTTCATTGTGTTGAGTATTAGCATGATTAGCGCAGTCATGTGTTATATATTCTATATTCTCCGACAGAAAACTGTCTTGTGAGGAATAATGATCACACCACCCTAATTATTCTACCACAGCAATTTGGTTAAATGATACAGGGAAACATCAATATGTGTGTTATTAATAAAACAATTCAAGCCCTCTCCTTTGCTCTCCCTCTCTCTATCTGTTAGTTTTCTCTTCTATCTCTCTATCGTCCTCTCAGCCCTCTCTCCCTATCTAGAAATTTATCGCTCTCCCACATCTCTCTTCCTCTCTTCCTTTATCTTTGTCGACGTTAAATGTTTTTTTTTAAGTGAAATTGTCGTTTCATTATTTATATTTCTTTTTCTTCTTCCATTCCAGTTCTTCTTGTATCCATTCTGTTATTAGCGGCAGTATGTACAGGCCTATACTTCTCAGGAGTATTTGATGCACGAAAGGAAACTAGTACTGCAGCTATACCAACCACTGCAATTCCAACAACCACCGCAGCTCCAACAACCACTGCAATTCCAACAACCACTGCTATTCCAACAACCACTGCTATTCCAACAACGACAACCACTGGATTTACAACAACCACTGCTATTCCAACAACCACTGCTATTTCAACAACGACAACCACTGGATTTACAACAACCACTGCAATTCCAACAACCACTGGAACTACAACAACCACAGGGGCTCCATCTTCCTCCGCCACCGACATGACAACGGTGGTCAGCGACATGACAACCGAGAATACAGTGACAAGCTTTACCACGTCAGGTAAGCAATATTCACAGAAAATTGCTTTGCACGTGAATCGCAAGTGTTTTCCTATTTTTTTTTCTTTAAATGAAAATTAATTGTAGCTTAAAGTGTATCCGTCAATCAACTAAACAAATAATATTTTATGTATGAATTTAGTTGGAAAGTATAAAATCAACTGTTACAAATAACCTGCCATTCTAGTGGTCAACGGTCGGGAGTATGAAGGAAATAAATGATAACATAAAACCCTGCGCAAGGAACCCAAGCAATATGCAGGTCACGTTCTATCAGTACTCAACATATTCTATTGTTTTCCTTTTTTATATACGATCACGAAAACTTTCGAGAAATCGATTCAAGGGCAATTTCAACCTACCCTATTGTATATCCCGTATAATCATGTACGGATTACGTAATACAAACGTTTGAACGTTTTACTAGGCAAATGCTAGGTGATAGACAAGGCTATTGGAAATGTTTTAGGTTAATTTTTCGACAGTATTTGCGATTGTATTTTTTGTCTCCATATCTCATCAGACTACATCGTTGGACCTGGACGCAAGATCATCATCATCATCAGCGTCGTCATTTCAATCGTCGTGATAATAGCCATCATCGGGGTGACGTATTGCGTCGTGAAATGTGTTAGAGAGAACACTGGCTATACGAGGGTTTAAAGCTCCGAATAACTTTATGGCCCATGTTCTCTTAATTCATATAAACTGAAGCACTAGTGTCATGTTAAAGGAAAAACTTACTCACACAAGGCGTCATTTCGACTTCGTCATGATTTGCGCTAATCGAGCCTATGAAGATTATTATACGCAATATTTGCACTCTCAGAAGGCGCGTCAAAGACCACGCCAATCCTACGTCAGTGAAATGATGCCTTGTACAACGAGCCTTAGACTTCGGTATAACTTCTTTCTTTAAACTCGACTTTAGATCCATGCAGCCTAAGCCCAGCGTTGGGTTAATTTTTTTAATGAATACGGACCCATGAGTTTCAGAAACTACCGGGTTTAATATTTCGACGGTTTTATTTATTTATTTTGTTTTACTCCAAATCGTTTTTACTCCAAATCGTAAGCATCGATTGCGCTGTAGACCTCTGCTCCTCTTCCAATCTATTATCCTCCTTCCCTCTTCTCCCCCTCTACTATCTACTTTTCTGTTCCGACGCTGCCTGTCTTGTTCTCTTCTGCATCCTATATGTGTTTTGTTTTACTGTTGCGTGTCGCGTCCCTTTCTTTTATCTATTTTTTTTTCTCTTCTTTCCCAACCCCCCCCCCCCCCCTCCCTCCCCCCGTAGTCCGTCACACATCATATTTATTTATTTGAGTGACCCACAAACTACAAGCTTGTCTTTTTAGTGGGTCTCTCTTTTCCTTCATATGTTATTTTCCATTGTATTTTGAACATTCTAAACGAAATTTGTTGTACTTTTTGTGTACTTTGTAATTGATATAATGAATGTTCTGTATTATTTGTAAGTGTTATTGTTGGAAATAAAATGATTTTGAATTGAATTGAATTGAATATATGTCAATGGACAAATGTTAATAGAAATTACAAAATGCACCAACATATTTTTTAAATTTGTACACAAACTAGTAATTATAAATTTCACTCAGCGTTGCTAAATTAGAGACTTTAAATTTTGTTTTCAATTTAAATCAATTTGAAATGTATTATCATGATTATGTATTATCCATAGCATTCGGGATCATAAGGTAATGCGAAAATGTCACAAAATTATATATGCTAAAGAATTGGATAGAAAATGAATAGTAACTATAAGTTCGTTCATTCTGCCATTCGTCGGGTTGCCAACTTGTGTCAAGATCAGGGGAGCGTTTCATCAAGTGTTTTGTCAGTGATTTTTACCGACAAATTTGCTCTCAGCCAATCAGATGCAAGGATTTCAGTAGCTTATAACAGTTGTTGGTAAATATCACTGACAAAACACTTGATGAAACGCTCCCAAGGCATACGGAATGCTGGCTGGAAGCCAGTCTGCTGTGTCATCATCACGTCCGTTTAAAGGGAATGTCCACCCTGGTATTTAGCTAATTTCAGTAAAAGCTGAAAAATGAAAGAAACAGATTAGTGAAAGTTTCAGCAACATCCGTTAAGAAATAAGAAAGTTATGAATTTTGGAATCAAACACAAATTAGCCACTCCGTTGCGTATCTTGCCAGCTCCTCTCCCACTTGCTCAGTACAAAAAAATTCATGAATTTTCATTTTCTTAGTTGTTGATGAAGGAATAGATTTCTATCATACTTCTACGGTGCATGTATGACTGAATATTTTCTCTAGAGAAAACGGAAATTTATGATTTTGGGGTACAGGGCAATTTTATGGGGGAGGAGCTCGCAAGATACGTCACGGAATTGACAATTTGTGTTTGATTGATTACAACTACATATTCATAACTTTCATATTTCTTATCGTATTTGGCTCAAACATTGACTGACCTGTCTCTGTAATTTTTCTGCTGCGCTTAAAACCAACTTGTAATCAAGACTTTCCCTTTATAAAACCTTCAAGACCATGGTAAATTACATGAGAAAAGTAATTAATATTGGCAAGATGTAATGTAAAGGCCTAATGACTGCGGACATATAATGACCATGTCAGGAGTTGATTTAAAAAGAGAGACGGTTCTGTGATTATCATATTTGTGAATAAACTATATACAAAGCACTGAAGCTAAAATCATAATATAGTGTACATATTCTCTTTGATTTTACTTGTAAGCGGATATGTAACTCCATTTACTAAGATATTTATTATTAAAATTTGAAATTTTGCTTTAAATTAAAGTTTCTGTTGTCAGCCATTCCAAAGCTGAACCTCTCATAATCTCCACACGCCTCCACCCCCCCCCCCCGACTTCATGCCCGTCCTCCCGGCAAATCGTTGGACAAAGAGCACTGAATGGAAAAAAAGTAAGAATACATTTGACTATGAGAGGATATGAGTGTCATGTGATCCAGTGTCATATATCAGCGGAATTTCCTATTGCAAAAGTCGAAGAAATAGCGTGCCCTATGGGCTTGCTCTATCAGTGTATACAACATTCCAAACGTACATTCTCTACGCCACACCGAGAATTTATTGCACACAATATACCTTACAAATTCTCTTCTTTTGAGTCTGGTGTTTGAGAGTTGAAGGGCATAGATATTACCAACAAACTTATCAATAATGACGCGATTGAAATGTTTTCAAGTAGCAGGAATTCTAGGTAAGACACGTTTTTGTTTCTTCATGTACGATTTGTACATGTATAGTTTCCTTCGTTATATACATGTGTATAATATACATATATATTAAACAGTTCCACGTGTCGGATAATAAGAACAAGAAGAAGAAGAAAGAACTTTAAAACAAGCAAGTGGTTCGCCATATGTATCCAACTGTTTATTTTTCCTTAACAAAATTTTCTACCCGTCCCTCGGGTCTTCCTCAGTGTTTATACTATCATATATTCCACTGGATCCCCAGTTTGGGAGACACGTGCAGTTTATTCCGTCAGAATACAGACCACCGCATTAGGGAGACACGAACCGCATTTGGGAGACACGCGGAACAATTGAAATGACAAAGCCGTGTCTCCCAAATGCGAACCCAGAGAAATATATATATATATATATATAGAGGCAACAAAATGAGTACATCTGTAGACGTAGCTGTTGGTACCACGCTTTTAATTAGCTTTCGGGCAATTAGCCCTTCTTCAGATCTATATATATATATATATATATTATTTATTTGCATGTGAGTTGCCAAAGCTGTTGTGTATATTATTTGACGTGAAATTTAAAAATACCTTGGACTTTCCATTCAAATGTCAATTTAGGTCTACAGTTTTCATTTTTCAGCTGATCAAAATATTGAGTGTAGGTATACCATTTGCGCTGCAAAGTTCGGGGGGATTAATACCATAGTGAAAAATGCAGAATTTAGTGATTTTATCATGAGATGTTGATATTGAAATCTGGAAATGTAGAGAATTTTTTTATCGTGATGAGCTATAGCCAGGACATGTTTATACATTATATATTCCCGGGTAGGAAAACTGTCTTGTTTGGAATAATGATCGCACCACCCCAAAGGCTCTGCCGCGTTAAACCGCCTAAAAAACAGAAAGAAAGGTTGGGAGTTTTAAGCGTACTGCGCTTCACACTTCTGACAATGAGAATGGATTTTTTTATCTTCCTCTGTAACCCTTTATTATGGGCATGGAAAAAAATCAAGCAAATTACATCAAAGATCAAAGATCAAAGAAATATACAATGAAACAATAATGTTTGGGTGAAATTAAAAAACAAAGTAATTAGAGAAGTAGGCATATCAAAATTGAATGATATTGGATATTACAAAAAGGTTATATGGTTATAGTAAATTGGAAATGATAGTAATGATAATGATAAGAATTAAAAGCAAAAAAAAAAAAAAAAACCTGTGGACTTCTTGCGGTATTTTGATAAAGACGTTGATTTACAAAAAAGAATAACTGACTTTCTAAAATGGCAGACATTAACATTAAGAAATTTAACACAAACTTCAGTCATGAATTTTCATTAAAAAAAAAACACAACAACACATAAACACGTAACAGAAACCCCACCCCCCCCCCCCAAAAAAAAAAGCAAAACGAATATACATGTACTTTATTACTGTAACATACAGGCGTAACGCACAGGTAATTGACTACGCGTAATACCTTTGTTGCGTCATGCATCAATCAAAGATGAATTTCATTATCTTTTTGAATGTCATTGTCAAGTGTGCAATAATGAGAGAAAACTATATTTAAATAGGTTTTACAGAGTAAACCCTCATACATTAAAGATGTATAATTAACACGATAAAAACTACTTTCGAAAAATAAACTCAAGACAACTTCGATAGCCCTGTCTATCACCTTTAGAAATGTGCGAACATTACAATGGTGTATTACATAATCCGAACCTGATTTCTATGGGCAGTACAATAGGCCTTTGAAATTGCCCTTGAGTTTATTTTTCGAAAGTGGTTCTTATCGTGTTAATTTCTTTAATTCAACAAGCACCAACGAGTTGGTTAGGTTAGATTTTGTTGTTGTTGTTTTTTGCGGCAATTTGCTGCGGCATGTGTGAACGAGCCATAATTATTCTCCCACATCAATATGGTGGAATGAAAAAGAAAGTCAAGAAAATGAGTGTTACTAGTGAAACAATTCAAGCCCATATTTCGCTCTTTCTCTTTCTCCTTTGTTTCGCTTCTATCTCTCTATGGTCCTCTCAGCCCCTCCCACTTTCTCTCTATCTATTTATTGCTCTATCCATCTCTCCCCCTCCCCTTATTTTTTTTCTTATATCGACACTTTTCAATGTTTAAAGTTTTCAGAATGCCTTCAAAGCGAAATTGTAGTTTCATTATTTTTTTCCGTTTCAGCTAGTGTTGTTTTCTTTCTTTTTTTATTTGTCAAAAAATACTAGTGGCAGCACTGATATGCTTCTCAGGAGTAAGTGATGCACATGAGAAGAATACCACTGCAGCTAAAATAACCACTGGGGCTTCATTTAACTCTGCCACCGACGTGACAACCGCGGTCAGTGACATGACAACCGCAGTGACCATGGTGACCGACATGACAACCGCAGTGACCGATATCACTACCGAGGGTGAAATGACAAGCTTCAACCCGTCAGGTAAGAATATGTTAGCAATATTCACAGAAAATTGCTTTTTCTCTTTGATCCTTTAATCATATAAATCACAAGTTTTTCCCTTTTCTTTTTTTGGGGGGGAGACTAAAAGGTATTGCTCAACTAAAAAGAAAATGTTTTTAATTAGTTAGAGTGTATAAAGATTACCTGGAATTCTATGGGTTAACGGTTATGAGTATGGAGGAAATAAAGGATAAAATAAAACAGTGTAGTAGATTGACGCGAAAGCGTTATAATGGTTTAGCATTATATTTGCTGATGGTTACGTAAGCCCGCACAGTAAGGTCGTACGCGGTCCAGCGATATTTCAAGTCTATTATTAGTCGTTCGCCCGTATTTGACGCAAGTGGTGTGCATACTGAAAAAGGACGACAGAGAGAAGAAAAACAAAGAAATGCATAAAGAAATAAAAAGAATATAAAGAGAATAAGAACAAAGTTGTTATTCTCTATATATATGTCCCACCTCATTACCATTCAATAAGAATTAACTGCGGATGCGCTGTGGTGTAGTGGATTTGGGTTCTTGTCTTTGGATCTGAGGGTCGCGGGTTCGAACCCTACTATGTCTGGTGTTTATGTCCTTGGGCAAGGCATTTTATCCGCTCGCTTTTTTACCCATGAGTGATGGGAACCTTGGTCGGGTGTTAACTAAGCCGTGAGCGTCATACCTTGGTAATGTATTCATTTTTATGAATTTTAAGGAAAAAAAGGAAGACAGAAAAAAAAACAAAGAAATACATAAGGAAATAAGAAGATAGAAAAAAACAAAGAAGTACATAAGGAAAAAAGGATAAAAAAGAGAAGAAAAACAAATGAATACAAAAAGAAGACTGACAGAACAAAAACAAAGATATACATAAAGAAATTAGAAGAAGATAGAAGAAAAACAAAGGAATACATAAAGAACTAAAAAGACGACAGGGAGAAGAAAAACAAAGAAATACATTAAGAAACTAGAAAGGCCGTCAAAGGCGGCAGACCCACGCCTTAGCGGCGCTATTATTCTTGAAACCGCAGAAATAGATATATTTTTACTGGTTGGTTCCCCTTGTCGTGTATAAAAAAAGGTAAACCCAATATAGGTTTTGTTTTGTTGCAATTATTTTTGTCAAGCAGTAGCCATTCAAAGGGGATAACAAGAGGCACATGTCCCCCCCCCCCCATAAATTTTGCCATATCCAGGTCATAACTTTGTGTGTCCCCACCCTTCAAAAAATTCTTCTGAAAAAGATATTTTATTATTGAAACATCCCTCCCCTAAAAGTAATTGATTAGACATGTCAGAGAGCGTGGCGTGGTGAGGAAAATTTGTATTCAGTGTTCAGTCATGTCAGTGTTAGTAAATGTATTCATGTTCTATCTTTACATTGCAATTGGGTTTTTTTTTTCATCGGGCTTGGATAAAATAAATATGACGACAAAATAAGTTGGATCTCGACTCAGTCAAAATGACATGAATGCGAGGCACAGAGCTCAGCTCAGTCACCACCCATCAACAAAGTCAAAGTGTATACTGGCGTACATTCGGCGAACCTCAGCCACCAGACAAATTTTGCAAATCCACACGAATATAAAAAAAATACATACAGTTTTTGTATATATTTTAAAACTACGAAATCCACTCAAACAGACATAAATGAGTTATAAACTAACTCAAAGCTCAAATGACAGGACCGTAATTTAATCCAAAGAAAAAAGTTCAATTCTACTACACAGCCACAGCACAGGCACTGTACTCCCTAGCCTAGCTACCGTACTCTCACAACCACACTGCCCATTCACAACACACGCGAACACTCGCGAGTGCGATAGACTCGCTCACGTCGAACAAACTCACCAGATTTTCACCGAAAACAATTTTAAAATCACGTACTACACGTCCACCAGGATAAAATAAATCACAAAAACTTCCACAACAAAGTGGAAAAAACCGGGGAAAATAAACAGAAATGCACAGAAGATAAGAAATAGAGGAGAAATTAGACGTGCTAGGGTAGCCTGAAATCTGAATGTAAGTTGTAGATTAAAAAAAGGTAGCCGCTTTCGATTTCGCAGTTCAAGCGCGCGAAAAATCCCTTGTTGCTGGGATACATTGGCAGGGAACAATAGATATGAATATTCATTGCAGGCTCGTACGGATTTGAAGTGAAATGGCAAATAATGGGTCTTCTAAAATTCATAAACCTGAAGTAGATTTTTGGTGAGACGAAGTAATGAGTGTTTTGATTGGCCAAAATATTTCTGCATCGGCAGGCGAAGTTTGGGGCCATCAAACTTTCTAGTTTCTTTCCTGTCACTATCCGAACTGAAGTTCCTATACTTTACTACAGGGTCAAAATTTCAAGGTCACACAGAATTTGCAGGGGTCAACCAATCATCACCAAAATCTAATCGATTCTTTCCTGTCACGTTCTGAACATTCCCTGAAAATTTGGTGCAAATCTGTTCACCCGTTCTCTCGTTATCTTGTACACAAACAAACAAACAAAAAAACAAACAAACATACGGAGCCCTTTACATAACCCTGCCGATTTTATCGGCGTGGGTAAAAAGACAGAGAGAAGAAAAACAAAGAACTATATAAAGAAGACAGAGAGAAGAAAAATAAAGAAATACATAAGATAAAAGACATGTAGAAGAGAAACAAAGGAATACATAAGAAAAAGAAAACAAGAGAGAAAAAGAAATTCATAAGGAAAGAATGAACATAGAGAGAAAACAACAACAAAGAAATACTATAGCACTGCTGCCATTGCACGCCAGCCGTGTTGGTCATCACCATACGTGGATATTGGACAAACAACGACTGTCATTACATCTATCAGGCGTTCTTTTCAGCTGCTTGCAAAGGATGAATTATGGTTTTGATTGATTTATAGCAAAACGCCATGGGGAAAAAAATCGGCGAGGATAAATTGATCAAGTATAAATTTGTCTTTAAAAGTATCGTATTTTGCAGCTGTCCCTTTGCTTTTGAAGCCGTCCCTGTGAATTTAAAGATTGAAAACGCATCTTGGAATCGTTCATGCGTTCTCCATTCACATAGGGGTTGCGTGCAAATTTTCTTGCACAGTGGAGCGCGGAGAGTAATCTCCTGGTAATCGATCAACTATTTTGACGTCAATTTATTACGGGTTTGCGATATAACGGTTTGCGTGTATTTACTACACTATAAAACCCGGCGCACGGAACCCAAGTATCGGGCTTGGGTTACGTGTGCGCCCTTTTCTATACGAGACCATGTACTGGTGCGTCAACTAGTGTACTCACAAGTCGCTTTTCTGTTTACTGAGAGGGTATTCAAACTTGCAAAATTTCTTTGTAGAAGTAATATTTGAAGCTCATAAATATACTCTAGCGACATGGAACCCCTTGCGTACAGAGCAAATTTTGTTTTGGTCATTGGTATTTTTTAACCTGTACTTTAAAGTTTCTATTTGCATGCCCCCACTCCCGTCTCGCTAACACTAGGAGGGACAACCTCTGCTCCAGAACCCCGATGGAAAGTGAAGGACAAGGAGGGCAAACTGTGTATGCTGATGGACTTTGATGGAACAGTAACATGGGTAGGATCACTGTCTATATTGTCTAATTGTACAAATTTATTCCTATATCCCCAATATTGCGTTGTTTATTGTGTTACGATCCGTAACTCATGCTATAGTATTAACAGAGATGTCGCTAAGAAGGGGTAGCCGGGCGCAGGTGTGGCATGGGAAAGTTGATTACATTTTTAAACGTGCAGGCCTTTGGGTCTAAAATATGAAAGCTATATAGAGGAGTTGGGGTGCCCTGAGCACCATCAATGAGGATATGAGCGCTATAAGATTAACCATTTCCCCCTTTCTCTATGGTAGGACCTGTGCTACATTGGATTTTAACAGGGTCTGAAAGACAGTGAATGTTTACTTCAACTCTTTTCATAATATATCATGAGCTACTTTCATATTTGATGAAAAGATTGTATTTTTGGTGACGTATCACTAACATCAGTGGTACGTGTCCGCCATTAGGAAGGGGGGAGGGGGGGGGGGGGGGGGGAGAAAGAGCCCCCTTCACCCCCGACCTCTTCGTACAGCTGTATGTGCTGGAAAACTAGCTAGATTTCATACTCATCTTTCATATATTTTCTAACAACACTTTTTGTAAATACCTTAAAAAATTAACAATCAGTGTCAGTTTCGATTGATTGTTTGGGGAATATATTTTTATCAGATTACCAGGACTACAAATTACCGTTGATGAACAATTCAAACCCTCCCAAGACCCAGGCAAAGCTCTAAATAAAAAAGGAACAATACGTGTATTTTATACTTGCAGGGAGGGAATGCGACCGAGAAGATACCGTCTGATGCTTCAACAGTCAAATCCGAATGCACCTCTTCTTATTCTGCATTTGTCTTAGAGTTTAAACCAAACACTTATACTCTTTGGAGATTTGTTCTGAATTTCACAACTAGCGGGAGCTCCTTTAGGTTGGACACACTCTCTGTGGACTTGCAGAGTGCGGGAGGTAAGTTGATAGGCACAAATGAGAAATTCTATCCCTCGCGCTGCATACTGGACAGGCGTGGGAAATGATGTAATGATAACTTATACCCCTTTCACATCAAGCTTTGGTCCGGACCTGGTCCGGACCAAATCTTGATGTGAAAGCGTTTGGTCCGGACCAAAAAGTTAGTGCGGACCAAAATTTGGTCCGGACCAATAGGTGTTTCAGGTCAAATTTGGTGTGAAAATGTCAAAGAATTTGGTCCGGATCAAATGCATGACCCGCGCGAAGCTAGCTAGCTAGCCAGTTCCAAATGTCGCGCGCTTCATGAGGGGGGTAAGTGGTTTCCGTGGCAACTGCGACGAATATGTTTGGTCCGGCCCAGGTCCGGCCTAAATCTTCACGGCGGTGTGAAAGCACTTGCGACATAATTTGGTCAGGACCTGGTGCGGACCAAATTTGGACAGCAGTGGGAAAGGGGTATTAGTGTTCATTCATAAGGCCATTGTCTGCTGTAAATCTATTATATACAAATTGTCAAACTCTTTCATAATCATGTTACCCAATGATGAAGCTTGCTCGCCTTCAATTTTTTAAAGGAATTATATGATCTACAGTGACGGAATTGACGGAATTTGTGGTTAGCCTTTTTTCACAGTCTTTATAATTTTGTTTTAGCCAAATATATACCCAAGTGAAGTACTTCATTAAAAACTTGATTATTTTTTGTTTCCCATATTACAAGGAGTGAGAGATAGAAAAAAATGTCAGGCAAGGATAGAAAAATAGAAAACTAAAGTATTCATGCAAAAAATATACAATAATAATAATAATAATATTCAAATTAACATTTCATAATGCAGTATATCAGGTATATTGCTCATTTATGATGAACTGTCATCTCCCCCCCCCCCCCCCCCCCCCAGGTTGGATATCCTCTTCAGAGACTCGAGACTTCTTTGATGTGCCTCTTGGTGACTACTACACCTGCAGTCACTTCGCCTATAATCTTAGCCTTTTCGATGTCAGCTTGGAGAAGCCTATCTTCCAGCCTTTCGTCCAGAAAACAGATGGAGGGGACAACTTGGGCCAAGGTAAGGGAACAATATGAACACATACGAACACATACAGGAAGAGCGAGTTTTAACGTTACATAATAGGCTGCAGATGACACAGTGCAAATTTTCAAGCATACATGTATTACACAGCAGACGATGTCCTACGCTATGGGGCGCTGAGTGTTCGCTTGCAAAGTCCGTCCTTGTTTACACCATTTTCGTACGAAATCCAGTTTGTTTTGTACAAAATGCAATTCCGTTCACGAAATTTGTTTCGACCTAAACGAAATGGATTCACTTTCTGTGGTACGAAATGGATTCCGTTGCGACGAAATCTATTTCGTGGTACCTAACGCAATTCCGTACACCAAATACACGAAATTTCGTGAACGGAATTGCATTTTCGACAAAACAAAGTGGATTTCGTACGAAAATGGTGTAAACATGGACGGACTTTACAAGCGAACAATCGGCGCCCCATACTACGCGGTCCTATGTTTAAGAGTATAGGGCTCCTAATTGTAGTTATGCAGCCGCATCAACTGCTCGCATACGAGGAGCCGTGCGTGCGATGCAATATCCACGTGAGGTAGAGATCGATGGCTATAGCGGACAGACCATCGATCTCTACCAGTGCAGTGGCATCCATGCACAGAGTTTGGTCAACCCTTTTCGATTTTTTTTGCGATCACGTGACAACAGGCGCCAGTTGTGGTTGTGACCAAAAAAAATAGTGTGAGCGCGCCAGTTACAACTGCATGTATAGCGCATAATAGCTAGCATGCATGCACTGTATTGCACTGCGTATATCGATGAGAACTGTGAGTTCTGCTGTCTCGAGTACTTCAAAATGCCATGCTGTTTTGCACGTGGATGTTCCAATTGTTCATGGACAGGGACCGCGGAACCAGGGGGGGGGGGGGGGGACTGTAGCCCCCCCCCCCACTTTTTTCAGTTAACACATGCAAACTATGGCAGTGCAAAAATGTGGTTATAAAGTAAATTTTTAACTCCTATAATTAGCCCACAATTTGTCTTAAAAAAATTTTTATTACCATTTTCTGTGCCATTTATACGTATCATAATCCTAAGTGGTATCATGGTATACATAGATTTTTTGGAGAACTGCTTGTACATGTATGCAAGGCCTTTTAATACATGAAAATTTCTGTATGGTTGGCCCAAGTAGCCACATTTTATAATTCTAATTGGTCGAAGCAAAAATTGATTGGATATGTGATGTCGTGCAGGAAATAAATCCGTAGTTTTTTATAGGATGGGAGCAAGGGGGCCGGCCCCCTTGAGCCCCCCCCCCCCCCCCCCCACGCCTATAGGGAGTGGATGTGTGCCACATACGTTCATTCATTGCCATTAAGAATATTTACACATTTTCTTCTTTTTTTAAATCAATATTTTAAATTTGTAATGCACCTGTGGTTAATGTTATTCATAAATTCTTGATATAAGTATTCCTTTACTCTCTTTAGTGCTCGTATATAATATATATAAATATATAATATATATTTATTACGTCATATGGAGTCAGTCAACGGTCGAGTGAATCGCAGCAACTTTGACACGAACAGGGCAGTCTTTTATAATTAAGAAGCACCATGTCTTAAAAATTTATAGCTGTGCAACAACATAATAAATAATATACAAAATTACTGTACACGGTGAACTTAATATGAATTTGGGTCTTTCAGGTATGCTAAGTCATGACGATAAATTTCGAAGCTGTTGAAGGCTGACATATTTTCAAAATATGATTTATTTATCAATATTACCAGAGTATATCAAAATTTTAATGGAATTAGTTTGCTGCAATAACTTTGCAAGATTAATCTATGCGATAAATATCGATATAATATACCAATATTATGCACTTGTTACAAAATTGATATGCATCCCAGTTAAAATATTGGAAAAAGTTTCTTATGTAAGCCATTTTATTCACAAGCCTCAAAATGTTGTCTTTTAAGGCAAAACTCCCGAACTGCGTGTAATGAATGTGGAAAGCGCACGGCGGCCTTTTCTTGTGAAAATGGCAATGTGATCTTGCTTAATTTTGATGTTATTTTTTGCAAACTTACTCTTTGGAATATCAAGAATAATTTAAAATTAATCTATAGAGGAATATTAAAGAAATCATAGCCGTGTGGGCAGACAAAGGCTCCCCACCATACCCCATGTATTAATATAAACACACGCACCGCGAGTGCGCGCGGTCGTTGGGTTACAACATGGCGCCTATTGTTGAGTTAGCCAAACTCTGTGTATGGATCATTCTGTGGTATGGATGGCTCTGTACCAGTGGATAAAGCAACGCCCTCAACGTTCGACGCGACCCAGCGCCGACGCGTCGCCATGATTTGGCTCGCAGAAAAGCACCGCTGTAGTGCTATTTTAATACAATTTTATACATTTTTAGAATCGAATAATTCAGCACGGTGAAGTCTTTTCCACGAGTTAACTGCAAAATCAGGCAAAACATGTGTATCGTTACAAATTCTAGAGGCGATTTAATGTGACAATTAGTATAATGTCTTTTTAAAGTAAAAACAAAAATCAAATCACGTATCTTTCGAATAGGAGTTCATTGTAGTCCTACAGATGCAGCAGACGATATCCCACGCTATGTCCCACGCGGTCCCGCGTGCTAAATTTTTTTTCCCACGAACCTTTTGTCCCTGTCCTCCCTGGCGCATGCGCACCTGATCCTTTCCGATAGGGTTTATTCCGTAAGCGATATAATGACGGTTGCTCCCAGCGTCTTGCTGTGGCGAGATACGTTAGCCCTCGGACATTTAACCTGAGGTATGTGGGTTCGACTCTCAGTTTGGACATTACAAAAATAACGTCTTGTATTTTTATTTTTACTAAAAGTAGGATGAAACTTTGAAACCCCCTCCAACTCCAAGCATTGTAGGGCTATTCCAAAGTTGCGCATGCGTCAAGGACGATAGTGACAAAAAGTTCGTGGGAAAAAAAAGTTCGCGTCCCGCGTACTGTGTTTGAGTGAAGGCTCCTAATTTTGGTCACGCGGCCGCCTCAACTGCTCGCATAGAGCCGTGCGTACGATGCGATATCCACGTAAGGTGGAAATCGATGGGACAGACGAAATCCGCAATGTCTATTGGGAAATAGTTGGAAGTGGGAAATCCCAGGGCTTCACTTGTCTAGCTACTATACATTAAATGGAAACAATGCATGCCGCATATTTCCTTGCAATATCTGGACAATCTTATAGTTGAATGCTCCCTCCGCTTTTGCCGTGGGTTTTACCTGTGAATCATCAAAATGCTATTCCCACACTTCAAAACTTAAAATCTGGAGAATTACCCGTGGATAAAAGACATGGAGTGGGTGAAATGGACACGAAACAACTTTGCTGCAGAAGCGCAGATTTGATGTCAACCCCGGAGGTTGGAAATCGAAGTACAATGTATTTGCATATTCATAAAACTATGCAGGTCACGTTTTAGTAACATTCAACATAAAATCAGTTATGTTGTTTTCCATTTTTTATCTTTGCCTTAATATCTCATCAGCCTACGTTTGTCGACATCCTCGTAATACTACCGGCACCATCGTCGGCGTCATCATCGCAATCATTGTGATAATAGCCGTTATCGCAGTGGCGTACTGCTTCGTGAAACAGCGAAGAATGCCCTCCGGTCCTTCGTATACAAGGGTTTAAAACTCTGACTTTATGAGTTTCCGGGTTAAATCCCGATGTGGTGTAAAAACTATCTATACAACAGAACTCAGTTTGTAAAATATGGTGGGATAAGCTCATCAAGGAAGATAACAACATGCAGTCTACCGCAAGGATCTGTATTAGTGCCAACACTCTTTTTAATTTGCCGGAGTGTAGAGATTACTTTAGTTTTAGACTGTTTGCTGATGATTCAAACCTTTTTCATACGTTTTCAGTATTGGACAGTCTACTATTGATATGTATGAAGTTATTACACATCTCAAAAAGGTATCAAGTTGGTGTATTGCAAATAAACTTTCAATCAATTCTCGCTACCCCAAATACGCAATTTTGCCAACAGATGGCGTTTGTCATGCAAACCACGCATGCGCAGTGCTGACAATATCCCGATCGGGTCGACAAGCGTTTGCCTTTTTGCATTGAAAATGTACACAGGTATTACCATGATTAAAAGATACCCTGATTTATTGAGACAATTGGTTGCATTTTCAAAATTTGAGTGGTTTATGTCATGCGATCAAAAAATTGAGCATTTTAGCACTCATTTTGTTCATAAGCCGTAGTATTTCAATACGGACCGGAAGTGAAGTTAACGAAGACCATTTCCATGTATAATATTGCCCTCTACGGCGAAAATTGCGTATTTGAGGTAGCGAGAATTGATCAAAACCAAACTATATGGTCATCAGTGGAAGTCGAAAAACATTTGAAATAAAATGAATGCTGGCAATAGCAGATACCATTATAAAAGAAGTTGGTGTTACACCGTTTGTAGGTTTGAACATCCGTAACTATTTAACGTAGAAAAACCATACTGAGAAGGTAAACAATTGTATTAGAAAGAAAATTTGCATTATTTCTAGACTCAGAAACTTTGCGCCCCAGAAAATTTTGATATACTATACAAAACTTTAGTGCAACCTCATATCACAAAATTATGGTATTGAAGTATGGGGTAGTACGTATGAAACGAATCTAAAGAGTATACTGTTACGTACCAAAAAAAATAATAAAATGGTTCTACGCGTTATCACATTTGGTTCAGTCATGACTCACCCAAAACCATTATTTAAAAAGTTAAAGATTTTAAATGTATACCAACTGCACAAACTTTGTATTTGTAGTTTCATGTATGAACTTATAAATTTGACCCGCCGCCTCAAAACCTACAATAAGTCGCACGGACCACAACGTAGCAAACAGCCCAAAATAGTAAATTTGCTTGGATCAGTCGATTTTCTGTTTTTGTTAGAAATGGGTAGTTTCATTATCATTCTATCATGTCTCAAGTGTGTGAGTCGTAATTCGACTTAGAAATATGTTTTGGGGGCATTTTTTCACCTGTCCAGCTAATGAATGTTTGGAGAGCTTTTGTAATACTTTCATTCAATGCCAAATTACTACTTTACCTCTAAAGGTATTAAATTGATTTTTGGAGTGAGTAATGAATAGGTCCTCCTTGAGCAGGGTGCCAAAATTCAGCCTAATCTAATAATCCCTTCATACGGGTTGCTATGGCCATTTGAATACCCAGTTTTACTTGGGCGCACACAGAGAGCGAAGGTTTAGCACTCTTTTGTTCCGAACTTGAATGGCCATTTTCTCTGAATAGGCGTTATTGATTGCTGGTTACATACTGATTCTAAATGTGATACTTAAAGGTGTTATCTTTGAGTAAACTAGGCAAGTGATATACCATTGGAAAGCTGAGAATCTCTACTTTCAGAAAATGTATAAAACAGAAATAATAATTTTGTCGACTGATTGTAGGTTTTGAGGCGTCGGGTCACAAATGTAATGTTACCTCATTCAATCATACAATAATGCTCTTTTATTCAGAATAATTATCGCACAAGGCAAAAGGGGAAAAAAAACGCAAAAGAGAGAAGGAAAAGGGGGAGAAATACAAAAAATGTTATGGTCTTTTAGGGTTATTTCCGCCCTAGTCAAGGACAAAATGCGTAAGAAATTGTGTTTTATAGGGTATGTAATGTGAGGGGTGGAAGGGGGGGGGGGGGAACAAATCTGCCGCTCGGTCGCGTTGCTCCCTCGCTTATACAATAACTGATCAAATTTGGGCTAACAACCCCGGGTTATATGTGCATCAAACTAATTTTCATGTAGTGTCATCATTTCTAAATTTAAAACGCTCATTAATCTGGCTGCGGGGAGGGGGGGTGCAGATTTGATAGTTTGCCCCGGGCGCCAAAATACTTAGATACACCACTGGCGCCATAACATGTACAGAGCAAATCTACGCATATCAGTGTGCGAGGTTTTTGCAGGTTATGGGTTAACGTCCTATCTGGGGGACGGAGTGTTTTCCACTGTAACCTAGTCTGCATCTATGCAACATCCCCCATAGATATTAATTATTGTGTACTGAAATGTTACTGAATGCATTAATTTCCCTAGTAGGCATTATAAGTTTAAAGAATTCAATATAAAATAGCTAAAGGGAAAGTCCACCCCTGTATTTAGTTGATTTGGATAAAGCAGATAAAAATGAGAGAAACAGATTAGTGCAAGTTTGAGTAAAATCCGAAAAGAGAGAAAAAAGTTATGGAATTTTTAAGTTGTAATCAATCAAACACAAATTGGCAAATTTCGTGACTTATCTTGCAAACTCCTCTCCAATTTGCTCAGTACAGATAATTTCATAAATTTAATTTTCTTCGTTTTTTATGAAGGAACAGATTTGTTTCATACAGGTTTTGTGTAAAAAAACCCCACATATGAGCCATGATTATATCTAGGGTGCATGTATGATTTAATATTTGTTGTTGTTGTTGAGAAAATGGTAATGAATGATTTTTCGGGTACAGGGCAAATGGGAGAGGAGCTCGCAAGATACGTCACGAAGCTGCCAGTTTGTGTTTGATTGATTACAACTTCAAAAATGCACAACATTCTTATACATGCATGTATATTATAATGTTTTGCACAAACCGTCACTGATCTGTTTCTTTAATTTTTCTGCTTCTGTTAAAACCAACTTGTAATCAGGGTGGACTCCCCCTTTAACTAATCATTTTGTGTACTCAACTCAGTATATTTATTGTGGTTTAAATCTAGAATGCATTTGTAAGAATCAGCCGTATGTACATATCAGTCCAATCACGATGAAATGTATAATCACATGTAGTTACTTTTTACAGCTTGAATATGTCATGCAGGAAAGATAATATTTTATTGATATTTTCAGTATTTTCAGTCTTTCACTATCTTTGATACACGCACATTGATGTTATATCATCTTTAAAAGTTTGTAAGGCCTTTTCTCCAAGAAAATAGAAAATATAAACAAATATGATTATGTCAAATGATATAGAATTCAGAGGCCTTTATTTATCAAGCACGAAAATTAATACTCTGTAATCGTTTATTAGTTAACCAGATTGTTTTCTGTTTCATGGAGTGAAAGTGAATGCAAAGCTAAAATTGTATGACTGTGTTAGACAAATGTATTTCATATGATAATGAATTTAAGAGGCTTTTATTCATCAACCACAAAAATGAATATTATTTGGTTGTTAATAAGTTATCCGCATTTGTGAAACTATAAAATGCATAGCTGAAATAGGTATGTCTAAGTTCAACAATTATATTTTATATGATATTGCCTATATTGCCTTCATTCCTTTCAAGCACGAACATTTATACGCCTTGGTATCTACATGTATCATATATATCCAAAGCTTTTTTAAAAGTGAAAATGAAAGCATAGCTAAAATAGATATGACAATATGTTAACCCAGTTAACTTGAAAAGGAGGAAGAGCTATTTCCTGATCTATTGGACAAAGACAACTTCATGACTTCCTCTCTCTCTCTTTTTCTCTCTCCTAAACCCACTCAGTCTCTAGCATCGTTGGATCCAGGATATTGAAAGAAGTGGGGTGTGTGTGGGGGGGGGGGGGGGGTGCTGGTCCTCCAGCGCCTTTTTCGCGTTCATGCCTATGGCGTTGCCTTTGATTTTTTGATTTTTTGATTTATTTATTTATATTTGGGGGGGGGGGCAAAACCTAGGTACATGCAAGCTATAATAAGAGAGCATATCACTCCAGCGGAGTTGACCAAAGTTAGAGGGGGCGCCCCTAAGCACCCCTTTGGATTCGCCATTAATAGCTTCAGGGCTATTCCATATACGGTGCAGGTGTGCAATCCGGAAGTTTCACATAAGGATAGACTGACGGTATTTACGCTAAAAGTCCGATTGAAGTTGTGGTACCCTGATAGTGACTTTGGGGATATATATATATATATATTTGTGAAACTTGACAATTGAAGAAAACGATCATGTCAACTGAAATATTAAGAATAATTTTCTCTATCAGTACTTATATACAAGAAGTTCAGACTCAATAGCGACATTCATAACAAACAAAAATTAAATGCCATTTCGCTCTTGGCGATGCGACACAGTGTTATATAACTTTATTACATACTAATTCAGATAATCCTATATAGTGTGTTTCTTATGAAAATCGTGTTGATCAATAGATCTCACTCTCTTTCACAAATCAATTCTGACATATTGCTGGTTAGTTCGATGATCCAAAGCTTTATCCTATCAAATGCGGTATTAATTGAAAAAGGAAATGTTTTCTTTTAATGATATATTGTGATAAATCTAGTTATGTTTCTATGACGAGATCATGCTGGAGAAATACGGGTTTCTTGATATTTCTTTTTATTTTAAGAAACACACTGTATATACATGTACATAATCTCTTGAAAAAAAATGGACCGTTGAATGAATTATGGTGTAAATATTCACATTTATTTTTCATTTTAGATATTTACATATAACAACATATTCAGTCTGAATAGAAACATTTCTATTGCGAAAAAAGAAACTAAGATGTAAGCAATAAAGGGCTGGTCGCATTATTCAGATAACGATAAAGACGTTTTTCATTAAAGGTACATCCTAAAGCTGCCCTTCTATTAAAGCCCGGCGCACACTGCACGATATGACTACGATGCGATTTTGGGAAAAGTTGTTATTACATTTGATATGAATTTGATGAATACTAAAATCGCAATTCCGGGCTACGGCAAGCCCCCGTGCAGGAATAAAAGCGAATTCAATTCCAAATCGTAGTGACGTCATACCAATCTTGCGATCGACTAAGATTTGAAGCCGATTTGGCCTTTACTCTAACCAGACAAATATTAGTATATTAGTATATAAGATAATTTCACTTTTTTTAAACTTTCACATTTAATGCAAACTGCAGTTTGTTCGAAAATCGGGTCGCAGTCGGATCGTATAGTGTGCGCCGGGCTTAACAGGCACGAGAATACTCGCACTCCAAATAGTAGGATGTACCTTTCATTGAAAATCTCGTTATCGTTATTGTTCTCGTTTTCGTTCTCGTTCTCTTTTAACAAGCGTGTGATGAATTTTGCACTTTCGTGTTAATAGCAACAGAGCTAAAGTGAATGTGATAAATAGATGAAATAGATATTTCGACCAATATCTGTTTTTGTTCATTGCATTTTTAAAAATTGTCTTGACGTTGTTATATTTCACTGAAAATTACCTTCCGTCGATTTTGCATGACATTTATATGTAAATGATGTATAATGATCATTTAGACATGATTTGCAACCATGCAGTTTCAAAATTCATTCTCAGAGGCAAATCACATAGTGTACAACAGGTGGCTCAGTGAAACAAGTCTTATGGGCATAAAATAATGACAATAATAATTTAATAATGATAACAATAGCAATAATAATAATAATAATTAAATAATAATACTAATAATACTAATAAAAATAACTGATAATAATAATAATAATAATCATACTAATACTACTACTAATAATAATTATAATAAGAATAATAATAATGCCTTCTAGTAAAGTTGCGAAACGATTAATCATTTTTAACAAAGTAATATTAAATAGGAGATTCAGCCCTTTTTGTCTGACGACTGCATTTCACATACATTTCAAAACCAAATTTTAGAAGATTACATTATGACCATTATTTACATAGAATTTACTATACGCACGGATAAAGGTGTATAATTGTATGGCATCTACATTTTCCTTTCTTTTATACATATACACATACTAGTACTGACTCGAGGCTTTTCATATTCTCCCTTTCAAATGGAACCATTTCTATTGCAATGGCAAATCTGATGAATAGAAGTTTTACACGTCCTTATAAGCTAAAATACAATGCAGCGTTTTATAACTACATGTAGATATATATGACATTCAGTACAATGCTGGTACAAATGAAACAAAATATACAATCGACAAAAACTAAAAAGTCAGACATGAGTGATGCTCGGCGCAGACGAGGCATCATTTCGATTGTGTCATTACCTGCGCAGCTGAGTGAGTCTGTGAAGCAAATTAACCCATATGCCCGTTTGTAAAAGTACTCTAGGCACTTTTCGTTTTGCAATCACCTGTTAAACGATATCACTCTTTCATGACGCGCAAGAGACCGTTCAAGTCACTGACACGGTCCTAAGGAACGTCCGCAAAAGACGCCTCGTGTATTAGCCGCGCTTTACATTGTCTCCGTGAAAATGCAAATCACCTCCGGTATGCAACACTCCGATAAGGCATTATACACGGAGAGAAATAAAACAGACAAAAATACTCAGTGCTAGTAGTATGTTTGACCTATCACGCTTTAAAAAGTGGATATCAAAACAGAACTCAATCATTAATATTAAATTTATGAACAGATATACAGCACCTCATAAACACATAAAATGTGTTCTTAATAAAAGTTCAGTTATTGTTTGCTTCAACTTGTTGCTGCATAATCAAGCTTTAAAGTGCAAAAACCATAGAAATCAACAAAATAATATCATCCTATAATTTTACTAAATCTGGATTTGGTTATGAACGATGGAGTTCACAAAAATAATGTGCTTTATTTGGATAAATCAATTTTATTTACAACTTACACAAACAAACGAAAGACTAAACTATGATAACAACACATTAACATATTAACATCGATGATAAAAGTAGATACAGAATTAATCCAATAATAATACAATAATAACAAGAAAATGTTAATAGACAATGAAATTTGAGATGAAAATATATCTTATTTGTAATAATTTCTCTTATGCAGTAACATCAATAGACAAGTTCACGCGTGAATTTATCTCGTCATGGATGGCTCTTTAAAATGTACTAGTATTTCATTTACGACTAAAAAGCATGCCGACATGCCAACAGATAATGTGAATAACCTTCATTCTGACTGCTGAAAATATACTCGTAGGAAGTGAATACCATATTTCATCATTCTTTTAAGATGGTCTCCCAAAACGCCGTGTCTGCTTCCGATCTTTCCCTAGCTCCTAATAGTCCCGAGCTAGCTGCACGAGTTCGACCAGAGACACTATACTACGAGCATTTTGAACATGTTGGATGTTCGCTATTCCGAACGAACAACTATGAGTTATGCTACGTTTATATCCAGAGAACTAATTCGGGTCCAACTCTTCGAAGGGTGGGAAGAGGTTCACCACTCGAGCCACAATTGAGGAAGAAGCACCTTTCAATTTTAAATACATGTGTGAACTGGTCTATAACAAGGTGTGTCAATCAATAATGACTCATAGATTTGTAACGTCCTTTAAACTTCATTCAAAATACCTCAAAATAGCTCTCCGGTTCGTTATCGAAATTGAACAAAGTCATTGATTCCTTCTTTCTCGTTTTCTCCCGTATCCATGAACATGATCTACTTGTTTGAACCTCTCTAACAGTTTCAAATGAAATTAAAGTTGCCCTAAACAGAACCTCCTAAATAGCGCCATCTTTTAACAGGATTTGGAAAATGTCTGTGCGTCTTATTTTCACATCATGCACCATTCATCCTTGTAGAAGCTGAGAATGTCCTTGCAGGCAATTTCCTATATTTGCAAGCCAAAAGTTATATTTTGAAATTAAGAAATGTGATCATTTTCCTAGCCAGTTTTATTGAAAATAAAATGCAACCAATCTCCAACTATAATCTCAATTCTTAATACAGGAATGACTGCAAGACGGCGCTGTTCATATTCTACCAGTTGCATGCAACTTTAGTCAGCGTGTATTAAAAAACTCGAGCTGAAATTGGCTAATGGAATTTTTATGTACGACCAAAAAAATAAAAAAAAAATAAAGAAAGAGTGAGATAACATGGAACTCCCTCCTCATCATTTTGAGGACGAGAAATTAGAAATCAAGTTTGCTTGGCCTTGAATATGACGTCATCGGTCTAGGTTGTACTCTTGGTAGATCTGGCGTTCGATGCCCGGCCCGATATGCGACTGATGCTGCTCAGTTTCTTCTCCACTACCTTCTTGACCTCATCGTTCATCACGCAATAGAGCACAAAGATGAACACGCCCTAGATCATTAACAACAACAAGAACAGCGTTTTATATAAAACATAAATGAATTCATTCTTGATATCAAATTGATTAAATTAAACAAAAGCAGTATGCCCTATTAAGCAGGCAGACATATATAGACACATTTGACACTTAACAAAATGCCATAAAGCCTTGAGTGTAGCCCATTTTTTTCTCTTTTTCTCTTCACATCGCATCGCAGTTGGGTCGTGCAGTGGGCTTCAGCCCTTTTTTTCCAAGATTATAAGCCAATGTTGCGGGTTACTTACCTGTAATGAATTGAGGACGATGAAGATGTATGAGAAGAAGATGGTTTGAGAGTTGAAAGAGAGAATACCAAACAGCCATGTTCCACCTAGGAGAGGCAGGGTCATCAGCATCGCTCGAAGAGCCAACCTAAAATGAGGGGGGGGGGGAGGAGGAGGAGGAATTTGTCAAAACAATAATAATGACAGCAATTACAATGTGTAACAGTTATACGGGATGTATTTTTAAAAAAGCAATGATATTCTAATTGGCAACAACTTTAAAAAGTACTTAACTATCCTAAGTAAAGACAGTTTTACATTTTCTGGCTTTTTTACAAGTTTCCTTGGAGGGTTCATAGAACGACATTGTTAGCCTCGTGGGCTCCCAAACTAAATTTGGTGCTCGATCCAGGTTTTTCAACATTTTAGGCAAGAGCCCGTATGTGGATGTGATGAATAGGATTGCATAATGTTGGTGGTCGATCTCATTAAATTGAAAGATTGGGGGTGGGGGGGGGGGGGAGCAATAAGAGATCATTATTTTTCCTCAATTCTATTGGAGTCATTTTTTACAGATCGCTTGTAAGAGAGAATAAGAGAGTATGAGGAAAAAATGAGACGGGAGGAGAGCTGGGACTCTCTTTGTAATGGGATATTCCTACAAAGACAGAATAGGACTGGTAATAAATAAATTATATCATCAGCTGCTATTGTTGGTTACTAGTTAATTCAATTCAAAACACGGAGGATATTTCCCCCCTTTTTCGTACAATCGGTATGGGCCCTATTGCGTTGGTGATGGCCCCTCTACTGTTTTCTTCGCCTGTCGTCTCAAATTTCCACAGCAGAATATTACAAATAACTTACCGTATGTTTGTTATATTGGTGGCGTATCTAGGAATGCATGGGGGGGGGGGGAGGGGGGAGGCTCACGCCTGACGAACTAAAAATCATCAGATGCCTTCTATTTTTAATTTTAGGACAGGAAAGGAAAAAAATTATCACAGTTTTAAGATTCTTTCTGTGCGGGGGAGGGGTACACATCTCCTTTCATTCGATGTGTAACTAGATATGACAGATTTGGTTTTGGCTAGCACGTAAGGGCACGTGCATTCCTGGATACGCTACCAATAAAAATAAGATAATCTTGGATACGCCACTCTTAATTTAATCTTTATATTTTTATAAGGAATTGCTCGCACACAATCTCATTTTATTAAAAGCATTTTCTGTCTTGACTTTTAAAAGAAGAAGGCTAAACATTTACATTACAGGTGACTGTAATCCCTATAATTTCCATAAATCATATAAAATGAAATATTCTGATTTAATAGAAAATAAAGATAGCATTTTATTTTTTTGAAATAACTTTTCTCGACATTCCCGTCAGATATCGCAGTGTTTGCTCATATAGAGCTTAATATAAGGAAACATGTTTGGACCACCCCCACCCCCTCATCACATAAACATTAATAGAAATTTCACAGCAAATAACTTTAACAAAAATACAAACATCTAGTCCTAGCCCCCCCCCCCTTTCCCCCCCCCCCCAAAAAAAAAAAAAAAAAAAAAAAAACTCTCTCCCTCTCCTCCCTGGTGCAGTTAGAGTTGATTCCTATCTGTTTTGGGACAATATCAAGATTATGCCCTTTAGTTACGGCTTTACCAAAAGCGATGTCCAGAAAAAAAAGAAAGAAAAAAAAGAAACTTGATTAAGACTATAACCTTTCCCTCTGGTTCGATGGACATGTACCACAATAATTTGAAATTGGATTATGCCCAAATCATTTCATGAAATGTTCTTAGTTGTAATTCTACTTTACAAGTTTTTGTTGATTTTGTTGAATTTGTTGAAACAGTATCAAATATAATCAAATCCGTAGAAGCAAATAGAATAAATAATAATAATAATAAATACAACATTTATAAAGCGCCATCGATCTAGTACACTATTCTGAGGCGCAGAACAGTTGCTATATTGTATGGAATGTTCACAGATTTTCTGAGATGGGTATCATAGAACCAAACTTAGTATTTATTGCCCAACTTGAAATTGATAGCATTCATTAAATAAGTAGGATAGTGTTATTTTCTGCCACAAAAGTGATCGGTTGTTTCCACGTCATAATGATTGAAATGTCATAGAGCTGAAATAAATCATCAGTTACATCCAAAGCTTCTTGGAATATTTTCTATTGCTTTTGTACCTAACTTATATTTTGCATGAATATGCACTAAACATCATTTCATTTCAGTTCAGTTGTATTAGCTGTATTAAAACATGATTAGCATATACACAGACTGAATTGTAAATTTTTACACTTTTTATTTTAATTTTATACAATATTAATACAAATTGCAAAAGTAATAAGACATGTTAAATAGTGTTTAAAAAGTTTGTAAAATGAGTTACATTAATAAAATCACATAAAAGAGGCTAACCTTGAAATATACATATTTAAGCTGTTGCAAAAAAAACATTATTATTGTAAATATAAGTATCAGTTGATTACTTTAATTATTGCTTTTTAATTCTCGCTACCTCAAATAATTATGCAATTTTCGACGTAGAGGGCAATATTATGCATGGAAATGCAGTGCCGTCTATATACGGCACTGTGGAAATGGTCCGCATCTTCGTTAACTTCACTTCCGGTCCGTATTGAAATACTACGGCTTATGAATAAAATGAGTTCTAAAATGCTTAATTTTTGGAACTCATGACATAAACCACTGAAATTTTGAAAATGCAACCAATTGTCTCAATAAATCATGACGGTATCTTTTCAAACATGTCGGTTAAACTCAAACTCGAGTATTTTTGTAATACCTGTGTACATTTTCAATGCAAAAAGACAAACACTTGTCGACCCAATCGGGATATTGTCAGCACTGCGCATGCGTGGTTTGCATGACAAGCGCCATCTGTTGGCGAAATTGCGTATTTGGGGTAGCGAGAATTGATATTGCACAATACTAAATGATGAAACGCTATTAGGTCAAGGACAAATAAGACGTATATTTCTGATAAGGTACGTTTTGTAGCCACAGAAAAAAGGAAATCGATACTGAAGAGAGAAAGATAGAGAGAGAAGGATTGCATTTTAAAGAGAAAGAGTGAGGGAGAAATACACATGGCAAGAAATAAAGATAGAAGTATAGCTGGAGAATTGGATAAAGATTATGCATACAAAATGTCAGGTACAGTAAAAGTGAACATAGAACAAAGATGATAGTGGTTCAATAGCAATAATATACAACTAAAATTTGAGTATTAAACGTGCGAGATTTTATAGGAAGATCATTATTTTGAAAAATCTTATAGTTCTACAAGTAAAAATTGGTACTTCTTCACACAACATATGTTTTCCCAATGCAATAGCAATATATTTAGTCAATTTGTTACAAATCGAAAATAATGAGTTTCACAAACTCACCATATTCTGTCCACGTGCGCTTTCTTCATGTTGGTTTTAAGACTCAAGAAAACTCGAATGACTTGACAGAGGAGAGAGATGTTCAGCTAGAAATAAGAAGAAAAACAATGAATTAAAATCTCTAATAGCACTAGAAATGAGCGATGCAGAAAATCATTTCTAACCAAAGTAATACGAGAGGCAGATTTATGAAGTCTATTTAATGATATGGTCATGCGGTGACCAAGGATTTCGTATTTCTATGCATTACTAATCAAACGTCATTGACATTTTGCAGAAGAAAAAATGGGACAAATCCGATAGAAATTGTAATGCATTTGGTCGGTCATGCAGAAACCTGGTCACAAGCAAGATGAAGATATTTACTCGGCCTTTCCTTTTCTATCCTTCTTCCTTCATTAATGTTGGTATTCAGTTTGGTGAGAAATTAAACCCTTCCAAAATGGTATTACATGTATCACTATGAACATAATGACAAAGAAAGCGGACAAAATATATAGCTCCTCATTGTACCCTCCACAATTGTTCTGGTAGACAAAGAACATCCCTTCACTGCTATTATGTAAAATAAGTAGAACAGGTGAATATGCATGTGACACTTGTTCTACATATTTTTACATAATAGCAATGAAGGGATGTTCTATTGTCTACCAGGGCAAATGTGGAAGGTACAATGAGGAGCTGTATATTTTGTCCGCTTCTTTGTTCGCCATGTTCATAGTGTATGTTTCTGCCTACTGCATAATTAAGGCAATATGACATTTGGCGGTATTTGACAATAGCATGGATCTAGAAGTGCTGAAAGATATATAATTGCATATTGTGGTGTATTTCATTACAAAGATATAACATGATTCATATTGACTAGAACTTACCATGACTATGCCTATAGCGGGTCCAACGAACGCCCAGATCCCTCCATCCTCGTTCGACAGCCAGCATCTATTTCCAAACCAAAACAAAAATGAATAAGATAAAACTGCATCCTTGAAGGCAAACTCAGTTATATTGAGTAGAACATTTTTGTTATCTATTGTCATTTTCAAGCAGATGAGAGAAGAAATTACTTCTAAAGTTATAGCTAAACTTATTGTATATAAAACGTGCGTCCATATGAATTTAGTAGGTCCAAAGAAATCTATCTATCTATCGCCATTGCCTTTATCCAGTGGCGTATCTATAGGGGACGGGGGGGGGGGGGGGGGGGGCAAGGGGCAGCCAAGAGCGCAAAAAACGCAAAAGAGATAAATAATGGGGCAGAATAGGAATAAGATTTATGATGCGCCCCAAAACCGCAGAGTAAAGTACTTTAGAAATAATTTTATGAGGGTTTAAAATGCGAAAAAGTGCTAAAGCTCGTCGCTTTGTTCCCTCGCCTGTACATTTACGTTGATAGGTTTGGGCGGAGGCATTTTCATTGTTTGCCCCGGGCGCCATAATCCCTAGATACTCCACTGCCGTTTTCCCAGATCTCCTTTAAGATGTACACACATTCATTCTGCAGATGTTTGTCTTAACCTAACACTGGCTTGGAAGTAACATTAGCAAAAGTGGTCGTAAAACATTATCAAGGGATTACATGATTTTAGAAAGTGCCATTTGAAATTTCTGTATTCTAACAATCGAAATAGTGAATAGACCCCCTAGTTGTTGGTTTTTTTTTTCACGAGAGAGCAGGCAACTTTTAAAGTTACATATATTTGCAAACGTTTAAGACCACCCATCTAAAATGCATTTATTTCATGTTGGATTAACCAAACTGAAACCAATGCATCATAGGAATTCATGCGTTGCTGCAAACCAATCCCATTAATAATTTGACATTCAGACTATCATATTCGGCCCTCTTGATGGAAGGCCACTTTGGGAGCCAAAGGGAGCCATGCTGAATTGCAAACCAAACTGTCATATAGACCTGTCTTTGCAAAAGAAAGTCATTCACATGGAATCATAGCACAACTCTGATGATATGAAGCACTGTAAAATACATATTGTGTAATCATTCACGAAGGAAATGTAATAAAAGCCCAATGACAGCGCTAAAGAAAAATCCAGGTGTTCTTAAACTTTTGCAAATGGCTGTATTGTTCAGTTGTCTCTGCTGGCTTACATTTTGTCAATGCCGTATGACTTGAAGGAAACTCCGGCTGTGATACCAACGATGATGGCTGGTCCACCTATCGCAAATGAAGTTAGATAATTGGATGAGAACAGAAACAAAGAAGATGACAAGACAGAGGAAAAGATAGGGAGGGTGACAGACAGAAGGGAGGGATAAGGAGAGAAAGAGATATAGAGCGATTGAAGAAGATGAAGTAGAAGATGAAAAAGAAGAAGGTGAAGAAGAAGAAGAAAAAGAAGAAGACGACGAAGAAGAAGAAGGAAAGATGAAGAAGAAGAAGAAGAGGGAGAGATGGAGAGGATGAGAGAGAGAGATGAGGGGGGGGGGGGTAAGAGAACCACAAAGAGGAGAGAATATTGAGAGAAAGTGTGATGTAACAAACTTCAAGCTAGTTTATATATATATTCCATCTATCATATTCCACCTGAAGAATAAACGAAAGCGCTTGTGGAAAAATCATCTCTGCTCGCTCTGTGTATTTTCTCTCCGTGTTACCTATTTATTTTATATTTCTCAACACGTTCACACCATTTTACCTTTCACTGAATATATATATATATATATATATATATTGTTCATTTGCCGAGGAAAAAAATTTTGGTCATAAAAGCCTGTATACAGTGTGAGCTAATAGAAAAGAAACCACGATTCAAGCCCCAATATCTTACAAACCAACTGAAATTGTTGCAGTGTATTATAATGATATGATAGCTGATAATGGCTTCTTTAATAAATTATGGTAGGCTGTTCATGAAAATGCAATGGTGAATGAATGAGCACTGGCAATTTTTAAAGAACATTTGAAAATTGTCTTTGCCCAATTTTGGGCTGAATGGTGTCCAGAAGTTGAACTTGAATGGAGACATTCAAAACCAGCTGCCTTGGTTTGACCGCCATTCAAAACTTGGGCAGAGGCAAATTTTACATGAATCAGAAAAATGTTTAACTGGGGAGCGTTTCATCAAGCATTTTGTCAGTGGTTTTGACTGACAAATGTGCTCTCAGCTAATCAGATGCAAGGATTTCAGTAGCTTATAACAGTTGTCGGTAAAAATCACCGACAAAACGCTCCCCAGTTCATCTGTCTAGGGTCGTATTTTATTAATCAATATGTCAAATGAAAGGAAACATGATAGACTACAGTATGAGTGTAGCTGATTGCATCTACATGCACCGATTGCAATGATATTTAAAGGAGAATTAAGCCCTGATTACAAATTTACTTATATTGGAAGGTGTATATATTCCTACTTATTGGCCTAAATCATTTTCTAATAAGATATCAGAAAAGGGTATAAATAAAGATATTCCAACACCGGTATCGTCTCCTACTCATTTACATGGGGGCTGCCATTTTCTTGCTGATTTGGAGTTGTACATGAACCATTGAGAAATGTTCCAGTCAGGAAGATATCTTGAATCCAAATCCTAAATTGATTTTCTTCATTATCTAAAATCCCATATGTGACGGAAAATATAAATTGGGTGTTTACATGTATTATAAAACTTAAATCTTTATAATGATACTTTTAAATTGTCTGGTTTTGCTTAACAAAAATCTATTTTCTTGGGTTTGCCAAACAGAGCAGAACATAATATATGCAGCATGCATTCTGACTTTTCAAGTCCATTATCCGAAAGCAGGTGAATGCATAGTTAACCGCTATAGATGCTCAGGGAAGAAGCATCCATAAAATTTGAATTAATTTGTTCCGTCCCATACGTCCAGTATCGAGAAAATAGATTTCTATTAAGCGAATATCGATTTTCAACAGAAATATATAAGGAAATCTTCAGTTTAAAAATAAATTGACATACCTATTCTATATTTTTAATCTCAAATGGGTTTTTAATTTTGAAAAAGGCAATTGGACATTTGGATTAAGAAAATCTTCTTGTATACATAAACAAAATGGCAGCCCCATGTGCTGCTAGCAGACGATACATATTGCTAGCAGATGGTACATTTTGCTCAGAAAAATTTGATTCGTATCGATCTCGTATATTTTGACGCGAAGCCATATAGTCTAACAAGTAGGAATAAATAACACCTTTGAACACTATCGTCTTTATTTTTGAGCGTAATTCTCCTTTAAGGTTGAATTTGGGTTACCTTTTTATTGACGCACACTCAAGGCCGTACGCAGAAATTTTTTCCTGGGGGGCAAGATGATCGATTTCAATTATTGGATCATTTAAAAGTCTAAAACCCGATTTAAAAAAAGTATGATTTTGAAATTTCTGGGGGGCAACTGCCCCCCCCCTGCCCCCCCCCCCCCCCCCCCCCCCCCTGCGTATGGCCTTGCGCACACTGTATAATAAAATTTTGCGAACAGATCAAAAGTGCAAACATCTACCGAAGTTTTGTTTATGCCTTAGGATTACAACTTCATAATCAAGAGAGGTATTTCACAAAGTAAAAACACCATGGCCCGTATTCTGAACTCCGGTTTAACTTAAACCATGGTCTACATGTGTGGTTTAACTATGGGCAGCCAAATGTGACACAAACCTCTAACAGTAGATATTCAATTTATCAGCATTTTTGGTACTCACAACTTTTAACAACTGTGTGGGAATGATAAGTAAAATAGTTTTCTTGACCATTAAAGCTTGAGACCAGAATCCAGTATACATAAGGAATATACAGTGTAAACAAAGTTTTAACATTTTACGCTACCAATAGTTAAACCACAGATTTAAACCATGGCTTAAGTTAAACCGGAGTTCAGAATACGGGCCTATGTGAAGGGTGCAAGGCAATATTTACTAAAGACTATTTTGTTTAGCAAAGTATCACGCAATATATATTCTTTGACTGCTTGCACGTTATATCAACATCTAATGGAATGCATAGGATTCTACCGTACCCCAGCCGATAGCGATATAAGTGGGCATCTTGAGGAATCTGTTCTTGGTAGACGTTGTCTTGGAGATGAGATAGATGCCTTCCACCAACATCCAGAAGAATGTCGCTAGGAGGAAAAAGTGGAGGCAGATGCCGATCGTCTTGCACACTTGCTGTGATGTCAGTTGAAGACAGAAAAAGAAAGAAAAAGAGATTTGAATAATTCCATGTAGATGATATGTTTCTCGTCTTTCCTTTGTCGTCTGTGAAATTTTTTTTTTTCCAAAAAACTCAATATGGTGATGACGATGGTGATGACAACCACATTTGGATGTGTATGGGGGGGGGGGGGGGGGGGGGGACTGGTTTAATTAATTTTATGTGATTGTATGCATGTTCTGTAGAAATGTGGACTATCAGTGTAAATATACGGAACTAGCTCAACTGGAATTGTATATTCAACTTTTTGTCAAGATCTTCTAAATCTATAAACTAAAAGAGAATGAAGGAAATAAGGAGAAGGGGCTCGAAGTAGAGAAGGATGGGGAAGATGGGAGAGAGGATTGGAAGACGATGACGAGGATGGAAACAAGAAGGAAGAGGAGAAGAGGAGGAGGAGGAGGGAGGAAGATGTTGATAGCACGCGAGGTTACAGCCAGCCCCTCCTTCTCCTTGAGGTGAGGATTCTGCCCCCCCCCCCCCCCCTGTTTCTAGGCCATTTGGCTATAGCAGCAGTCTGCTAGTGGCAAGATGAAGACGGGGTGCTTTGAAGATGACAAGACCAGGTGAATAAAAAAGGAGGAATGCGAGAAGGAAAGGAGGAGGGGAAAAGAGAGAGGTGGTGGAGCAGCAGCAAAAAAAAGAAGCTGCGGGAAGAGGTGGTCAACAACCACAATATCAATCTCAAACTTATTCTTACCCATATCTCAACCCTCTCTATGCCGAACAGGAACACGGCTTGTGATACCAGCAACGCAGAAGCCAAGTTCATGTGAATGATGTTCCGATCAGACCGATACAGCCTGCAAACCAAGATGAGAAGTTAATATTAAGCAACATCAATGCCGGGCAGTTGATATGCGATCAAATTTCAACAAAAAGTGATTACAAACAATGATTAAAGTCGCAAGAACATCACGAAAGAAACAAATGAAGCAGTAATCCAAAAAATATTTAACGTAAAAAATTAAATGCTATACATTTTCTGAAATCTTTTCTGGTGCCGGTTTGCCAAGCTTGCACAAACGCAAATCGCGTTCGGTAAATATGATTAAACTTTAATTTTTAAGTTACTGTAAATTTGTTGATATAAAATCATATTTTTATTCCGTATACCCTACTTCGAGTTGAACATGTTAACTTTGTAATCCATGCGTTCTCTTTATTTTCTGTACATTTTTTTTTTCTTTTTCATAAGTTTTTATTCCTTGATTTTCAAAATGAATATTACAAATTAAGCATCAGGGGTGTCGATCCGCGTTCATGATTGGGGGATGACCAGCGAGGGAGAGAAGCCAGTGGCGTATCTAGGGATTATGGCGTCCGGGGCAAACAATAAAGTTTCCCCCTCCCGCGTGAAGCGTGAAAGCTCTCACGTTTTATAGCAAATTTGAGAGAAAGATAACGGCTCGTAGCACTTTTTTTAAGCGGAAAGTTAGTTCGACGCCCGGACTGCTTTTCAATTATTCGGAAGCAATTGTGCACTGTTGTACCAGGGGTGGGTGCAAGGAGGGGCGACTTTGAAAGCTCTGACGTTTTATAGCAAATTTGAGAGAAAGATAACGGTTTGTAGCACCTTTTTAGGCGGAAATTTAGCTCGACACCCAGACTGCTTTTCAATTATTTGGAGGCAATATACTGCACTTTATGTTACAGGCGTGGTGCAGGGAGAGTGGAGTTACTTCTCCCTTCCCACGCCAAGCGAGAATACTTTGACGTTTTAGCAAATTTTGATTGAAAGACATTGGCTCGTAGCGCATTTTTAGGCTTTTTTCTCTCATATCCCCCGCTTTTTAGAATATTTTTTAAAGGGGATAAATAGGGGGCATGGCCCCCCTTGTGCCCCCTGGCTACGCCTATGAGCAGGGGCCATATGAAACTTACACGATATAGGGAGCAATAATAATCATAATAATGATAATATGTCTTGTTTACCCAGGGTAGCCTCATCAGTACTAAATACTGTTCTCCTTGAGGGCCCTGCATATTATTACCCCGGATTTAGCATGGCAATTAGCAAAGCAATTGCATCTTTATTTTTTATTCAAATTTTGAACCCTTTAAGCTATTTAAGAGCTGTATCATGAGGGCGCAAAATTACGAGATCCTGAAAGAAAATAATTGTGCATGGGAGCAAAGCTACCGAGCTTTGGAAAATTTTCGCATTTCAAACCTTCAAAGACGAGATTTCTAGTGCATTTACCCAGCGAATATGGGGGAGCATAATCCGTAAGGATTGTGATTTTTCTTCATTCCCCCCTTGTTTTCCCTTTCTCTCCTTTGCGTTTTTTGCGCCCCATCCAAGTGCCGCCTGGGGCACCTGCCCCCTGCCCTCCCCCTAGATACGCCACTGAGCGAAGAGACCGAACGGGGGGGGGGGGGTATGGGAGGGGGACTTGTCTATGAAGTTTTGTCTATGAAATTTGCATTTAAGAGCATCCCAAAATGGTTTATAATGAAAAGAAGGAATGCTCGGATCTACGCCAATGGAGGGAACCCCTTAATTGAGAATAACAATTCGAGCGAATAAATTTCTTTGATATTTTTGCATTGAAATTATGGCATTTCTTACTTCTATTTCAAGATCAAGCATCATGAGTTTGGATGATTATTAGTTTTAAGTTAATGTATCATAATTCTCTTATTTTTTATCCAAAAATATTTGGGGGATGATAATACAGGCCATCCCCCAACCTCAATATTTTTTTTTTTTTTTTTTTTTGTGGGGGGGGGCGGGCTATATACCCCCATCCCCCGGGATCGACACACATGTTAAGCATTAATTACACAATATAATTCAACATTGCAATAAACACAATACAAATTAAATATTTCCATAACATGCCATCCATAAATAAACAACAATAGTACAATTTAACGAACAAGTAGTATATACCCCCGGGGATTGCATTGTAGTATTGTAGCAAGGCATGTCATGGATAGGCCGTATCCAACATGGGTAATGTATCTTCTACCCCCCCCCCCCTCTCTCTCTCTCTCTCTCTCTCTCGATCCCCCTTCTCTATCTCTATTTTACAATATTCCAAGATGATATTATTTTTAATTCACGTCTATAAATCTCAATAGCTTACTTTTGAATGGTGAAGACGAGGAGCATTGTAGCGAGGCATGTCATGGATAGGCCGCATCCAACATAAGTCATGTAGTCTTGAATCTTGGTAACGTGTGATGATTGGGGTTTCTGTGATGGAGGGGTGGGTGTTTAATAAGGACAACAGCTTCATTTATAGTATCCATGTATTAATCCATTTTTTAATGTATTTTTTATCTTAAAAGACAAACAAAGAGGATTTTCCTATAACTTCCATTATTGAGTTCGCCTGCACGAGCTATAATTATTTTGCCCCCATTCATAAGCAGATCGTGTAACCGATTCAATACTGGGAGATACAGCAAAGACATCTCTCTCATCATGCTCATGATGTTTTTTTTCCAACATGAATTTTGATAAATCGTAGGTCGTATTGCAATCAGAATAATAATTTAAAAAAAAACACGTAATGCACTTCAGGGCTCTACAAACTGAAGGTTCTGGGAGTGCTAGGACCCCCCCCCCCCAAAAAAAAAAAAAAAAAAAAAAAAAAAAAAAAGCAAGTAAACCCATACCCGAAAAATGTGACATTTTTTTGTTTTATTTTATTTTGTTTGCTTGTCAGATATTTTCCGGCATTGTGCCCCCTTTTAAAAAATCGGGATCTTCCCGGGGGGGGGGGGGACCCTCCTTAACAATTTGTACGGGCTTCCACTTTAACTCTCATACTCAGGAGATGTAAGAATGAAGAAAATGACAATTTTTTGGAACTAAATTGAAAAGAACTGAACTGAATTCGAAAAAAGATTTGTCAATACTTACCCCTGCTTTGGTTACCCTCATGAGGACCGCGAAGCTAGTAAGATGGGTACATTGACAGGTGGTATGGGTGCGGTTAACCTTGGTCACACACCCCTCCTTGGACCACGCCCCTTTACCTTTCACCCTATAGGATGAATTACAAAATGGTTTGATGTTTGAAACTGATCGGTACTGACCAATCAAAATCATTGTTGCAAGCGCATCTTCTTGAATGGGCAGACCCTGAACCATTCAGAATGGTTGTTCTAATTTGCTTTACAATTTGCAATTGACTGCAACTTTCTTGCAACACCCCATTATAAAGCATGATCTCTAGTCGTCATTTCGTGCTCTTTGAATCCTCGTCAATATCGAAACAAGTTTTTTTTTTGTTTTTTTTTTCCGTTTAAATGGATGAAGTAGCACTGTATTACTTGTATTATTTTCTGCCTTACTTAATTGATATCAGATGAATTTGTTGTGCATAATCATTGGTCACATGCATATGTAATGCAAATAAAGCCAAATAATTTGTTTTAACGCCCCCTGAATTAGATTAGAAACCGCAGTGGTTTGATAATTATAAGACATTTAGACCATGCAAACCATTTCGTTTCTCTTAAGATGATTTTCTTTATCACATGAATATGTCAGAAATATCAACTAATTCATAATGCAATGAAAGATTAGAAATTCCTGCAATATAGAGATGATTATGATCATGGGCCGTTAGAATAGGATAACAAATACACATGTCACAATGTGCATTAAATTACCTTATTCAAACACATATGAATTAATATCCAAATTCGTTACGTTAACTGTTTATGTAGGTAAATGAATGGTAGATAAACAAATGGCAATCAGTTTAATTGGATTATTTCAAAATGGATCAGACAGTGTGCGATTTTTCAAAGACTTAATCAAATTATGGACTCACACTTCATCCGGTTGCCAGTAGCAACAGGAATGGCCGGAGTCCTCCGTCGTACTCGCACTCTGGAAAGACAATATGTATGGAGAATTGTAATTTATTAAGAAATAAGAATATGACATAGAGATAGCAAATAAAATTGTAATACTTTCTCGCATATTTTCATCGAGATATAAAAGAAGAAAATGAAGATGGTACAAAGAGGAGTAAGGGGGGGGGGGGGGGGGAGAAGTATACAGACAGATAGAATGAGATGATGATGAACATGAAGAAGAAGAATGCGTAGTAGAAGAAGAAGAAATTAATCCACCCCGTTTGAAATTTCTAATTTCCTGAATACAGTGATCAATTACAATTATGAATTTAGGTCACGTTCCCCATCTCGCCCATCGACCCGAAACGTTTCCGGTCAACTGTCATTTCGTCCCAGAAACAATTTGCTCGAGTAAGCAATTAGCACTTAAGGATTATTCCGCGGAATGGGTTTTAGTTTTAAGTATATAAGGTAGAAGCGTCAATCTATGGATGGGGGCGAATATGGAAGGGTGCTGCGTAGGAAAACATATCTGTTCATAAAGCATTTTGAATGAGCTATATTGTGCATTTTATAGCATCTGTCTATCCTTATTCTTCACATACAGATACGCAATGGCAGTGATATGCGCTATAAAAGCATTGTTTTATTATTTATTATCATTGTTAGGATGTACAGTTAATTTCGCAATTATAAGGGGCTAATGACCCCATGCACCCATGGAGCGACACGGATAGTATACGGTCAAGGGTATTAGTGGATGTTACATCAACCAATGTCCGGGATTGCATTCCAAGTCCTTATTGAAACGGGTGAAATTGGTAAAGTGACATTGACCACTGCAGGGAATGAAAAGATTCAGATTTGTTCAGCTTTAAAATCACAAAAGAAACAATTTCTGTTTCTAATTTTATTTCGCCATGGATATCTAAGTCTCTACTCTTTATTATAAGTACAAATAAAAAGGTACAGACAAACACAAATATACATCCTATAAAAATACTTTGACTAAAATCATATGTTTAGAAAAGAAAAAGTACTTTATAAACCAACTTGGACCACATAAACATGATATGAACAACACTTGGAAAGTCCTCAAACAAGCAATGAACGTGGCAAACAATAAAGCTGTTATAACGGAAATCAAACTTAACGATGAAATTGTACAGGAGCCTGTCAACATTGCTAATATATTTAATACCCACTTTTCCTCCATAGGGGATAGCCTTGCCAAAAATATACCTTCTTCCAATAAACATTTTGCAGATTTTCTTGGTCCAGCTATTCCCAGAATTCTATATGTTTTACTTCGACATATACCCATGAAATTATGGACATCCTTTCAAATCTAGACAACAATAAAGGTTCTGGCTACGATGATATCAATAATGTTATCCTTAAAGCCATAATTCCATTTATAGTAGATCCCCTGGTTCATACATTTAATTTGTCTTTACTACATGGGCAAATTCCCAACTCTATGAAAATCGCCAAAGTTATTCCTTTATTTAAAAAGGGGGACAAGCTAAATATCGACTATCGACCGATCTCCTTGTTATTTTCTTTCTCTAAGATCTTGGAGAAAATCATATATATTAGAACAGTTGCCTTGTTCCTAAAAGATCATAATGTTTTCCCTAACTTTCAATTTGGTTTTAGGGAAAAGCCTAGTGCCATTCATACTTTATTATCTTTTGTGAAGAAAGTAGCTCGTGCTATTGATGTCGCCAGCGGTAAATCCTCTCATATGATTGGTATTTTCCTGGACTTCTCCAAAGCCTTTGACGCAATAAACCACTATATATTACTTTCTAAACTTTCCCATTATGGTGTACGTGGAAAGGCTTTGGAGTGCTTCTTTCTAACAGAAAGCAATATTTCTCTTTAAATGATTGTTCATCAGATTTGTGTAATGTAAGCTGTGGTGTTCCACAGGGAAGCCTCCTAGGTCCACTCTTATTTATTTTATATATAAATTGTTTCTGCAGATCATCTCATATTTTATCGTTTATACTTTTTACTGACGACACGAATCTGTTCTTTTCCCACAACAATCCATACACTCTTGCGCAAACGGTTATTTCAGAACTATCTAATGCTACAGTCACACGGCCATGTTACGGACCTGCGGATGCCTGCGTATATTTGGATAATGAAAATGCGTAATTTTTACCCCCAAATAACGCAAATTTGAGCAAAAGTTACCTATATTCTGCGGACGATACGGATTAGTTACGGATGTTACGTATGAATTACGGATGTTACGGGTAAAACCTGTTGATGAGCCCATCCGCTGCCAACCCGCTGACACATGTCACGGACGACTTACGGATGACTTACGGACGATACGTATGAGTTACGTAGTTTATGTATGGATAACGTATATTTTGCGGATGCTTACGTATATTTCATCCGCAGCAGAATTTTGAGATTTTCAAAATTCACGCTGCGGATCTGCGTATGTCTGCGGATCCTGCGGATTAGGTTACGGATGGATACGGACGTTTTACGCAAAAATACGCAAAGATACGGATCAATACGCATGATACGGAACAATACGCAAATTCTACCTAAATTCTGCGCAAAAGACCTTGCGCGGGAAATTTAAAATAATTTTGAGATTTTCAAAACTTTTTCGCGGAAGACCTCGATTCCTGCGCACTCCCACGGATTTTTACGGATGCACTTACGGATGATACGCATGATACGGATTGCTGCGGATTTCTACGGATTTTTACGGATGCACATCCGCAGACATGCGTATCGCGCGTATCTGTCCGTCTGACCATAGCATAAGATTCTACAGTGGATTAGAGCAAACAATCTTTCACTTAATCTCCAAAAAAACAAATATATGTTGTTTAGTAATATTATAGACTCACTGCCAATCAATATTGAATTCGATGACTTCCCACTGGAGAGTGTGTCTCACACTAAAATTTGGGGCGTAACAGTCGATAATAAACTCTCCTGGAAGTATCATTATTGACAACTGACAACATTATTGACAACATAAAACTACTTCTCGTAATATTGGTGTCATGAATAGATTAAAAACACATCTCCCTTCATCCTCCTTACTTATGCTTTATTGCTCTCTGGCTTTACCATATCTACATTATTGACTCCTGGTGTCGGGCAATACACATCAAACTTTGTTAAACAGAATCTTATTATTACAAAAGAAAGCTCTTCGTATCATTTGCCTTTCTCATATTCGCACCCATACGGATCCTCTTTTCTTTGAAAATAAAATATTGAAAATTAAAGATCTTTATCTCTTTCAGTTAGGCCAGTTTATGTATTCTTATAATAACGACATGCTTCCTTCCGTTTTTAATGATGTTCACCCAAAATAAATCCTCTCATAAGTACCCAACCCGGCGTTGTAAGGACTTTCATCTACCTCTGCTGAGAAGCCTTCTAGCTCAAAACACGTTTATTAATACAGCCACCAAATTTTGGAACTCTCTTCATTATGACATTCAACTGGCCCCCTCACTTAATACATTTAAGAGGAAATTGAAATTATTTCTTATACTTCCTTACAATACAGATTAATATCAATGCACTGTCAAATCATGTCTTGTCTTTGTTAATGCATTTATCCTTCCCGTCACCTCTCTCTTTACGCTCTATATGTAACTTACTATAATTATGGTCACTACCCCTGTAGTATGCACATCGTGCTCTCTCTCTCTCTCTCTCTCTCTCTCTCTTTCCCTCTCCCCTTTCTTCTCCTCTCCACTCTTTTTCTTTACTCTTCACATATGCAGCAACATTTTCTATCTTCGTATTTCTCTCTTCCCTTGCTTTTATTTCTGTTGTCTTATTTTTTTAATAGTATGTTCACTATACTATATACGTGTCGTAACAAGTTTTAAGGATTTTTAATTAAAGATTTTTAATTGTATTATTATTCTGCCACTATTTGGTAAGCAATGTATATTTATATTTTTTTCTGGTCAATATATTTACATGTTACAAAAATTATGTTTGTCATTATTTCGAGGGATCCACATTCTACAAGCTCTGCTTTGCAGTGGATCCCTCCATTTCCGTAGGTTTAACTTGAATGATAAAAAGGAACTATTATACTGGATGTTTATGTATACTTTTTTTTTTATAAACTTAAACGTGTAAAATATATTATATTATTGAATATTGAATTCTATACTTGATTTCTTGTCATTTTCACTGTTCTGTTTGAAATGAAAATAACTGTTTATCTTCCGTTCGATAATTCTCCACTGTCTAACATTTCGTTACCTCTAAACATGTATCCTAACTATGTTTTTTAATAAACATAAAACTTCTACGGTTTCAAGTTAATTAAGATATGGAAACATATTGTGCTTTGTGCATTATGGAATGTCTACTATTAGTAGATAATACTTTTTTTTATTGATACTGAATGTTTATCATGACAAAAGTCCAAATTATAATATTCGGTACGAATGGGCAGTGGCGTATCCATAAATTTATTAACCCTAACCCTAACCCTAACCTTATCCTATCCTGACTCGGAGGTGGGGTGTATTATGGGCAGCTCCGCGTACCGTAAATCCACTGCAGGTTGTATAGTTTTTCTGAGTCTTCAAATGTGGGGGCGCACGGCCGGCTCGATCACCAAATGGATACGCGATCACACGCCACTAGAATAACTTGAAGGAAAAAAATAGACAGTTCTGGTCTTGCGATTACATTGTGAAATAAACTGTCTAAAAGCAATTAGGTTGATCATGTCTGCATCAGAATAGGTTTTTGGAATCATTAAAAAAAATTAATTGACCAAATCTCGCTGTAAAGCACATGCACTGCTCACAGAATTTTTTATATGGGACTGCACTCACGTGTGGCATGAATTTTCGGCCCTAACACTTCAACTATTCATTTCACGTCATATTTCGAATATGAAGGCATTTGAAGAGCAATCCATTTTTAGGGGACACCAGACTGACATTAAAGGAATGAGAAAGCTCACAAATTATTTTCAACTTTCCCAGAACTCAACCTTTCCTCCAATCCATTTGTTGTCTGGAGTCTGAAATGTTAATGAGTCCATGTTCCATTCTGTATAGGTTACTGATAATTGTGTCTGTTAAGGGCCATCAGAAGGGCGATTTAAAGTATAAGAGTTCACACCCCTTTTTCTCACAATAGACGTTTGTATAATTGGCTATGGTGCAACAATAACTAACCTACCCCTTTGTTTGTAAAGATGATCTCGAAGGGGTGATCGGCTGCCAGCTGGAGATCCGAACCGTCCCATTTCTTGACTGAAACCGTGGCGACCAGGGAGACGATCTCGTGGGTGACCACCGTTTTATTCTCGCTGCTCGTGGTCGTTTCTTCGTCAGCATCTACCATGTTGGCTGACATGACGTCTTCGATGGAGCTCAAAGCAGAAATAGCAGCAGTAGCTGTAAATAGAACCCGAGAATGTGAAGATAATGAAGAAAACATAAAAATGTGAAAATGGAATTGCTGCCGGGGGAGGGAGGGAGTGTTCAAAATAAAAATTAAAAATCATGAAAAAGGTGCAAATTAAAATTGTAGTCGCCCGAGGAGGGGGCACAATTTTGGTAAACCTGCAAGTTGGAAAGAAGCATTCGCTGCTGCCAGCAAGGGCTGGAAAATTTCCATCGTCGCCGCAGTGTGGGGAAGGGGGGGGGGGGGATCGCCCTTCCCATGGGATAATGCTTATGTCCAGTGGAAGTATAAACACTATGTTTTGTGCTCATAATACAATAGCTTACCCCCATCACCCGTGGCCGATGACGGTATCTTGACGACATACGAATCGTTGTTGATCCCGGCCTCGAGTCTTGGCCCAGGCGACGTCGACGAACAGGTTGTGCAAACTGGGACCACCTTAAGAACTGGAATGACAAAAAAAATAATAAAGACGACATGTATTAATAGATTTGGACGACTTGATTATTAAATTATGGAGGCCGCTACAGTCAAGGCAAAGATATTGAGAATAAAACATAAATCCACCTCTGCCGACGTCATAATACGTATACACATATCCATAAACCTAGACTATTATCAGGATAGTGTCATTTACTTCGTTTTTAAGAATTAATTTACTTGAGTGATAAGAAAGGAAATTTATGCTGGTGAATAAGCTCCGAGGAATCTAGACACTTTTTTAAACACTGAGGTTTACCAGCAGTCACGTGATAGATTCAAAATTTTCAAATAAAGGCAAATAGTACATGTGCCAGTACTACAAGGCAATGTTTGCAAATCGTTTAACTTTACATTCATTTTTTGTACGATATCGCTCCCAAATGGTGCATCAAAGACTGTTCCGGTAACTTACGCAGTCCTACATCAGAAAATGACGCTTCCGGTGCATGCAGGAAGTATTACGCCGACGACACACGAGTCTTTAGTACTCAAAGTGAGTGCAAAACGAACAGCGTAAACATTGGTTTAAATTACTGGCGTATGGCAAGCCCTTTTAACATTTAATCCTATTTCATGATATCAAGAATTCAATTCTTGATATCAAGAATTCGATTCTTGATATCAACAATTCGATTTCTTGATATCAACAATTCGAATTCTTGATATCAAGAAATGAATTCTTGATATCAAGAATTGCCATTGGTTAAGAACACAAAATGATTTCTTGATATCAAGAAATGAATTCTTGATATCAAGAATTCGATTTCTTGATATCAAGAATTCAATTCTTGATATCATGAAATAGGATTAAATGTTAAAAGTGAGTGCAAAACGAACAGCGTAAACATTGGTTTAAATTACTGGCGTATGGCAAGCCTTTTAACATTTAATCCTATTTCATGATATCAAGAATTCAATTCTTGATATCAAGAATTCGATTTCTTGATATCAACAATTCAATTCTTGATATCAAGAATTTGAATTCTTGATATCAAGAAATGAATTCTTGATATCAAGAATTGCCATTGGTTAAGAACACAAAATGATTTCTTGATATCAAGAAATGAATTCTTGATATCAAGAATTCATTTCTTGATATCAGGAATTCATCTTCATTTCGAACGCAAAAGATGTGCAGAAATTCATTTTGATTTCATGCTCAAAAGCTGTTCAGGAATTCATAGTTTATCGAGCTCGAATGTTGTGCAAGAATTCACAGTTCATTTTCAGCTCAACTTTTGCGTTCGAAATGGACTGTGAATTCCTGCACAACTTTTATGCTGAAAATGAACTGAATTCTTGCACAAATTTCAAGCTCGAAATAAGAATTAATTTCTGCACAACTTTTGCGCTCGAAATGAAGAGTGAATTTCGGCACATTTTGTGCTCGAAATCAGGATTAATTCCTGCACAACTTTTGAGCTAATCACGTACAGTGAATTCTTGCACAACTTTTGCGCTCGAAATGAACTGTGAATTCTTGCACAACTTTCGAGCGCGAAATCAATTACTATTTATGACATCAAGAATTCATTTCTTGATATCAGGAATTTCTTGATATCAGGAATTCATCTTCATTTCCAACGCAAAAGATGTGCAGAAATTCATTTTGATTTCATGCTCAAAAGCTGTTCAGGAATTCATAGTTTATCGAGCTCGAATGTTGTGCAAGAATTCACAGTTCATTTTCAGCTCAACTTTTGCGTTCGAAATGGACTGTGAATTCCTGCACAACTTTTATGCTGAAAATGAACTGAATTCTTGCACAAATTTCAAGCTCGAAATAAGAATTAATTTCTGCACAACTTTTGCGCTCGAAATCAGGATTAATTCCTGCACAACTTTTGAGCTAATCACGTACAGTGAATTCTTGCACAACTTTTGAGCTCGAAATGAACTGTGAAGCGCGAAATCAATTACTATTTATGATATCAAGAATTCATTTCTTGATATCAAGAAATCGAATTCTTGATATCAAGAATGGAATTCGTGATATCAAAAATTGAATTGTTGATATCAAGAATTCATTTTTTGATATCAAGAATTGAATTTGTGATATCAACAATTCATTTCTTGATATCAAGAATTCGATTTCTTGATATCAAAAATTCGATTTCTTGAAATCATTTTGTGTTCTTAACCAATGGCAATTCTTGATATCCAAAATTCATTTCTTGATATCAAGAAATCAAATTCTTGATATCAAGAATTGAATTGTTGATATCAAGAAATCGAATTCTTGATATCAAGAATTGATTTCTTGATATCATGAAATAGGATTAAATGTTAAAAGGGCTTGCCATACTGGCGTGAGCAAATGTGATTTAAAGCTTTCATTAACTCAGTTAATTATCAACGAAGTCCAAAAGACGCCTCGCGTGAAACGGGCATCATAATACTATATAATAGATTATGCGTTTAGCATGTTTAGAGGCTTTACCACCACTCCTTTTTATTGCAAATGTCAAAGTTATTAGAACAGAACCACTAGGCGTCCTAGTACTAAACAGTGTGATTAATGAAGCTGCCAAATGACTCAGTGGTTGCTCCATCGACCGTGTCGAGGTAATCCTCTCGAGTCTAAACGACCCAGACACTACTGATATCACACCTTGTCATGTTTCCGAGGCTTCAATTACTAAGGTTAATTGCCAAGTGCTATTCCATAATGAGATATTTGATATTTGATTTCACGTCAGTTTTTAAATTAGATCTTATTGATTATACTGCTTTCTAAATTCATGTCACGACAAATGAGTTTTAATATTTTCTGGAGAATACACCCTACTTCGATTTCACGCGTCTTACAGTCCTGTTTTCATTATATTTATCGTGGTTATAATCATGATTATAAATCGATATTTTCGTCAAAAGTAATCATGACACTCCATTCAACGTCTACGTCGGCATTATGTGCATAATGCTGTCGGCAAATGTATATCCTTTTAGCCTTGTAGAGAAATTAGACAATCTATGAACTTTTAATTTGTTCCAATACCCTCTCCCCAATTTTAAATATTGTAGCGATACACCTGTCTCCACAATCTACCCAATTTTTTCTCTTTTGCTTTCATCGCCATAGCTTATTATGACATGTATCGTCAATCTAATCGTCACCATCATCGCCATCATCATCACCACCATTACCACCATTATCATCATCATCACCATCACCGACTATGCATTGTATGCATAATTTGTTTAATGTATATTCATTGTATGATCATTTTATTTGTGATGAGGACGTCAACTCCAGCTCTGCTTATGACGACCCCTTTTTCCTATGTATGATTTTATGTGACCAATACATGTTGAAAGATGGTAAATTTATGATGATGTATATGGAAATAAATGAATATCAAAATCAAATAAAATCAAGTAAATCATCATTGTCATCATACTGTCATGCCACCTACCCAACTGGTCGTTTTCGATGGTTAGGGACTTCCCCGGACCAGAGACCACCTCTGCTAACGAATCTACCAGACTGTCCATCTTCTCTACCATCTCAGTTACCATGGAAACGGCTGCATCATTACCCTGAAGATGAGAAATCGTATAACAGGTTATTTTTGCAGACTGTTTATATTATTCATATACCTTTAGGATCATCATCGCTTACATTTCCTAATAAAAGCAGATGTAAATAAAACAATACTAAAGAATCATATACAAATTTCTTCTGATGGGTGTCTGAAGAGTTTGGTGGCAGGAGTTAGAGAAGGCGTCTATGGAAATACATGGGTGTCCCGATATAAATTCACACATGACATAGATGTGGGATAATAAACATAAATCAGATTTATTTATGGGAAATGGAGACATTGCCTAATGATCTAATTTCATCCTCAGATTCTTTCTCCCAATGGTTGATTATACCCATGACGACATATATATCTACACTATATGTACCCATCCTTATGAGATGGATTAAAGAAAAAGCCGAGTACAGGTAGCGTGATCACACTCTGAAAGAAACTGTCTAGAATTGACTGATTATTTGATAATATAAATTACCAAGCTCTGTAAGATGTTGAACCATCAGGATTGTAAACAAAAATACTAATAAAAAACAAGAAAAAACCAATCTTGTTTGACATGCTTGAAGTCACATCCGGTCCAAAAATATGAGTTTGTGGGACTACACACAGTCATGTGGCGCCACATTTTGTTCCAAAGTTTGCAACTATTTCCAGTCTTAATTGTAATATGAAGACACTTTAAGAGGATTTCTTTTCATGTGACATGCTACTATCATATTCTTCCACATATGAATATTTTTAGAAAATGAAAAATCTCACAAATAATTAAGAACGCATCCTTCTCTTTAATCCTAGGTGTGACGACATACATGTAATATGTCTACACACTGTGCTCATCCTAATCAGATAGATTAACTTGTATGGAGAATGAGAGAGGATACAGCCTGCCTTTTTATTAAGACAAATTTATTGTCTGGCCTATCCAGACAATCTAGTTGAGAAGGAAGTCGATTTCATTTTGTTATGGTTTAAGTTTTACCGGGAATGAATCAAACTGTTATACAATGGATGATGGTGTGGTATTTGTTTCCGTCAAATAAAAAAAAAATATCAGGATAGAATATAATACATTAATTTTGCACATGATAAATACTGCTGGATAGCCTCACTCACCGAATAGCCATCATGGCACCACTGTTTTTCAGGAGGGTTTAGTCCCACAATATATATATATACATTACATGTACTCTCTTAATGGAAAAGGAGTATGAAAATTAATTTAATATAATATGACACATTATACGAACTTGGAGAGAAAGAAAAAATAAAACTACAAAGTATATATATATCCCTACAAAATCATAATATATAAAGATAATTAAGCCCAGTCCTGCACATCTATGTATTACATGTATGAAAGTTCAATATCGCAGGCCTTCACGTTTATAATTATACATTTATTTGATACCCCTTTCAAACCAAGCACTCACCCGCTTAAGTTACCCGTTACGCGGGGGAAAATTTTTGGTTTGAAAGGGACATGAGAGAATTCACCCGTTTAAACGTCACCACCTACGGAAGTGGAGAAGTTAAAGGGGCTTTCACACCGGGATTTGCGTAGAGTTGCGTAGAGTTACGTATTGTTGCGTAGCGGCTACGCAACACTACGCTGCCATACGCTGAGCCTACGCAAGTCTACGCCGAGGAATGCAAATAAGGTACGCAAAAAATTAAACATGTTTAATTTTTAAATTTTCCCCCGCGTTTAATTTTTTGGCGTACTGTCTGCGTAGAGCCAGAGAACGCAGTTTATACGCAAGCCTACGCAACACTACGCCACTGTACGCCATTCCTACGCAACACTACGCCAAAATGCCCCGGTTTCTCAAAACACATTTTGAGTCTTGCGCATGAAATGGCGTAGTGTTGCGTACTGTGGCGTATAGACTGACGTAGACTTGCGTAGACTTGCGTAGACCTGGCGTACATTTGCGTATAGTTGCTTATAGTTACTTAAATTTGGCGTACTCATGCTGGATCCTACTGTTTTTCATCACTTGCTAGTTTGAACAGATTCGTCCCATTTGAAATTAAATCGTTCGTGCTCTGCCATTCCCAATATTTCAAACATAGACTGGAAAGGTGTTCATATTGGTGTGCAAGGATCAAATATAGAAGAGCAATTACTGAATCATATAATAATTAAGATAAAGTACATGATATTTATCAATAGTAGAGTTAAAAGAAAACCCCCTACTTGTAATGAGATAAAGACAAAAATTCAAGAGGACAAAAAATAAGAAAGAAAATTAGCGGAACAGAGAGGATTATTACCAAGCCATTTCAGAAAATGGGATAAGTTTATTTACTAGGGATGCTGAGGCAGAAGCAATTTTAATGAATAGATTAAGTCTGGTTTATTGTTGAAATATCTTTATAAGGTTAATTTCTGAGTATGGATCAAAGCTCAATCGGGCATAGGAAGGCGGAGGAAGGTGGGGGAGGGGGAGGGAGGGGAGGTTGAACGCGGAGGGACGAGATGTCGTTCAGGAAAGGGAGGGGAGAGGGAGAGGGAGGTGGGGGCATGGCAGTTTAGGTATGGAGGTACAGGGATTATCCTTAAATTATAGGGTTTTTGTTTTGTTTTTTCTTCTCTTTTTCCATTCACTGTATCAGGGGAGCGTTTCATGAAAGGAAGTTGTCGGATATTTCATCCGACAACTGTTATAAGTTACTGAAATCCTTGCATCTGATTGGCTGAGAGCAAATTTGTCGGATAAAATATCTGACAAGTCCTTTCATGAAATGCCCCCCAGGGTTATTATATTTTTTCGGTTGTGTATACGTTATTGAATTTGAAGGTATTTTACAATATGTATTATGTGATGTAATATAATTTATGTTTATATTGCGAATGTTCATGCATATTATTTAGATAAGTATGTTAATTAAGGATGCATATTATATATGGTATGTTATGTTATTTTTTTGTTGGTCCATTGAATGGAAAATAAAATATTCTTTTAAAAAAAATTAGTCTTTCTAAGCCTTCCAAATGCCGAAGGATAACAGCTTTTTGGAATGGATATTAAACAACTCATCATCTTTTGATTCTACTTCACATCAGTGCAGTGTTCCGGACAGCAGGCAAGAGTTGCTTGAGAAGTTCATGCTATAGGCCTAATATTTTTTTTTTCATCTTCGCTTGCGCACAGAATCCGTACGCAACCGTAAGCAACACTACGAAGACTTAACGCCTGACCTACGTAAGTGTACGTGGACAAGTTACGCAACCCTACGCTACCCTACGCAGGGACTACACCGATCTATAATTTGTTTTTTCATGAGTACGCAGCGAATTTTGGCTTACTCCCTACGCAACTCTACGCAACTCTACGCAAATCCCGGTGTGACAGCCCCTTAAGCGGGCGAAGAGAGTTTAAGTATTGGTTTAAGCGGGCGAGTGGTTGGTCTGAAACCGAAGCGGAGAACTTCACCGGTGAAATACGTCAGAGGTCAATTATCACTTCCGCCCTGTCACCGAGATTACGCGCGCTATTAGTCCAGCTCGCCCTTCGCAGCAGCATAACATAAAACTGATGGCCCTTCATCTGTGTGTAACTGTTGTTTGTAATCATAGTTATTATTCCTATTCTCTTGAAACTGAACATTAACCGCACAGGAAATATGATATTAATACTTATCATGTTTTAATGATTATGATGAGGATTTTGATTCTTTTTATTTTTAACTTTTACAATTGTCATAATACTCTTTACGAGTTAATGTTTACATTCGGTGCAGCACACGACGTCGACGCCATATTTTTCTACACCGACGGCGACTTTCATTTTAAAAACCCCGCGCGAATTACACAAACACGCGCGCCCTGAATGACCTGACTTCCGGCCGAGCGAACGTGGAATTCGTAACCAATGGCAACTTCACCGGGTATAAGTTAGATGTTACATTGGTTTGCAAAGACTAGCTAGACAAAATTCCCTAAATTGTGAGGATCTGACCATATATATATATATATACAAACAAGAAGTACACAGTAAAAAAAAACTTGTTATCCCTGAAGAAGGGGGAGGCCCCCGAAAATTCGGATCGATTAACGTTCAGTTGGCAATTAATGCATTTCTACTGTGTTCTTCTTGTTTATTAATTTTGCCAATACGTGCACTACAAGCATATATATATATACACACACACACACACACACACACCCACCCCCACCCACACACTGGAAAATTGACCATAAAATCGACAACTCAAATAAAAATCAATCAAAAATTTATGGGTGAAAACATAATTAAATGTTATAGACTAACCTCTGGCCCCGGAACAAGTATGGGCGGGGCATCTATGATGTCATCGAGGATATCAAGAGTAGCTGGATCATCCTGAAGATTAGAGAGAGAGAGAGAGAGATAAAATGAGGTAAAATAGTGGAAAAACAAAACTGAATTAATGCAATTTATGTTAATTGTCACCAACTAGAGAGATGTCGCAAAAATGCATCTGTCTACAAGGGCTGCACTAATATATTCGGAGACAAACAGTGTTAAATAATTTTTTTGAAAATTTCGTATTATCCGTAATAAAATCCTTAATTAATTATACGTACATGTAAGATAATTTCACAAATTGAAAAAAAATAATACGTGGAGACATCCCAACCAATGTAATGTCTTCTTTTTCTTGGAAAGGAGGGAGGGGTTCCTAAAAGATAAACATAAAATGACTGATACAATATTACGAGTGAAAGAATGTTACCAACGTAGAAAAGGAATGTAATTTTTATCTGCATGAAATCACACTCACATAGAATAGTTCACAAATCCTCATTTCGAATGACATTCACATATTAAATCTTAATATTTATGCCCTTTACATGCTGTAAAATACACTATAGTATTTCCTGTACACTTTTCTACCACAAAATTGACATAACCTCTAGCAAATTAATATCAATATAAGAGTTATTCACTTAATCAATTAAAACCATTCATGACGAAGTAATAGCGAATTATATCAGTTACAGGGGCTGATGGGTCTATGTATGTACGTAACATCACAGTGGCAAAATTCAAACCCTAAAAAGGTTCGTGGTTGCAACAGTTAAATTCAATATGGAATTGTTAATTTGGTATCTCATTCAGTTATGATAATTTAAGGGTATTCTATTATCATTATTATTATGAATGCACAACCCTCTATCATACTGATTGTATTTCATGTGACACCGACCCAATACAATATTCTGCTCCTAACACGTCACAACATCATTCATGTTGATCAACACTCAAACTATATTATCTTCGACAAAGAAATTGCATCATCGAAGTGCGTGACGACTATGAAAAGTAACTGACCGTTTATTTTCTCGGGGTAGGAAAATGCCAGCGAAAATTCGCAACGTCCCACCGTCGATTGTCGAGGATTTTGAAGATGCATTTCATATTGTTTTAGTAACATCAGATTGGAGAGTCAACATTGTCATCTTACCTCCCAAACACTGGCGTATCCGTACTTGAACGGGGGAGGGGGGGGGGGCACAGATGGGTGGGGGTGACACACAAAATCACAGAGTCACATACACGCACACACACCCCAAAACATGTATTTGACCCTTAAGTTCCGTGGATAACTTTTTTTAGCGGATGAATGGGGGGGGGGGCATGGCCCCCTTGTGCTCTCCTGCCTACGCCAGTACTCGCTAAGGTCATTTTCATCACGTGAATCAGGACATCGGAAGGAGGGTGTGTGTGGGTGTGAAATGTGGCGTAGCTATACGGAAAAGGAGGGAGACGTGCCTCAAGAAGGGAGCGGGAAGGCAATGTACGAAATATATGACACAACCTTCTCATACACCCTCCCCCAATCAATGGTTTTGTTGGCTGTCAGCACTAGAAAATTTTGGATTCTGAAGAAATATAGGTCTCAAACAACAACAACAACAACAGCAACAACAACAACAACAGCAACAACGGCAACTCCCCTATTTCCATGCTACATATATATTGCGATGAACCAACGGGTAACTACAAATGAACACAGACAAAACTTCTCCTCTGCTTTATTTCGACATGCACGCCAATCAGTTCGATGCACTCTGTGCAATCCATGAAAAAATAAACATTGTCAAAATGGCAAACTGTATAGGGAAATTTAACCTCCCCTGCGATATTTAAGAGATATACAGATAGTAAATGACAGTCCGAAGGAGATACGAATGGAAGGTAAACTTTCTGGCATTTGTTGCAGGTGCATTCATAAAGCTCCAGTCACACCGTGTGGATCTTCTTATGTGAAAAACAACGATCGTGTGCATATTTTGTTGTTGTAGTTGCTGTTACAATTCCTTTTCTCTTCGCTGTAGAAATTGGAAATTGAACCACAACTACCACGATCTGGCATTGAAAAAGGAAACTTCAGGACGTTTTTTTTTACTTGTCTTAATAAACATTTTCCGTGTATCGTACAGATCGTCTGAATTTGTGGAGACCCTCCGAAATTGTTGTTATTTCCAATATATCGTGACGCCTCAGACAGCGAATCGAGAAGAACGATCGAGAGTTATGATCCTACTACCATTTCTATCTATCGGTACTGTATTAGTTCGTTATGCTTCGCCCTTAAAAAAAATCGCCAGTGTGACTGGACCTGTTGGAATTTACAGATTGCAAACGACAGTTTGACGTTGGAGATACGTAGAGCGCATTCGCGGCAAGCTTATGGCATTTACTACAGTTGCAATTACAATGATTCCCGCAGCACTTTTAAGTTATCTCCTGGGAGGTGTTAAATGAAAGTTGACAACCTTTTTTAGAAGTTTCATTTGCCGAGATGAGGGTTTAATGTCAAACCTCCGCCTCTATCTCGTCGATGTATTTTATTTGGTTGGTTCACATAGTGGGAATCCTTCAATCTTTTTATTCTAATTAAATGCAGAAAATATGGCACACCCCACCTTCAAGCAGTGAGACTGGGGCGCCAGAAAATAATGTATGGTGCGGTTAGGTTATAAGTTGCGCCAAAAAGCGACAATTTTACAGTATACGCTTAAGGTAACTAGCTATTTACAGTATAATTTAGAAGGAAAAAAAACATGAGATAAGAAAGGACAACTAGAGTAATAGTGTTTTAAATAGGATTTGTCGAATAAGCACCTGAATATTAAACCAAAAATGAAAATTCAAACCAAAGTTTCATGAAATTAAACAGGAACATGATTCGAGGCAGGGGCGGCAGAGCGTCTTTCAAAGTGGGGGCACCAGCTAAAAAGGGCACTTTTGGAGAAAAAAGGGCACCTACAAAGTGTGAACATACGGCAAAAACAGGGACCATTTTGTGGCAATTTATTTTATTGCCCTACAATCTAATTAATATGTAATCAACTTCATCTTCTTCCTTTTTATTGTAGTTCTGGACATTGCTTCAGCTTCCCCAGTTAGCTATTGTGGGTAATGGTCTAATGATTTATGTGCGAGCGTGCGAAGCGAGCGAGCAAAAAATTTCAGACTTTTTTCCTAATGCTGAAGTCCTTTGGTTGTGCATTATTTACAGCGATATAATGAAAATGACAACAGCAAATTAATTTGCTGGGTTGTCAATAAGTTTGGAGGGAACTTGCCTAATGATCTTTTATTTTAACCCTGTCGCTTTTCTTTATACCATGATTACATCGATATCATCATACTTTTATGCGATCTGCTTGATTTCAATATGTACTAGAAGAGCGAGCGAGAGTATAGCGAGCGAGTTTCGGGGACATTTTCAGAAAATATTGCCCTTATACTTGGTGTAAATTATGGGCACATTCGAGTGAGGGGCATTGCACCCCTCTTGCCTCCAGCTCCACTGCATTACATTGTAGCTGTAGTATATGGGTGCCTGTTACTACATGTACTATATAAAGCCGCACCTATCCACCGCACCTAAGTAAAAATGCATTTATCAGAAGGAAAAAACTACTTATTAGAGATAAGGATCCAATTATCATATGTGAAAAGGGGCACTTATCAGAACGAGAAAAAAGGGCACTTATCAGGTGGGGAAAGGACACTTATTAGAAAGGAAAAGGGGCAATTTTATCAGTAAAGAGGGCCCTTATCAGAGAGAAAGGGGCATTTTTTCAGAAATAAAAAGGGCACTTTTGGGGTACTTCGATAAGTGGGGGGGGGGGCACTGTCATAAACCCTCGAAATGTATTGATGTATGTATTCAACTCATTTTTATTTTCATGTATTCGCGCATGAGGCTCGTTCTCTCCTCACTTACACATTAACTATTAACAAATTCTTCGTTGAATGACCTTATCGAGTCCCCAAGAAATTAATTTTCTTCGAATATACGGTTGATGGACGACACTTTATTTTTTTATTTCACTTCTACTTTACCCATAATCCATCACTTGGGATTACACGTCTGGGGAAAGGATAAGCATAGTCTAGAGCTCAGACACTAATGCATTTATAACTTTCACATAAAGATATCTAAATCCAGACATGCTCATCTTGCAAAATGACTGAATATCTGCGATGGTGATGCACATGCTTGTGTGCTGAGTCGAAATGGGTCGCCATCTCTTTTGGGACGGTTCGGCGTAGTTTTGCATGACTCGATGGAGGCTTAGACGGGGACTTGCAAAACTAAATTACGTCTCGAATTTCAACTAGATAATTCTCCCAAACATGTGCACACCAAATGGAGAATTTACGCATCAATGTGAAGTGCTGTGTCTGACTTTATGAGGAATGAAATGATCTTCGATTTTGGAAGCAGCTGGGATTTTCAATAACTAGCGTTGATTGTTTTTCTGATGAGATAAGATATCTATTGGGAGGCAAAAAAGCGTAAGGAATGTATTTTCCCATGTGCTGTTAAAATCATAAGCAGTGTATCTTTCTATTAAACAGAAGGAAAATATGCACGCCGACTGCTCCTCACCAACTCTCACTTTTCGAAGCCGCACTTACATTGCACAATATTTAGTGTTGATTTCTGTTAGTGTCGTTTCTCTCAATAATGAACGCAAAATTCTGTCTTTATGGAATCGAAGAAACGTATTGGAATGCAGTTTTTTTTATAATGGTTAAATTTGACAATCAAATGTTCCCTCATCCCATCTCTCCATCCACAAAAATAAAAGGACGCCACTGCTTTGTCCTCATTTCAGAGTGTTTACAGTAGGGGCAGCCCTATGACTTTGTAAAAGGCTCCAATTCCCCCATATATCAGTTACCACCAGATAGTTTTCTAAGGCTTATTCATGGATAATAAAACTATTGAATAGACTTAAATTGATTAGTTGTGTTTATTTTTGTTTTTTTTTTGTTTGTTGTAAAGTTGGCAGTTCTTTGGGGGAAGATATTCGAGGTAAATGTCCTTCAGTCGAGTAAAGTGAAGGTCCTTCCATTAAGATGGATTCTTTTATTAACAAATCAGTGGAAGAAAAAGAACGACCGTTGTTTAAATATTTCACATCTCAAGTGAAACATTAATCTAAGTGATACATTTCAGAGGGTTGGTAAACTCCTACACATCCGTCTGGCATTCATCACAAGGCGTCACTAATACCCTCATCTTTTGTAGCCTGACTATTGCGAGAGGGAAGAAGCTGGTATTACGTGCATCAGAGTGAGACTGATGATACAGAAGTATTTGTCCTCTGATTTGCTTTCCTTCTCTGCCATCTCCTTCACAACCTTTTTCACTTTGTCGTTCTCCTCCCATTTCCCCTCCCTTGCCTCCTTCGACTCCCGCTCCTCCATCTCCTGTACCTTCTCAATTTCGTCCGTCACTCCGTTTTATCATTTCTTCCGCACTTTCAATGTAGAAATCCATTACTTCTTCCTCCAAAGCCTAAATAATATAATTATCTAGAGGGAGGGATAGAGAGAAAGAGAGAGAGAGAGAGAAAGGGAGAAAAGGGTAGAGAGGAGGGAGAGAGGAAGAGAGAGAGAGCGCGCGATAAAGAGAGGAAGGGAGAGAGAGAGATAAAGAGTAAAAGAGAGGGAGGGGCAGAGAGAATGAGACAGTGAGAGGTAGAGGGAGACAGGGAGAGAGGGAGAGAAAGGAAGAGGGGAGAGGGGAGAGGGGAATAGAATGGGGTTGGGGGGGGGGGGGTGTACAACCCCATTCCACATCTCCCCTCAGACCGTGACCTCCTCCCCCCCCCCCCCCCCCCATGACACCAATACTTCCTTCAATGGCTTGGCCCATGCCACGCTACTGTTATAAGTGATATGTGATTATTATTCGATGACTGAAACATGTTATGGTTGATAGCACGTCGAATTCCCGGATGTCAAATGAGGCGTAGAAGATGGAATATGAATCAGACGCATTTGACATTTCAGTACAAGAAACTAATGACAGATACTATTCTTCAACGCACCATCTACCGTACGACTTGTAAACTTGCTATAGTAAAAAATAAATGACTAACGAATGTTATTACTTTTTAAATGTCATAATCTGAACGGATTTAAAGTATTCGTATATCTGAAATGATACCTCTTTGAATAATTCTTTGTAAAGTTGCTAACAGAAAAAAGATTAACGAGTAACATATATGATTTTTTTAACGTCATGGTCAAATTTAAACTATTACATATATTATTTGAAAATTTAGGTTACAATTATTTTTTTTTCAAGGAATTCTTCTCATGTATACAACTATAATTCGTCCTAGAGTACACCTGAAAAAGTCAAATATGCCTATAATATATTCTAATAGTAAATATATTTCAGGAAAACAACAAGAAATGTCGAAATATTAAACGCTTGTACGCAACGGAATAAAGGAAAATATATTTTTTTAAATGTTTTTTGTTTTGTTTTGTTGTTTGGGGGGGGGGGGTACCAATAGGGTGCGATTTACCCAAACTGTTGGAGAATATAGGCAAGGGCAAGTTACAAGAAGAGAGGCGATCACAACAAAACAGTTGTTGACGTTGATGTACTTGTTTCAATGATGCTTCAAGATTGAAATAATAAACTTTAAAATGCACGCTTTGTATTAATGACTGAGTTGGTGGATTCCAGGAAGCAGAGAACAAATAAATTTGAAGTATAATTCTAAACAGACGTGATCTGCACTCCTCATGTTCTACGACCGGATGTTCGGAGTATGTTCGGTAACCATGGTAACGGGTATCATTTCGGGATGGATGCCTTGGCGGGAAAACGGGAGGCGGCAGGATAATAGACATGTGACATACATGTAAGCATCTTCATTAGATGGGTATATGGGACCAATGTCTTTCGTGACAAGGTATTTCATGCGCCCAATTAGCCAGGTGAGATAGATCATTGACGAATGATCTGGAAGGGATTTGGTCTACGTGCACAATTTGGATCATGGTATAAACTAAGATTCGTAAGTTCGTGTTTAGTAAATTAAATTTGCTGTTACGGAGTGGAATAACCCCGATGATTGTTTTTTTTTTGTTCCTTCCTCCAGCCTACTTATTTTAATTATTATTCTTGACGTCATTTTCATATGTCGTAATATTTCATTCTTTTTATCGGTCTCTTTATTTTGTTTGTTTAGTCTTTTGCTTCACCTGCTTCTCATCGTCATTGTTCTTTCCCTTCAGTCTTCGCCCCCTTTATTTTTTCTCTCCTTTTCAACTGTGTTTTATTGCGCTTCTTTTTATCTCTCTCTCATGATTTCTTCTCTTTTAGCATCGGCTTTTTATATCTGTTCTTCGATCACCTTTTCCTCCTCTCACTTTTCTTTCTTTTTTTTTTCTTAACCACCACCACCTTCATCATTATCATCATCATCATCATCATCATCATCATTTTCTTCTTCTTCTTCTTCTTTTTCTTCTTCTGCTTCTTATTTTTCTTCTTCTTGTTTTTCTTCTACGTCTACTGTTTTCTTCTAATTCTCCTCATCCTTTTTCTTCTTCATATTGATCGTCACCTTACCGCCCCATCTCCATCCTTCTCCTTCTCTTCCTTACTCTGGCTTACTACCAGTCTTCCTCAACGACTGACAAGCAACAAAATTGATAAAAAGATGCCTAGCATGCCATTCCAATGCTTTTCTAAGACGATAATCGTGAACCAGCCCTGCTTCCTTAATATAACAATCATGATGAAATGTTACCAGTAGCATGATACCAAACAGGCAGTGGCGTAGCTAAAGGGGGAGGGGGCACTGGGCACGTGATTCCCCCATTCGAATGGCCGAAGAAAAAGAAAAGAAGAGGAAAGAGATGAAAGGAACTCCTCTCTCACTCCCTTAATCGTTGGCCTTGAAATCCGCATTTTATTCACCGAGATAGATCGCCCCCACCATGATGCCAGTACTACCCCCTCTGTGTGTGGACCCGCCCTACGCCATTGACAACAAGTTCAATCGCACTCTAATGACCGATACGACGTTGGAATCGTGACTGACATTGACTTAGATTACGACTTTGAGCGATTTAAAGCTAATGAAAGTGAATAATGCTTCCGAACACAGGAGGAAATTAAAAACTGTAAATCAAACAAGTACTAGCTTCCCGTCATGTCCCTCCGGCAAACATCCCCTAATGAACTTAGACTGAGGGTCGAAAGGTTACATTTTAAAAAGCAGTGTATCATTGACTATTTGCATAGAGGACCACTGTTAAAGATAATTATGTTCGATGACAGATTACGCTCGATGGCAAATAAAGAGTTAAATATACGTTTTTAAAAAAATGCCAAGGGGTTAATTTTGATTCTTAATTAGTCCCACATGTCTCTCTATCATTATAAATTCCTCTAGCAAAGATTCTAGAATGAACTTAAGCTAGGGGTGGCGAATTGATATTTTATAAAGGCAATGTATCATTGACTATTTGCAGAGAGGGTCAATGTTAAAATAACTCTGCTACAAGGACCCTGATGACATACTACGCTAAGATTTTTTGGCAAATAAAGCGTTTTGTATACCACAAAAAATAAGCTAGGGGTGTCGAAGGGATGTGTTTTAAAGGCAATGTATCATTGACTATTTTTATAGAAGACCAATGTAAAGATAACTTTGTCAGAATGACAGATTACGCTAACAAATATAGGCCAATAGAGAGCTATTAAAGTATATTTAAAAATGTGTCAGCGGTAAGTTGTAATTTCCAGTTTGTTTCATATCTCTCCCATTATAACTACATACCTTCAGCAAAAACAAAAAAACCCAAAATGAAGTGAAGCTAGCGGGTATCGAAGGGATGTGTTTTAAAGGCAATTTATCATTGCTGTTTGCAGAGAGGACCAATGTTAACGTAACTTTGTCAGAATGACAGATGACGCAAAATAAACAATTTGCCAATTAAGTAAATTAGAAAGCATATACAATGGCAAATGAAGTTATGTTTAGTTTGTTCGCTATGTTTTCATCATTACAAATTTACACAAAGTAGCTCTAAAATGTTGGATTCAAAATGTTGCGATTTAATTCAATATTTTTTATATTGTGCCCATAGCTTAAACAAACCTGCCAATTATTAAACGACGAGTTAAAATTAATTGTATCTGTCCACACATCGAGTAAATGTTAAAATAATTCTGACCAGTCACTGTAATATAAAAAACCGGGGTGTAGCATAACAGGTCCAGTCAAGGGGGAGGCGGGGGGGGGGGGGTGGCAATGGTGGCGAGATGTTGGTCTTATTTGGTAAATAAAGTGCAAGGAAGCAGAGCTACTGAGTGCGGAGGGTGTTTGACATGTATGAGTGGGAAAGTGTCGTCTTCTCAGCCCCACCCCCAGTCCATTTGACATATTACTTTTGCCATTCAATTAAGGGCAGTTTCCCTACGCCCCTATCCCCCATGCCCATCATGAGATCATAGTGTATCAGTACTATGTGATAGTTTGACCATGACGTCCAACGGAAAAATAATGAGATGGAAACTTGAGTTATATAAAGATGATTTGGGGAAGGCTTCTCGCAGTCACGCAGTGAGTCCTTATTTGACTTATCGTATCAGTTGGGGAATGATATGTCTCAACTTTTGGACAGGAGAATCGTCAACATCTAATTCTTTTGTCAGATTTCATTTATGTATACCTAAGTCAAACTCAGGGGCGTCGCTAGAACATTTTGAATTTTTGTGACACCCAAATTTTTCGACAAATCTCTAGGGTGTGACACTCTAATTTTCAGACAAAAATGCTGCACCCTATCCCCCACAAATAATAATAAAAGAAAATCACATATGTAGAGATCTTGATCATACAGGCCCATTTTCATAAGGTCTGACGCCTTTTGCCCGAATATAAACTTTTCTATTTCTAATTTTTTTTTTTAATTTTCGTAGTGGAAATTTACAGAAGTTACATACAGAACTGCAGAAGTTACATAACTATCTCGGAACCTCGCCGCCCAAATATGTGGATATTATTTCTCCTCGCTGCCCGAACATGAAGTGGTGGTTGCTCGAATATCGGAACTTTGAAAATCATCGGGGGAGGGGGGCTGCAGCCCAATGCCGAAGGGGGACGCCTTTTTCCCGAATATCAACTTTTCTATTGGTGGTCACACCAGAGGAAAAGATTTCTTCATGTCTCAATACTTTACATGTAGAGTATTGGTACATGAAGAAAATCATTTGAAATTATTTGAAACATTTAAACAATGTTACTGCAATCTGAGTGGGAAAACACTAGATAAGCTACGGTAGTAATCGTTTCACAAAATAGCCATGGATCCATTGTGTACGGAAACCGGGTTCTCCCTGTATTAAGGCTATGGAAATTACAGAATTCAGTAATCATCGGGTTAAAGTAAAATAGATCCGAAAACGGTTGAAATCATTTGTAAAAATAGGACTTACCGTGAACTGTGAAACGAAGTTTTCTATCTCAACTTTCGCCTCTCTTAGAGCCACTCGTACTTTATTCTACAGGATAAAAGAGTAATAGATATCATTGGTCTTGGAAAATTATGGGTATCCTGGGTTCGAAAAGTTAACAATTCTATCCTTTGTTTTCTAGAACTTATTAAATCATTCATTTTTCAAAGAATGTGACTGAAAAAATATTGAAAATAAGTCAAAATATTTACATGTAAATGACACGGGAGAGAAAAATGCATTACATTAGAATAATTCCTTATAATGTTGAATTGAATTGCAACGGTAGGCTGGTAACGAATGAATCAAATAAAACTAATTCTAACAAGAAGATAGCTCTTTAGCATTAGTTGGCCATCGGCCTTCAATTATAAACAGACTAAAAATCATTCTGAATGGTCGATTATGTTGTAAATTGGAACATTTGTGTAAAATAAGGTTTTGGAATCATCATTAACTTCAACAAACTGACCCAATTTTTGTAAAAAAAACCATAGGCTATTTTATTGAGTCAATTAAAACTAAGATCTTAAGATGTATCTTTAACTCAAATATTTTCTCTCATTTTTGTCAATAAAAACAAAGGTCGAAGCGGCTGTCCCAATTATGCTGAAAAACAGTGAAAAAAGTACTGCATGATGACTGTACCATCAGCATTTGGTTCAAAGTTGTAAAAGATTTGCCGTCAAATGGTGAACTTTTACAACGCTCCCATTCAAGGGGTATAATTATGATTATTACACATGGGAATAAAAAAGAATTTCAATCTTCGCTTTCATCTAACTATCAGGCAACATAATTAAACATAACATTTAGATCATTCCAATCAGATTCACAATTTGGAATAACCTACCAGCTTTTCCTCGGGTGATGACCCGACAGGTGCTTGTTGATATATAGGTGTGGTCAAGATAGTGGGCGTGGTCAAGGTAGTAGGCGTGGTCATTGTAGGGGTTTCCGGTGTCGTAGTCATCATCTCAGTCGTAAGCGCTTCCGTTGGTTCAATGGGAACTGCTTCCGGTGCAGGTTTACACTGGAGGAACTTAAAGACTGAATAACGTGAGAAAAAAAAATGGATAAAAACAAATAAAATGAAAATTACGAATGTTCTGGGTATTCTACCCTTCAAATGTTGGCCTTTAACACGTTTAAGACCGTTTTATACATCCATCTGCACTGCAGTTACTTTTTATTTATTTATTTATTATTAATATTTTTATTTATTTATTTATTTTTATTTCTATTTATTTTTATTTTTTTGCTTTTAGGTAAAGTGCATTTTGGGGAAAATAATATTGTTGGATGCACCGTAATTCTGGATGGGCGTAGTCTAACAAAATGGATGAAACATGCACTGAAAATTTAACATTTAAAATCCATCTTGGGAAAACGAAGAACGGAACGTGACTCATGGATTGCATCAGTCGGATCTTGAATCCGTGAGTTACGGGGCTCGAAGACAATTTAAGGCATATGTATTTTTTGATAGGCCATTAAGTCTCAGTTACCTTTTTCTTTGGATGCGGACGTTTTTAGCGTAATGCCGCCTGGTTGCTCATTCCAAATCAAATTCTTCGGAATCGTTATGCAAGTTGAATGTAATGATAAGCATGATGAAGAGACCCCTTCGAAACTAAATTTTAACGAGCTTTACACCATAAGAAGATCTAGGGTCCTAAGGGGCACAAGAAAGAAAAAAAAAACTATCCCTTACCCTCATAAAGGTCCCCCGGTGTACGTGTGACGGATGGAGTGAGTTCTGAAACTCATACTACCATATAATAAAATATTGTTTTGCCCCCCCCCCCCACAATCCTGGATCCGCCCCTGATCTTAATGAGTTACATGAACATGATGAATGGATGAATGGAACCATATGAGTTTAGCAGACCGTGCTATACAGCAGAGACAGAATGAATGATAGGAGGAGGGAGTGAAGCGAGTCGAGCGGGTCCGGGTATCGTGGGAGAGGCGGCCCGAACATCAAGCTTCATTTGCATCAACACCTGCTATAATGACTCGGAGGGTCCCGCGCAGAAAATAATGATGAGTGTGAGAAAGAGAGGAAGACATGCAGGGAGAAAGAGAGAGAGGGGGGCAGAGAGGAAAATGAGAGAAGGGAGAGAAATGAAAAGAGGGAGAGAGAGAAGAGAGAGAGAAGAGGGAAAAGAGAGAGGGGGAGGGAGAGACAAGAGAGAAAGGAGAAGATGAGAAAGAGAGAGAGAGAGAGAAAGAGAATGAGAGGGAGAGTGTGTGGGGGAGGGGGAGGGGATGGGAGAAGAGGGGTGGAAGATGGGCAGGAAGGAGATAGAGCAATGGCTAGAGAGAAATTATCCCTTTCTAATCAAATACATTAAAATTGATGTGTATAGTTTGACCAAGAAACTCTGGAGAGCTAATCAATCTCTCATTCACCATGTTCGTCTGAGTCGTTTCACATCTTATTTAGATCTCGATACTAAAATTACCTCGTCAACATGTCGCTTTATATTGATGCCACGAATTTTCTGGGAGAAACGCTCGAAATATCATCGAACTACGTAAAAGAATTAAGATCTCATTATCTTTTCTAGGACACCGTAATCCTCTCCACTAATCCTACTTGTCTCAGAGAGTGTAATGCCCGTCTAGTCAGCCCCCAGATTTAAAAGATAAAGTTTTGTTCTAGTCATGCGAATACATTGTAAAAGAAACTGTCTGGAAGCAATTTGTAAAGGTTAATTATTATAGTATATACGAATTGGTGAATTTTGTGATGTTTTGGGACATCAAAATGATACAAGATTTAGTCTTACTAAAAAAAATCACATGCACTGCACGCACAGAAATGGGTAAATGGGACTAAAACACATGTGTCATTAACTTTTGCTCAAAATCCTTTTTATATTTGGAATATGAGGGCATGTGAACAGCAATCCTTTTCAGGGGACATTTTCCTTCTATGATTTCTTCCCAACTGACAGAGCTGGTGGATTGGTTTGGAGTCCCAGTTTTTATTGTTAAAATTTATTGAAGGAACGATCAAAACAGACTGATGATTAATTTCAGATGATTGGTGCGAGACGTTAGGAGCTTCCCTTAATCGGATAAAATGACGTTTTAAGGGTTTGGAAAAAAAAAGAATTAACATCTTACACACTGTTAGGTAAAATGTCAAAGTGTCCTTGTCTTTAACCTTTCCATAAAGCCCACCGCACAATATACGATCGGTCTGCTATCCAATTTACGTCACAATGCATATTTAAAAAAAATATATATTTAATCAAATGAATAAACGAATAAATATCATTATGTCAAGTTTCAATTTTCTTGTTTTCGGCAACTTTCTAGCAGCTTTACCGAAAGCTATTATATTTCACCACTGCTGGTGGATAATGTACTCTTTCAGTTATGATTCTTCAACAGTTAAAGATTCTAGAAAGAATTCATGGATATCTCACTTCGTTTAAACTGGAATTTAGCTATTGAAAATATTTGTCCTTTTTTAAAGCTGATATATTGTATGAAAATAAAATGCAATGTCATGTGTTAATTCTTTGAATATTAGGACCGTGCTTAATGCATAAAAATAAGAACGATATAAAGTAGAGAAAAGGTGAAGGGGGAGGGGGAAGCAGAATACTGAAAAGATGGTTGTAGTCTTACAAAACATAAGGGAGTGGACATACTCCCTGACCGAAAAGGAAATAATACAGACACTGCCTTGAGAAGGAAATGAAAGAAAGATGAAAGAGGGAGATTATTGCTTTTTACGCACTACCAATTTTCTTTTGCAATAAATACAGACGGTCAGTAGTCCCTTAATGAAGAGATGAATATTTGATGGCGGCAAACACTTGAGACGCCAGGAGCCATCATGTTTCTATCACGTTCCTCATATTCTGGACACGCGGTTATACCAATGATCAACAGTTCTAAAGGTCATGGAGGCAGTCACTACTCTTTCTGCGTTTTATAGGGTGAATTTTCACTCTATTCTCACTCCCCCGGGAGTCACGTCAGTGTTCGCTTGTTTAAGAGTGAATATCGAATGCTCTCTATTAATAGAAGAGTTAATTTTTACTCTCTTTTCACTACCCCCGGACTGTGACGTCAGTGATGACTCGGTTTATTGTACTTAAAACAAAGGAATGGTGAGGCAGAAAACTGTCATTTATTGGGGTAATTATAATATTGTGTTTTCAGTCTGTTTTAAGTCATTGTGCTTTAAGTCAATTCTTGTACGTGAATAGGGGAGAGAAGGGGAGACAGAGACAGAGAGACTCACAGGGGGAGTGAAAATAGAGTGAAAATTCCCCCTTTAAAAAACAAAAAGAGTTCGAAGTCTCTCATGCAAGTACAAGGCGAGACGGTGGCCCCTCTTTTTTTTTTTAAAGTAAACTCTCATCCACGTAAAAAGACTTGGCGGACACCCCCCCCCCCCCCCCCTTCTCTCTCTCTCTCTCTCTCCCTCCTTCTCTCTCTCCCTCTCCTCTCTCTCCCTCTTTATCTCTCTCTCTGTCTCCCTGTCTCTATCTCTCCCCCTCTCTCTTCCCCATTCACGTATAAGGATTGACGGACGCCCCCTCTATTTTCATAATCCTGTATTCGCGACCGGTTACAAGAGACATTGATGTATCGAAGTTAGATTAGTCATGCATGGTAATGAGTGTAGGGAACATTCCGTCATGCTACATCAACATGTGATATGTGACATTTTCAGCAACATGAACACGTGACATTTTCAGCTAAATATTTCGTCGACATTTTGTCGTTAGAAATTGTGAATGTCATCCATCAGGCGTCCAGAAGGAGACATCAAACAGCTTTAATGTTAACCCTAAAAAAATAAACTGCGATTATTTTGTAACGCTTAAAGATTTCGCGCTGCTGTTTCATGTCTTTTTTTCTTTTAATAGAGTTTTGCGCAACTTTTGACACCAAATTTGCATGCCCCGCGTGTACGATAACAGAGTTACGTCATGTTTTCACAAGGCATGTCAAGAAAAATTCGATATTTTGCATTCGTTTGCGTGTAAAGTCAATGGGGACTGGAATGAATATTACAGATACTGTTTTCAAACTATATTTTCATTGGATTCTTGTTAGTTAATGTCATTTGTGAATACAAATAACTCTTCTAGATCATAAAACAATGAAATACATTAATTAAAAAAACAAAGAAATACATAAGGAAATGATGCAAACGATAGACATGCATGCATATATTCATGTTTAGTTTCATGAAACAATGCTATGTAAAGATAAGTAGAGATTTGTAAACAAATTTTTAGGCATTTTACTCCCAGTGTTAAAGATCGTATGCTCGTTCTTTAACACTTTAACACTTTAACACTGGGAGTAAAAATGCCTAAAAATTTGTTTACAAATTAAAATTCCTCCCATCAAGCTTCTTCGTTTAATAAGTAGAGATTGTTTATCATTTTTTTGTAATTCAAGTTTGCTTTGGATCATTCCATGACGAGATCTGCAAGTGCCAAAACATTACATTTGCCTAGATAACGTGTACTTAATTAGTAATATGCATATTCATTAATTACCATTTGCATAAGTATCACATAATTCAAACATGAAACAGCTTCTTCTCACATATAACAACCTGGAACAGGGATTTCTAGACTATAATGGACCTACATGTATTTACATGTACACCTACATGTAAATATTTAAAAGAAAACACAAAATTTTCTATGTGTATACCAAATTTGGTTGCAATCGGACAATCAACAGCCGAGATCTTAGGGGGGCCCTTTAGGCCACCCCCCCCCCAAGTTTTTTCTAGCCTCCAAAATACCCCAGTCTTTTTAGGGTCAAGAATACACATTGCCAGGAAGTTATGCAAATAATTAATATAGGCACATGGTCAAATTTTCAAAACGGTAAATGATGCCTATTTCCTGAATTTGAACTTCCCAGTATCTGCAATTTGCGAGAGAGCAAAATAATGACATTCTATTACAGTAAAAAATGTTATTCCGTCTTCAAAATACGCCATTATAAGATATGAAAATGGCCCGGGGCCAATTAGAGATTTTCTGGAGTATCGTTAGCTCCCCGAATATAAGTATTTTCAAAATTGTCAGAGGCTGCAGCCTCACCCCCCCCCCCCCCGGGTTCGTACTATGATGACTCTTACCTTCTTTATAGCAAAAGAAAGGATGGGCATCTGCACAGCTCGTCTTCTCATAAAACAGGCTGCTATTGGCGACGAAACATACCGATGTCTCGTTTCCTATTGTTCTCTGTTCGGATAAATTGCAGAAAATTGTGGTACAGTACTTTAAATCTCTGCTTTAAAACTGGGGGGATATTGATTGAATGAGATTTTAGTTCTTCTATATTCTACTTGTTGAAGGCTCACCCCCAACAAACTCAGTCAGACTATTTAACCTCCGTTTATGCAGCACAACCAAATTCTGTTTTCTTAAATCATGATTAAGCACTTATCATTAAGTTTATATATCAACATAATTTAAGTTTCTGTTATCTTCTTTAACGTTTGCATTTTGTACAAAAGAGAAATAAAATTTGTCAGTGGAAAATATATTACATTTTTGGCCCAATGTGTCCCTTGGCCAGCTTGGTCCCATTGCACAGGAAGGACTTCCTCACTCGAGTCTTCTGAATCCAGCGTCAAGTACGCCCCCAGTTGTCGACATCTGGCATAGGCTTGGTCAAAGGTCAAAGGGTCATCGATATGCCTGTGACATCTCTTTTTCCTAAATGACCAGCCTTGCTGACATTTGTCGTCTCTGCTCACTGAAAAGTTAAAGAATGGAGTCAGTATGCAAAGACTGATTTTAAAGAAAAGAGATAAAATGATGAATGGACAAGTGCAGTGCCGTAGTTAGGGGGGCAAGGGGACACTGCGTGGCCAAATAAAATGGGCATGAAAGGAGAAAAGAAAGAGAAATATATAGGAGAGAGAAAGAGAAAAGGGAGGGGAAGGGAACGTGAAAAGTATATGCTACAACCCCTCCAAAATCCTGCCTGAAATCATGACCCCCATCCCTTGAAACAAAATATGTTCCCTCAATGTCTGGACCTATGGTCTGGACCCACGCTACGCCAATGCCCAAATAAGTTCATTTATACCCATTCATTAACAAGCACTAACAATCGTACTTACATTGTACTCATTAACAAGCACCAACATCGTACTAACATCGTACTCATTAACAAGCATAAATATCGTATTAACATTGTACTCATTAACAAGTATCAACATCGTACTAACATCGTACTCATTAACAAGCATAAATGTCGTATTAACATCGTACTCATTAACAAGCAGCAACAAGCAGCAACATCGTACTAACATCACACTAACATTGCACTCATTAACAAGTATCAACATCGTACTAACATCGTACTCATTAACAAGCATAAATATCGTATTAACATCGTACTCATTAACAAGCAGCAACATCGTACTTACATCGTACTCATTAACAAGCACTAACATCGTACTAATAGCAAGACATTGCGTCTTAGTTGAAAGATAACCAGAATCAAAGTATCTGAATAATAGACTTAGGGTACGGGTGTTTACCGAAAATTATTGCACATTAGAATAGGATTTCAGGATACAAAATAAGGTAACTTTATAAATTCAGCATAATTATGGTAAAATAGAAATCTGAGAAGAAATGAAATCATCAATTTATGACGGGATGTATACACAGAAAAGGGATTTGAAACGTTGTCTAAATTTGGACTAATGGTAATGATCAATTGAAAGAAAACCGAGTAAATAATCAGAATAATATGTAGAGGTTAAGAGAATTGGAGGAAGAAAATACAGGTATTGGAAAGAAGAAAAACGGGATGGGCAAAGTAGTGATATATCATGAGAGTAAAATATAATTCATGACATTGATATATGTTTAGTAAAAAAAAAATCACTGCAATCAATAAATTATACATAGGGGAAGAATTTTGGTTATAGCTGAAAAGTAACACACACGCATTAAACCATTCAAATTAATGCATAGATATAGGATATGTTTGCGCCAAACTGAGACGTGTGATAGTCAACACAAAATTTTCCACACAAAAAACCCTGACGCCCTAGAAAATATAGGCAGAAAAAATATCAAGAGATTCCCCAATCCAGAATGTAAGGATTTTCTTATCAATGACAGCAACTAATTTTCTTTCCATTTGATTCTATAAGAAATTCAGAGTCATAAATTTATATGAATGAGGCATCTAGGAAATTGTGAAAGAATAATGCTTTGATAATCAAGAGGTAGTTGATTATACTCAAGCAAAAAAAAAAATTCTTCCCGACAAGTTTTAATATAGCTCCAGAAATATTTGGTTTAATATATTCAATGACATTCTAAAAGCAAATTTTGCAGAATTTCCTTACCCACACTTTGCCTGGTTATTTGTGAGCCATTGATTATCATAATACAATTATGATTTGTTTATTGCAGTCAGTACTAGAAAATAAAGTTGCGCTTTCTAAAGTTGCGTTTCTTCATGTAAAGCAGGGTGTGGACTCTCTCTCTCTCACTTCTTTTGTCCATGCGCATAGCTTGTAAGTGAAATGCATAAAACTGCATTGAAAAATCGTGATTTTCAGTGCATTTTCATGAATTTGAATGGCAAATTATCCGTCTTGACATGAACGACACGTGATATGCATTGAAATGAGTTTGCACATCTGCATCTCTGCACTGCATTATAAAACTAAAAGTGCAACTTTTTTCTTGTACCGACTGCAATAATAACCATAGTTTCATTATGAAAACAAAATCAGTCAATAAAAAATTAGATAACAACATTCTGAATACTTTGCTTTTTGAATGGACAAATTTAATTAAATATTTCTCGAGTTATTTTAAGAAGTGTCAGGGGAACTTACTTATCTTGCTTGAGTTTATCTAACAAGACGGCCTCCCAATACATAAAAACGCAATAGAGAATCTTCCGTGATTGAGGGAAGACTTGATTTTAATAGCCGAAATTATTGATCAACAAAAGTCATTAAATGAAATAGTAGCATTGTAACTATGACAATGAAGGAAAAAAACAGAGGAAATAAATCACGCCACACACACTTCCTATAAATTGTACCTTTAGTATTAAAGGGAGTGGCAAGTCGTAATCCATGGGCCTGACCAGTTGGCCTGACTCGGGGAAATTCGGATACAATCAGGTCCAATCGTGCGCTACCGAAGGAATGTTATTGCCGAATTCCTCGCGTGATCGTTAACTCGAATCCCTACGTACGTAACCGACCAATGAGATTCAAATACTGGAATAAAGTACGCGCGATCTTGTTTACTCAAATTTGGGTCAATGTGCGAACTTTTATTAGCTGCGCGCGATAAATTGAAGTCGCTTTGAACTTTGATCCAGAGAAAGGAGCATCCAACTGTAAAACCGCCCATAGATTGCGACTTGTCGCTCCCTTTAAGCATTAAGGGGCGTTGCTAAAAGAATTCTAGTGGGAGAATTTTCTTTAACAAATCCATGATAATTGTTAGCATGGTTACAGCAGAAGTTTTTTCCCACCCTTTTCGACAAGTATTAAAAGTCTCAAGCCACATTATTTTTTTCTTTATGTATTTTTCTGCTTCTTGTATATCTTTTAGAATTGCAAATATAACAATTAACATCATTATCCATTTATTTATTTATTTATTTATTTATTTATTTTATATCTATCTATTTATTCATTTATTTATTTGTCTATCTATCTATTTCATTTTTCCTCGCTTAGTGGTTGAGATATTTTCTGTCTATGAATATGAGGTGAGAATGTTATATTATGTCAGCGTTTCTCAACATTTTTTTTTAGTTACGTGTTTTAAGAAATAAAAAGTTTCGCGTTACCCCAATCCCCAAGTCATTCGTTTTGCATTCGTCAAGTTTCAGGTTCGTTTACTCCGAAGGTCAATAATTCCGAAAATGAAATAGGGTTCGTAATTCCGAAAATGAAAATAGGGGTCATTATTTCGAAGGCTCTTAATTCCGAAAAATTATGTAGGGTTCTATTTCACTTTCGGAATTATGAACCTTCGGAATCATAAACCATATTTTATAATAGAGATTACAAGCACTTTTTCCTTTTCGGAGTTACAAACCCTATTTCATTTTCGCAATTATGAACCTTCAGATTAAACGAACCTTCGGAAAACGATATGTATAAACCAGCCAACTCCTATTGTACTCATTCCTTTACCAACCCACCCATATTGGTAAATGTTCTACACCGGCGTTTGGGCACAATTTCGCGAGGGGGGGGGGGGGGGGGCTGATGACGCCTTTTACCCAAATATCAAACTTCCAGTTTCAAAATTTTGACACTTTTTCGTTGTGAAAATCTACAGAAATTTCGTATTCGGGAAACACGCTGCCAATATGAGATAGTGGTTTATATTTTTAATATAACTTAATGTATCCGCGGTTGAAAAACGCTGCAATATGTAATAATATACAGGTTTCTAGATACTGTTTACATAGTATATAGAGTTATTGATGTGAACGAGTAGAAAAGAAAACTAAGATTCCGCCTGTATAGATCATTACCCTATGAATTAAGAAATAATAGTAAAAACAGTATGATTATGATATGTAAAATAATACTAAAAATAACATTAATGAAAAAGAGTGAAAATAACGACAAATAAAATATTTTACCTTTGGAGTCACTTCGAGATGAACCTTTTTTCTGCACTGTATTAGATTTTACATCAAAAGGAAATAATTAATGTTTTGATAAAAAATGTATGCATGCAGTGTGAAGTTCATGTTTGATTGCATTAGTACAGATCTCAATGATATTTATTCAGTTGGTATGTATCGTTAACCGTTAAATTTAGTGACATAAGGCGATTGAATGGGGTAACCTCGCTAATCATAAGGACCGCTATTCATAAGGACCACTTATTCATAAGGACCGCTATCCATAACGCGTGACTAAATGAATAGCGGTTTGTATGAATAGCAGTTGTCATGAATAGCGAGCAAACCCGGATTGAATGAGCCTTTGTTCCTGATTGAACAGCCGGGACCAATGTCGACTTTCCACTATCGCCCAAACTAGCGACCTTGTGCTATTGGCCGAGGGGGTGCATTCTCACAACGTGTCACCACGTGCTGTGACCATGGGGAAAATTACATACTATGATGCTGCGTATGCGGCAGGGCTGTGCCAATAGCGACTACCTGCTATTTTGGTGATAGCGGAAAGTCGACATGGGTCCTGACTGTTAAAGGAAACCTTATAGCATATGGAGAAAAGTGAAATTTGATAAAAGTTCTTAAATTTTCTTCTTTGAATGAGGGGATACTTTCAAACACTGGTGGGTTTCATGGGCACAAATGGCCACTTATCCCCCTTTAAACTGAATCTGGCAATATTCTTAGATACACAAACAGAATATTTTTGTGCATTTTCTATTGTACATAATCCTTGTCTACACCTGCTTGTATGATTAAAGCCGGTGACATCAGCTTGGATTTTTATTTCACATCTCATGGAAAATAAGAATCAAAACTGTGTGAGATATATTTAAGCAGTGGACATTTTCCCTCCAGTGGTCACTTTTATTGATATGAGAAACTTATTGCCCCGCGCCCCCTCCCCCTACCCTTAAACTGATGAGAAGTACATTTTTCAATTATTTTTCTGTAGCAGTGTTTTTAACATGATTATCATTTCGACACTGTTACAAATTGCGTTTTCTTCACTTACTATTTCCCGCCGATTTGTAATGGCATTTCGTCAGTGATTCCTTAGTACAACTTCCTAGCCTCGTGGAGTTTTTGTCGATCCGACATGATAGTATCGATCCCTCCTCCGACAGTCTGTCACAGGTCACGTACGTGTAGATGTTCTCCTGATCTTCGCTTGGAGGTCTTTGGTCAGACCCATTTACAGAAGAAGAGGAGTAGGACATTAGGTCTTCTGCGAATTCCTGAAGAGAAAAGTCACAATAAAGTGTCGTTTAGGTATTGTGGATAAGTGGATAAGTACCTGGACTATGAACCACGAGGATCGGGCCTCGAATCCCCCCGCAGCACTAGCGTCCTTTGGCAAGACGTTAATCTACATTTGCCACTCTCCACCCAGGTGTTAAATGGGTACCCGGTAGGATGCGAAAGTTAATGTCGTTTGCTTAGCAATGTGAGCGCCACGGCCCATTGCTGGAATACTCCCCAGGGAGTGGAGAATGTGCATACATTGTGTGCGGGCATGCCAGAATCCGATGACCGGGGTATTCTGTAAAGCGCTTAGAGACATCGCCGATGTATTAGTCGCTATATAAAAGCGTAATATTATTATTATTAATGCCAAGCTATGTGTTCTGAAACACTGACATCGGAAACTATTGTGAGCACATGAAAATGATGGATATGCTTGGTTCGATCCGCTTACAAACGAACGGGAGTATAGGTGATATCGTGAAAAGAAAACCACATTAAATTGTTGTCGTTTGCTATATATGGTCACGAGGTTATTTGATTTACCCGGATCCTCCCTTTTTTTACTTAGAACATGTGGCATAACAGTGTTGACTAGCTTTCTTTCTTTTTTTTAATAAGTGAAATATTTCTCCAAAAAAATGCTAATTCACAATTTAAAAGGGCCGATAAGTGACCAACTTTTAAAAAAATGGTAGATTAATTGTCCTAAAAAGCTGGATGCAACCCTGTAAAGGCTGAATGTAAGCAAATGTTATGTCAGCAAAATTTGGTCCCACAAACCCCATCGAAAACGCACAAGCAACGTCATTTTCATAGAACAGCCAGTATGAGTGACCCACCTGTCTTAGGGCTGTCCCACCGCCAGTATAGGCGCACGTCATCTTGCTTCCCTCACACTGAAACTGTGTGGTATCTCCGGACGCCTCCGGACATCTCCTGCCGTTGCCGTTCTCCTGTTTCATCTGCTTCACCAGGTGACTCGAGTTACCCTTGATCCGGAAACAAGCCGGAGAGATCGAAATGTTGCCCATGGACTCGGAGAAACAATCACAGATGTCCCGACACCGTGGTGATGTCTGGGGAGAACAAAGGAAAAGAAAGATATCTGAATGATTAGATGAAAAGTGGAATACTCAGAGGAACACAAAGGTGAAAATTTTCTAAAATCAGACAATTAAACATGTGGGAATGTTAAAATGATTGCAATATCGACCCTTCCAAAAAGCTTTGAAAATTATTATCCTAGCTTTAGCTCCAGCAACCATTACAGCATAAAGTTCATTTCAAGGAAAAAATCAAACCAGGTATTACTACACCTGGGTTGAGTTTGGCAAATGTAGATTAATGTCTTGTCAAAGGATGTTAGTGCTGCCGTAGGGCTTCAAACCCAAATCCTTGTGATTCGGTGACGTATCCACAAGACCACAATACCTCTCCACGTGATATGGAGAATATATTATGGCAGTGTGTGCATGATATGTACTGCCAGAACTCTACGATTTTTTTATAATATACACAAATATTCAAAGTATCCTTTTTCGCATCTTTTTTTAGGGAATGGACATGCATTTTTGTTTTTCTCGAGAGGAAATATAAAACTAGGTTTCCCACAATGTATGATGGACAAAAAGTTTATTGTACCATTAAAGGTGAAGTCGATCCTGGAATTTAGTTGATATAAATTAGTCAAGCAGAAAAATTAGAGAAACAGATCAGTAAAAGTCCAGAATGAAACACAAACTGGCAACTCTGTGGTTAATCTTGCGAAGTCCTCTCCCATTGGCTCTGACAAAAAAATGTAATATTTGTTTTATTTTCTTAGTTGTTGAAGGATTAGTTGCATGTATGATTAATGATTTTATTTTCTTTAGAGAAAAAGGAAATTTATGATATTTTTTAAAAGTACATAGCAAATGGGAGAGGACCTCCCAAGATACGTCAAGGAGATACCAAAGTCCAAAGTTGCTCGGACAAGTATTATATTGCCCTTATGTTGGGAATTTTATACCCAGTACTTTTCAGAAGGTAGGCCTATAATCTTCGTCTAGAGTAGGGGGAAAATTAACCTTCGTGTTGTAAGATACCTGCCTTGCACAATCAGTTATACCGGGAGAAGAAAGTCGTGGGATACAGTGATTAAACTTCGCTTTCACTTCTCAGGTGCGGGTGATGCCAAATAATTAATAATAAATACGACCCCAATTATTGCTCTCAAAATAGGAACTACACACGATCTTTACACTAAATATGTATGTAGTGTGTGATTTCCTCGGAAGTATTGTTGCCTATTTGGGGAAAGAAACAACGAATGTAGACAATTTAAAGAGTGGCAGTTGATAATTAATAACTCAGAATATCCTCTCTATAAGGGACTATAATCAGGTATATCCCTATTCGGTATTGCTGAGTCCTGATCAATTGTGTAATGTTGATACATGTACACATATTTGCTTGACTGTGTTTGCGAAGATATATTGATCACAGTACTGAGAACGGGTAATAAAACACCATATCCAATGAATATTTGATACTCTTATGATCTCAATATACGGTGGAAATTGCCTCTACAGGTTCTTAATAATTACATCATAGTAACTTAAAACATGAATAGGAGCAATTTTCTTGTACCTTCGCTCGACTTATTTGATAAATATTTAATATCATATATGATTTCAATGAATTACTACCATCGAGTTGCGAAAAAGCATAATCAATTAACAAAAAATAGCGTTGCGGATATTAAATCATCACTGGACGTTAATTCAAATAATAACATTGATAATAATAACGGTGGCTTCTTGTATAGCGCTCAGGTCCATCACGTTGTGACGCTCCTGGCTCTCCAACATTATTACCCCGGTCATAGCTTGGCGGCCAAATATGTAGCGCTCTAGCATATCAGGTACACCTGGTGGAGAGTGGCAAATATTGATTAATGCCTTGCCAAAGGACGTCAGTGCCTGGCTGAGATTCGAACCCCCCAACCTTTTGATGGAAAGTCATGTGAATGAACCACTATACCACGACACCTAATAATGTAGATATATGCACGTACATTGAAATGAAAAGTAATAAATGTTTGCATGAATATGTATAAGTCTTTTCTTTAAAATTTCAACAAAGCAGTCATCATGTAGTGAGTTAACAGTATTACTACTCTTTTTCCTTTTTTTTTTCTTTTTTTTTAACGTCTGTTTGGCAAATCTAGGTTTCATCTGGAATTCAGAAATGGCAATTATTAACTTCGGGGGGGGGGGGGTTGGCATTACTAACGTGGCTAACCTCGCTGTCAATAACACGTTAGATTATAATTTACAACAGTTAAAATAAAATGACAAAAATGCCGCTCCAATAATATTCTCATCGTTCAAGGATAAATTTTACAGTATATGCGGACATAACTCAAACATTATGGTCCCAAATGCACAGATGTATGCGGGTGTTGATTGAACGACCAAGGTATTAATACCTCAGTCACACACACCAAAGCGACTCCAGACCAACTCCAAACCGACTAAATCTTGACCACACGAAGTAATATAATTTTCTCATTCGGGCTGTCGTCTGTCTTGTGTCGATCTCGTTGATGCGACCGCGGTATTAGTCACACCGGCAAACCGACTCCACAATGCATCGTATCTGGGGTATGGCAGCATATTGTTATTTCGACCTTGAAAACGCGATTATTCACCTTGTCGTAGTACATGGTGAGCAAAAGCATATAGCGGCGCCACTCGGAAAGGGTGTGATGATAAATTGAAATCCGGCTTCCACTCGGGGATCAGATCATTTGTATATAGCCTCGACCTTCATATTTTGCATTCAAGATTATAAATCATTATCTGCTCTCATCAAGAGATGTTTCGTTATTATAGGACTTTGACAGTTTCGTATTTCACCGACACATTTTCCCCATTTTTGAAGTGCTATATGCATCTGTTGTTTTCACAAAGATATGCGCCTCTAAATATTTCGCATTCAGAATCCAAAATCATTGTCTGCTCTCTTAAAGGGATGTTTATTATTGCAGGACTTGTGCTATAGCATTAATATTTTCATGTTTTTTTTTTGTGTTTTTTTTTCTCCCAATTTGTGAAATGTTTTGTGAATCTATTGCGTTAAAATGATTCTATAATATTTCTAAAACAGCTTTCACCTACAATAATTATGTACACAGTAAAATATTTTAAACAAAATTTTAAACAAAATTTTAAACCACGCTGTTTAAACCGGTCATTCTAACAACTATTGTTTAAACTTTAAACAGCCTCTTGTAAAATTCTAATTATTTTTTTTAACAACAGCTTTTAAACATCTAGGTTGTTTAAATTAAGTTGTTTAAACACACACAGTTGCTTAAAAAACTTTTTTTTTCACTATTGTTTAAAAAAAATTGTTGTTCAAAACAATTGTTTAAAACATCTAGGTTGTTTAAGATAAGTTGCTTGAAACTATTTTGACAACTATTGTTTTAAAAATATGCATTCAAAGTTTTTGTTCAAAATATTTTTTAAAAAACACTATACAGATGTGTCTAAACATATATACAGTTGTAATAGACCTGTTTACTAAGTGTTCAAATTTTATGCATACTTTTGAAACAAAGGTTGTTCTTGACAACCTGAAAGCTTGCCAGAGGCTTATCAGACATAGCAACAAGTAATGTATGCAAACTGGATTGCAAGTATTGTAGTTCATTCATTAATAACAGGTTAATGGAATACCTCGTTACTAGGTCCCCAGGAAAGAAACATCCATAAATTTGAATCACTTAGTAAACAAGTCTATTGTAGGTTTTACGCAAGTTAGTTCCAAATGCCAGAACTGATCGATATGTTCAGAGGTAAGCATTTAGACTAAATATATTGTAATCTGATCGAGTTTATACCCAAGACATATTTGTGCTGACACCTATATGATGTCTAGATCTAAAGACCACATTCACAAAATAAGTTATGATCTTAACCTGCAACTTTGCAGCGCAGCGCAGTTTAAGTTGGGACCCCAAGGAAGAACAGCGGCATTTTGTAAATACATGTACTGCTGAATTTGGGTCATCCTCCGATTTTTAAGCTCATGCATACGTTGTATTTTATGAAATGTATGTGGTTTTCTTAATACGGAAATAAATACAAACAAACAAGTTAGTTGCACATACAGCATAGGACAGGACAGGACCCACGCGCGCGTCCACTGTGTGCAACTTAAAAACTGCGCTGCTAGTGCTGGAAGGGCGACTTGCAAAGTAGCAGGTCTAGCTCATAATTTATCTGTGACTGTGGCTTAGATCTAGACTTCATATAGATGGCATGGCAGCACAAATATGTCTTGAGTATATACTCGATCAGATTCCAATATATTCAGTCTAAATGCCTAATGTATCTTAAACTGTATCAATGAGCTCCGGCATTTGGAATTTCTGCAACATGTCAACCAGAAAGTCATCGGCCATGATGAAGCCGGCCGTGTTTGGCGGAGAAGCTAGCGCAAATTTCTTTTTAAACAATGTTTAAAGATTATTCTACAATATCATTGATGTCTTAACCATCGTTTGTTTAAAATACAGGGTCTGTCTTTTAAACAATGTGCCTCGTGCGTATAGTACACCACAATAAAAACCTTTGTGTTGCCAGATCGCACCAACGCGCTCCCAACCATTTATTAATAATATGCTAACTGTACAAGATAGCATAAACTATATTATCATGAATATAGTTCATGTTTTAAAAAGAGAAGACTTGACATAATATTCGCGGTGTTCACGGTAGGCCAAACTCTTGTAATGCACGAGAGTTATAAGGTAAAAAATTCAGCAAATTAGTGAATACATCTTTGTAAATTCCCCTCTAACATGTATAATGACACTATAATGATGATGATAATGGATTCTTCTCATTATAGCGCCGGTATATCCGCCTCTGCTGGACGCTCGATTGCGCTCGCTCTAGAATGTCTCACAAATTCATCTTTTTTAGTCAGGGTGTCTTTTTTCCGTTATCCTTTGTGAGCATAATTATTCTTGCGACGATGTCGTAGCTAGTAACATGACAGCCTCGAGGGCCCACATGAAAGTGCACAGAGTCTCATTATAAAGAGGTAATATTAATAATTAGCCTGGGAAAAGCTGGGGCAGATCGCGAGCAAGCGCAAGTTCACCACCCCTTACGCATGTCACACCCCTGTTCGCCGCCCACGTAATCAAATAATTAGCCGACGATATACCCCCTCATCTTAGTTATCTTTTGTATTCTGTACGGTTGCTTGTCTTTTTTCCAAAAGTTCATAATAGTTGACTTGACATTTTTATGAACCTATGAGTTTCTTGGCGGATTTGTGATCCCATGTTATCTTCGAACAATTCCAGCTTTGTTGCTCCCAAATCAAGTTTAAGCATTGTTCATAATTTGAATAAATCGAAAATGTCTCATAGATATAGGCAATGTTAAACCCTAAACCACCCAAGACCCCAGGACAACTTACACAATGTGCGCGCTGCACCCAACGCTAACAGTGTTGTTAATATTAAAGGGAAAGTAAATCCTGGCGATTTAGTTAGCTGTTTAGTTGAAGGGCACATTGTTGATTATATATGTCGAATTTCAACACATTTGGGCCCCCCTAACGCCATCAACAAGTAGTTAGAAATATCATTTTGTCGTCTGCTAGAAGGTCCTATAGATCGATCGTGTGCGTCGCCATTTTGAACAGATAAGCCCCGCCCTGTGACGTTTTGTCGGACCTCTCGGACCAGAAGTACTCGGATGCCGCCATTATTACGCGTTTCAAAATGGTGTACTGCCAGGCGTTCGGATGCTCCAATATAATAAAAATGAACAAGACGTTCCGAATTTCAGCCAATCACAGTTTCCCCTTGGCATGTCCGACAAAACGTCATCATAGCGCGGGTGAATCAAAAATATGGCCAACCCCGATAGCAGGCTGTAGCAGACGATCATTGCTCACAAAAGTGTGAATTACTCCACCGTCAAGCGTTCATAAGAGGTAAATTTTCACAGTAATGTCAAGAATTGTGCTCTTAACACTCTCAGTAGGCCAAAAGTCCAGGGTTTACCTTCCCTTTAAGCAAGGAAACATGCCGCGATAAAATTTCCTGGTCGACCCTCCGTACGTTGCGTCACTAGGTTATGCTGCATAAGATGAATAACACAATGGATTCTTATATGCAACTTATGCACATTGCTCAAGGTTGTCCTTGTGGCAACAAAGCTGAATAAGCTTTTTGACGACTTACGATTACAAATCCACACCAAAAAAAAATTAAACGGACAGAACATTTCTCGGTTCACTGTTGACTGTATAGAAGCGTCAAGTGGACTCTAAATACGAAAGTTACCAATTCAGAAGGTGCATTACTCCAAAAGGTCTGTTTGTAATTCCAAAAAATGAAACAGGTTTCTTGTAATTCTAGACTCCTAATTTTCTTCGGAAATATGAACCTTCAGAAGAACGACATGTAACCGTTCCCCGCCCACGTTATCAAATGATTAGTCGACGAAATCACCTGATCTTAGCTGTCCGTACATTGCTTGTTTCATGCTGTGGTTTCTGCATGAATGTAATAGACCCGTTTACTAAGTCTAAGTTATTCAAATTTTATGCATACTTTTGAAACAAAGGTTGTTCTTGACAACCTGAAAGCTTGCCAGAGGCTTGTCAGACGTAGCAACAAGTAATTTATGCAAACTGGATTCCAAGTATTGTAGTTCATTCATTAATAACAGGTTAATGGAATACCTCGTTACTAGGTCCCCAGGAAAGAAACATCCATAAATTTGAATAACTTAGTAAACAGGTCTATTGAATCGATTCTTGTGGTAAAGCATGCATGATTATATGCAGACAATAATCGGCGACTTTTAAAGCGTGAACATGGTGAAGCGAAGGAGCAGATTTGGAGAGAAAAATGCAGGGGCGTAGCGACGGGGGACTGTGTGATATGACACCCTCCCCATTTCAAGTTTTGATGTTATCACATCATCATAATGGTGGGTTTTTTTTGAGGGGGGGGGGAGGGGGAATATCATTAATTAGCTTATTCATTTTATTATTCATTTCAATCATTCATTTATTCATTCATTCAGTATTTATTTAGTTATCTATTATTCATTCATGCATTCAGTTATTCACTTATTTATCTTTTTATTTATTATTCTTATTTATGTGGTGGTGTTTGTTTCTTTGTTTATGTTTAATGATACTACTACTACTACTACTACTACTACTACTACTACTACTACTACTACTACTAATAATAATAATAAGCTGTTCTTGTATAGCGCATATCACATTATGATAATACGCCCCTATACGCTTCCAAGGGGTTTGGATATTATTACCCTGGCTTTAGCTCCGGCGGCCGTCATCAGCGCACAGTGCATTTCAAGGAATAAATCCTGCCAGGTACCCATTTAACACCTGTCTTGCAAAACGACGCTAGTGCCGGGCTGAGATTCGAACCCTCAATCCTTGAATTGAGTCAAGTGACTGAACCACTATACCACGGCACCTCTATTACCTAAGGAACATTGTTTTCCTATAACCAGTCGGAAACACCATCCCCATCCATTCAAAATGGTTATAGGGACGCCCTTAAATAAAACGATAGAGGATGCGAAATAGACGGAATGCCTAATTTTTGTGTCGTGCGTGAAATGATGACTTCTACTGCAACCTGAATGTAATCATTGAGTCGCGTGGTCTGTGAAATTAACTTTTTTCATTGAACTTTAACATTAACATTGAAAGTTCATCATTGTCTGCTTGGAGGAGAGGCCGAGAGATGAAAAATGATAGAAAGTTACGAAATAGGAAGAAGTGGAAGAGACAAAATTTTACCATGGTTGTGGAGCAAGAGGTAAACTATAAAAAAGACATTACAGAAACGCAAGGAAATAGAAGGAGAAGAAAAGGAGAATAAATTAATAAAGCCCGGCTCCCACGAGACGTCATTTTGCTTGCGTCACTACCTGAGCTAACCAAATCTGTGAAGGCAACTAACACATACGCCAGTCATTAAAAGTATTGCACTTTTCATTTTGCAATCTCTTTTTAAACTACAGTAAAACCTGTCTATAGCGGCCACCGAAGGCAAACGGCAAAAGTGGCCGCTATAGACAGGTGGCCACTATAGACAGGTCGGCGGCCATTTTGAATTGTTGATTATACTGCATAAGGCATTTATACGTAACATCACTTGTATTGTACATGCATGCATCCATATCACATTGAAAATAAGCTATAGATCTACCGATTTGTATAACATTTCATAAGATATAAAATGCCCAAATAACGTGCTTTGTTGTCAATAAATGAGAAAAACAATAGATCTACGAGCAATATGTGTAAAATGATTTTTCCCTCAAATTACCACATAGACTGTTGTTCTTGATTTTTATAGTCTAAAAACGATGTCTATTAATCATGCTTTTGCTTCCTGTCAATAAATTACAATAATAAGTTTATCTTTTGAATAAAATCATGCAATTTTCATTCAATACATATTTGTCTTCGAATGGTTTAAAAGAAGTTTAAGTGCTTTGGAGAACGGACGATAGAAGGTGCTCACTTGCTTCGTCGAAAGTGCGAGCGTCCACAATGGATCGCCGGTGGACGAATTTTCCCCGCCGTTTTTTAGCTGGAAAGGCTCGTACGTGAAATCGTTATAATTGATCCTTAAAAAAATAATAACTGGGTAGTATATTATTGTTTTCAATTTCTAAAAAAAATCACTGGTTTGAAAAAAATCGTTATACCGGTTGTTTCGGCTTGTACGGACAAGTGTAGGGGATCGCGGCCGGATGGTGTGAAGATTACGTAAACGAACAATACTATAGTGGTTTAAACCTCTAATTAGTCGGCAGTCTGGTATAACTTTTAGATCTTTCATGAAATCTGTACATACTGTACGTCTTGGTCGTTGTGGAATCTATTCACGTTTGTGTGAAGGTGTGACTGAGCTAGGACTCGGGGAAACACACCACGGCTTTATGATGGCAAAAGCTAACTTTTGTGCATGAAGCTACGGCTCGACTCGATATTGGTGGCCGCTATACATGCTATACGCGGTCAGATATTGCCCGCGGGATACATAATGGATGGCCGCTGGCCGCGTTAGGCAGGTGATCCGGCTCATTTCGCTTGCGACATGTGAAGGCAACTAACACATACGCCAGTCGCTAAAAGTATTGTTTTCACTTTTCATTTTGCAATCTCTTTTTAAACTACATGTACTGTATATCACTCTTTCAATATCGTGCAAAAGACCGTACAAGTCAATGACGCAGTCCTAACGTCACCATAAGGAGCTTCGTGTGGGTCAGGCTTAATAAGATAGAGATAGGGGAAGGCCATAGCAGAATATGGGAGGGGGGAAAGGGGATTAGAAAATAAGACGAAAAGGGGAAGATAGGGAAGGAAATGAGAGAAGTCGAGAAGAAAAGAACAGAATAGAAATAGAAAGGAGAGAGAAAGTAAAATATAGGGGGAATTTGAAGGATTAGGAAGAGAGAGAAAGACAGAGGGGGGGGGGGGTGACAATAATTATATAAAGACGTATAAAGACATCTGTTATGCAAACATAAAATTCAGACATAAATTTATAGGCACATACAGAAGGGATGTTTTATCTACGCTGAATGTATTCAATCATTTTAAATTTTCCCGTATTGACATTTTTCGAGCCCCGACCTTCATGCACGCTGACGTATCCAGATAATGGTAAACGGAACGACGAAGGGGGCGGGTAATTTTTCAGATGGGAACTGTAACGTAATGTATCTGGGCAGGTCCCGTGTACGTAGACGTATTCATTTCCGTCCCTATGATTCCATAGTGAGGGGGGGGGGGGGGGCGTACGTCAACTCCACCCTCACCCGCCCTATGCTGCATAAGGCATTTATACTGCAGCTTATATTTTTTATGCTACGCTAAGCTTCTTTCTTAACATGTTCAATCAATCAAAGCAAGCCACAGGTTCTAATGCCCCATTTCTTCCTGACACAGTTACCCTCTAGACCATATCTTGATGTGAAGGGGCGGATCCAGGATTTATCAAGGGGGGCACAATGCGGAAAGAAATTCTGACAAGATGAAAAGTTTTATCACATTTTCAGTTGTCTTTTGGGGCGAGACTTTGAAAAGGGCGGATATATCATAGTACTTACGGTATGCCACTTCTGTTCCAAAAGGGGGACACGTGCAGTTGTGTCCCATTTCCTCCCTGATGCGCCAGTGATCTAGACCATACTTTTATGTATTCCCAGTCTCTAAGGATGTATCCATAGGATGAATTTCTCGATTAATTGAATTTGGTTCTCAATCAATACCCGTATATTCAGCGACTCTTCAAGCCCCGGTGAACGTGCTTTACCCCGCCGTAAAACGCACGCACCAGACAGAGCGCTGGCTATACTATATACATTTCGAAAAAACAGATATTGCGCGAAAACTGATAATATGATTTTTGATAAACGATTGTTCGTACGATAACAATATGGGATAAAGTGATTCAAAGCGTATCTGGTATTGGTGAAATTAAAGAAGAAAGAGACAGTTTGTTTCTATAGCTGCGCATATTCATTCAAACTTTAATACGAGAAATGTGCCCAGAGAGTTGATACTTATTGTACCTAAAATAGCAATATTGGATAATGTGTTTTACAGCGTATTAATAAAATCAAAGAAGGGATAGTTTGTTTCTATAGCTGCGCATATTATTAAAACTTTGATACCAGAAATGAACCGAGAGATTTCTACGATTGTCTATAAAATAAGAATATGGGATAATGTGCGCTATCAGGTATCCATGAAATTAGAGAAATAAATAGTTTGTTTCTTTAGCTACGTATATTTTTCAAACTTTAATACAAGAAAGGAGCCCAGAGATTTGTGATACGATTGTCCATAAAATATCAAAAGTGGATAATATGCTTTACAGCGCATCGATGAAATTAGAGAAGAAAAAAAAAACAGTTTGTTGCTATAGATACGCATATCAGTCAAACTTTATTACGAGAAAGAATCACGAACAAACTACCGTTATTATGTGAAGCTGACGAAAGGTAATCAATAGTATTGACAAACGTTATTAGAGACAAATAAATAATTTAATCAAGTATTAAACATGCAAGAGATGAATATGGCGATATTCTGGTCCAATATATTTGTTTGAAGCTATTGTGTTCTGACAAAATCACAATTATGTTTCCTTTCCTTTTTAAATAATCTTGCCCACACACACCTTTCCCCTTTTTATGACACGCTACACACACAAAACTGAATATCTAAAATATAATGATTTACAACTGGTATTTGAGGTTTTGAGTTTTAAAAAAAAAAAAGGAAAAATACATTTTATATCGATGACATTTCCCTTAACAGGTCATAACAATGAATACTGATGAACAATTTGTCTTAATTGTTCTCTTATTTTGAAATTACATTCTCATTAATCTGCCAATTCAGTCGCATGCTTAAAATTTATTTTACCGATATTTTTGTAATCTCAATTTTCATACATGTTCATAATTATGTGTACAAATGTATAATACATTATTTATGTACAACAATGCAAATGCATTAATTTTCCTTTCGAATAAGAAAATAAATTAATACGAAAAAAAAAAATGAAAATCATCGCAGTTGAGCCTCTAAATCCCCATAAAATACTGAAAATGTAGGACGCGGGGTTTTAACCTTATATCTTTGCAGCCCATGAGCAAATTAAGTAAATGTATACCTGTCTTTCTATTGAACTGGCCATGATGTTGATAAGCTATTAGCTGATTGAGTCGTAATGGGGTTCACATTCGCTTTTAAGTGACCCGAGAAAACCGGGCAGGAATTCATTTGCACGCGTTAAAGTTAAATTTGAGTTCTTGTCTTGCATTGCTAAAGAAATAATTGAGAAAGGTAGAGGTATGTAACAATTGTGGTGTATTTTGAGGTTTCGGAATCTTGCTGAAAAGCATACAGTGAATCAATTAAACAGCAATGCACACAAGTCATAATTGGATATGCACGACTACACTCACATAAATGACATGAAATTTTGGTCAAAACTTTGAGGCTATTTCTCGTTCTATTTCTAACATCAGACATTTAAAGAGCAATCCATCTCAGGGAACATTTCTACTACGATAGATCTTCCACAATTACATAAAACTTATAAAAAGAATGAAAAAGTTCACAAAATTATTTGTCATCTTTGCCAGAACTCAATCTTCTCTTTAAAGGGATACCCAACCGCAGATTGTGGACGTTTTTATGCCGCGAGAGGGCAGCGTGATCGTTACCTGATCATGCCGTTGCTTCGCGGAGCGCACACTTCGGCCAGACTGGTGGCCGCACAACATGCACCGCCCCGAGCTCGAGCTCTCGTACGAGATTCGGTGCAGTCGAAATGTAATCCCACTTAGTCCAACGGACGCGTTCGACGCACAAACTTTGTGTACGAGTGAACGGGGCTTACGCAATCCTGACTTTCCCCACGGCCGCCCGGTTGCGTATCTCTTTAAGTGTCAGGGAGGACTGCATTATGCATTTGTTAAGCTAATAAGGGATGGGATTCTATATAAAAGGCCACTCACTTTCATTACGGCGCAGCCGATCATAGAAAGGTGCGATTTTGATGAGTTAAAAAAAAATTAAAGTAGGCGAGTGCGATCAAGGATAATTGATGTATAAGCCGCATACTTTTTCTGTCATCCTGTTTATTTTATCACGGTATTATTATTTCTGCCGAAAGCCATGCTATGTAATCATTGATTCTAAAAGGCCGATATTTCGGTCACGGTTCTTCGATGGTTTCAATTCATTTATACATTTTTAATTAGGAATTCGATAATTGACTCTGTCCCATTGACCTGATACCGAAATTTAAAGCATGTCAATGATAAGAGATACTTTTTTAACAAAGTTTGGGCTATGACGCAATATCCATTTGAAATATATAGGAAATTCAGATAACCAATAAAATTAAAACACCCAGTAATTTTTTTTCTCAAATTTTTATCTTAAAAAAAAATATATTTTTATTTATTTGTCTATTAATTTTGTTTTGTTTTGTTTGTTTTTTATTTATTTACTTTTTTTTTTAGGGGGGGGGGGGCAATTAGTATTTTTTACACCAGATGCGCTAACAATGTACTCTAAGAAATCAAATAAACTCACTACAAACAAAGGCAAACTTCTTTCTTGAAACAGTATACCGATGATCTTGTTTAGCGGAATCTTCCCAAAACAGTTTTGTTTGAAATATTTCAATAGAAAATTAACCTCTATCATGGCTGATTCACGTTAAGAGATAACATGTACTGCTTATGGACGTAGTAAACGTGGGATAGGCTATCAAGAATATTGCAGAAAATAAAAAGAAGCAGACATGGGCGAAGACTATATTTTGATGCACAGGGGCGGCTCCAGGATTTTGTTAAAATGCAGTTCCCATTTCCAAATATCTGACATGCAAAAAAATAAATAAATAAAAAAGAAGTCGTCAAATACTTTGGCTGTTGACTTCCACCAAGAATCTCTGACAAGCAACAATGACGACAACAACAACAACATCAAAAACAAAAAGAGGGTCCTGACCCCTGCCCCCCCCCCCCCCCTTGATCCGCTCCTGCATCACAATCATAATTATGTCATTGTTCTTTAAAGATATCTCTTAATCACACACTGTTATCAGGCGACAAGGAAGGCATACACGATATGTTGGAAATGGAGATAAACGTCTCTTGTGGAACCAGTGGCCACTTGACAGACGGGGGTGGGAGGGGGCATTTTTTTTTTAATACTCGATTTTCTAATAATTCTTCTGATACTGTTTTAAAGCATACGTTTACTTAATTTGAGCTCGTAGTTTTTCTTTAAGTTTTTGTCACTTCAAGATTCTGTCGGGTTCAGGTGAAAATAATTCACTTATATTTTCGAAATAAACGTGGTATAAAGCTGTTTTCAGGAGAAGGATAAACTGGACTATATTCGACTTGACTCTTCACTGGCTGAAGCTAGATCGCTGGGGGGAGGGGGAGGGGGGAGGGGTAATTACGAAATGTGACTCCACACAGAGTGTTTCCGACAGCAAGATCAACCACACAAAAACACGGACAAACAAGCAAATCCATTACAAATAATTTTCTAGGTAATGAAGCATTTTTACCAGAAGCCTAAATGAAACGCACTTGGGAATCTGGGAAATACAAAGCAAGACTTTCCTTTTTCTTTTGAAGCACCAAAACGATAATATTTTTGCCTAAAATCGGGAACATAACTTTTTAAGCACTTTCAGATAAATTAACGCACAATTCAACCAAATTTATTATATACTCAAATTTGTATTTTGAGTATATGATGAGGTATATTATAAAGTATATTATGAGTATATTAAGAGGCGAATGTTTAAAATTTATGCATAGTGAGTCTTCTACGGATCTCCAGACTTATATACAACGGCAAACTATCTCAAGGTCGAAACTCTTTTATATTAACAAAAGTTGTGTGCTTGGCGGAAAAAAAAACCAAAATCAGCTCAGACAGACATTCTTTTCATGGATGAAAGATCATCTCCTCTGAGCCCCTAATTGAAATTTCATCTTTCATTCTCTTCTTTTTCCTTCACTCTTTCAGTTTTGGAAAGTTCACATCTACGGAACAATCTAGTCCCATCGATCAAGCATACAAATTATATTACGCATATTGTGGAAAGAGCAGACATAATATATCCACCCCCTTTTAGTGACGTCAAGAATGGCAGGCCCTGTTGCACAAGGCTTTACTACAATTCATAAGTTAGGATTAATCGCAAGCATTCTATACCATCCTATCAAGATTCGTCATGTTACGAGTTACGACTGAAACCTTGATTCGGTCATGGACCTACTACTACTCGTAGTAGGTCCATGATTCGATTGGCTAGAGCTGCAATAGTGGCGTGAACTTACGACTGATCGTAGCAGTTTGTGTCAAGAGTTCACGATTGGTTTAACAATACATCTGCTGCGTTCTTTCTGAAAGCTCACAACCGCTTGTTCCAATTAGCGATCACCCTAAAGCATTCGGAGAGAATCCTATAGCGAATTAATCGTGTTAACCTAATGATTTCGCCTTATGATCCCCAGATATGTAGAACGGGTACCGTTAAGAGGATTCGACGACCCATTGTACACCCACGTATTCAAAAGCATTTCGCCTCCGATCATTGATGTAATGAAAATAGAATTGAAATTGTCCTATTGGGCACGAATACGACTTGATCGATGGCTATGGTTTTGGAGAGTGCAGGTTTCAAATATTTAATGCATTTTTATCAGTCAACCACATTCGTACAACTTGAAAGGGTCGAGAAAAGAGGTTAAGCAATTGAGAAAAAATATCCATCCAAATTTAGCTGGTTACCACAAACCCCCAAACGAAAGTTGCAAGCATAATGCACCTTGGGAGGGGAAAAAATGATTAGAACTCACATCCAAGAATCATAATGACGGTTTTTATCAAGTCGATGCCAACATTGACGCCTTTTTAAAACTCAATTAATAATAATAGTATATAATATTTAGATTCTCTTTCACTATTGAATTACTGAATGGCAGTATCTTTCAAATCAACTAGTTATATTAAAGTGAAATACTGTAGATACAATGGATATGTAGGTCATGAAAGGATAGACGGTGGAGAAAGAACCCCTAAACGAACGTTGAAATCATGTACACTCTTAAAACATGAAACTCTCATTTACCACCTTTATCGAGTAAAGTACGATTTTATGCAATCATTGCTAAGCTATTACTTAATTCAATTGACTTGAAATGAAAGCTAGCACAATAAAATTGCTAAAGTGTGTGATCTTCCAAGTCGTTGCATTGATGTGAATACCCGTGTTTCAGGCACGTCGTTTTGGAGCTATAAGGGGTTAAATCATATAGTTTAACACAAATTTAACGCCCTTCTGGCTCCAAACATACGTCAGTTCGACAATGGGTTTTCACAACATGAAATTATAACCAAGATAAAATGTCGAAAGTGAAAAGGGGAGACAGCGGAGAAAAAAAATACATAAATGATAGTAATTTCAGAATACTTCTCATACGCACACTCTACCGACTACCAGTGAAAGCTATACAAAATGTATAAAAGGACTAAACGGTTAACGACCCCCCCCCCCTCCAAAAAAAAGACAACAACAACGCTTATTTATTATGTTCGTATGTATACAAAATAGTTTTTCACCATGTTCACAATACATGGACAATCTTTAGCACAATGTAGTATTTTTGATATCTCCAAAGTTTTCAAGGAAAGAGAACGAAAAAATAGAACAATCAAAGAGATTAATGATGGATTGTCATGTAAAGTTGACGTATTGAATATCTTGTTAGCGTTTATAATTGAACGCCCTGAAGAAAACATTAAGCCATTATTACTTTTAATGTGTGAAAAGAGGATGGAAAGAGCATGCGTGCTAAAAAATAAATTGGAAAAGAAAAGATAGCAGACGACAGGAAGCGATAGATTTGTAAAACGATATAGCGATCGCTGTCGAATAAAAAGGTAAACATGAAAGTTTACACGGTAGGCTGGTATGTATTAAACCGCTTGTTAAAATATACATTGTAGATTGCAAATATGAAACAGAAGTTCGATGAATAGAGATGGAGAATGACGAAAGGAAAAAAAAGAAACATGAGTGGTCTCGGGTAGATGGAAAAATGTTTTAATAGTTCGAAACATTTTCTCTCTCTTTTTGTGCTCTTAATGACCCAAAGAAACCTCTTATTGTCATTACCAAGATGCATACGATATGTCCATAGAACTTTGAACATTGCGAGTTCGCTGCACTGAATGTCAGGAAGGATTTGCCAGAAGAATTTATTTTGCTGACGTTAAACTTCAGTTGAATTTCTCGAAAACACAAACTGGAAGAATATCCGTGGCATAATAAGCCCCCGGGCTCTAATTACCATCAATTGCATGCCAGAGTGGGGTCATATTGTCAGAAGATTTGACCTAAGAAGTGCATGCAATGTGACGTCCTCAAAGACTCTTGAGAGACATCTTCCCCGGATGAATCCTTATAACTCAGTCACACAGCTATACCGACTCCAAAACCGACTCCAAACAGACCCCCCCCCTCTTTATTTCATCTTTTTTTCTTCTTTCTGTTTTCTTTTTTATTTCCTCTTTGTCTCTTCTTTATGTCAATCTCGTATTTTTCTTCTTCCTTTTTTTTCATCCTCTCATTTTTGTTTTTATGTGTGTAACCTTTCTGGAGTCGAATAGGGATCTGTGTAGAGGTGCTGTATGTAAGGGTATGGGTGAGGCTGGGGGGGGGGGGGGGGGGGGAGATGGGATATATATAGTAATCAGATATTTTATATAGAGCAAATGTATATTTTTCTTTGGGTATATTTATTTAAAGGAGAATGAAACCCCAAATTTGTATGCACTTAACAGAGGCAGACAACCTTAGAAATATATATGACTGAAAGTTTGAGGAAAAACGGAGTTATGAAGATTTTAAAAACTTGGCAAGTTGGCAACATACTCATTATGCTAATGAGATGTTATGACGTTTTTGTGTTCTCTCTTTAAAGATCATAAACAAGAAAAATCAGATTTCAGCTTTTAAACAAAGGAAATTGAAATGTATTGTGAAGAATATATTTAAGAACACCACATACAATACAGAAATCAAATTTTCTAAGATATATTCAAGGAAAGTGGATTTTTACAACATTATTTGTATAAGGCAATTGAAAAGTATGATAGCAAATTTACATCACATCATCTCATTAGCATAATGAGGACATTGCCAATTTCAGATCTCCATTCATTTAGCGATTTTAGGATTTCAAATATTCATAAAAATTAGTTGTCCGTATTTCCTCAACCACTCACTGATATTCATTCATTCATTCATTCATTCATTTTCAAATTCTCATAAAAACATTAACAATTTATACATTCAGTTACGTAAAAGTCAAGCATATATAAAATACATAAATATAATACAAGAATTTGAAGGAGCAGGCAGAGGCTATTGGCCTTTCAAAGGCTTGGCTCCTAAAAACCATAGTAAGTAAATTATAATAAAAGAAAGGAAGATAAATAAATGGGTAATAAGTGGGATTGGGTATTGATACAGGTTAAATAAGATTAAGTTGAAAGTTGATTCATGAGATAATGACTATATTTTCATTTAAAAGAGGCAAGAGATAGGCACTTTTTTTATTTCAGTCGGTGTGGCATTCTACAATGTTACACCAGAGCATTTGACAGATTTACGCGAAGTTTGGTATTTTAACATGGGGATAAACAAGTCATTTGCATGTCTTGTGAAATGTGTATGAACATCCTCTGCAGTTTTAAACATATCAAAAATGGGAGGTAACAACTTATTCTTATACATATATATAAATGATGCAGCTTGTAATTTGTATATTTGGAAAATTGCGAGTATCTTAAATTTCAGAAAAAGTGGTTCCAAAGGAGTTCTAGGGTGAGAATTTGTTATTGCTCATAATGCTCTTTTCTGCAAAACATAAACTTGAGTTAATAAATTTTTCGCACAGTTTCCCCATATCAAAGTACAATAGGATATATGACGTAAAATAATTGCATTATATATAATTATCAATATTTTCAAAGGAATGAAATGTCTTATTCTATAGAGTACACCAATTGCACGAGAGATTTTCCTCTAGATGTCATTTATATGAGAAGACCATGTTAGTCTGTCATCGAGTGTTACTCCAAGAAATATGCTATTAGAAACCTATATGCTTCTTTGTTTTTTCTGCTTCTATTAAAATGCATTTATTTTGGGGGTTTCGTTCTCCTTTGACATATGCAATGTGTTATCATCGAAAGTGTGTGTGTTTTTTATTCAGCTATTCAAGTATTCCTTTTATTGAGTTTCAGATATGACTGATATAATATTAGATATGTTAATAAAGTATTCTTAAGAGTTCAGTTGGAGCATGTTTTATTTATTTCACTTCGAAGTATTACTGCTCTACTTTCATATACGTATGTATGTACCACATGAATCTGTATTATGTCGTATTTTTGTTAAAAACATTATTACTTCGTACACTTATATTGAAAAGTTGGAAATAAATGTCTTGGAATTTGAAAATTGAATATATACTCTATGAAGCGATTGTATTTATTTTGAAATCTTGTGATCCTGTATATTATTTTTCAATAAAATATAATTTAAAAGAAAAAGAAATATTGTACTTAAAGGTACTTCATCCATTTTGCAGACTTACGTAAAATTCCATGAAACTTTGCACAGGTTTAGTAGACATCCTGTAGATACTGCCTATGACATTTCAAGGTCAAAAGTTTTATAACTCCTTTGTAAAAATGAAAATCTTGCTTATGTCGCAGAGGGAGCTACTCAGCTATTACAATTTTCTACCAAGATTGTTTGACCGGACTGGTTATCATGTATTTTTAGTCGTGAACATCACATGGTGTAGATTAGATTATAAAATTCATGTGAAAAATTATTTTCCAGCAATACCAAAAACTCAAGATTTCCTTCAAGCCAAAAAGCAAAGCTCCCATTAAATCACACGGGTTATTATTCTATTAGTAGTCATGATGTCATCATATCCAATTTGAAGTGTGTTAAAGCTGTTTCCTTGGGGAAAACTGGGGAAATGGATATGCTATGATGATGGCTTTGCTTCAGGCGATGGGTAGTAGAGCGAAAATGACAGCCTACTTTGCGGAATCAGTCTACTTTCTTTATCGAGTTATCGGTCAATGGTTTCAGCTTTAAGCTCCCCCCCCCCCCCTTCCTATTCTGTATTTGACTCTCGCTCTTTCACGTTTCCCCTCTTTCCTCCTTTTTGTTTCATTTTCCGTTGCTCCAATTCTTTTCCTCATTACCCAATTTCTTTCACCCATTTTATAATGTTTTGTTTTACCCTCTAACTCTCTCCCTCTCCTCTCTCTCTCTCTTTCTTTTTATCTCTTTCTCACTTCTCTCTCTCTTCTTCTTCTCTCTCTCTCACAACTCTCTCGTTCTCTTCCTATCTTTCTCTCTCTCTCTCTCTCTCTTTCTCTATCTTTTCAAGGTGTTATGTATTTTAAATTGTGTATTGATGTATACATATTTTAGCTTATAGTCCTGAAATGTCAAATTTTTTTTGCCCGCCCCCCCCCCCCCCCCCGCGGCCTTTTCTTTTCATAACTTTGACAGATTATCAACTGATCTCCGTCAATAATCATCTGGTGTCCTGAAATTGCTTTCACAAACCGGCTTGTTAATAATAATGATGGAAGTACGAGTGATGTTAATACGGGCAGAATCCAATAAAGGAATCACAAATGAATGACTTTCCAGGGGCTCGGCCCATGCCAAAGCATTGACACCCAATCATGACTTCTACCCAAGCATATCCTCATTTGATCATCAAAACTTTTAGATTCTTCTGATAATTGTGTCACCCTAAATGGACATAGTAATTCATTTTTAACGTGTGTCTGATTTCGATTATATTCGGGAGCCAATAAAAATTATTTATTTGTTATGCTCCATGGAGAAGACACATTTCTACATTCACGGGTTGATGTCTTCATAACACAAGCTCATTAGTTCTTCATGAAATCAACACTTTTTATGTCCTTTCTGAGAGTTATTGCAGATCTTTATTTTTATTGGAAAATATCACTGACCAACAAGGATATTTTGTATGATTGAAAAGATTATATTTACTTGTTCTAATTTACCACTAACTTCTTTCTCATTTGTTAAATATTATTGCTATGGAAACTGAGAAAAAAGGGCAAACAAACTGAGAGATAAATGATAGATAGCGATAGAGGGAGGGAAGGGGAGAGAAAGAGAGAGAGAAAGTGAGAGAGAGAAGGAGAGAGAGGGGAAGTTACAGAGAGATAGAGAGACGGAGAGAGAGAGAGAGAGAGTGTGTGTGTGTGTGTGTGAGAGAGAGAGACCCTACGCAAGATCAGTCGAATTATGTAAATACCACTGAGTTGCGTTATTCGTAATTCATTTCTAATTTACCACTAACTTCTTGCTAATTTGTTAAATATTATTGCTATGGAAATTGAGCAAAATAGCAAACAATCTGAGAGATAGATGATAGATAGCGAGAGAGGGAGGGAAGGGGAGAGAGAGAGAGAGATCTCACATTCATGATCAAATCAAATGTCATTCTACAGCGGACGAAGCAAACAAATTTGGCGCCTTTATCCGACTAGAATTAACAAGCTTAAAACAAACTCCACTGCCTCATCCGCAAGGGAAAGCCTTAAAATCTTCTCCTCCTTACACCGACCCATTCGACTGTCATCAACCTTACGAGGCACGTTCACACTGTCAGTGGATTTTTGTTTCTTTTTTGATTGTTTTGTTGTCACTCTAACGCATGTTAGATTCATGTATACGATCTCTGTTTTGTACGCTTTATTTCCCCTATTTCCTTCACCTCCCCCCCCCCCCCCCCCCTCTCTCTCTCTCACCGGATCTCTTTAATATAACATGCCTATTTCTTTTTTAATGTATTGAGTCTCAATAAATGTCACTGAATGTCATCAATCAATGTTTCATCGACGTATTGCTAGCTGCTCAACTCGCGATGATGTGATTACTTGAGGAAGGATTAAAGGGATACACCACCGGGCGGCCGTGGGGAAAGTCAGGATTGCGTAAGCCCCATTCACTCGTACACAAAGTTTGTGCGTCGAACGCGTCCGTTGGACTAAGTGGGATTACATTTCGACTGCACGAAGCCGACCGAATCTCGCACGAGAGCTCGAGCTCAGGCGGAGCGTGCATGTTCCAGTCTATCCGAGGTTTGCGCCCCGCGGGGCAACGGCATGATCCGGTAACGATCACGGTGCCCTCTCGAGGCATTAAAACGTCCACAATCTGCGGTTGAGTATCCCTTTAAGTGCAACTGCAACTGCAACTTTACATGTCATTCATACATAGCCTATTAACAATAATTAAAACATTAAAAGATTATTTGAACATAAAATATCTTCATGCAAAATATGGGGAAACTGTAATTTAAATTTGTAGGGTTTTTTTTAAAATTTGATAGCTTCAAAGAGTTCATATATATTTGTATATTCATATATGTTAAAGATAGAATTTAATCATAAATTAGATTAAAAGAAATGTCACAAAGTTTTCGTTATGTCAGTTAAGTCAAAGGTATTATTTTGCACTGAACATTGGAAAACATGGAAGTTATGTCATTTTTGTAAACAAATCTCCATCAGGTCATCATATTGCTAAATTATTGTTACCGTGGTTTTATGATGTGATAAGTGTTTTTAATTAAATGTGCCTGAATTACATCTCTAATAATCGCTCAGTGATAGAAAAAAACAAACGGCTTCATAATTTCATTCGTACTTATTTCTTTCACCATCTCGTGAACAGTTTCTTTTTTAATGATTCCCCTACTGATAAAATGAACCGACAAAATGTAAACAACAAATAAAGAACAACAATGAACGTAAAAAGATGAAGAGAAAAAACATACAATGAAAAAGGAGCAGGGAGTGTGTGTATGCGTGTGGGGCGAATGTGTGTGTGTACATGTTTACGTCTTCAAACCGATGACATCGAACAAAGAGCACAATGGGTCATCGGTAGTAATTCAATAGATTATATATTAGGTTATTCCGTCAATGAATTTTGTGACGCAATTCAATAGTGGAGTCATCGGTTGATATTCGAACAATAGAAAACATAGATGTGAGTGTTTGGTGTGCGTTTGTTTAGCATTATGTCCGAGGACATTTTCGGACAGAGAACAAAAAAAAAATCATGACAACAATGGTCCTCGGAAGCCGGACAATAGTCCTCGAACGTCGAACAATGAATTTATGCCTTATTCCGTCGACTGTCCGAGGACGAGTAACAATAGAGGAACAATAGTTGTCCTCGGAAGTAAAGCCATGTAAACGTGTGTGTGTGTGTGTGAGAGAGAGAGAGAGAGAGAGAAAGAGAGAGAGGGGGGATTAAAACATCAAAATATTATCACTGTGAAACAGAAATATATCTTGCACACTCATCCTGGCAATCATAATCTTATCTCAGAAAGTACACTGCACTATGCATACAGTAATTACACGTTCAATATATATAATTATATTTTTTTCGATTCCACGACCTGTCTGAGTGATTAATACAACAATATGGTTCATTAACAGCTCGAAGCTCATTAATTAGGATAAAGTGCCAGATGATACAACGATGGAAAAAATATCACCAGTCTGGCAGTACATATTTCTGAAAGGGACAATTGATTGATCATCATACTAGCATGTAAAAAATCTTCGGATCATGTAGAAAATTGGCAGGCAAGATCCAACCACCTTATCCGGCAAATTTGCTCTGTTTTTCCCCGCTCAATTTTGAGGTTACGCTCGATCGCTAATGATGATGATTATTGTCATAACAGGAGGCCTGTCACTGAATGTGCTTCAGACAATTGTCACAGGGAATATTTACATATCATACATGCTGCGATTAGGCCAAGTGAAATCAATTCCTAGTTTCTCGTCTGAAGTTTTCGAAACTAATAATAATGTCAATAAAAATATTAGTAATAATATTAATGATGATAATGATGATAATAATGATATTAATAATTTAAAATAATAATAATAATAATAATAACAATAACAATGTTAATAATAATAATAATAATGATACTACTACTACTACTACTACTACTACTTATAATAATAATGATAATAAAGATAATGATAATAATAACAATAAAGATGATAATGATAATAATGATAGTAATAATGATAAGTAGTCGATTTTTTGTAAAGTAGAAAGAAGGGGACGAGAAACTAGGAATTGATTCGATTTGGTCAGACGGTGAAACATATCGTGTGTTACCTTCATATTTTTTAATCATTTAAATGACTTTAATTATGAATACAATAGTCTTTAAAAAATGCAGAACAAACTTCAAAATTGATTTTAGTTCATATATAAGTGGATTAATCCCGGGAATTTAATATCAGTATGGGGTGTGAATTTGCCAGTACCATTAAGTGGGAAGAAGAAGAAGAAGAAGAAGAAGAAGAAGAAGAAGAAGAAGAAGAAGGAGAAGAAGAAGAAGAAGAAGAAGTAGATGTAGAAGGAGAAGAAGATGAATAATTAGGATAACCAAAAAAAAGCAGGAAGAGGAGAAGCAGAAGAGAGCGAAAAGAAGAAGAAGAAGAAGAAGAAGAAGAAGGAGAAAAAGAAGAAGAAGAAAAGGAAAAAGGAGAAGAAGAGAATTAATAAGTACAAACACATTATTAGAACGTAACCCAATATTTCTAGGCTAACCTATCTTGATAACCTGTATAAGCTACACGAGCAGATAAGCTACATGTAGATTATTAAAAGAGACACTTTGATGGAGAATTGTCAGATACGTCTCTTCTTGCCTGTCTGCTTCATAGGTTTCTTCGAGTCCTATTTCCCGCCTCCAAGTTAATCAGAGCAGAACATTACTTCCTAATTACTCCGTTTCCATGGAAACCAAAGGCCCTGGTACAGGTGAAAATTGGAATGATTACCATGACTTTTGGAAAACGACAAATTCATGACAAAATGAATTTCCAGTAGGCTTTCATTTTATTAGAAAGGTTTGTATAAGACGACAGGTCGGGTGTTCCTGCATATTTTTTCCAGTGACCCTGATGACACATAATGCCACAGTTGTATTCCTAATGAATATAGAAGCAATGCATTCGTGATGGTACAACTTTATAGACCTATAGTCGTGATAATCGTCTTTTAATTGAAATGTTTCATGAAATAAGAAAGCGTTAATTATGTAAAAATATATTAGATTAAGAAACTCTCTCATGATTGGATTTTTCGCAAAAAAAATGGATCTCTTTGTTTCAAGTGAAGATATCATATGTATAATTGCATGGTTTTGAATTTATCACAATATTCCATGCCCATGCACAAATTGAACACTGTTCCGACTTCTTCTTAATTAACTTTTTGTCTTTCATACCTCACGCCTCTCTCTCTCTCTCTCTCTCTCTTTAAGCTCTTTCTCTCTTTGTCTGTACCTAAGATCTGTACATACTTCTTCATCCGCCTCTATCAAGTCTCTCTCTCTCTCTTTCTTTCTGTATTTCTTTCTCTCTCTCTCTCTCTCCATCTCTTTCCCTCCCTCTCTTTCTTTCTCTCTATCTCTCTCTCTCGCTCTCCTTCTCTCCCCTTCCATTCTTCCTTTATTTCTTTCTTTCTCTTCCTCACCCTCTCTCCCTCCCTTTCTTTATCTTTTCTTTCTTTCTTTATCTCTCCCTCCCTATCTTTCCATCTCACAAACTCTCCATCTCCTCTCTCTCTCGCCCGCTGATTAGAATGACACTGTGTGCATCAGTTAAGATAAAGGTTCTTAGTAATTATCACTGAAAGGGTCAATTAAGTCGTGACGAGTGTCGACTACTCACTAATCTATCGACATCGTACGATGTTCGATTACCTCATCGTGTCGTCTGCTTCAATTTGTAATAGGAAAGAGTGGCGTAGCTGAAGGAAGCACGGGGGAACGTGCCCCCAATCAAAATGACCAAAAAATAAGAAGAGCAAAAGAGAGACTGAAAGAGGAATACGGAAAAGAGAACTTGAAAATAAGAATCTGCGAGTGATCCTTTTCTACACCCTCCCTTGATGAAAAACCTTGTTAATTTGTATTTCTTTCATCCGATACGACCGGTGCCCCCCCCCCCCCCCCCCCCCCCCTTTCAGTGTCCGGATCCACGGAACGCGACTAACTGGAAATGCTTTCTTATGCATTTATGCATAAGACCGGTAATTTATAGACCGAGTGGTCAAAGTCAGGGGCGAAACTGATCACGCCTGAAGCGAGTTGGCGACAGGTGAGTCATGGTTATTAGACCATGCTCATAAGAATGGCATTGATGCACAGAGGAATCAAGAGACAATTAATTAAATCGCTATACCTCTTATTGTATTACTACTGCCTTTGTTTGAAATTTGTAACAGTGGTAATTATCTTAATCAAAACAGAAATTTACAGGTTGCTGGGAAAGGACTTAGTAATAAAAGTAAAATCGCTGAATTGAACGCAATCATCGCAATGACTATTACCACAGACAGGGGTGGCACAGGGGGCCATGTCCGCCCCCCCCCTCCATTCAGCCACTAAAAAAAAAAAAAGCGAGAGCAAAAAATCGGGGGAAGTGAGAGAAAAAGGCCTAAAAAGGCGCTACAAGCCGTTATCTTGCACCCAACCCTGTAACATAGGCCTACAGCGAATTGTTGCGTCCAAATAATTGAAAAGCAGTCCGGGCGTCGAACTAACTTTCCGCCTAAAATAAATGTTACGAGCCATTATCTTTTTCTCAAATTTGCTAAAACGTCAGAGTTTTCGCGCTTCGCGCTGGAGGGGGAAAACTTACCCCTCCCTGCACCCACCCCCTTGGGAGCACGCTGCGTGCTCATCACCAATTTCGCACTCTTCGCGTGCTCACAACCGCCCCCCTAAAAAGAAATCCTGGCTATGCGATTGGATCCTTCACGTCTGCCCCCCCCCCCCCCCATTGAAAAATCCTGGCTATGCCTGTGACTGTAACACTAACAATAACTTATTTCGAAGGAAGATTAGATCATTCATTTCATTTCATTTATTTTCCACAATATCAGCAAATAATTTACAAAGACTTTCAGTTTACAAAAGCATTATGAGCGTAGAAAAAACCGTTAAGAATGAAATCTGGCACATAAATTCGGTTTTCAAACAAAATGAAAAAAAAAAAATGAAAAATCTGATCTGATGGGGAACCCGTAATTCTGAACAAATTGTTTTGAGATTCGTAGTTAGGTGAACATACAGTCTCCATCTATATATCGAATAATACGATTTTGACGAAAGGATCTGTTATTTAACATATTACTGATAACAGTTCTATGGATTTGTGATGACCTGTGCTCATATACAAGCACAGTTCTTCGCCAAGCGGAGGTCGGGAAATCAAGAAGAAGAAGAAAAAAAAAAGAAGAAGAAAAAGAAGAAGAAGAAGAAGATTACCCGTTGCAAATATAAATTTAGTCACTCTCAAACATACACTATGTGTATATTTTTAATTTCTGTTTTGACTTGGTTTGGGTTATTTTTAAAGATTTTTTCCCCCGCTCTATTTACTACAAGGGAGGTGGAAGGCCTGTTACTACCTTGATGAAAGCAATTTAAGCTGATAGCAAGTTTTGGTATGAACTAAGTCATGTAAGTACAAACCAGTACACGGACATCGGGGGGGGGGGGGGGTCACCTTTCCTCAACACTTTATCTGGCTTAAAATCGTTGACACTCACCGCGGTATTTCACCATGTCCATGTGTTAGAAATTTTGAACAACGACAACACAATTATATTTTCGAAAGAGGAAAAAACGTGAAAAGTAAATCGAAATGCTGCGGATCGAATTTTCTCCGCCCAACATGAAGTGATGACAAGCGCTCGAACAATATTGCAATTATCGTGATTATTACCAATACGCAAACCTTATGCGTGACAAAGTCCCACGTTCTTCTTTGCATCATGGTAATGTAATAACAGCCCTCACTCCCATCATTACTTGCTTGCATGCACTTTATTTTAGTTTTGTGATTTTGTTTCTCTTTCTCTCTCTCTCTCTCTCTCTCTCTCTTTCTTGGTGTTGTTTATCATACTCAAAGAGAACTTGCGTAGAATTTGTTTACAACGTCATACCTGGTTTTGCTTCTCTTTCATTTTCTTTCCATTTGAAAGCTAACTTCTACAATTATATTCATATATTTGTAGAACCAGAGGGCGTGGTGGGTGTATACAAGCCCTCCACCCCCTAAAAAAACAACTTCAATAAAATCATGTATGTTTTGTGCTCCCCCCCCCCCCCCGTCTTACAGGCAACAAAATCCTCTATATCTACCGAGCTTTATTTCACTTATTTAAAATAACTAGCTTCCGAAAATAGAGCTTCTTGGTCATAGAAGGTCCCAGGGTATCATTGACGAGAGACCACCAAGTTTGTAAGCTCGTCTTCTCCGACCATTTCATATTTCTGTTTTAAATTTCCTTATCTCTTATCATTATACACGACAGACCTATAGGTTAAAGTCCATCAGCATGAACAGTGCGCATACTCCGTTGTCCATCATGGGGAAAGGCATATTCCAACTGCCACTGATTCAGAAATGGCAAATGTGCGCTTCTCTCCACCGCCTTTCAGAATTATAATTATGCCTGTGCACATGATGAGCCATTTATTTGACGCAGGAATGCGTCAGCACATGTTGTGTTCTTTGACGGGCCATGTGAGGGTGAAATGCTACATAAGGAAAAATGATTGCAAAATGGACAGTGCAGAGAATTGTCTCTAGGCCTACATACTTGTAATAACGCCGTAATCAGGGGGCGTTCATCAAGTGTCTTGTCGGTGATTTTTACCGCCAAATTTGCTCTCAACCAATCAGATACAAGGATTTCAGTAGCTTATAGCAGTTATTGCAACTTGTCATTGATGACAACTTTTATGAAACAGGGCCCAGAATGACGCCTCGTGTTCAACGGGCAATTTTTGATGCTTCCAGAAAGATGTGTCAGTGTGAACGCACCAAGACAACCTGCGTCCTTCGGCCGAGTAACAGACCACATAATGTGGCTATCCTCACGCTGAGCCGGTTGCTAAGCAAAGAGGCGGGAATTTACTTTTACTTGACTTAAAAGGTTGTCTGTTAAAACCTTACTTTGTGATGCCAGCCATCCAAACCAATTAACTAAATGGACCGATAAAAGGCCGTGCTTTCTCTGTCACAGGATGCCGTCCTGTATAAGCTCTCAGTCTTTTATTTACTTTGAATAATTTTGTCGATTAAACTTTAAATACATACGAAGTAAAATTCTCTCTTGGCTAATCTGAAAGAAAATCCGCCCGTTTTCCCGACCATTGAGGTCGCCTTTAGCCAAGTCAGTATTGTAGGCCGAAACGAATTTTGAATGCCGTTTTGAATTTTGACAATGCACGGATTTCTTGCATCGTTTTTACCAGAAACTTAGGAAAGATTTATATCTCATGGATATTTTCCGATATACGAATACCTAATTGTATCAGCTGAAACGATTTCGGCTTATTATAAAGTAGAATGTACATTTTATATTTAAACAATTGCTGCCAATTATTATTTGGGGTGAGGGATAGCCACAATAATTTGAATGACATATCATCGCCACTTTAAACATGAAGGGGAAGCAAAATTGAAAATGCAGAAAGTACGAGGTTCAATGAGGACTGATAAATGGTTACAATTTTCAGTCCTTTGAAGAAAATCCTTCAGTATCAGGCCACTGAACAAAAAAGCAATGACCTTACAAAGTAGGCCTACCATGGACCATGACAAGACAGAACTTGATCTTAATGTGCTAATTTTTTTTGGTCTTCCTGACACTTCTTCAACGATAAAAATTAGCTCAAAACTTCTTTCATGAGTGTTTTTTTTTTCTTTCAGGTAAATTTTGTTTTCTTCTCGTTCCATGACAGATCCAAGCATGTTCTTCTGTAGCTCTGGTAATTTCGGGACTTTAATATTCAGTGTCTTTGCAATTTCTGGAAAACGAAATATTTAATCAGTCAGCGCATTCGCTAATTAGAACAAGACCTAAGATTGCTAGATAAGACCAAGAATTTTATTCGCATACATGGCCCGCTTTCGAGTAATAGATACCCCTAACCATTAGGTTAACTGGGGAGCATCAGTCCCATCTAGTGTTATCGGTGTTATTATAGTCATGTCGTAACAGCGGAAGGGAAGTGTGCCCTGCGACATGCGTCAATGCTACATCTTCTTCGTAAGTGCATTGACGGTCACCCTTGCATGTTCCAGAGGCGTAGCTACGGAGAGCATGGGGGCACGTCCCCCTTCCCATCCTGGAAAAAAAGAGGGAGAGAGAAAACATGGGAGAGGGGTGGGAAACGTAGAAAGATGATACGACGCCCTCTTACACCCTCCCCTCACTGTATTGCCTTGCGCCCCTCCGTCTTCAATGAAGAAAAGCTCCCCCTTAATGGCTGTGCCCATGTTACGCCACTGCCATGCTCCATGGATTGTTTTGCAAAAATGACATCAGAGAATTACGTGATGTCTTAATCCATACATACAGCAGCGGGATGTAGTCATTTTATCACGAAATGTTGGTTAGGGAGTGATTTATATGACTTTTAAGTCTGGGACGTGCGGGTAACTGTACGCCATTTATGTTATAGACCGAGAACAAAAAAAAAACAACAACATGAAAAACATGGGCACGTCGAGAATGAATGGGTAGGACTAATTGGTTGAGTGTATAACATGAAACGTCAATATGACATAATTCATGTCCTTGTGAAAGTAGACTAAACATGCACATTATTAAAACGAACACGTCTTTCGTCAATATTGAAAGCATATGAAGCAAGAGCGGTATAGAGAGAAAAAAAAATGGAGGGAGCATGGATAGACGGGAGAAAGGGGAGGGGGCGAAAAGTGGGTGAGAAAAGATAGCACTATCGACTCACTTCTAACGACCCCCCCCCCCCAAGATCGTCTTACGAATGACTTGAAAGTGCCGTGAGTTGCACGTACGACTTGCGACAACAAAAGTCTGACGAAAGAATAACTCAAGGCATTCTTACGAAAAACGTACGAATTCTAGGGCCATTGTATAAACCGAAAATTCGTTTTTCCAGAAGGTCCTAAGTTGTTCTTGGGAATTAAACGGCGTTCGTACGAACTTCGTAAGAAGGCCGTAACAATCTATGCGCCATCTACGAATCTCTTCGAACTCCGGAATTCCTACGAACAGTGAGATTCGTATGAACCTTTGTGACCGTAGCTTATACATACATTCCCTTTAAAATCATGCGTATACTGCTCTGTAATGTCGATAATGTTAACCAACAACTATTCTACCTGTCCTGGTTTCTTTGAACCCCTATTCCTTTTCATTGACCATTCTTCCCAGCGATTTCTCCTCCTACTCATTCTCCCTCTCTCTCTCCCTTCTCTCTCTCTCTGACAAAAGACACGCACAGCCTATTTAGCTACGTCTATTTTCTTAAATCGGAGTCTAATGCACTCGTCTGGCTCTTGAAATTAGTAACGTGTTCGCAATACTAATATGAACGACCATACCCTCCATCACGACAGAAATGTTACTTTAAAAAGAATCCATGCTTTTTACTGCCAACTATAGTGGTGTATTTTGGACCTTGCTCCCCATACAGGGAGGCGAGCATGTACATGCATTTCTTTCGCGCAGTTTTATTTCTGCATTTTTCATAAGTACAAAGTAAAGTATATTCAGAATCATAATAGCATAATATACATAATCTACGTAATGAACATGATATAATTCCTTTTGACAAACAGACAAAAATCTACTTGATCGTTTAACAAAATAAGATATACATATAATAACAAGAATAGTGGGGCGATTCTATGCTTTAAGGAGAGTGAAATGATGCAGGAGACCGACATCGTAAGCATAAGCTTGAAATGATGACGGCCTCGGGATAGGAAATGAAAGAAGAAAATAAAAGAAAGAGAAGAGAAAGAAGGATGAATATGAATTGAAGGGTAATGTGCAGGTGGCCGTGCAATATGTGAAATGAGTGATTAATTTTAAATTTTAAATTTAATTGCATGCGGGTAAGCCTGAATTTGATGAAGAAGAATAAACCTATCAAACCGTGGATTACAAGAGGAATTCTGAAATCTATTAATAAAAGAAATACTCTATATAAAATAAGCCTTTCTGAACCAAACCCTATAAATGTGCGTAATTACAAAATATATCGAAATAAATTAACAAGTGTAATAAGATTATCAAAACGGATGTACTTTTCTAATAAAATAGATAATAATATTTCAACCACATGGAAAATAATTAACGAAATCCTTCATAAGAGCAAATCACATATTAATTCCCAAGTATTTAATAGAGATGGTAATTCTATCAAAAATCCCCCTGAAATAGCAAACATGTTTAACGAATATTTTGTTAATGTAGGTCCAAACCAAGCTGCTAAAGTTGATGAGAGTAATTGTAACTTTGTAGAATTTTTATCACAATCAATAGATACATCCATATTCTTCATCCCCACTGACTTTATTGAAATATTAAGAATCGTCCGCACCCTCAAATGTAGTCACTCCTCTAGTCATGATGAAATTAGTACTCACTTATTGAAACAGATTATAAATAATATTTTGTCACCTCTAATCCATATTTTTAATCTCTCACTCTCCTCTGGTGTCTTCCCGACCCCCTTTAAAATTGCAAAGGTTATACCAATTTATAAGAAAGACGATCCTTCCTGTATATGTAATTATCGACCTGTTTCTATTTTGTCAAGTTTCTCAAAGATTCTTGAGAGGATTGTCTATAATAGGTTATATGGATTTTTGTCTGAAAATAGTTTTTTTAATCCTAATCAATTTGGTTTCCGTAAGAATCATTCAACCGATTTAGCCTTAATGCAGTTATTTGACAGAGTATCAGATGCCTTGGCAAATCATGAACATGTAATTGGTATATTTATGGATCTTAGCAAGGCATTTGATACTCTTGATCACAAAATTTTACTATATAAGTTACAACATTACGGGATTCGGGGTACTGCACTTCATTGGTTTGAGAATTATTTATCACACAGAGAACAATTTGTTTCCTTTGAATCCGCTCATTCGAATATGTTACCAACAACATGCGGAGTCCCACAAGGCTCAATTTTAGGCCCCTTATTATTTCTAATTTATGTTAATGATATTTCAAATGCTTCACCTATGTTACAGTATATTTTATTTGCTGATGATACAAATGTATTTTGTTCACACTCTGACTTACACCGTTTAATTACTATTTTGAATAATGAATTACCGAAGTTATCTACATGGTTTAAAAGTAATATCTTGTCACTCAATTTAAGGAAAACCAACTATATTTATTTCAGAGGTAAAAGAAAAGTTGACTTGCAAAATCATGATTTATATATTGATGGTAATCTTCTTGAAAACAAAATGATGACTAAATTTCTTGGTGTGTATATTAATGAAAATTTAAAATGGAATGATCATGTAAAACACATAATTTTACCTATCTCTCGTAATGTTGGTCTGTTAACTAAGCTAAAATATTTTTTACCTACTTCTGTACTATTTACGCTGTATAATACGCTTGTCTTGCCATACATATCATATTGTAATATTATCTGGGCAACTCATAAATGTTATACAAATCCCATATTAATTCTCCAGAAAAAAGCCATCCGGGCGTGTAGTGGGGCAAGTTTTTGCTCTCACACTGACCCTCTGTTTTTTCGTCTTAAGTCCCTCAAGGTCAATGATATTAATTTCCTACAAAAAGCTCTATTCATGTTTAAGTATAACTCCAACCTTTTACCCCCAGTATTTGCAACATTATTTCAATCGAACACACAAATTCACGCATATCCTACCAGACAATCAAAAAATGTGCATTTATTTAACCCCAGGACTGCTCTTGCACATAATTCTATTAGGCACTCTGGCCCTGATGTATGGAATTCCCTTCCTCCCGAAATAAAAAACATGACTTTAATGTACTCTTTCAAGCGAGCAGCAAAAAATCACCTAATTAAGCAATATTCCCCACAATAATGATTGTGTAGTACACCCATAATATCTTGTATAATTATGTAAATAGGACCCATGACTTGGCACATTTTCACCTCTTTGGGAGGCAGATATGATATTAGTTTACAAAACGAGTTTACCACTTGCTATTATGTTAATATCATTTCTGCCTCTCAAACCGGATGATTAACTCTCTATTGTTAATACAGTTGTTATTTAAAATATTTGGAAAGGTACAATTGCCTCATTTTATCCTCCTATCTTTATCCCTATTTCTCTCTGTATCCTCTTCCCATTCTCTCTCTCATTACTTTTTTAATTATATTTTATCTCAAAGGGCTTTCATGCTGTCAAGCCTCGGCTTATTATGAAAACCCTCTTGTTTGATTTCTCTTTCTATAATCCTACTGTTAGCCTTGTAGTTTAAGATATATTAATGTCATGATGTTCCATTGTATTGTATATCGCATAATTTGTATAACGTATGCATTATTTGATGAATTGAGAAATCAAGCAGAAATAAATAAATCAATCAAATAAATAAATCAATTTATTTATTAGAGTTTTATCGAATTAAAAATACAGGGTACTAGGTGCGTTCAGTTATAAAAACTGCTATACAAGCACGCCCTGTAAATATAAAATAAGGAATACATTATATACATGAATTATATTAATTAAAACAAATACATAAAATATAAAAACTGTTAAAAGATACGTAATGTACACAATATAATAATTACAGGGATAACAAATAAGGGCGAGGGAAAAGGGAGGAGGTTGACTTTAAATATTTTAGATGATAGGGGATATTATAATAAATGTTTTGCTGATTGGCAACCGCGCTTAAATATATCATTTGAATTGGTTGATTGTACAGAAATTGGAAGTTTGTTAAACAGAAAGCTTGCTTTGTATGGGAAAGAGCGTTTCCTGAAATCGGTTTTGGGGTATGGAATATCAAGGAGTGAATTTACCGGATACCGGGTACAAAGTTAAAGGTGCGACGCTTTATTAACAGTTTTAAGTATGCGGGAGCCAGTGAATTGATAATTTTGAAGACTAATAAACAGTAATGATATTGCAATCTTTGTTCAACAGACTGCCAATTTAAAGTTGCAAGAAGCAGGAATATTTTGAGGTGTCAAATATTTTATATGACGAATACATCCAAGAGAGCGATATATCTTTTTACAAATATAATTTTATATGCTTAGACCCCGTCAGTTGTGAGTCTAGTATGATTTTATACTGTCGACACACTGCAGGTTAATATCATTTAATTTAATCGAGATGAAGTAAGAAGAAGTAGAAGAAGAAGAAGAAGAAGAAGAAGAAGAAGAAGGAGGAGGAGGAGGAGGAGGAGGAGGAGAGAAGAAGAAGGAGAAAAAGAAGAATGAAGACAGAAGAAGAAGAAATAACGTGTCAATGGAATTGGAATTGGAATGATATTTACAAATTTATACTACAAAGATATTGTTACAGAGAGCTGATAATCATCTCTCTAGACAATGAGCATATTATTTCAAGCGGTGTGTAGATGCTGTACACATGGTATACCCTTATACTCATTCCGCAAATGCTAGATAAGATATTGAACTTTCCTCAAATACGTGGTATTGGAATATTGATCTGAATAATAAATTTCTTCATTTTTGACGTCACTGGTCCTTGTTATTCTGCCATGCAGGAAAGAAAAGTCTTACAACTACCTTGCCTTTTAACCAACCAAAATGGTTTTATATAGAATCTAGGTGGACATAGCCGTGCAAATCAATGCGAGCCCTCAATTAGAATCCTTGCCTATTGATTTAGTTTGGATTTATTGAGACAGCCTTTGTTGATGCGATTGTGGTTATAGATTCTTGCACGATTCCACCTTTTATTTGTAAAGTTTGCGTTTCAAGGTAAGTATTTCTGATTTTGAACACGCGCTTGAAATCCGCTTGTCTTAGTTTAGATTTAATGCATTTTATGTGGCTTTATGCAAAATCAATTCAGAGTGCTGTGGCCACAAAGATAGAAGACAAAAGAGTGGTGCAAAATCCCCCCCCCCCCCCACAAAAAGGGGGGGGGAGTAGAGAAAATTTCGAAATCGCTCTGACCATTTTATTCCTACATGCCAAAGGTATACACAGAATTACAAAACGACTACTGTACATGAATCAGTTATACACATTGGTCCTGACATAAGGAATTAACTAGCTACCTTCGGACACTATATTCAGATATTGGGCCCACATAAGTAATTTAGGCCCCCATTTGGTCACGTGTTAAATCGACAGTAATCAAAGAATCATATTTTGAAAACATTTCGGTAAAATTCCTTATAATGCGCAGAATAGATACAAAATATAAAAATCTCGTGGACATGGTGAATGAGGTGCCTTATTTGGGGATTTCCCGGCTTTAACGAATTTTCGAAGGCTGAAACGCGGCTAAAATAACTCTCGCAAACTGAAAAAATTAAATAAACTGATATGATCATGATAATATAAATCCTTTGAAAGTACACAAAGACAAGCTCACTTCAGCCTAGGGGTAAACGCAAGAACCCTGTGACTATTAAACATCAATTACGTTCTTGCAATTTACAGAGGACAGTTACTCGATTTTATATGAATTTTTAAAATCAATTTTATCCTATTAACTTTGCTCCGCCTCGCAAGAATATATGCAATGAGAGCTGATGAATTACTTATGTGTGCAGCCCTATTTGAATGTTCACTCAGATTTTGCATTTAAAGCAGCTGTCAGGAGAATACCGCTTTCCCAATATACTACATCAATTAATTCATTAATTAATGTATTTTTCAGTGATGTACATTATTCATACTTACACTGTCGCGTAACAATGCATATTGACGTCTGTGCACAGTAAACGCATTTTTTTTTCTTGATATGGATCCATCAGTGTATTTCAAGGAATAGAATAAGCGCGGGAACGTGAAAGACAACTAGGGCGTTAATTTATTTATACAACTCATGGCCTTGCAACATCACGGTGCATGAAATTGGAGAAAGTTTTTCTCTCTGGAACATGAACGAGACACATTCACAGTCAAGCAGTGGCGTAGCCTTGGCCAGATATTGAGGGGGTGCCAGCATAAAGAGGGGGGGACCGGTTTTATTAAATGAAACGCGAGTAATAACAAGGATGGTGGGATGGAGTCATATCTTATCTTTACTTCTCTCCTTCTCTCTCTCTCTTTCTAATGATACCTCCTTTCCACCATCATGATTCGACTGGGGGCACATGCCTCCGACTGGGCGCCCCCTGTGGCAACGCCACTGCAGTCAAGATCAATGATCACATCATATGGAATGCTTTTGTCACTCCTTGCTCATGAACTCCAGAAAATGTGGCACATGCATGTAGCCAATTTGGTGAAACTTTCAATGAAGCAGTGTCTATCGAGGTCACTTAACTCCAAAATGATTGCTTCGCGGAATCAGATGAGGAAGAATAGATTGAGACATAATATCAAGTCGATTCAACCATCCAACGTAACAAATAGGCTTACTGGCACTTTTTCGCCAAGGAGCCTGGCGTCTCTTGCCCGAATATCAAAATTTCAGCTTCTTAAATATTGCGAGTTAGCCGAAATTTTGACAAGTTATCCTCTTGAGAGTTCAATATTGTTATCAGCATACTACTGAAATCTAATGAAAAATATTAATGATAATTTATTAGACCACCTCGTTTCCAGAATACGGGATGACGGTTGCCAGAATATTAGTAATTTCAAAATTCTCGGAGATAAGAGCTACATAAGGGCCGATACCAGTATGGACAACAATGAAAACGATGTGATTATATATGATTTGATTTGATCATACATTATGATCATGAAAATAAGCTTTGGTCTAGATAGGTTTCTATAAAGTCAATCTGAACGAAAACATATCATGATAATAGTCGTATAGTGTGGGGTTTTCTGTATACATTTGAGTGGGTTGGTTGGAATTGTATCCACCGACAGACAGGTGAACTTTGCGCTTGTTTGTATACACATGTGGCGTATAATTGCATATGCCACTCTAGACCCACATGCTGGGTTTTTTCATGTCGTATGATAGACAATGTCATTTTGCGCAGTAACCAACCTTGACACCAGTTGGTAAACATTTCATTAATGCGAAATATACTCCGAGATTAGACACGTTCAGAAGAGAGAAGAAAAGTGTGAAAGAAATATTAAACTGACGCCAATAACGCCCGTGCAATGTTGCAGATTTGTTGTAATAAAATTGGGAGCAAATAGCTATCTACGTTTCCATGCCAACCAGTTTCTGGAGAGAAAAATACAGAGGAATCACCTGTTGACTTGAGGCTTGCAACACTAAGATTTTGTTAATAATACTTGATGATATTGGCTTCCAATATAGCGCTAATATTCGCCTTGCATGGTGCTTCAGGCTCCCTGCTATATTTATTTTATTCATTTTAATCTGATAATTAAACAGGATGGCTCATTTCACGAGGTCTTCCATGAGGTCATGTTTATAACACACACGAACAACAATATATGAGCATATAAAACGAAGAGTTCTTGTTCAATGTAGGTGATTTAGAACTTTAAAGTTGATTTCATGCAACGATCCCCGGGTAGGGTCCATGCCGAAATTTAAGTTAAGCTACAAAATTATAGCAGTACTCACAGCTTTATAAGGAATATCATCGTACCAGGTACTTAGTTGCTACACACGAGTCGAGCGTAGCATTGTACGATCGACCTACCTATTTCAATTATTTAAACACTTGACCACGACACATCTACCGTTCATTTCTTATTTGTTTTTTTTTAATTTCTTTCTTTATTGATTTATTCTTTCTTTTTTTCCCCTAGACGGGTGTACAAGGTTATTCCATGAAGATTACACGCAAAACCAATATTCATCATGTTCACCGAAAACTAGTCTTTATAATTATTTACCCGACTACTTATGCATAACTAAATGAATTGCGATACAATTACCACCGACGAAAATTGAGGTTGAAATCTCAAAATCGATAAAATTCGATGACTTTCTGGAAATAATACCGGTTCATGTGTGGCATGCATCGATAAAGGCATTTTAGAGTTTCTATAAAAACACTCGTTGAAAGCTATCACGTTTGCACCTGTACTGCGTACAATCACGGAAATAACTGCTCTCTTAAGACCCAGAAGGACGTTAACTCATATCATTTCATACAGAGTTAACGCCCTTCTGGCTCTCTCTGGCTCTCTCTCTCATGAGACATGATGCTCTATCGTTTCAAGCTAATCTGTTCTGACATTCTGCAATTTTATCAGGTTCTGTGTAGAGGCATCGAATTCGTAGATTATGAACTACGGCTGATCAGATACCGAAATGCCAGTCGAGATATCACTGTGTGTGGCTGATTTTCACTTCAAATGAGCAAACTTTCAATATTTTCATTTTGTTTTTACAGGCATCAAGCACCAGGAATGACAATGCACTTTTCAGCCCTCAGCTGTAAAACTGTGGTTATAGTGCTGTCAAGGGTCTACGATTTTATATTTGGTTCTGGGATTTTCATTTGATTTCATGCAGCTGTCGCTTCAGCATGTTCTGTATTACTATACATTGTCTGCTTTCATTTCAACTCAGCAAACATTCAAGATAAAAATCAATATTTCATTTACTTTTTTTAACGGGCATCAAGAAACATGAAACGGTGAACAATGTACTTTGCAGCGATGTGCTTAACATTTGCTGTGTTTGTTGTAATGAGCCTGCCAACTCTAAGTCTAACTTTGCTTTATTTATCAGAAACTCTACTCACATTCAAATCTAGCTGTATCTTCAGCTTGACTGTGCATTGACAATGAATTGTAAACGTTTCACTGATAAATAATAATAAAAAAAACCTTCAATAAGCAATTAATGTTTGTCAAGGTCACATTTTTCATAAAATAGCTATGATTTCTTTAAAGGGAAATCCAACCTTAGTGGCAACTGGCGAGTTGCTCTGAAATACAGAAGTAAAATCAGCAAAGTAGATTGGGGAAAGTTTGAAGGAAATCCGACAAGTTTTGGAATGCGCTACACACATAATGATATTCTATGGGATTTCTGAATATAACTAAAAGATAGATATACGGGTGTTGTCAGGTTGTGTAGGGGATGAAGGCGAATGAGGGAGAAGGAGAGATGGCGAATTGCGAATGAGAGGTAACGTATGGTGAGAGAGTGAGTGAGAGAAAGAAAAGAGAGGGAGACAGACACAGAGAGAGGGGAAGAGGGGGAAAGGACAGACAGAAAAACAAAAAGAAATGGGAAAATGGTAGGAAGGAACGAAGGAAGGAAGGAAGAAAGGATAAAAAAAGAAGGGGGAGAAACGAGGGAGGGACTGTGGAAGAACTTACAGGGTATATATGCATGAAATCACTAGCGACATACTCGGAACCTCTGCATGCCAGAACCATACACTTACCATTGCTTATTCTCATCTTCCAAAATGTGGTATCATCCAGGACAGCTTCTATGAGTGGAGCAGATTAAACATGCAAAGCTTTATCCTCAACCCTCGGACTTTCATCCAAATCTTTATTTTCCCACCTGGATTTCCAGCATAATACTCTCTCATGCCTCTATCATCTGAAATCGCCTCTGCAAGGTATATAGGGCGACATAACATGTGTATTAAAAAGTTGTTTTCTTCATGTCTATGTTTTTATGTTTTTACGAGTTTTATGCTTCTTATGGAGGGGGGGGGGGAATCATCTAATTATTTGGTTCACAGATTTAGCACCGGAAAAAATGTTGTTTAAATAAGTAGCGCAGGGTTAGGACATGTGCCCCACAAATTTCTAGTGCCCAAAAGTACCGTACAACGAACATTTTGATAAAGTACCCCCTCCCCTCTCTCTTTCTCAAAAAAAACATAAGCAGAGAATGCATCAGAATGTTATGTTTCATTTTGTCAAAGTACTTGTTTTCACTTATTTACTAAGCTCCCTCGCAACATATATATTTAAGATAGTTAAATGTATTATTTAACCCTCTATCACAATTTTCCAGATGACCAAATCCACGCAGAAAAGTGACCCCCGTGTGCCCCCTGTAAAATTATGGCTGCGAAACTGATAGCAATTAACGTACCAGTTTCTATCATGCTTCAACATATTTCTCCACACTTTTCGACTACTTTGTGAACTAGGTGAAATAAGCCTTTCATCATGATCACAACGTCTGTTGAGAGACAGAAGGGCGTTAAATCTGTGTCTACGGCGTTTGGGTAGATGAGTTGATGCACTGACGGTTCTAGGCAGACGATAAACACTATCTTTTGGAAAAATAAGCAATCATTGATCTCGTTATTTTTGGCACTTCAAACTCGTCAAATACAGTCGGTATCTGGGGTAGAATCTCGGAATCATACGAATCAAATGTTAATTGGTCGTTCAACGATGGGTTCCACGTCACTTTAAGTTTCTCCCCTACGTGTTGTCGCTTGTGAGCAGTGGCGAAGCTAAAGTGGGCACAAGGGGTACGTAGCCCCCCCCCCCTCCCACACACACACACAATCAAATAACGAGAAATACAACAGAAGAGTGGAGAACAAGAAATGTGAAAAATAAAATGCTATGCCATCGACATCCTCCACCTAATCAATGACCTTGTTAATTTGCATTTACATTTGCATTTCATACACCGAGTAAGACCGTTGCCCCCCCCCCCCCCCTTAATGTCGGAACCCACGCTCAGCCTGTGCTTGTGAGTGTAATGGTGAAGGGGTGGCGGAGATGGTGAAATCGTCTGCATGCTGGTGAAAGCTAAAAGGGCATTGATTTTTTAAAACAGAGTTAACGCCCTTCTGCCTGTCAATACATGATAGTTATGATAACAAACGGCTACATTTATCAAGTTTGCATTGCGTACATAGCAGTACCATAGTTCCCTAGCTAGTTTGTACAGTCCTGTTACTAACTTTAGAAGGCATGTATATATACCGTACATGTACTAGTATTCTCTTGTGTTGTGACATTCTATATGATGACTAACGGCATCTAAATTTGAAAGATGGCCTTTAAAAACAATCACTAGGCCTTAAAGTTTGAGATATTATGCTCCTGAGCGACATTACCCGGATAAAAAACAAAACAACAGGTTCACGACATCATTCAGAAATACCGGCACGCGGTCCGGACGGTGTACTTCAAAAATAGTTTTCATCTTTCGGTTTGGAGGAAAAACATCATCGAATCAAGTATGTGGGACTGAACAAACTGGCGAGCCCACTTTTATGTCTTTCGCCGAGATGATGCTCCAATTTCTTTGTTTATCATGTCTAGCATCTCCATGGACATCAAACGTGCTAATGTTCACTCAGGGGCGGATCCAGGATTGAGTAAAAGAGGGGGCACAAAAATGAAAGTTTGTCAAAAGGTAGACCCGTATTTTTTGGGTCTCGCCAGCTTCTCGAAAAGTGGCCCAGTGGGGGGGGGGGGGGGGGGGGGGGGGGGGGGGGGGTCAGACCTTAAAATTCGCTCAATAGGGGGTTATGGGGTCCAGTTTCCCTCCATAATTCACTGACAAGCAAAAAAAAAGGTCTTCATTCTAAAAGGGGGGCACAATCGAGAAAATGGCGGATCGCCTATGGTCAAAATGCATACTTCTCTTGCAAAAAGGGGGGGGGGGGGGACTTCCGGCCCGTGCCCCGGATCCGCCAATGTGTTGACTTATATTGCCATGATGGATGTATCTCACATTTGTGAACATTCTATCCAATGATCCAGTGACGAAGGAGAGGGGCACATCCGGTCCCATTTAAAAACACAATCTAGCATACCTTTTTTTTTTTTTTTTAAATCCCAAAAAAAATCTTCCCCCTCTTTCAAACTCAGAGTATTTTAAATTAAATTATCATAACATTCTTTGCCAGAGATTTTTTTTTCAGGATTGTGCCCTCCCTCTTTTTTACCCAGAATCCTAGATCCGCCCCGCTATAATTGGTCGTTTCCGCAAATAGTATTCGATGACGCATTTAGGGAGTATTTTGTTTTCAATAGGGCTTGTAGTATTGACGAATACATAAATCTAGCAAAATCAAACTATATTTGTTTTTCTAAGCATTTGCTTCCATCTTCCATCTGTATGTGAAGATGCAAGTAGAAGCCTAGGAAACATGATTTTTTTATATAAAAAGATATATGGATCTGTAAATGGAGGGGGTGTACGCCGCCCTCGGTCCTATTTTGGCTACGCCCGATATTGAAGTGTTAATATGAAATGGCATTTCAGAAATTTCGGAGTCATGAGCCTAAATTCTGATTTAGCCCCAGAATAACCTTTCATTTTTGATATGCACTGTACACTGTGTATCAAAATAAAGTTAATCCCAATTCAAATGGATCATAGCCCAAGGTTATTTATTTTGATAATTTACATGTAGCTTAAAAATAAAGAGAACTCGTCACATATCCATTCATACCTCACTTGCGACACTGATGTCACGCATGACTGAGTATATTGCTGTTGAAGATGACATGTACGAATACCATTTTTGGGTAAGTTTTGGTAAAAATGGATTAAAGACTGAAATAACAACTTTCATAGATGCCATACTTGAATGAAGAATTTCAGTAACATTTCTGTAATGCTCATGTAAAGTCTTTAGCGGGTCTGGTAATCATCGGTTATTATCATTGATCATCAGGCAGATTGTTCAACTTACGACCCTAAAAACGGAAATTCGGCTTCGAGGTCAGGGGCGGATCCAGGATTTAGTATAACGGGGGGGGGGGCACACAAATGCAGGTTTGTCAACTTTTGGAAAAGGTAGACACGTATTATTTTGGTCTTGCCAGGTTCTCAAAAAGTCGCTCAGTGGGGGGGGGGGGGGAGGAGTTATGGGGGTTTCATTCTAAAGGGGGGGCACAATCGAAAAAAGAGCAGATCCTTTATGGTCAAATGCATACTTTTCTTCCAAAGGGGGTGGGGGGCACGGGATCCTCCAATGTTCGAGGTTACAACATTTCACCAGGGGCGGTATTCTGAAAACTGTGTTATCTTTTGTGTTAAGGAAAATTGTGTTAATTGTCATAACAAATTGAAATTGCGCGCAATAAACACTAATCATTGGTGCTTGCGCAGATGTCTCTGTTAACTTTACGCGGGCACAGCCATCTTTGCGCAATCATTAACCAATGACTTGTCCTGATTTTGATTTGTTATGACAATTAACATCGTTTTACTAACACAAAAGATAACACAGTTTTCAGAATACCGCCCCTGACGCCAGAGTTTGCAGTGAAATTAGGAGGCTTTCATGGAACATATCACATGAAGAGGTCCTCATCAGCCAACGCAATTTGGAAGAATGTTAGGACATTCCGAGAGCATGGCACTAGCATAATTTCCGAAACCAGGGGAAATCTGGCAGGAGGCGCAAATTTTCGCTACCTCAAATATGCAATTTTCGACGTAGAGGGCAATATTATATGGTCCGCATCTTAGTCAACTTCACTTCCGGTCCGTATTGAAATACTACGGCTTATGAATAAAATGAGTGCTAAAATGCTTAATTTTTGGATCGCATGACATAAACCACTCAAATTTTGAAAATGCAACCAATTGTCTCAATAAATCATGGTAGCTTTTCAAACATGTCGGTTAATTTATACTCAAACTGGAGGAGTTTTGTAATAATTGTCGACCCAATCGGGATATTGTCAGCACTGCGCATGCGTGGTTTGCATGACAAACGCCATCTGTTGGCGAAATTGCGTATTCTGTGATTTGGGGTAGCGAGAATTGGTGAGAACATTGCAGCGGCAAGGCATCAACCTTCCCACAGTTTTTTATTATACTCGAGCAAAGTGAAGGCAACATTCCACAGAATATCAAGAAGAAAATAATCCTCCCAGTCCGCATAGGAGAAAATCATTTAACAGCAATGAACACTTCAGTGGGACTTTGTGAAAGTACACATTTTATCCGTTTTCCCAAACTTGTAAAAAAATTAAATTGGTATCTGTCATCTTCAATAACAACAATGTACTCGGTCATGAGGGACATTAGTGATGAAAGTTATGGAAAGATGACGAGTTCCTTTTTATTTGTTAGCTACATGTTAATTGTCAAAGTAAATAACATTGGAATAATATCCCTTTGAATTTGGATTACCTTTATTTCTATACACACTGTGTGAGTGGGTGGTTTTCTTTAAATTGGGTTGCGTTTAAACTTGTTTCTTTTTAACAGTCGCCATTTTACTGTTAAAAATATCATGCCTAATTAAACTCTGCCATTAGGAGAAATGTGTTCTTATATTATTTCTTTCTTTAAAACTTGCACGTGGATGATACATGAAGCCTTCTGCAGAAATGCCGAAATGCAACACATGGTCATTTCTGACGTGCTTTACGTCACAATAGGATGAAAGATGTCTTCATTAAATGACGACAGCCAGACATTGTACATTCCTTCACGGTATCATCATGGCGGGCGCATGACACTTACAAGTCATGTCAATGGCTTTAATCGCAGAACATAAATAAATAGGAAGAAAGGGACATGCATTAGCTAAACAGACGACGCACGTGTAATAACGCGTTTATCTGTGAATAAGCAAATATTGCATATACATGCAGACTAATTAATTGATTGCTGGCTTTTAGCGCGGTGACCGTGAGGGCTCACGGGAACCCGTAAAGATGGAGACGGGCAGCGTGCGAACATGAATAAATCCATACAAATCATTCTAATAAACTTTTCCCGGTGATTTTGATGATGATGATCAGATATTATACTTTCCCATAATCTCAAGTTAAAATACTTCTGTTTCTTTTTTGTTTCTCTTATCTATTTTTTTCATAATCTGATTCCTTCATCTCAACTACATTTTGTAAAGAGTGGCATGAACATTGATGATAATCCTTGGCCAGGTCTGGTCTGGTTCTGTACTATATCTTATATTGGTCTGTCTGTCTGTTTCTTACTTACAATCTGACTGTATCTGACTTTCTCTCTTTCACTCTTGAATCTTCTCCCTCTGTTAAATTGTGTTTCGTATATCAAAATACCTTAAATACCTATTACTTTTGACCTAATCCTCCATTACTCATAATTTTAGCCAATGTTGTAATTCTTGTAAATTTTGATCGTTCGAATTGGGAACATTATTTTGAATGACAACATTATCTAACTATGCACTACTGATTGTTATTATTATTCACCTATACTATGATATCATTTTAGCATGCTTATAGTGTCCTTTTCCTTCATAGTATTTACAAATTACCCCGCAACTCTACGCTGTCTGCACGTCTATTTCTCTGTATCCTTGCAGCCCCTTGGTCCTTTCTGCTTGAGACCTGTACCTCTTCTGTGCACATGGTAATGCTAACACCGTATAATTTCAGAAAGATAAACGCTCCAGGGCTAGGGAAAATATGACAGGGACTTTAGTCACACAACAACGAGTATTTTGGTTAGTTTAAGGCAAGTATTTTCTCCTTGGTTTAGGCGGTACAACCGGCGGCAATGCAGACACGAAGATACAAACACAGCTTTCAAAGTAATGCATTATGTACATGCCTAGTAGAAAAGTATATATACTTTAAAAAGTATATATTTACCTTGATTCTTTACTCATGACCATTTGATGTATACTTCTTCTTAATAATAATAATAATAATAATAATAATAATCTGCCTCCTTCACGGCTGAAGATTCTTGTATATCATGTGTATATTTAAGAGAAGAGCCCCATTCCATCAAAAAATGAAAAATGAATTCCATAAATTACTCAAATCAATAAAATAAAAAATAATGTGGCATTACCAAGGGGAAAAGATGGACAGCCGGACAACACCAAATTTTCTGTCCTCTTTTTCAGATTCAAAGCTATGAGAAATGAAATTGGTATTAAGTCTTTCAGTGCCGATGTCACATACATGTGACGGATAGACTTGTCATTTTCATTCACCAATTGCTCGACCACGGGAAAGGTATATAATTATGGTGGTCAATGTACATCAACAGTTTGAGCCTAAATCAAGCATTCTAAATATATAATTAAATATTATATGCATAGACATTTTTAGAGAAAATTGCAGATTTTAAAAAAGGTATTATCTTATTTCAACATCAATCATAATTCTTATGCATAAAGTTGGGTAAAGTAATAATGTTTGGTATCATAAGAAAAGGTAATAAATTTCCTACAAGTTTTGTACACAATATTTTGTGAAATAAGAGATGGTTAAATGAAGTGTAGACATTTGAAAAGTAAGCATTGATTTTGAATTTGAATTCAAAATGTTCTCATGGAGAGAAAAATCTAATATGTGTTGCCATAGTAAACTCTCTTAAGAAATATATAATGCTGCCTAAGAGCTGCAATGCAAAGTTCTAATAAAACAAAATAATTTTATTATTATTATTATTATTATTATTATTATTATTATTATTATTATTATTATTATTATTATTATTATTATTATTTACCTAACTGCGACTTAAGGCGAAACCTAACAATAGGTTTATTCCGTCACAATAGAAACTCAACGTTCGGGCGAAACGAGTGTGGGTTAGGGCGAAACGTAACAAAAGAATGAGATAATAGATTTCGCCCTAAGTCGCAGTTAGAGTTATAATAATAATAATTATTATTATTATTATTATTATAATAATAATCATCATCATCATCATCTAATAATAATAATAATAATAATTATATTATTATAACTCTAACTGCGAAACCTTTTATCTCATCCTATTGTTAGGATTCGCCCTAACCCACGTTCGTTTCGCCCTAACGTCGAATTTCTATTGTGACGGAATAAACCTATTGTTAGGTTTCGCCTTAAGTCGCAGATAGGTAAATAATAATAATAATTATTATTATTATTATTTTTATTATTATTATTATTTGTATTCGTATTAGTATTTTTTATTGTTATTATTAATATTATTATTATTATTTTTATCATTCTTTGACATGGAGAAGATTACTTTTTGTCCTGAAATAAGTAAATCATACCTTTAACCGGGCATCTTATAACCTGAATAATGCCTCGGACCTTTCCACCGAGGATGAGAGAAGCGGAACATACTGATCTCACTGATTAATAAGCCTTGCACCTGTTCCATACCGATGATATTTCAATAAATCAGACCTGTGCATCTCAAAGTGAGATATGACGTCGCTAGCTCCAAGGAAAGTGCGTTTCTTAGGCTTAGACCAGGGCATCGGCGGCTGCATCAAGGGTGAGGGAATGAAGGCAATTCCTCCTCCCCCTTACCCCAGGCAAAGCCTTCGCCCCTGGTCAGCTCAATGGGCAAAATCACTAGGTTGGTTTCTGTTGCTGTTTTTCTTTGTTTGTGTGCTTGTTTGTTTGTTCTTATTTTTTTATTTTTTTTTATTTTAATTTTTTCTTGTTGTCCCCATCTGCGGGAGGGGCTCTTCAAAATGTCTTATTTTCTGATTCCTGATTGAAGAAAATCAATTTGCTCCCTTACCTTTTTCGCTTTGGATCACGAGAAAATAAATGTCCGAAAACATTCATTCCTACCCTTAGTCTCATCCCCCTCCCAGCCACTTTAAAATCCTGGAGCAGCCACTTCGGCCATCTTTCAACATCCTGACAGTGCTAGACGAAGAGAGAGAGAGAGAGAGAGAGAGGTTGGGGGGGGAGGGGCTAGTGAGGAGGGAAATGGGAAGGTAGGTTACATGTTGTACCATAGGCCTATACCATTATACAAAACGTTCATTAAATGTTTGGTTTAGTTCAAATTAGTATCAAGATACTGGTACACTTGCGGGTACACTTCGTGAATCTATATGCCGACATAATTAGGGTGAAATCAATATACTTCGTAAATACGATATCTTGCTTAAGTGGAACTTAAACATATTTTTTTGTGTGACTATACGCTGCGAAGCGATACCAGAACTGATCATGTTGAAAATGCTATTATTAGTTTGCTGCATTTGGTAATTCTCCATGTAATTGATGGTGAAACAAAAAATGATGTAATTGGAGACTGAAAAAAGAAAGGACGCTTAAAATGAAGCCTCGGGGACGTTCATTACTTGATAATCATTCACTCGCTATAAATTAGCTAATAATATCCGTTCATCAATGAGTAAGATGAATGCATGTAATCATCCATACAAGCACTTTACAAATTACATTCACCCTTACATCAATGCCTGATAAATTATGGCATAGATCATTATGCATGTTTTTTATCCATGTTGGAAGTATTAAGTCATATATGTATCATGGATGTGAATAATTATATCAAATGTAATTAGATAGGTAACATTTTGGTGGCTTGAGCAAAAGTACTTATTAATCTCATCATCACTCACAATGCCGATGTACCAAGGATTATTTGAATCTCAAAACTGAGTGCTTTTCCAAAGCGTTGTTACTTTCCTGAGAAATAACTGGAGTAAATCAAACCATGAAACATTGTAGTATTTATGCATTTCCCGTGCGTTAACGAAAAGTAGTCGGAAGATTCGGAAAGAAAACCAATCTAAAAAGAGAAAAATATTCCTTTTTACGCATTATAGGCCACTCTAAAAAAAATTACATTTGGGTAAAAAGGAAACCTGCATGTTTGTTGAGTATAATTTGACCAGATATTGGGTATATAGAGTTTTACCCAACTTGAAAACACGTACATGATATACATGACGTATGTTAAATTTTAACCCAATTTTTGCCCAACGCACTATCTCGCATAACTTATGGAAATCATGGAAATAGACGTTTACAAGAGTTTACAAACCCATACAACGCGCGTAAAGCAAAGAGAAAACTTCTTAACCCGTTGACTACTGAATTCTTTAACTCTCATGGCTCAATACCGGAACCACCCGGTTCCCGTAGTCTATGGGTTAATTGACTAAACCCTATCGTATGTTCATGGTTTGAAATAAAACTGTTCTTATAACCCCTTTCCAGTTGTCTCGTGTAGTTTTCTGGGAGATCTTTTGAAAAGAGTAGATTTAATTTACGTAGATATAAATCTTATATGCACTTTCTTATTTCGAATTAACTTGAAATGGATATTTCCCATTGAAGTCAACACTCGTAAATTTCAAAAGAAATCCTTTTTGAGTTTCGAATTGAAAGTCGAATTGAAATTCAAACCCTAAGAGCTATCTCGAGGTGGCAGTTCAAAATGATATTCAGTTTCAGAATTCTCACATGATCACCGTGCTCGTATTCAATTACTTGTCCATAATGTTACATGTATATTGTTTTGAAAATGAAAGTATGCTTCAATAAAATATTTCGAATGTAATCGAACTGAAGCTTGTTTTTTTTAATCAAAACCCCATAAAAAATCTCTTTCGGTTGTTACATTATTATAAGAGACAAATACAATAATAACCCGAAAGTCTATCATTCCGAGAAAGAGATATTTAAAGTCATCTTTATGTATTACAAAGCAATCACTGCTTTGTGATACATAATTTGCAATGGGTGATTATAATTTACCCTTTTTTTTCATGGTGGCATGGAGCCAAAAATCTAAAAACCTGAAAAAGGTCAAAAAAATTACATAGTACGTTGTTTTGCCATATCACGGCCGCTTACACTGTAAAAACTAAAGTGCTACTTTTAGGGGCATGTATAGTGACTGCACCTGAAATGCTGTTTATAGCACTTGTAGTGTGCTAATTTACCAGCAAAAAAAAAATGTGACCGTAGCGAGCCTCGAACCATGCAGGCTCCGCTGATTGAGAGGCGCTGACGTTACCGATGGACTAACGAATGCTTCTTGCAAACCAGTTTAGTCATGGGAGTCAAGTAGATAACATGAACTATGTGGTGTCGTAAATTCAACTATGTAACAATATGATCTGCTCTAAATCGTACGATGTGAGTTAGTCTAGCGGTAATGCCAGCAATTCTCGATCAGCGGACCCTGGTTCGAGGCTCGCCAAAATCATTTTTTTTAATGAATGTTTAGCAGTTTAAGGAGCCGGTCCAACTCCCGTGAAAGTGCTGAAATAGCACGCTATGTGCATTCAGTAGCACTCTGAGTGCAGTCCCTATGCATGCCCTCAAAAAGTGCTATACACAGCACTTCAGTTTTTACAGTGTATGGAGGATCATAATTTGCAATGGACGATTATAATTATTTTACTAGTCGTTTACCGATGTGTAGTTTGAATACCGGTTTTTTTTTGTTTAGGGTAGTGGATATATAATAGGATAATGGGTGTAACTCTTTTATCTGTTTATCATGAAAGTAAGGATTAGCACTAATTTTGCAGAGGAAAAAAATCATAGCATCTTTTTAGGTCTATATAACCATAGATCTTAACCCTATACTCAAATCTGGTTTGATTTCTACAGGGGTATATTGTCGGCCTGTAATGATAAACATTGGCGTACATGTATATACGACCGAAATTTCGCCTGCATGGGGGCTGATGTCGCTTGCAAAAATGTCAAATGTTCCGTTTCTAAAATATTGCGAGCCAGCGTAGCGAGAGAGCAAAATAATGTTTACACTTTGTTACAGTGTAACGAGCTGTTCCATAATGCGTTGAAGATTGACTAAAATATGAGAAGAGGCTGCCCGAATAAGTAACTCCAAAATTCCTGGGGGCTATATGATCATTATGATGATAATTCTGGAACCCTTTAATTTTTATTCTCGTCATGACACTGATGAGTCTCAAGGTTCACTTTAATGGCAGGAGTTAAAGATAGAAGCAAAACCTTGGAGATCGAATCTACGACATCTATTTCTCTCCATCAAGCCGTCAAAACAAATGCGACAGTCGAATGCCATGCTGCCGTCCATTTCAGCTTCTTTAAAGAGAAGATTGCGTTTTGGTGTAGATGAAAGTGAAACTGTGATCATAGAATGGTAGAAATAATGTCGCATGAAAAGGAGGCCTTTGAAAAAAGCCCTCATATTCCTGATATAACTAATCATAGTCTCAAACTTTGGGCAAAATGTGGATGCCACGGTGTGTAATCCCATATTCCCTTATCCATGTTCTTCCAATTTTCTTTTCATTTTGGCGAGTTTGAATCAGTATTATTTATTACCAAAGATTTCCATTACTTCAAGTAAAATCTCGCATTACATGGTTATTCTAACTTATTACGTAATCCACCTTTCCCAATAACTTCGAGACAGTTTCTTTCACACACAAAAAGAAAATGGCCAGAACTCAACTCTATCATTAAAGGCTTGAGAGCATGGATCGCAAGTTTACGCTAGTCCCAGGCGTACAATAATGTGTCAGCAAGTGAGATCTCTAGCTGACAGCCAATCGTGTAATCAAACATTTTCCCTTTTCCGTTGCAATGTCAAGTTGAGAGGCGGATAACGTGAGCTATGAGAGACTTGAGACGGGCTTGGGATGTATCACGGTGTACCTCATTATCGCCTTATGGATTTCCACATTTTGTAGTGTTCATTAATACATCTCTCTCTCTCTCTCTCTCTCTCTCTGTCTCCCTCTACCTCTCTGTCTCCCTCAAGGCTCTCTCTCCCCTCTCTTTCTCTCCTTAAATTCCAATTTTTTGTTGCATTCAAAAATAATTTATTTGAATATTTTTGTTTCATATCTAAAACAAAACAATAGAGACATTTTAAAGAGAAATGCTTTGAATTTTAAAAGATAATGCACAATGTTAACATTATGCATTATCTTTTAAAATTGATCAGAAAGTTTCACAAGACAAACCAAAAATTGAAATCATTTACTGATGAGGGCTTTAAAATTCAGTTTATACATATTTCGTGACCGGTTATCTGTACATTTAAACATTGCATTTAACACTGCTACTTGTTTTATCTAATTGAATCTCGATGAGACTGTGTATCGGAATGTATTTTTAACATGAATCTCATGAACTCACGTTATCCCCTCTAAATAAATGCCCTTTCGTTGGATGAATAATTAAAAGAAAGAAGCCCCCCCCAAAAAAAAATAAAAAAAAATAAAAAAAAATAAAAAAAAAAATAGTATAAATACAGAGCTCTATATTATATAATAAGTACTAAATTTTTAGGAGTTCCAATATATAAACAAAGATTACATTAAAAGTTATGTTGGAATTTTAATAATATAACACGAAAAGAATTGAAATGTTGAAGTAAAGTTTTATGAGGTTTAAACGATATCAAACTAATTCTACCAGTGTATACTGTTACAACTCTTAAATGTAGGGGTTCATTAATATAGCCACTCACATCCCTGACTGCATGCATTCATCAGTGCATCTTTGAATATTAAAGTTATATCTGTCGCCTCTCAATGTGACTTTAAATAAATTGATGAGGAGAATTGCTCCTCTAAATTCTTAATCTAATGACTGACGTAATTGGCATTCATCCAGTTAGAAATGGTTAGAGGATGAAAGGAAAATTTGACTCCTCTCCGTGGCATGGATATTTCCTTGCATTTGGTTTGATTTTTTCCCCGTGATATCAGGAAAATAAAACGCGAAACATTTGAGGAACGCATATTAGGAGTACAGCCAAATTCTATGAATACCACAAATCATTATTGTAGGCCAAGGCCGTTTGGAGGTTTTGCTGTTGACATCGCACTGAAAAAAGCTTCATGAAAAAACCAAGGTACGCATTGAAAATGTGCATACTCCATATAATACCACAGATATAAAAATACAGTCAAAACTTGCCAAGTTTGTAAGAATTATCATGTTAAAGTTTGGTAGATAAGTAATGACCGCATGCGTTAACTTACTGTTATGATTCACATGTTGTATTACAGTAGATTATGATTTCATAGTTGTTTACAAGTGCCTTGTTTATTGCCATATTATTTAATCGTGTTAATTTTATGCAATAATGCCATATACTTTTTTTTTTTTACCTTTCTCATACTCTGAAAGGGTCGATAGAAATCAAATACAAAATCAAGTTGAAGATCAAGTAATTCAAATCTTTGGACAAAGAAGAAATTATGTGTTCAGAACCATGTTTATTAATGTACGAGTCAGCTATCAATTTCTTTATTTATCATATATTTGTATATTTTACAATTTTTATATCAAATGGATAATAAAATAAAATAAGTTCATCAGGTTATTCTTGAAGCCGCTTACAGAAAAAAAGACTTGTGCAAAACAGTATGATGCTAAGGTTGATTTAGAAACATATCAGATAAGCCGAATTTATGTACATTAAGTTTGTGAAGGACCTGAATATTGCGAATATGAATATGAATATGAATAATATAATGAGTTACTATAGAATTACTATAGAATTCAGGAAATGATTTCGTGTTTCACTTGTCATTCACGTATCATTTATGTCTTATCGTTAGTATTGCATTAAATGACTGGGGTTTTATTTTCCTACAATACACCACGATGAATTTCTTCCATCGCCTGACGCTACCGCCCCGCCCCCACCCCTATCCGTCCGCGTCAGCGCTTGGAATAATGTCTCGCGCGTTAAAAATTTGGAGCTACCAAGGATATTCCAGAATCATAGGGAATGAGATGGTTGGGAGATCATGCGTGAAATTTGAGGTCGTATATAGTTTCTCCAATCGACGCTGCTTATAATCATCTGAGATTCTCTCATTTCGGATATCTACTTCGGCGCCATAGTTAGCACTCAAATTCGCACTATATATGCACGAACAATGCGCAATTCACACTGATCATACGGAAACGATGCGTTTTTTTTTAATTGAATTGAAAAAATGAATTGAAAAACGATGCGTTAATAGCCTTATCTGACCCAATAATAATTGTTTTCCATACAAGCAGAATATTAGACAAACTGCATGATCATGAAAAAAAGATTGTGGAAAATCAGACTTCTAACAAGAAAGTTATGACACATTTACGGTACGATGGTCGTGAGTTTGTGATGTCATTTCCTCACTATTCACTTCCCACCCCCTCATTTTTTTAGGGGAGTGTAATTTCACAATATAAAGTTAGCCATCTTTCGTACTGAATTATAATAATTTTAAAAAGTCCTTTACTACATCCCTAACAAAATCACAACCAATACAATGGCGACAAAAGGAAGAGGAAGAGAAAGAAAGCCTGTGGGGAGAAAGGAGGATAGGTGAAAATAAGATGAATTATAGATGCTACGACCCTTCCCACCCCTCCCCTCACTCGATGGCCTTGGTCTCTCGCAATCTAGCCAGTTAAAATGACTGGTGCCGCCCCTATCTCTTGACACCGGTGCCCTTTCAATGGCTAGGCCTACGCGCTACGCCACTGCCAAGGATGATGGGCACTGTAGACAGTTGCCCATGCACTTAAAGGTTGACTAAATTAGAGAAAAAATGGTGCTCTTTCCATGTAGTTTTGCCTTCTAATCACGAATCTGCCAATCGATTGTCCAAATTATGTCTCGTTTTGGCGAAAAAGGGGAAAAAGTAGAGGTTTTGGGACCGTTCCTTAAAACTCGTGAGCTGATTGGCTAACCCCCAAGTGACGTATGAAAAGTAAGAGGCACAAGATCTGCAGGCTGCAGCATATAATATTGTACACAGAATGCGGTATTTGACCCCTCTGTTCAACGGACAATTTATGAAAATAGGAAATTAATCAATATAATCTTAGGAGTGAATAATCATTAGCAATATATTTTCTACAAGATCAGAAAACGCTTTTGCCCAAATATACAGCTCTTGTTTTGTTTTTTAGCTTTTCTTTTGAACAATGTTCTCATCCATCTGAGCTTGCCGAACGAAAGTTTTGCATTGGTCATAAACGCGTGCACAGCCGTTTTATGCGTCTGTATGATTGTACAATGTCCTACACGACTGGTGAACGCTTTTGTTTTGTTTATTTCACTTACGGTTTTTTTTTTTACTTCGCTTTACATAGTACATTAGTACTGACTTAGATTTTGGCTGAATTTGAGTAACTTATATAGAGAGAGGAAAAGTGCCCGCGATTCCGAGTTTTTTCTGAGGACTTTTCTGAGCCATGCAGATACGAACTCTGATTTACTGGCAGATGATTTATCAGACCCCGAAGGCAAAGAAGCTCGAGTGGCAAGGGGAAATTCGACCATATTATATGTTTGAACCCCTCGCAGAATACGGTGAAGGGCCTGGGTGAAGTAACTCCAGGGGGCTCCAACGCGTTGGAGCTCCCTGGAGTTACGGGTGAAGTAGACCGAAAATGCTGTCTCTCGTTCGTTAGGTCGTCTTAGCTAACGAGCGAGAGACAGAATTTTCGGTCTACGGGTGAAGCTGCTGCAGCTGTTGTCGTTGAAAAACAGATTAGAAGACTTGACTCCAAGTCTGATCGTTGGAATAGCTGAATCTTTTAGCCAGCTTATCCTTCTCTTCATGCCAAATTCGGAATACAGGCCAGGATGCTCAAAATCATCTTCGGCAAAGTGATCGCTGCAGATTGTACTCCACTCACTTGGCCGGCCCTTGCCACTCTGCCCGCGAGAGCTTTACATTTGCGACCCACAATTTCCGTAGATTTTCATCTTTAGGAAAATGATGTAGGCTTACACCATCTTTAGGGGTCTTGCTACAGCCCGCAACTATACACCGATTAGGCATTATTGATGAAACTGTGTCCCCAAATCAAAGTTATTGTGAGGAATTAAACCGCGAAAATACGCAATGCAAATGGCCGATGCGGTGAATATCATGCTCGGCACCGGGCTGGGCCTGCCGGGGGCCTCCGGGCGCGCACGGTATAGGTTAGTGGAATATTTTCCCTTACTTTTCATGCGTCACAGATCACGTGATCACGATGTCGCTTCGATGGGGTTTTTTTTAGGGGCGGGGCTTATGACTGTGTAAATCAGCAAAAATATACTTTTCAAATGATTATAAAATATGACTGAATGCATAAAAAATTGTGTGATGGATATTTTTTGGCTCCTGATGACACCTTCCTACGAAAAATGGGCAATTATTTTTTTTATTTTAGTGACCCTTTAACGGTAGAGTTTGTGTACATTACGGTAGAAACCGAGACGAACCGTGATCGGACGACAGATAGAGGCGCAAAAGCGAGAAATTGGAAACGTGTTCTATAAACATGGAAGCTGTCCCCTGCAAATTAGTCCACGTTACTTAGCCCACACTTCAACACCTCTGGAATGGCCGCGAGATGCGAAATGGTTCAATATTTTCTGATTCACTTTTTCTTCCTCGCCATCCACCCTCCCCCCTTCCCACCTGCCATTCTCTCTTTTTGTTTTTTCCCATATATTTCATTTTCTATAATTCTGATTATGCGAAACGGTTCAATATTTTCTGCTTCACCCCACCCCCCTCATCACCCCCCCCCCCCCCCATCCTCCTCATTTCATTCTCACTCACTCGTTAAAAATATAAAGGTTCTCCTGCCACTGTATTCTCAAGTTTGTCGAGCATTATGCGACGGAACAGGATAAACAAGCCAGCTGACAGCATGCCATAGATGCAAAATTTTCCGTTGTATGGGGTTTCCTTTTGTTTTTACTTTTGCAAACATTTGTTATTGTAACTGGATAATCCTTATTTTAGATAGTCCAACTTTGATAATCAATGTTGGACTTTTATTGTCAACGTGCATAACTTACAAGCATTATCTGGTATTTTACGTATAGTTATTCAAAAACACCTATTAATAATATCTCCTTTATACTATAAACCCGCTGTCATTTTCCCTCTTGATTTATAATTGTCGAACCTTCATTTTCTGTTACCCTGCTGTTCCTTTCTGATTCTCTTCCTCTTCTCTTCTTTTTTGTCTCCTTATATTTCATTTTCTAAGATTATGATTATCTTTCCTCTTCTCTCCGTTTTGTTTCTGTATAATTATTTCCGTGTTTTCATAATTACTTTTTTTTTCAAATTGAATACCGCTTCCCTTTATCCTTTGAATATTTTATTCGTTCTCCTATATTTTTGCATTCTCTTTATTTTTATGAATATCTAATTCTTATACTTTGCACACTTCTGCTTTTATGTAGTTATGTATGAAAAATAAGGCATTGTTGTTAGTGGATTAGCAAAAAGATTGTAAAAGAGAGGAAAATACAGACATATATTACAGGCAGGCACAGTGGCGTAACTACAAGTGTCACAGGGCACGACCCCCCCCCCCCCCCCAATCGATTGACGGAAAAAGAGTAAGAAATGGAGAGAAGGGGAGTAAAGGAAAGGGGGTGTGGGAAAAGGACTAGTAAGGAAGATGATAGGACAAGTTCTAGTACCCTCCCCTAATAAGTGGGCTTGTAAATTCGCCATGAATTTTCCAAGTTAAAGACCGGTGCCCCCCCCCCCCTCCCCATGGCGCCAGTGCCCCCTCGAAAGCTTGACTCATTGCAAAGCCACTGGGCAGCGCAGGCAGAGAGAAAGAGGGACAGAAAGAGAAAAGAGGGGTTGAAGAAAGAAAATAAAGGGATGGAGAAGATGAGAAGCCAATTAAAGTTAGTCTGCCATGCGGAATAAAACATTGCTGCTTAACATTGGTTAATTCATCTTATTTTTTTTTTCTCGATTTGACACGACCTTCTTCTCAAGCAAACGAAACTACTTCCATTATGTGACGTCACCGATGACATTCACGTTCATTTGGCCGATGAAAGTTCATGTGTTCATTTAAAATTGGTGACTCAACGACAGCAAATTTCATGAATGAGTATACATTTTTTGCATTCTATCTAGACAATTAGAAAAATCATGTTTAGTCCATTTAGCTAATTTCAGATGTACTTTTACGACAAACTTGGTCATGGAAAACGAAGCCAGCGTGTATCTTCACTTAAATTCTTAATGCGACGAATATGGGAAATGGAAATTCCCAGTGTAGCGCGGAATAGCGCATGTTCCGCTAGGTTGATACTAATCCCTGATAGCAGAAAGTGTTAACAAATGACGTGATATTTACGTCGTGGTTTTCGTCTTTTTTACGTCCTGTAATTACGTCAATAAGACGACAACTTGCACCAACGCAAGACGTCAAGAGGACGTCTTATTTTGACGTCATCTCTACGTCTTCATTCCTCTTCCCTGATAGCAGAAAGTGTTAAAAATGACGTGATATTTACGTCGCGGTTTTCGTCTTTTTTACGTCCTGTAATTACGTCAATAAGACGACAACTTGCACCAACGCAAGACGTCAAGAGGACGTCTTATTTTGACGTCATCTCTACGTCTTGTACACTGTAAAAACTAAAGTGCTACTTTTAGGGGCATGTATAGTGACTGCACCTGAAATGCTGTTTATAGCACTTGTAGTGTGCTAATTTACCAGAAAAAAAAAATATGTGACCGTGGCGAGCCTCGAACCAGGTTCCGCTGATTGAGAGGCGCTGACGTTACCGATGGACTAAAGAATGCTTCTTGCAATCCAGTTTAGTCATGAGAGTCAAGTAGATAACATGAACTATGTGGTGTCGTAAATTCACTATGTAACAATATGATCTGCTCTAAATCGTACAATGTGAGTTAGTCTAGCGGTAATGCCAGCAATTCTCGATCAGCGGACCCTGGTTCGAAGCTCGCCCAAATCATTTTTTTAATGAATGTTTAGCAGTTTAAGGAGCCGGTCCAGCTCCCGTGAAAGTGCTGAAATAGCACGCTGTGTGCGTTCAATAGCACTCTGAGTGCAGTCCCTATGCATGCCCTCAAAAAGTGCTATATACAGCACTTCAGTTTTTACAGTGTACAGATGACGTCAAAATAAGACGTCCTCTTGACGTCTTGCGTTGGTGCAAGTTGTCGTCTTATTGACGTAATTACAGGACGTAAAAAAGACGAAAACCACGACGTAAATATCACGTAATTTTTACCACTTACTGCTATCAGGGTATGTTCAATGAAGTAGACGAAACAATTTTGTTCTTATTTGTTTTAGTAACGGTTACAACTTGATTACACCAATTCCATACTCCGTGAGTCCCGTATCGCTTAAAACATGTACGTTAAAATGTCAACTGGAATTGGGCAATGTTTTGATAAAGTTATACACCCAGAGCGGGAATAATGAGTTAGATGCATTGCCGAAATACATTTCTTCCTAATTATTTCATGTTATCCTTTAAGAAAATCAAGTACTTGACCATGGATCCTATTGCATGGGTTTGTGCAGATATCTCTTCCACCTCCATGGGTATGACTGATATTCATCCTAACTGATACGCTACTGCCCCCTCCATCCCCCCCCCCCTCTCTCTATCTCTCTCTCTCTCTCTCTCTCTCTCTCTCTCAATCAATCAGTCAATCAATCAATCAATATCAATCTCTCTCTCTCTCTCTATCTATCTATCTAGCTATCTATCTATCTATCTAATTTCTTGTCCATCTGTACTGTCAGACTATCTCTGTGTTCTTTTCCTTTTCTCCCCTTTTTTTCTACACATGCTCCATGTTTATCCATCTCTCTTTCTCTGTCTCACACTCGGTCAGACTATTTTCTGTGTTTTCTTTCTTTATGTTCTCTTTCATTCTATCTCTCGACTTGTCTCAGTTCCATTTTCCTCTTCTCTCCCCTCATGCACCATCCATGTTCAGTATTCCTCGTCAGCTTTCCCGCGTATAGCTTCTCTGTCAGCACCACTAATGGGCTACAAATTTCCAGAGCAAATTGAATTTGGTGACCAGTCATACACACCGGTACAACTCCAGACGGTTTATACTCCGTCTGTTCCTTTACCCTTTCACACCACCTTTGATAAGTTGAGTGTGAAGGAATATGGTTAACATAATATATATATATATATATACATATACACACTGATATATATATATATATATGCCTCATAGTCTCTACCTCCCCCCCCCCCCCGATGATCCCTACTCTTACGCAAATAAGTTTGCAGGCACAAACCCTAGTCAGTCGGAAAAGAGAGTCTGCGCTGTAAGACTACCATATGCCATGTACTGTAGCTGCTCCTGACACGACCAGAAGGTAGCTGAATTAGGCTTCTCTCAAGACACAATGATTTTCTGATAAAGTGTCAAATTAGGGTCTGTGCTTGCAGACTACTAAGTTGTGGGGCATAATCTACAGACACTTTCCTGATCTATACAAGACATGCCCCCTCTGTTTCAATCTACATTCAGGTCAATATATAATTTTCGGAAGAGGCTTCCGAAAATTTGTGGAACTGTGAATAAACTGTTGTTGTTGGAACAATAAGCATGATATTTGTCCGGATTTTGTTCTTTTATCAATTTCATTATATTGTATTATGTTAACTGTATAAACCATATGGATTATATGTATACTTATAATAATAATTATTATAATATTCCGCTTTTATATAGGGCCTAATACATCGATGATGTCTCTAAGCGCTTTACAGATATATACAGATACTTTGTTTATATTTAATCGGAAAAAAATGAAATACATGAAAATCTCTTTCTCTCTTTATCTCGCTCTCTCTCTCTCTCTCTCTCTCTCTCTCTCATCCCTCTACTTAGTATGTCCATCATGTTCATGATATCAAGTATTTGAAAGTCAGTGAATACGAGTTATTCATATATGCCCTAAATACAATAAACAAAGAGAAAAACCTCGTGAATGCTTTATCGATAACGTCCTGTAATTACGTCAATAAGACGACAACTTGCACCAACGCAAGACGTCAAGAGGACGTCTTATTTTGACGTCATCTGTACACTGTAAAAACTGAAGTGCTGTATATAGCACTTTTTGAGGGCATGCATAGGGACTGCACTCAGAGTGCTATTGAATGCACACAGCGTGCTATTTCAGCACTTTCACGGGAGCTGGACCGGCTCCTTAAATTGCTAAACATTTATAACAAAAAATGATTTGGGCGAGCTTCGAACCAGGGTCCGCTGATCGAGAATTGCTGGCATTACCGCTAGACTAACTCACATTGTACGATTTAGAGCAGATCATATTGTTACATAGTGAATTTACGACACCACATAGTTCATGTTATCTACTTGACTCCCATGACTAAACTGGATTGCAAGAAGCATTCGTTAGTCCATCGGTAACGTCAGCGCCTCTCAATCAGCGGAACCTGGTTCGAGGCTCGCCACGGTCACATTTTTTTTTTGCTGGTAAATTAGCACACTGCAACAGCATTTCAGGTGCAGTCACTATACATGCCCCTAAAAGTAGCACTTTAGTTTTTACAGTGTACAAGACGTCCTCTTGACGTCTTGCGTTGGTGCAAGTTGTCGTCTTATTGACGAATGAAGACGTAGAGATGACGTCAAAATAAGACGTCCTCTTGACGTCTTGCGTTGGTGCAAGTTGTCGTCTTATTGACGTAATTACAGGACGTAAAAAAGACGAAAACCACGACGTAAATATCACGTCATTTTTTAACGCTTTCTGCTATCAGGGATTGTATGTCATATACTAAAAGTTTTAATATCATGGGTGTCGATCCCCGGGGGGGGGGGGGGGGGATGGGGGTATATACTCCAAAAACAATTTTGAGGTGGGGATGGCCTGTCTTAAGGCCTGTCTCATAAAATAAATGAGAATTATGATACATTAACTTAAAGCTAATAATTATCCAAAGACATGATGTTTGATCTTGAAATACCATAATTTGCCTGAATTTGAATGTGAAAATATCGAAGAAAATTTGTTCGCTCGCATTCTTATTCTCAATTAAGGGGTTCCGTCCATTGGCGTAGATCCGCGCATTCCTTCTTTTCATTAAAAACCATTTTGGGATGCTCTAAAATGCAAGTGTTGGAGGGAGATACCCCCCCCCCCCCCCGTTCGGTCGCTTCGCTCAGTGGTGTATCTAGGGGGCAGGGGCACATGCCCCCGGCAGCACTTGGAGGGGGCGCAAAAACGCAAAGGAAACATAGAAACGTAGGGGGAAATTAAGAAATTATCTTTACGGATCACGCGCCCCCAAATCCGCAGAGTAAATGCACTAAAAATCTAGTTTTTGAAGGTTTGAAATGCGAAAATTTTCCAAAGCTCGGTCAATTTGCTCCCTCACACAATTATTTTCTTTCGGGATCTCGTAATTTCGCACTCTCAGTATATAGTTCTTAAATAGCTTAAAGGGTTCAAAAAGTTTGAAAAAATAAGGATGTAATTGCTTCGCTCGCTATATCATTTCAGTTTCATATGACTCCTGCTAAATATTGCGCTCCCAATATATAGGATAAAGTGCATAAAACAGCATTTGCAAGGTTCAGCTTTTGAAAGAAATCTCCACTTCAGGTTGCCTTGCTGAATTTCTCGACTCTTTCTCAAGCCTACAGGGTTTTCGTTAGTTCTGCTCCCGATTGTAGAAGTGAGTGAATAGAAAAACCGTTTATCAATATTATTCGAGCTTCTCTACCGCTCAACTGCGTTGGTCAGTTGTAACATTTCCTGGGTAAAATGCACAAGAAAATGCGTTTTTTAAGGGTTAAAACTTGAAAAATTTGCCGCTCGGTCGCTTTGCTCCATCGCTTGTACAATTTGCCCCGGGCGCCATAATCCCTAGATACGTCAATGGCTTCGCTCCGATCACCCCCCCCCCCCCCCCCCAATCATGAACACGGATCGACACCCCTGTCTAATATGATTCTAAATCGTATTGGAACACATAAAAATACATTCAAATATATTTATTCCATCTTTATTCAAACACCTCATCAACAAAGCGGTCAGAAGGAACATATTAGAGACATATTGATTTCATTTCATATTATTAAATTTGTCAAGTATAAGCAAAATAATTAATTATGATTAATAATAGAACAAAATGTACCTTGACAGATAACCAAGAAATGAAATCTGAGAAGCTGATTTCCAAGTAACTGTATAGACATCGACAGATTCATTAATATTTTATTTGATCAGTACAATACAAAATGTTGGCGGAAATGCCCAAACCCAAAAGAAATGAATGAAGGAAAAACACAGTAAAGGAGGTAAATAAAGAGATGGAGGACATAATATTTGAATAAAACAATATGAAAGGGAAAAAAAACCATCAGGGGTTACGTATATACCTAATATTTTCTAATGTTTTGGATGCATGTACATGATTTTCTTTTTGACCAGAGCTTCGTTGCATAAAACTTACCATTAACGGTAACTTTGCCATCAATGGTAACTCCCAGGGAAACCTTGATTTTGATTGGCTGTTGAGTGATGTTACCATGGTAGTTACCATTGATAGCAGAGTTACCATAAATGGTAAGTTTTATGCAGCGGGCCGGGGCCCAGATTTTTTTATTTTCCACCATAACGCTCTCCAAGGGCATTATCTCATAAGCCGTGCGTGCGTTGGATAGGGCACATGCCATGTGCTGCTTTATGTATTGCCTCCTCGCCTTTTTAATATAACTATTCTCGCCATTAACCATTCCTCATTCTGAGATGAAAATCGATTAGTTTTTTCCTCCGCTTGTCATTGTCCAGAAAAATTGCTTTCACCACATAACAAGGTCAAAATTGCGGACATTATGATGACGATAATGGCGATGTTGGACGTATATTGGTGACATTGTTATTGCAAGGAGTTATCACAGAACATTTTGGTTATTGTACCGTACAGACTAACGACATTCAAGGTATATATATATATTCATTCTCAGTGTTTTTACTCGATTTTCGTATAAATTTCATGATCTATTTAACTTTTATACAATTCTTAATATTGATTTGTTGAATATTATTCGAAAATAATTTAATGTGTTTTAAAAAGTGAATGGCATTAATTATGCTCATATCTTTGAATAATTTTTGAAGAAGGAGAAGAAGAATCAAACAGGAGTAATTATAAATGATTAAAGAGATGAAGGAAGTGGAGAATAAAAGTAAAGGGAAGAAGAACAGCAATTAGTAGAAGGGGATGATTAGGAGGAAAATAAGAAGAATTTGAAAAACAGCGAAGAAAATAAGGAGAAGCAGAAGAAGAAGGAAAAGAAGAAGAAGAAGAAGGAAACAAACAACACACCGAAGACAGACTGCAACAAATCACTGCATATATTTCTTTCCAAACATTAAATCATGTTAAATGATAGGAGCCCCCTACCCCAGCCCCCCCCCCCCCTCCCCCACCCCAGCCCTCTCAATCCAGAAAGATGAACATGATGATGTTCCCTCATCCCCTCCTTCCTGTATTAGAGGCAACTCATTTCACAATTTCTTTTAGCAGTATCCCGTAAAATAAACCGATGTAATCTAAATTTGCCCAATGATTCCGAGGCTAAAATCCGATTTGGAAACCTGGGGAGCGTTTCATGAAAGGAAGTTGTCGGGTATTTTATCCGACAACTGTTATAAGCTACTGAAATCCTTGCATCTGATTGGCTGAGAGCAAATTTGTCGGATAAAATATCTGACAAGTCCTTTCATGAAACGCCCCCGGGTCTCCACATTTTCTTTGAGAGAGTATAAAACCATGCATCTACAAAGTTTATCGACTGACCTACTTTCAGCTAAGTATCTTGACGGCAGATATTTTCCAACCAGAAATTTTAAAAAATCATATTGAAACTAGATTCGTAATTTACACCTTTTATTAACGATAACTTAACAGGATTGGTATATCTTCTAAAAAATAATTGTAACTTATGGAAAGAAAACATTTGCTTATAGAGCCAATGTGACTCATTTTTATGAAACCCTTATTTCATGTAAAGACCGAGGCTGCGAAAAAAAGAGGTAACTCGTCTTCAGAAATTATGCAGCATGCCTTTCTTGGAGATATAAGCTTACTATAAGCGTCGATCCCCCCCCCCCCCCCCGCCTCTTTTCCTTCTTTTTCTCTCCGTTTGGCTGCTTTATATGCTCTTAATGTTGATTTTGACAGAGTATTCAAATTTTATAGCACCTTTTATTACTTCTTCATAATAATTTTTCTCTCCTTCTCCTTCTTTTCATTTTAGTGGCTTCTCTTTCTCATGTCAGGGGGGGGGGGGGGTATCAAAAGATGGTGCAATGCACAAAAAGCATTATATAAAAATGAGTGTGATACCTTCATCGTTGCGAATTTGAAGGAAATCTAACGTAAAACTGCATTTTCTAAAATAAGTTACTAAGGGTTTTGGATTTGGCAACATATCATAGTTTTCATTTTGGATAATCGTAATCTATAGGCCTGTAGTATGCTGACCTTCGTTCAGAAAATAATAATCCTTCTAATCCTGGCCATAAGCCTATTTCAGATTAATACCGATTAATGAAATTGGCTCGAGTATGGTTTGACCACAATGACCCTACAAAAATGTTATTGAACTTTCATTAATCAATTATTTTACAGAGATTGGCTTATAATGTTTCCTATTACATGAAGTCCTTATATTTGGGAAAAACATGTAATACAGGTATATCCTCACTATTTACCTATGATAAACGGTACCACGTAGGCATTTCTAGTATTTCGTCATTATTGTGGTGATAAATGTTTTTTGTTTGTTTGTTGTTTTAGCTAATTTAAAAAAAAATGTTTTTTGTTGTTGACATCTTGCGTCATTTTCACGCACTTCAAACAATGAACAACAAAAGTATGGGAGCATTAATTGTAGACATCGCATAAACAGAACATGCAAACATTTTATTATGTCTAAAGCCTGAAGATTCTACGTCTCAATATAGCCATAAGAGAAACGGGAGAAAAGAGGTTAGACAAGTCTATAAGATTATGAGTGAGAGGGGGAAACTAATGAACGAGTTTCCAACGGACCTACCCTTTTTTGCTTGACATTCTTGATATTTTTTTCCTGAGCGATTATGACGTGGTTATATTAATGGAACTCGTAGAAATATCATCATTAATGACCTTGCTTGTCATATCACCGCATTAGGCTTGTTACTCAACAAAAATGAAACATCGCTTTAGCCCCCTCACATTTTCAGTAGCTGTGAGAACTGGGAGGTGAGTAGACACCTTTTAACATTTAAAGGTGCTATTCATATTTTCAAACTACAAAATGTTGAAAAGTTTGCCTAAAATGGTATGGGAATCAAAGTTTTATTGATGCTATAAGATAATTTTTTGAACTTCCTTGAAGTTACTCTTACAGTTATAATGATGCTATATTATATTGTTAATTATTCTAACCGCGGCTTATCATGCTTATACATAATTCTTTCTCGCTCCATGATCGACACATGTCGATTTTGTTGTTATTGTTTTGTTTGGTGGGGGTGGGGTCGAAATCGCCATGCAGATAAATTTATTCTAGTTCCAATCAAACTTTCAGAATGTCTTCCAACGTCTTCAAATTCACAATAAAACCATATAAAGGGGTACATGTAGGCTGTAACACAAAGGGTACAACCGGCCCGTTATGTGAACCCGACCCAATTAAAAACGTGCCCCTAACCATTTTTTGTGCTAACCTTTGAAAATGAATGTTACTTGTTAGACTTACAATGCACGTGAAAGAGTGAAATTTGTTATCATCGTCAGGGATTATCCGGAATTGTGCCCCCCCCCCTCCACCTTTTTAATATAAATTCTTGGATCCGCCCTGCCATTTTTCTTTTCTATTTTCTTTCTTTGTTTGTTGTTTTTTCGTTTCTTAGAAACCAACCGACTTAAAGGAATTGTTTTCTTTGCATCATTTTTAGCTGGGGGTACAGGTTTAATGGCCTATAGTTTGACAGTTTCCTATTATGTGTGGATCATTTACAAAAACATCATAAACAGGAAACAATTTTCTAAATGGATTTTGCTGCTATAATGTGCAATTTGTGGTGATTAAAATAGTCTTTAGGCGAATTTCACCTAAAGCTAATAAGCTTTAACGATCCGCTCGCTTTAGCAAAGGCTGAACTGCCACTGATCATGCTGGACCCTCTTCGGCAAATTACAAATGGTGTATACGATGAGAGGCAAGAGTCATGAGTCATGGTTCATTAATGTCAAGATGAAAAGACATCTCGTTGGAGAACACCCCCCCCCCCCCTTCCCCCTTTTTTCGTTTTTGTCTGATTTTTTTTACTTTTTCGACCATTGACGGCAAGTCTTCAACTTTATATTTTTCTTTATTCCTTCGATTTCGTTCTTTCTTTCTTTTCTTAGTTTTATTTTCCTTTCTTTTATTTTTTGTTGCATGTACGCACCCCCCCCCCCCCCTCCTCCGCTCCAATTAAACGGTCTTAGCGACGCCCCTCAACATGCGTGTTCATGGAAACGGAACAATTGTAAGGGGGCAGTAAGGGAAAGTAAGCCATGGGGTGCACGCATGGGCATCATTCCGTTTGGTTAAAAAGTAAGGATACTAGGGCACTTTCACGGGCCTTGTTTTCGAGAGGACATAATGAACGACCTGTGATTATCACACCACACTCCACACCACCAAACCGACCCCTGCTTGGCCATTAGGCTATGATGTAATCTTTTGTTCGGTCTGTTATCGGTCTGGCATCGGTCTGGCGTCAACCTGTTGGCGTGACTGAGGCATTAGTAACGACCTCGTAAGGAAAAAAAAAGTGTCTACTATCACCTAGACCTGTTATCGTTTAGATGATTGCATTATCAAAAAAAAGGTGTTTTAATCAGATACTCTCATTCAATAACAATAATTATAATAATATGTTACATTAATATAGCACATTACGTGAATACTTGAACCCGCTGTACTATTCCAGGGAGAATTTCTACCATTTTGCACCGTTCACTCGCAAGTAGGGCAATAGCAAAATCAGTCACACTGACTTTCAGCAATCCTGGCATTTACCTATTATCTCATGGGTAAGAGTGGCAATGTAGATTAAGGTCTTGCCAAGCGTCAAATGACGTCAGTGCTTCGGCGGGACTAGAACCGTGAACCGTGTGATCCACAGACCGGTGGCGAATCCACTAGACCACGACACCTTTGCAGTGCGTCCCAGAAAAAAAAACAAAGGGTTATTGTGACCACACTATGTGCTCTCTGACAATAACTATCTAATTTCCATAAATTATGAGTATTATGCTTTTAAATGATACCTTGATGGCATCCTTCCGTACATGCTTTACCGAGCAGCAGCATTTTGAAAATGACATGTAAAAACTCAGTTGTGCCGCTTTTGGGTAAGACCATGAATATGTTAGGATCACATGCGATCATGACCCAAATGCAACATGACTTTTAAAACCCTATGAGAAGACTGTTCTTATCTGTTTCTCTCAGTAATGAGGGTAAGGATAATGCCCTTATCATAAAATAAAGGAAAGTCAATGTTGGGGGTAAAGAAAGGGCATGTTTTGTATTATGAAATGGTACCTGCAATAGAAATGAAAAGCAATTTTTTGCATTTTTCGAAACTGAAATTTCTTTTGAGAACAAAGTGGACAGAAAGATGATATTTTTCCTAAGAGTAAAGTAAGTGACACTTTCCATTGTCATCAAATGGAAGTACAAGGTAGAAAGGGCACATAAGGCAAAAAATATCAAGATTATGGCAATTCCCACCTCAGGAGGGGCACCTTTTCCATCACAGGAAGGGCACTTTTTAATCTTTTAAGTGAAATTTATTGATATTGGAAATTTGGGGGCGTATGCCCCTGTCGCCACTGGAAATTTGTTATTGACCATTGTTTTATAAATTTCTGATTGAATGCATGCCACCACACAATGGAATTTCACGTATCATATCTCTTAAAGCTGATATTTCAACTTAGTCATTTGCATGTAATCCTAACGTTTTCATGGTTTTACCCAAAACCGGCACAACTGAGTTTATACATGTCATTTTCAAAATGGTGCTGGTCGGTAAAGCATGTACGGATGGATGCCATCAAGGTATCATTTTAAAAGCATAATACTTCTAGTTTATGGAAAATAGATAATTATTGTTGTAGAGCACATAGTGTGGTCACAATAACCCTTTGTTTCAGGGTTTGGTGTTTTTTCCACCCTTTTATTTCTTTTATTTGAATAAAAGAAGAAAAATGAAGGAAAAAATAGTGAAAGTTTTGGAAAATTCCGACAAGATATAAGAAAGTTATGAATTTTTGAAGTTTTATTCAATCAAACACAAATTGGCAATCCGTGACGTATCCTGCGAGCTCATCTCCCATTTGTTCAGTACAGAAAATCTCATAAAGTTTCGTTTTCTAAGTTTTTGATGAAGGAATAGATTTGTTTCATACAGAATTTTTGTAATAAAAATATGAGCAATGATTTTATACATCGGTGCATGTATGATTGATTATTTTATTTAGAGAAAATTGACATTAATAATTTTGGGGGTACAGGGCAAATGGGAGAGGAGCTCACAATATACGTCACGGAGTTGCCAATTTGTGTGTGATTAATTACTACTTCAAATATTCATAACTTTCTTATTTCTTATCGTATTTTGCTCAAACCTTCACGGATCTGTTTCTTTTATTTCTCTGCTTCTTTTAAAATCAACTTGTAATCAGTGTGGACTTTCCCCTTTAAACATCGACAACAATATTTTATTCAAAATAAATTATGTTGCTCATTCAGAAACCTTTCATTTGCAATTCATTCAAATGAAGTTAAGAATGTTATAGGGTTTACATAAAGAAACATATATAGATTTCATTACATTAAAAAAAAAAAACTTAGATGCTAATTTAGAAGAATAAGGCATTCAGAAAAGATCAATGTATGGAGAAAGAGAAAAAATAAATGACTAGAAAATGTGACTTTGATTGCACTTACAACATCTTTCGGCCCCAACGTTGATATTTCTTGAGTACTATTTAGTAAGTCTTGGTAGTAATTATCGGTTGTATGCTGTTCCTCGGTCGATATCACAATTCCTCCCGCAAAAAGGAAAACAACCATCATCAAAGCAGTCCTGAACTCATCCATTTCGACGTCCTTTACTTTCCAACCTCAGAATGAAAAAAATGACAAGTTATGAGAAAGATATCGATTTTGTTCGCTCAGCAAAAGACTCATAAAATCGATTTATGTTCTTGTCATGCAAAGTAGCAATGTGCTTCAAAGAGTGTCACTTCATCGACCGGCCGTGCTCATTCGGTCAACACAAAATGTTACCGCGCAATTTCAGCGTTTTTGGTTCATCAGAATATAAAGACTTCGGGAATAAGGCAATATATTGCCTTTTGACTCGCTGTATTTCTTGTTTAATGTACTGTTTACATTCATTGTTCAATGTATCATCAATACACCCCCTGCATGGTGATCATACTTTTAAAGATTCCATCTAAAAATTATCCTCTATACACTGACGTGTTCATCTATCGCATTTATGACTTAGATTAACTTATGCCAATTTCCTCCAATTTTTGTTCAAGCTCCAGTCCATCTCCATCAATCGCGAACGCTTCTAAACCAACGCAAGTGCTTTTCTCGTTTCCTGTTCGCTCGGTCGCATCAATAAGTGGGGTCGATGGTACTTTTATCTGTCCAGCTTCACATTTTATTCAAACAAAAATATCCATTTTGCGTTTTACTGAGATCCATAGAGAGTGTTGCCATGGAGATTTCCCCAGTTTAGGCTGATCAATCGTCTGGCCCGTAAGTTCTTCAGTTCGAAATGAAGGGTGTCCCACTGCTGTCAATAACTGCTTTAAAATGTCGTCATCATGATCGGCCGTCACCATATAGGCATGGAATATCTTGTTGAATAAAGACGACGCAATCTTGCCAAAGATGCAGTAGGCTTATTCGATATCTATTACACAGAATTGTCCTCTTAAATGGCGATCATCCTTGAATACATCTCCTTCACCTATATACAACGTAATAAGAATGAAGAGTTTGGTCGAAACCAAATCAAGTACAAAAGAAAAAATTGAGAAAGTGGCACGAAATGATTTTTTTTTCGTCAAGTCGCGGTTAGCGAAAGAGCCACATGGCGACCTGTCCATCAACCCTATCTACACACCTGCCTCTCCTGCCGTAGATGCGTGCCTTCGAATCGCGTCTCCTAGCTACAGCCAGTGAAGGTGTTCCTCTCTCTCCAGCGCTGAACGCTTGGCTGGTAATTTACTACGCAGCGGAGAACAGCAGACGACAATCTGAACCAACGATATCGCGATATGCAGAAGTCTCGTCAGGTCTGAGTGCGCGCCATAATTACAAACCTCTCTCGGTTTTCGCGCTGGGGGATTAACATATCATGTAGTTATTCATCAAGCTGAGTTTATGAGGCTTAACCGCGTTAGCGGTGATCGAGCTCGAGTCAAACATTATCAATTCATGAAATTGCTAATTAAGATTTTAATCTCCCCAGATACCGTGGCATGCTGGGGCAGATCCCGTATTCTAAAAAAAAAGGGGGGGTGAGGGTATGAGTCCTAAAATTCTGTTCAGCAACTAAAAAGGGGGTAATCCAATTTTCCTGGTGCCTTTTGAATCTAATATGTGTGAATTTTTCTTTTCTGTATCGGGGTCTACTTCAGGCTTAAAGAATTGGGATTGCAAAGAGGCAGGGCAGGTAGCCCCTTCTCCCTCCCCAATCCACCAGTGGGATATCAGGACAAGTTGCAAACATGAGGGAACATAATTTAAACGGGTGTATGTCACGTGAATGTTGATGAAAATGTAGCAGCAGCATGATGTATCGCCATTAATTAATGAGGTGGTGGTTACATCGTAGAGAAGAATTATGAGATCAAAATTCATTGTCAGTGACCACTGTGGTAGGAATGTTCCAAGCTTGTATTAGAGACTGACGGACGGACGGAGCACATAATGCATGCAGGCATCGGTCAGATGACTCAATACAATACAAAACAATACAATACTGTCATAATATGGTGCTCACATACAGCAATCACAGCGCTTTACAATTCACATTGCATAAATGTATTATAAGTATTTAATTAACAAAATATAAAAGAACACCTGTTACTAAAAGCAGGGGCGGATCCAGAATTTTGTAAAACGAGGGGGGGGGGGGGCACGGGCCGGAAGTGCCCCCTAAATCCACCACTGACTACATGAACATTGATTTAACTCAGATGTACTAAAAAGAAAATATGAGTAATGCGGTTTTAAGCGCTAAAATGTACTACATCTTTCCAATGCCTTACTTGATTATTATGTTCAGTTACTATTATCTGATTATCCGAACCTGTATCCAATATCATTTTGTAAGAATGTATGTGAATATTTCGATATTGCACTCTCCACAGTATATCTTGCCATTGCATTATTCATGCATTGTTACTAAGTTGCATTCTTCATCCTTTCTCTGTATACACCAAAGTTCCCTATCCTCTTCTCTCCCTCCCTTTCTGACCCTCTCTTCTTTCCTCTATTTTTAACAAACGCCTCCCTGTTTATTGGGATCTCGTCTTCTTCCTTGTATTTCAAACTTCTTGATTATAATATTATGTACTACTTTATATTATTATACATGTAAATTGTACCATTTGAACAAGGCCCCGTTGCATAAAACTTACCATTAATGGTAACTCTGCTATCAATGGTAACTACCATGGTAACATCACAACAGCCAATCAAAATCAAGGTTTCCATGACAGTTACCATTGATGGCAAAGTTACCGTTAATTGTACGCAACGGGCCCAGATATTTACAGGCCGCCGCACACCTTACGATCGGTCTGCGATCCGATTTGTGAAATAAATCGCTATGGCATTACACATTGGCATTTTAACAAATGAAATCTACCCTACTCAGACTCTCAAAAGTAATATGAATACTAAACATATAGGGTTTGGGTGAGCTGTCAGCTTTCTGTCAGCTCTCTCCCTTCCCTCTCTGTCTCTTTCTCCCTTTTCCTATCTCCTTACTATTCGCTTTCTTGACGAGCATAATATTTTCAACAGTGGGTGAGCTGTCAGCTTTCTGTCAGCTCCCTCCCTCCCCTCTCTCTCTATTTCTCCCTTTTCCTATCTCCTTACTATTCGCTTTCTTGACGAGCATATATTTTCAACAGTGGGTGAGCTGTCAGCTTTCTGTCAGCTCTCTCCCTCCCCTCTCTCTCTCTCTCTCCCTTTTCCTATCTGCTTACTATTCGCTTTCTTGACGAGCATAATTTTCAACAGTATGAAATTGTCTTAGCTTCTTAACAAGATTATATATGGAGGAAATGAGTTGATTGGTCAATGAGTTGTGTGAGTTGACGTGTTATTATCTCCCTCTTAAAAGTCCTTGTCGTTAGATGGCGCTCGACTTGTAAATGAGCGAAGGTCCTTTTCTAGAGGAATACATTTCTTTAAAGAATAAAAAAATAAATTTAAAAAGTGAATTAAATTAGGTCCTGGTGCCTCTATGAAAGTAAACATACCTCAGTCATTTTCAAAGATTTTGTTTATAGGGTTCATCTAAACGAAAACAAAATGAATAGGAGGAACCCATGAGAAGGAATCGGCAGCGATTGATATTCAATTTCTTGTCATTTTTGTTTAGCCATGTACATACAGTATATTTGATTATTACGTTAGATGCTTGAATTGAAATATTATACCATTTAGCGTACAGACAATTATATTTTGAAAAAGGTATTCTGAAACACTGAAACTTGACATCCTTTAATAAGAAGTTATTCAGGTTATCATTTATATTTTACGTTTGCCCGTTTTTGTTGTTTTGTTGTTGTTGTTGTTGTTGTTGTTGTTTTTTTGTTTTTTTGGTTTTGTTTTGTTTTTTGTTTTTTGTTTTTTTTTGTTTTTTTTTTTTTTTTTTTGTTTTTTTTTTTGTTTTGTTTTTTTGGGGGGGGGGGGGGTCATTGACCACTCTCCCCGAATCCTGCATTCGCAAATAATACCTGATGCAGACTACAGTCAATAGTTTATCTTGGCTATTATTTCCCAAATCCATGTCCTTTTAGACTTTAGTTTAGACCGAAAGATAAATATATAATTACATAATATATATAATGTGGACTCCAGATTTCGAGGGGAGACTTGTATTTTTTATTTTTATTTTTTATTTTTATTTATTTTTTTTTTGGGGGGGGGGGGGTTGAGTTGGTAGTAGGTCACAGCAGTTCCGATCCTTTTTTTTTCGGTGGGGGGGGGGGGGGGGCATGACAGTCACGTAACCATGTTCATTCCGCTTAAATTTAGCAGCTTCTCCATGGTCACATGAAGAGGGGAAAATTGGAGAATTTGCGGGCGGAGCGCACGACGAAATTGAAGTCTGATCGTATACATAATTGTAATACCTTTCGTATTTTATTGTTCGGAAGGTTTCAGTTCCCGAGTTTTGCATCATTTTTCCTTATTTTATTTTACACTTCGGATTTATTGAGATTAATTGGGGGGACGATATGTTTGCCCCCGAATATTTTCTTAGGTGGGGGGGGGGGGGGACTGCCGCCCCCCCCCCCCCCCCAGGAGCGACGGACAGGGGCCTCAGAATAAGGAGGTCATAACTTCTTTTCATATTGCCTTTCCACTCTCTCTTGCTTTCTTTCTTCCTCTTCTTTTTCTTCTTTTTCTTCTTTTTCTTCTTCTCCTTCGTCTACTTCTTATTCGTCTTCTTCTAGTTGTTGTTGTTGTTGTTCTTATTCTTGTTTAAATCTTATATGATTGATAATGGTGAATAAACGAAATCTGAAGTCTGAAATATTCTTTCTCTTTTTCTTTAATCTTCTCCTTTTCCTTTTCCTTCTTGTCTAGATTCTTTTGAACATTATGGCAGAAAATCAACCAGTGACGTCAAAAAATTAAGAAATTTGTTATTCAGATCATTATATAAATATATATATTATATATATTAAAAAAATTGAGGTGGAGGGATGGCCTGTATTATCCCCCACCAATATTTTTTTGATAAAATAAATAAGAATTATGATACATTAATCTTAAAGCTAATAATTATCCAAACTTATGATGTTTGATCTTGAAATACCATCACAATCTTTAATGATTAGAAGTAAGGAAATAAGAAATGCCATAATTTCAATGCGAAAATATCGGGGAAAAAATTCGTTCGCTCGCATTGTTATTCTCAATTTAAGGGTTCCGTTCATTGGCGTAGATCCGTGCATTCCTTCTTTTCATTAAAAACCATTTTTGGGATGCTCTATATAAAATGCAAGTTTTATAGACAGATTTTTGAAAGAAAATCCCTGATGTAGGAGGGGAATACCGATCCCACCCCCGCTCGGTCTCTTCCCTCAGTGGTGTATCTAGGGGGCAGGGAGGCACGCGCCCCGGGCAGCACTTGGAGGGGGCGCAAAAAACGCAAAGGAGAGAAAGAAAAATAGGGGGAAATTAAGAAAAATCATAATCTTTACGGATCACGAGCCCCAAATCCGCAGGGTAAATGCACAAGAAATCTAGTTTTTGAAGGTTTGAAATGCGAAAATTTTCCAAAGCTCGGTCGCTTTGCTCCCTTCCATAATTATTTTCTTTCAGGATCTCGTAATTTCGCTCCCTCAGTATATAGTTCTTAAATAGCTTAAAGGGTTCAAAAAGTTTGAAAAAATAAAGATGTAATTGCTTTGCTCGCTATATCATGTAAGTTTCATATGACTCCTGCTAAATAGTGCGTTCCCAATATACACTGCAAAAAATAACTGTAGATTAACAGGTTTTTTTTACTTGTAAAATTACAAGGTTGGGCCGTTTTTCTGTTAATACGGTATTTTTCTTGTGAAATGACAGGAAAATTAGCAATTTTCCTGCCATTTCACAAGAAAAATACCGTATTAACAGAAAAACGGCCAAAACTTGTCAAAAAAAGTCAAAAAAGTAAAAAAACCTGTTAATCTACAGTTACAAGTAAAAAACCCTGTTAATTTACAGTTACTTTTTACAGTGTAGGATAAAGTGTATAAAACAGCATTTGCAAAGGTTCAACTTTTGAAAGAAATCTCAACTTCAGGTCACCTTGTTGAATTTCTCTCTCAAGCCTATTATAGGGTTTTCATTATTCTGCTTCCGATTGTAGAAGTGAGTGAATAGAAAACCGTTTATCAATGTATAAAATTCAAGCTTCTCTACCGCTCAACTGCGGTGGTCCAATGCAAAATATCCTGGGTAAAATGCACAAGGAAATGCGTTTCTTAGGGTTAAAAATTGATAAAAAAATCCGCTCGGTCGCTGTGGAGGGGGGGGGGGGGGGCGCATAACTTCATTGTTTGCCCCGGGCGCCATAATCCCTAGATACGCCACTGTCTTCGCTCCCTCGCATGTGAAATGTTGCGTCCAAATAATTGAAAAAGTGTTTGCTACAAGCCGTTATATTTCTCACCAATTTGCTAAAACGTCAGAGCTTTCGCGCTTCGCACGGGAAGGAGGAAACTCTCTGCACCCACCCTGTTACATACAGTGCAGTATTGCGTCCAGAATAACTGATAAGCAGTCAGGGCGTCGAACTATAACTTTCCGCCTAAGAAATTGTTTGCTACCAGCCGTTTATCTTTCTCTCAAATTTGCTAAAACGTCAGAGCTTTCGCGCTTCGCGCGGGAAGGGGGAAATTCCCCTTCCCTGCACCCACCCCTGTAAGATACAGTGCAAAATTGCCTCCAAGTATAAGCAGTGGGGGAGTCCAACTGAACTATAACATTCCGCCTAAAAAATTGTTTGCTATACGAGCCGTTTATCTTTATCTTAAATTTGCTAAAACGCCAGAGCTTTCGCGCTTCGCGCGGGAAGGGGGGAACTCCCCTTTCCGGCACCCACCCCTGCAACATACAGTGCGATATTGCACCAAAGTATAAGCAGTGGGGGACTGGGGGTAGTCGAACTATAACATTCCGCCTAAAAAAATTGTTTGCTACGAGCCGTTTATCTTTCTCTTAAATTTGCTAAAAAGTCAGAGCTTTTCGCGCTTGGCGCTGGAAGGGGGAAACTCCTCCTCCCTGCACCCAGCCCTGTTACATACAGTACAGTATTGCGTCTAAAATAACTGAAAAGCAGCCAGGGCGGTGAACTAACATTCCGCCTAAAAAAAGGATGCTAAAAAGTCAGAGCTTTCGCGCTTCGCGCGGGAAGGGGGAAACTCCTCCTCCCGGCACCCACCCCTGCAACATACAGTGCGATATTGCACCCAAGTATAAGCAGTGGGGGAGTTTGCTACGAGCCGTTTATCTTTCTCTTAAATTTGCTAAAACGTCAGAGCTTTCGCGCTTGGCGCTGGAAGGGGGAAACTCCTCCTCCCTGCACCCAGCCCTGTTACATACATGCGTCTAAAATAACTGAAAAGCAGCCAGGGCGGTGAACTAACATTCCGCCTAAAAAAGATGCTAAAACGTCAGAGCTTTCGCGCTTCGCGCAGGAAGGGGGAACCCCCCCCCCCCCCCCTCCCTGCACCCACCCCTGTTACATACAGTGCAGTATTACGTCCATATATTATTGAAAAGCACTCCGGGCGTCGAACTATAACTTTCCGCCTTACAAAATTGTTTGCTACAAGCCGTTTATCTTTCTCTCAATTTGCTAAAACTCCCCCTCCCAGCACCCACCCCTGTTACATACAGTGCAGTATTGCGTCCAAATAACTGAAACGCAGCCAGGGCGTCGAACTAACTTTCGGCCTTATAAAAACAGTGTTACGAGCCGTTATCTTTCTCTCTACCCATTAAAATAATATGCTCATTGTCTAGAGAGATGATTATCGGTGTTCGGTAATGTATTTGCTGTATAATTAGCCAAAAGTTGTAAATTTCATTCCAATGTCATTGACAGGTTACTTCTTCTTCTCCTCCTCCTTCTTCTTCTTCTTCTTCTTCGTATTTTTCTTTCCTCTTCTTCTTCTTCTTCTTCTTCTTCATCCTTCTTTTTCTTTTTCTTCTTCTTCTGCTTCTTCTTCTTCGAAATTCTTCTTAATTAGTCCTTCTTATTTATTCTTTTCTCCTTCTCTTTCTTCGTCTTCTTCTTCCTTCTTCTTCTCCTTCATTCTTTTCCTCTCCTATATTTTCCTTCTGATCTCCTTCTTCGTGTTCTTCTTTTTCTTCTTTCTTAATCTTAAGTTCCTATTTTCTAGTTGTTGTTGTTCGTCTTCTTCTATGTCCTTATTCTTCTTCTTCTTTTTCTCGTTCTTCTCCTTCTTGTTCTTCTCCTTATTGTTGTTGTTATTGTTGTTCTTGTTCTTCTTCTTTTTTATTCTTCTTGTTCTCCTTGTTCTTAATTGTTCTTCTTGTTCTTCCTCTTCTTCTTCATTATCTTCTTCGACCTTCTTCTTTGTCCTTCTTCTTTATTCTTCTTCTTTTTTTCTTCTTCTTCTTCTTCTTCTTCATAATTTATATTCTTGTATTATGTTATACTCTGTAGATTAGTCATCGTACATGTATATATGTTGTATTAGTGTTGTCATTAAGTATTCTGTATTATTACCTTGTTGTTAGGGGGCCCCACCCACAAGCTTAACTTCTCATGGGGTCCTTAAACCACTCAATCTCATATTCATGTCCTTTATACCATTGTTTTTTATATTACATTCTCATATTTGTTTGTTTGGTTTTGAATAAACTTGAAACTTGAACTTGAACTTCTTCTTCTTTCTTCTTCTCCTTTCTCTTTCCCTCTCCTAATTCCTTCTCCTTCTTGTTCTTGTTCTTGTTCTTCTTGTCCTTTTTATCCTTTTTTATTCTTCTTCTATTTCTTGTTCTACTTGGTCTTCTTGTTCTTCTTCTCAGTGACTCAGTCTTCTTCTTTTTGTTCTTCTCCTTCTTCCCGATCAAGCACGGTTGGTCATTTAAATCAATCATCTTACTGCGCATGCGTATTGGTAGCTTTTTTGGTACGTGTAGCATTATGTGTGTGTGTGTGGTTAAGGTTGCGTGTGTGTGTGTTCGTGTATAGTACTGTTATTTGCTGCAAAAGAAAAGCGTGGGTAGGTACGGTGTGCTTTGTCAAGTAGATAGCGTGCATGCATGTGATACGTACAAAAACCATTCACAATATACATGCGCTCTGATATTGAACCGGCCTACCTAACCTGCACACAAATTCAACGCGCGTGATCAAGGTAGACAAGCACCGAACACCACGTGAAAGCCCAGCATAAAATACCTATTTTCACGTAAGTATAGTAATCTATCTTCAAAATCTATGTGAAAATTGTTGATCTGCATGTATTTGAGTCAATATGAGTATATTTGGGATGAATGTGTAACATAAAAGTGGAATTTTGTCTCGTATAATCTTGCTAAATTTTTTTGTTAAATTTGACTTGCCAGAGCCAGGCATGGCATAGAAATGAATGTGTGGGTGCGTGCAAATTAATATCGAAAATATGAGCTGTCACACACGTAGCCAGGATTGGCTTCGTGAGTGTAAAAAAAAAAAAATTGGCTATACGCCTTCTACATCACGAAGCCATCTTACCCAGCAATCTAATTGCACACTGGTTAGCAGGACTGGAAAATGCCCTGAAATAAACACTTTTCTGATAACTCCCGCGACCGACATGACCGACAGCCATGTCCATGACAGCTCCTTCACCACAGCGTTTCCTCCTAGGAAAACGTTTAGAATTAGAATGTCTTTTTGATCATACATATTTTTACAAAAAAATCCAAAAAAGATAAGAAATTTCCGAGAACTCACAAGTGTTTGTGTGTATCCATTTCATTTCAGTTTAACCAGTTTCTTAACAACATCAGGCGTTATAAGTACATTATCCAATACAACATCAATGAAATAGTTCGGAAACAGACAAGTCTTCTTCTTATTGCAATATTCCTGTGCATCGTTTCATCAAATCGTCATAAGTCGAAGTTCGCCGACATCCCATTGAAACACCCGTTTCAATGGGATGTCGACGAACTTGTACTTCTGACCGTTTGATGAAACGCAGCCCTGATTCTTTGACATCACATTGAATATTGGTATACAAAATTTTGAATAACTGAAGGACTTGTACATGTGTATGTTGAATATTTTTATGAATTCATTACTCAATACTGTTTTAACCTTTTAGTTACTGAACCGCCCAGGACCGCCCATGGACTTTGAACTGTGTAATACTACATCAAATGTATTGTACGGGCTGTTAGGCACTGAAATTTTGTGTGTGCTATCTTTACACATAAGCGATTTGTTACTGTGGAAATATTTTTCTTACAGCAGAGAGTCTATGCTGCAAGATGGTTTACTGAGACCGAGTTCAGCGAGTAAATGAACAATATGCATAATCCTCGGGTGTTAAAAGGTGAAAAACATTTACCTTAGAAAGTGTCAGTTTTTAATTCAATTTTAATGTTATATGTGCCCCCCGCCAAGAAAAAAATGTTCATTTTCTGCATGTTCCTTAATTTACTCTACAGGATAAGTTGAATTCACCACAATCATTCAACATGCCTGCCGCAGTCAAAGACTCGCCTAACAAGATCTTTGTTAGCAACCTTCCCAGGACCTGGGATGAGGGAAAGATGGAGTCATTGTTTACTAATTATGGCAAAATCAGTCAAGGTAAGGAAAGCAGACATGGGTTTGGACAATTTCTCTTCAAATGTTTTCCGGGTTAATCTGTACACATTGTGAAAGATATATTTTTTTACAGGACCTCTTTTGAGGTTTACTGCTATTTTTTAATTGACTTATTTTTATTGAAAGATGTGATTTATTGGGCTTTGGGCAAGGGTTTGACTTTTGTTTCCGTACAAAAAAAAATGAAAAGTTTGTAGTTTCCAGAGCTGAGTAAAATGGAAGGATGAAGAATTTAATACTTAAAAAAAGAACTTTAAAAAGTAATGGAAAAGCATATTTTGTGCCTTATGGAGCCAGCCAGAAAATGTCAACTGACAAGCAAATCAGTAAAAATCAAAATTACTGTTAGACTGCAAATCAGCATTACAGTCATCGTGTCATTGAAGTTTCAAGTGAAGACACGTGACGTTCAATTGAGGTGTAAAACAAAGTGACTCGGGCAGGCAATTTTTATTATTCATGTAACAGAATTTTCAATACGTCCACATGTACATTGGGTAACCTGGTCACGAGAGATATTTGTAGAACTAGAAAGCATTCTATATGTATATTATGGTATTTGGTTCTCCTCAATTAAGCATTGCCTCCTTTTTCCACACCAGTTAATCTGATGAAGAACAAAGAATCTGGAGAGTCGCGAGGCTTCGGCTTCATCACGTTTGAAAGCGCAGACGATGCAAATGATGCTATCCAGGGAATGAATGGCAAGGTAAAGGCAAAGGTCAAGTTTAAACGAAGGATGCTCTTAAATGAGATACGGAAAATGCTAATCTCTCCAACATTAACAGATGGTACTCTCAATTCTCAATCCTCGATGATTTAATTAGTGGTTTGCTATCAAATTCAGTACTGTAAACGGTGTTATTTTCGTGTGATTAAATTTTCGCGCTGAGCTACCCCAAAACATATTCGCTGGTTCTTGAATTCGCGCTGCACAATTACTCGCAAAAATGCGACTCCATTTATTGTTTCACACACACGCGGTCCATTCAACTACACACACGCACTCTAAAATGAATTGGATTCAAACATGTATTATTCAGATGAAGCTCGCAATGCAGCGTCCATTCAAGAAAAGCATAGGAAATCGTGCTACATGTAATATTTTTGCGTGTTCTAGGATTCGCGCCTGCCGAAAATAGCGCGAAATCCACGGAAATTAATGTAACACGAATATTTCTGCAATTACAGTACCTGTTTTGTCATGGATTATTCACGAGCTTGAAAATTATTTTTTTCCGAAAACTTGCAGAGTTTAAATTTTGTATTCATTTATTAGGTAGGAAAAATGTATTATCCATCACTGCTCTATAATTGTTTTTGATAACTTCTTGTTGCAGGATATTGAAGGTGTACAGCTGAAAGTAGACGGTGCCCTCAAATCTCTACACTCTGGCGGCGGTGAAAGGGGTGGTGAGAGGGGCGGTCGAGGGGGCTTCAGGGAAGGGGAGGACCCATGAGGTGAGTATTCGTTATTGATAGACACTTCCTTTACTCTCACATTGTTGTCTATAATGCAGCCCTGCCAACCAGTACGATTTTTCAATGAAAATATGACACTACGATTTATCTCTATAAAATATGAATTGAAGAAATCTGATTATGCACTATTCGTCCTATACGTTGCACACATGTATTTGTTATTCAAGCTTTCACACTCATATTGTATTATTTTCGCTGTTCCTGGAACTCTTCATGTACTTAAAGTGCGTACAGAAAAGAGTACTGCGAATGTACACACGATTGTATTTTCACCGCATACGCAAACTTATAGCTCAGGTGGTGTGGCTGCTCTTACACACGTACACCGAGCGCTAGGAGAAGCCGGCCAGCCTAGCCTACGGGCGGCGGCGCGGCTGCTGCTTGTTGCAAGGCAGCAGTATGTGGAGCCGTGCCACAGTGGAATTGATAGGATGAATAGGGAATGTGAGTTTCTAGCTGTATTTTATGTTTCTAGATCTAAAATACGGATTTCATAGACAAAATACGATTGTTCAGCTTGTCGAGTACGGAAAAGCTTGGCCATAGGTTGGCAGCTCTGATAAGGCCCCTACAGACTTGAATGCACATCCGCAAGATATAAAAATGAGATGTTGGGTGAAATTGTGTTGTTCATTCAACTTATAAGAGCACAAACAGCTACATGTACATGTACTTTGTATTACATTTTTGGCAATGTCTTAGATGTAGAGTAAAATGACATCATTCTTGTCAAGTACATAAATGTAAACAATTCAGTATGTGGGTCTTCTAACCTAGAACAAGATGTTTCACTTGACAATTCTTTGTAGATAAATTTTCCTGTCGGCATGAAAGATAAAGTTGAGTACTGGTCTTGTACTTACACTGCAAAGAAACTGTCTAGTAGCAATTTGGAAAGGTTGATTATGTAGTGCCAAGAATTGGTGTGTACTCTGAGGGTTTGGAATCATCAAAGTGATAAAAATTGACCTAGTCTTGCTGAAAGTCATATGCACTGCACACAGAAATGGGTATATGGGACAATAGCACATGTGGCATGAAAGTTTGATCCAAAATTATTGAGCCCCTTTTTGTAATATTTCAAATACAAGGGCATTAATCAGAGTAGTCTTTTTCAGGGGACATTTCTTCAACGATATTCTTCTAAACTGACCAAACAATTTGAGAAAGCTCACGAATTGTTTTTCACCTTTCCCAGAACTCAACGTTTCTTTAACTCTATGGAAAGTGTTATTAGTTGAAGTCCTTATTGGCCTCGACAAATACTTGATTTATTCCTCTGAGCACACTTTCGCAATTCATTCAGTCAATAACCATTTATCCTTTTCATCTCTTAGGGGACGTGGAGGACCGCTCCTGCGTGGAGGCCCAATGGGAGGATTCTCCCCTCGTGGTGGCCCCAGGGGTGGGTTCATGCCAAGGGGGCGTGGCGGTCCTTACTCCAGAGGAGGCATGGGCGGAGACAGGGAATCTGGCTATGAAGGAGGACCCCCATCTAGAGGAATGGGGCGTGGCCGTTACGAGGGACCTCCCAGGGGTGGGCCACCTACCAGAGGACCACCAAGGGGAGGACCTAGGGGAGGACCAAGGGGCGGAATGAGAGGATCACCCAGGGGAGCACCCAGAGGACGTGGGGGTCCTGGAAGGTATGTACACCTATGTATCTCAAGATGCTGTAGTGTATACATATTTCATACTACAGTCCTTTAACCCTCACAGGATATTGTAATGTAGTCATATACTTGCTCAATACAACCATATATTACATCCTATTTTTGTGGTTCAAGTCATTTGGGCATGAATTGTCTACAGTGACATATTTATGAATGTCCAAACATATTACAAGCAAGATGTTCTTGTTTAAGCATTATACCTTTGCTGCAAAGGAGCAAGGGGTTTAGAGAGTATTGGGAACATCACTTTGAGCTGTGTCCGTAAGCACAATATATGGACAGGGACAGTTGATAGACTACCAGAGAAGTTGTTTTCGAAGTGGCTGGTCCCAGGTTGGGAAACCAAGTCAATGTATGACAATACTCCTTGGCAAGGCATTGCTCTCTTTGTATTTCATTTATAATAGATAGCAGTGAAGTCAATTCCATTTCATTGAATCCACATCTTGTTTTCTACCTCTCTCAGACCACTGATCGACAGACCTCCAATGGAAGAGATGGAACATGATGCAGGCTACAACGCACCCAGAGGAAACCGAACTCTACTTGGTAAAGGTAATCCTTCAAACGGGTCACCTCCATGTGTTGTGCGTGTCAGTTGAGAGAAGACATACACTATTGGCTGTTGGTCACCTTATTGGTGGATCTTCTGTAAAGGCATCACAAAGCTTTTACAAGCTCCACATCTTACATACATCTCATCCTACCACTGCTTATTAACATTGTTAATATTAGTCATCAATTATAGAAGATTTGATCAAGTGAAGCTAAAAGTTAGCGGGTTATCATACTCTGTGAATGTCTATGTTTTAGGGTGTGAAGATTCCTTGTTTATGATATCGATGTCCAGGTTACAGAGAGGCAATAAAGTAATGTTCTTTCATCTTTTTTTTTGTTGAAGAAGAAGTGTTCAGTGATATTTGACTTTGATATATCATTGTGTACAATTGAAATTTTATTGTTTGAAGAAGTATGTTCTGGAAAAGACCTTACCCTTTTCTGAATTTGATGGTGCAAGCATAATGTTGTTGACTTTCTTCTGTTGTCTGCGATTACACCATCTAACAGGGGCATATTTCGTGCTAAGCGGGGAGATCCGAGGTCAATTTTCAAATATCCTGTGTGACAAGACAATTTATCATAATATATCTGCTTTCAGAACCCCTGTTGCAAGATCCAGGAGCACCCGAATATAGACAAGCGAGGGAGCCAATGGGACGCCCAGCAGAGAGAGCACCAGAGGGATATCGCAGTAAGTCACTTCACCACCGAAGAATTTCTTTTGCATAACTGTTTGATTCTCAGAAATTTTTGCTTAGTTTGATGGCATATCTTGCACAGAGTGATTTTTTAAGAACGGAATGAAAGGGAGAGCTTGCTATAAGGGGATGAACTGCTTTTGCTTGAGAGAAAATTGAAATTACGGTGCCGTGAAATACAACAACAAAAACACAAGCAATGGAATTCTGTGCATTGATGATAAGTTTGTCTTTCAAGTGGAACTTCAAAATTGTATGTATTCTTTTTTTTATGTTGGTATTGTAATTTGTCTGTATGCTGTATTTTATACGAATGATATTCATGCATGCGTATATAGAGTTTACATGTGCATTGATAATAGTAATGCAGCACGACATATTATGGTTACTGATGTACCAAGCACCGACGATGGGATAAGTACCGTACTACATTATTGTGTTGAATGCCGATAAGCATGATCATCTATTGAGAGCTAGAAGGCCGTTATCTAGAGCTGTGTAAATTGATAGGCGTTAGTGCCCTTGTGGCTCTCAACAGATGATGCTGAAATTTGATGTTCGGGAAGAGATGGTGTACATCATGCAGCTCTGCCATTGTAGGGTGTTTCGTAACACACTCATCTTCAGGAACGTTCAGTGATATATTCATCATTGTGAGGTAGAGAGTCTCTAAACTGATCATCTTTTTTTTTTGTTCACATCTCTGTCTGTATTTGATTTTATCCTCCAAGATCCACATCAGCATGGACCTGGTATGAATCCAGGTCAGCAGCGACCACAGTGGGCCAACCAAGGCAGGAATGGTAAATCCATCACGCTTTCTTTTCCAACATGTTATGTCATCGGGATATAAACTTCAATACATGAGGGTAGTGCAGTGCTGATGAATTAACAAACAGATGACACTCTGATTCAGTAGCTCCCCCAGCAGTTATTGCAGAGGGGAATAGTGTGTGACTTCTCTTCTATTTTAACATTTTCTAGTGTGCGATAGAGGCAGAAACTCTAACATCGCACCCAGCCTACAATCTAACCAACATTCTATTTTCAGTTTGAGGTGTACAAGACTTTTTAATTACTATACTGTAATACTGACTTCTCATATATGAAAAGAGAAATAATATTTTTTAAATACTATATCACTGTGAAATGAATGGGAATTAGGATTATGTCAGTGCCACATTTTCTTATTTCTTTGCATTTGAATAAAGATGAGCTGTTACATTATGAATTAAAGTGCCTAATTATTTCAATGTCCGTCCAGTATCGGGTGATCCGAGATATGCTCGGGCGGCAATTGTTCCGAGCTTTATTTCATCAAAGATCAAGGGTTAGGTTTGTGTGATTGGGTTATATGTTAGGATTAGGGTTAGGGTTAGGTATCGTGGTCAAAGAGTTGGAAGTTTAAAATTTGGTTAGTGTATGAAAATGATGCCGAGCAATTGTCAGCTGTGAATTTGTTGTACAATCCCTGTCATCCCCTGTCAATCTCATTTCCTCATGTTTTTGCAATAGGGCTGTGATTTAAATCCGGGTTCCGCCCGAGAGCTTCTTGTCCCGGGTCAATAAATTAGAAACCCGTTTCCTGAAAATACAGTTTTAACATGTGGGGACCAATTATGAGGAAAGGTTTTTAAAAGTGGCTTAAAACCCATTAAATTTGTAATTGTTACAAGTGATATCAGTCATCAGCAGCAATTAATCATCAAACACTTACAAAAATCTTCCTTCATGATGTTTATTTTCAAGCATTTTGGAATTTAATAGTCCGTTTCCCCTCTCTCGATTTTATGCTAGACTGCCCAGAGATCTACACAGCACTACATCTATGTGTAGCTAATTCATAGTCCTGAGGTTTACAGTGGTCCAGCACCCTTTATGTTCAAATACCATATAGTAATACCCCCGCCAAACGAAGTTTGAAGGGGGTATATAGGGATCAGTCGACGGTTGGGCGGGCGGGCGGTCGGTCAGTCCGTTGCAAATCTTGCGGATCGAACTACTTCCTCAGTTTTTGACCGAAAGTCGTGAAATTTGGTACACACATTGGTCTTGGTGGGAAGATGTGCAAGACATACCGTATTCTTGGATGAGTCGGAATCTGCGTTGCCATGGTAACGGCATATTTATGGCAGAAAATCAAGGAAACACCTTGCGGATCGAACTACTTCCTCAGTTTTTGACCGAAAGTCATGAAATTTGGTACACACATTGGTCTTACTGGGAAGATGTGCAAGACATATTTTTTGGATGTGTCGGAAGCTGCGTTGCCATGGAAATGGCATATCTATGGCAGTACAGTAAATCAGGGAAAAATCTTGCGGATCGAACTACTTCCTCAGTTTTCGACCAAAAGTCAAAGGCTGTTGTCACGGGGCGGGGGTATTAATCATCATCTTCAGTGATATTTCTAGTTACTTTAATACTCTTTTGGAAACCAAAAGAGGTAAAAAGAACTTTGAAAGTCCAAAACCTGGAATTAGATTGAAATTCCCAGCCCTGTTTTGCAAGTTACAAATTCCCATGTAAGGTTGTACATTATTAACATTAATGAATATCAAAGGGATATAATTGAAGCTTTACACAGTGTCTCGCCAGACCACTAAATCACACCCGACCACTAAATCACACCCTTTCACTAAATCACACCCTTTCAAGTTGCTGTGAATTTAAAAAAAAACACTTCACAAAAACGAGAATGGTATTGCTGTGGTTTTATATTATGAAGATGCACAATTGATCAACAGTGTGATTTTCCTTTCAGAGTTTCTTTCAAGCCCTCAAGAGACGCTGCTTAGTACCAGTAGACTCGATTTGGCATCCCTTTCAGACAAACATACCAGATCATGGAGGACCATCAAACCGTCTGGGGCATGAATCTCTTGATACAAGTGTAACAGCATGAGAACATATTGATCAAATCATAATCCAGTTTTCTTTCAACTACAAGAAATTATTGTAATAACTTCTTTTTGCAGGTTTAGTTGGTTTTCAAGTGTACATGCTTTTCAAGATCACCTCTTACTAACGATTTAGGTGGTTTTTGAGTACTTGCTTTTACAAGTCCAACTTAGAATATCTCTTTGATTTTTATTTCTTTGCTGCATTGTTAAGGTGGAGGTTATTCCGATGGTGGCCTGCTACCGACCCAGCAAGCTCAGTGGGAAAATGCACCTGTCACAAGAGAGCAGGGTAAAAAAAATAAATCAAACAATTCTTATGTCAAATCTAAATCATATCATTTCACTTCAGACATGATAGCAGTAAAGGACAGTGGCTGTATTTTTATTTTCTTTCATGTGTACCATTCTATGCATTTATCTTTCATTAGTATGATTCTATGTGTCCATTTTTCTTTCATACTATTCTATGTAGTAATCTTCTTTCATTCATACCGTTTTCCAATATCTTTTTCAGTGCACCTTTATGTGTGTGTGTTTGAGCCTTCAATGTATTTATATCTTGATATGTAAAATATGAAATGAAATATGGCAGGGAATGCCTATTATTAATTTCTTTTTTTTTTTTAATTTCAGCTCATATTGTTGGAGAACGGTGGAATCTTCCTGTCCACCGCAAGTCAAACATCAAACGAAACATGATTTTTTTTTTTTTTAGATGGATAATGAATATAGCTGCTTTGCAGGTCACCTCATAACCGATATTCATTTTCTTTCTGCATTGTTAGGTGGAGGTTATTCCGATGGTGGCCTGCTTCCGACACGTCAAGTACAGTGGGACAATGCACCCGACAGAAGACAGCAGGGTAAAAAAATATATCAACCATTTTTATGTCAAGTCTAATTCATATCATTTCACTTCAGACGTGATGAGAGTACTGGACAGTGTCTGCATTTATCATTTTTTTTTCATTCATACCATTTCTCATGTCTTTGTCAATGCAAGTGTCTTCCTGCCTTAATTCTTAAGGCCTTTCTTGTAAGAATTGAAGGAAGATAGGAAATACCAACATCTCCTTGATTTAACTTGCTGCTGTGTTGTGTTATACTAAAAGTATTTATATGTGATATTGTGTTCTGCTGAACTTTTATTTGTTAATGCGACTTCAGTGATAAGTCTTATGTATGATGCTTAGTGTTTCAGAACAAACTCCAAATAAGTGTAATATAATTATTTTATGACGGAAAAATATAACGATCATTTGATAATGTAACTTTGTCAGTGTAGTATGCATGTAAATTTACATGAAATGCATCTACCTTGTAAACAATCTAGGTATTCAAATTAAGGGACTTAAAGGGCATGGTTTTCACAACTGACCTCAAACAAAATCAAACAATAGATTGCCTTACACCAAAGAAACATGTCCTTTGTCACAAGCAAGAGCACTATGGAAGTACATGTAATTGCTGAAAGGGTTTACTGGTGCCATACATGCAGATGGGAGGTAGGATTAAAAAGGGCTAACAACAGTGTAGAGGACAAAAGGTTTAAGGAGGTTACAAGTTTGGAATAGGGATTAATAAGGGCAACAGCAGTAGGGGAAAAGGGGTAAGAGAATTACAAATGGTGGGATTAGGGATTAACACATGTAAATAAATGAACATCCTCACTTGAGCTTAGCGGAAAAGTACATGTAGTTAGTGAGGTTACAGTAGATGGAATGAGGGATCAATAAGGGTAATTGCAGTTGGAAAAGTAGATTAAAGAGGGGTATTGGGATTAATGGGGGGTAACTGCAGTAAGTAAGTGGGGATAAGAGAGGGTTACAATGGGGAGTAGGATTAGGGATTTGTTGGGTAGGTAAATGACCAGCATCCTGTTTTAAGCTTAACTATTACAAAGACAATTGACTTCTCCTTTAAAACTGAATTGCATGGAATCAGAACCAAGCCAAACTCCCATTTAAAGATAAAGTTGAGTTCTGGTCATGATATTGAATTGTGAACAAAACTGTCTCAAAATAATTGGGAAAGGTTGATTATATAGCACATTGAAGAATTGGTGCAAGCTGTAAATCATAAGAAATTGACTCAATCCTGCTGAGATTCACATGCACTGCCCGAAGAAATATGTGTGGGACTACACACAAATGTTCAGCCCAAACATTTCAGCTGTTTCTTGTCATGTTTTGAACGTGAGGGCATTTGAAGAGCAATCCTTTGCAGGGGACATATCTACTATGATAATTTTCCAAATCAAATCTCTGTAGAATGAGCAGTTGGCAATTTTGGGAAATACATGTAATTGCAAAGTTTTTGCCAAGGCTTACATGTATATATCTTAAATAACTAGGACATATTCTTAAGCCCAAATTACAGTAGTGGTATTTTAGAATGTATCATTTCTCGGGGAGCACAGTTGCATGTACTAACCACTGAAGCTAAAAGATAACCTGAGGTACAGTAGAATTATATGTTTGTATATGGTAGTGCTTACGCGTAAGTGCATAGTACTTTCCAGTGATTTTTTTCACTGCAATCTATTCTTCTTTTCATGTGGTGGTGTTCTCCCAATTGACATTGTACTTTTGTTTTTATTTAGAGCCCCTCATGCGTGAAAGAGAGGCCAGGGCACCACCTCCAATGGAAAGACTCACAGGTACATTATCACTTTCATTGCTTCTATGTAAATGTTGATAGTATATTCAATTCTTTTTATTCATTTGTATAACCAGATGGGGCCGCATGTACTGGAAATTAAAGAGAGGCACAAAACAAGGGATAGTTTCAGTAATAAGGCATCAAATTTTTGAGAAAAAGACATTTGTCTGTATTTGATGAAAATTCAAGAGATGCGTTTGATGCATTTTAGGAGTCTTATATTTGTCACAGACTTCATGCAAGGTGCCCTCTTTCACAAGTTTTAAAACATAAATAAAAAGTTCTGATGCTCTACCACATCTTTCCAGCATAATTCGTTCCTGGCTCTCAATCTGACCAAGTTGTACCGAGTTTATTCCCCTAACTACTTGCTTCTCAAACTAGTCGCTGCAATTGAAACAGATTGGATTTTATCAGAGAATCCTATACAAGTGCTCACAAGCAGCATGGTATGAGGCGTTGCTGTAGGCAAACTTGTGGGCGGGGCTGGACAGTTCAGGGCCACAGTTGGAAAACGTGACAAAGTCGTCGGGTTCATGTCTAAAATAAAACCCAAAAGTTTCAGACGTAGTCACATCATTGATTAATTTGTTCTTCTCTACTTTCTCTATCCTGGCTCGAACGTAGCTGAGCGCCCTCGTTCAGCCTACCCACCAGAGCGTGAAGCAAGCTACGGTGGCCGTGGAGGTGGTGCTGCTGCTACTGCTGCGGCTCAGTATGGAGAAGAAAGCTATGGTAAGTTTGACTGAGCAAAGCAAATCTGAAAATTTAAGAATCTTGTAATTCTAACATTCCAACTGCTTGCATTTGATTTTGTACATTTAACCCTAATAGAGCCGGGTTATTTAGACCCATCTCACAGCCGGGGGGGGGGGGGGGGGCTGATTCCGCCCCCCCCTAAGATCTCGGCCGTCCACCGCGCATTCGCAACGAAAATCGGCACACACGTCACCGACCACGTAATCTACAAAACTGTATAGTCAATTTCTCCGAAAAATGTCACAACTAATTAATTATGCTAATTTATGCATAAAATTAATGGTTTGCTCTAATTAATTAAATAAAGCCCCAAAACTGCTAATTTTTTGTATACAGACTCTTTGTCAGATTCTGATCAAATAAACAAAAAAAAAAATTCGGTAAAATCCTTTTTTTCTTATGTATTTTATTGTTTTTTTAATTTCTTATGTATTTCTTTGTTTTTCGACTTTTTGTTTTTTATTGTTTTTTCGATGGAATTCGTCGGCGACACTATTTTAATCATAAACAACATAAAATTAATTGTTTTTAAATAGTAAAAGTAAAAATAATGAAACATTTATGAATTTTAGCTGGAAACACAATTTGCATTGGATTTGTACACAAAATCACGTTTTGAGCAATTTTGGGTCTGACATGCACTTACGAAATGTTGCGTAACTCCGAACCGCACGCGCGGACATCACAAATTTGGTCTCAAAAGTTGCGCAAGACTTGAAAGAAAAAAGTAGTGAAGCGGCGTGGTGACTGCTTTTCGCGATGCGAACATATTACGCGAAACGTCGAGGGGGGGCGGAATCCGCCCCCCCCCCCCCCCCGGTCCTATTAGGGTTAAGTTTTCTATCAGACCAATGGCATTCAGTTCATACAAATGGTGGAGGTATGTGGTACAAATTTGTAAAGAATAGTTGGGACCAACGAGCAAAAATCACCAGAAAAATTTTGGGTTCATTTCAGTTGCCATTCATGAATATATAAGTTACTTAATTGAAAACATGCATTAAAGTCTCTAAATTGACAGCATGAAGTGGAACTCATAATCGATATTTTTTAATACAATGTGGGAATTCTTTTGTTGCATTTTGTCATTTTCATTCACATTCACATTGGTTCTTTTGATAGACATTTTTATATGTCTTTTACTAAGTAAGAGTGAAAGATGAAAATATTTGGGGCCAATTTGAGGAGGCAAAGCTGATTCATGTAGACCTTTATCCATCCGTACATATTCAAACCTGCTTAATCCACAACCTGTCTATAAAGACAGCTTTTGTTCCCCATGAGTAGCATTTCTCATTGAAATATGTTTTAAAGGAACTTTTATAATTACCACTGCCTATAGATATCGCTCGAGTGGTCTTTATGTAGAGGTTTCATGTAATATGCTTTTGGTACCTTCAGGTGGAGGAGCCCATGGTGGTGCAGCAGGACGTGGTGGTGGTGGCCGGGAGGAGTTCGGCCAGAGCCGTGGGGGAGGAGCTAACACCTTTGACTATGCTGAATCCAGACCAGCCAGGGCAGAGTATGGGGCTGCAGCCACTCCTGATCCACTGTTCAGGCCTAGAGACCCATATGCTGCAGCAAGCAATGACCCTCCATCAGCTCGCCAGACTAGGGACAGGTGAGACTTCTGTTTGGAGTGGATTTTTGAGGAATTAAAAACATTTAATGTTACATTTATGATGGTCCTTTTGCTGATGCAATTTATCGAAGTGAAAGATTCTAAATATTGATTATTCAATACAGTATCCAAAACTCACTATAACAAGGACCTTGGGACCATGAAAGTTGTTATATCGGGAATCTCCTTATATCAGGGTAAAAAACAAAAGCACATAAAGGCCTGAGAACCTGAAAATTGCTTTATTATATCGGTAATCTTGTTATATCAGTGCTCTTTATAACAAGTGTCCAATGTGTGCAGTTCTATAGGTAACTGTATATGTGTTCTTAGATACCTTGAAGCTTGAAGCTTATTTTGAGCGATTATTTAAAAGTTTTTGTGGCCCCAAAGTAAAGCTTTATCTGTCGTTAAATTCCGATGTAGCTTCATGGAACGTGACTATGCGCCCCCTGCACGGAGCGCTGACCCCTATGCCGCTGCCTCATCGGCTGCAGCACCCCGCGGTTACAGTGCACGAGAGCCTGCCCTTCCCCGCGATGCCCCACTCTCCCGTGAAGCACCACGAGGACGTGACGCCCTGCCCCTTAGGGACTATGCCCCACCTGCCCGTGGCGCCCAGAGGGATTATGCTGAGACCAGGCGAGAAGAGACGGTGAGGGACTACGCCAGGGGAGGTGCTAGGGCAGGTTACGCCGAGGAGAGAGCACCAGCCTCTTTTTCTGCAAGAACCTTTGATGACTATGGTAAAGACATTATTGCCTCATAGATTCAGTGATGATTAAAATACTGAATTAAAATACTAATCTCATATTGAATGAAAAGAGGTTCTTGATGTTCAGATTTATTTTTCAGGTTATTTCATTTTAATCTGGTTTGTGTCGTGATGATCGGTAAGGAATCTAAGAATTGAAAACTAAACATTTCAAAAGGTTTGATAACATTTGCATGAATCACAGGATCCCTAGAATAAAGCTTGTATTTTAATGAAAAATGTTCTTACACATGGATACAGATTTTAGCTAAATCTGCTGTTGAACCATTCAATTTTATTCTGGAGCTTTGATATTGCTAGTTTTTAATATTTTCAATATGAAGTACAAGTTACCGGCCATATATTCCCACTGTAATGCAAATGTTAGTTATTGTGAAGGAGAACAACAACAAAATGTTATTCCTACTGAGGGTAAAATATGTATATTCGTACATTGCCCGAACTGCTCAAATTACTGAAGAACTAACACACGAGTTACTATTTGCATGTTTTAACAACTAGCTTTGTGACTTCTAAAGATAAATCAATACCCATTTGAAATTTTTCTCTTGCAGAGAAAGCCAGTAGTCGTGGATACGGAGCTGCTTCGGAAAGCTATGGCTCTGCCAGGGACCCTGCTGGTAAGTTTCTATTAACCCTCTCTCTACATTAGCCATATAAACCTTGCATGGAATGAAAGAAAATTAGGGCTTCATGGTAACGTATGGGTTAGATCGTGCTAATTTGCCCCAGTTAGGAAAGCAGTGATGAAAAACTGCTCCATAAAAACTTATTTGAAACATCTACAGTGAAGTACACATTCTTCAGAAACGCGATACAGAATCAGATTAAACTGCATTAAATGCATGACGGCAAAAGGTGGAGGTTGTAGAAAGACACGCAACCGTGAAATGTAGGAAGATAAAACTACTATAATTGTATTTGTTCATTTGACATGCATTTGTAAATGATCTGAGCACACTCACTATCCGTGTTCAACAGAATTTTGAAGGCAAGCAGGCCTCCATTTTGAAACCATTCCAAGGATGATAGATCGTAGGCCTATACATGGCTAGGTTTAAAAAAAAACAGAAAGCAAGAGATATGAAATGAACTGAGGAAAAAAAACCAATATAACCTAAAACCGATATGCCTTGTCAATCTGAGTGGCATGACGTCACATTTGGGATGAGATACCACAGATAATCTATGAATGTGTAATCGTACATGTGGGAGCAATAATATCAGAGAGGGAATGGATTAACATTAATATAAGAAGGTATTACAGAGAGAATACACCACTTGTAGTCTTTATCTAAAACATGAACGAGTATTTTATTATTGGGAATTTGAAGATGAAAATTTCATATCGTGCACCTCTAATGGGGTGTTGCAAGAAAGTTGCGATTGATTGCAAGTTGCAACTGATCGGTACTGACCGATCAAAATCATTGTTGCAAAGCGCATCTTCTTGAATGGGCAGACCCTGAACCATTCAGAATGGTTCTAATTTGCTTTACAATTTGCAATTGATTGCAACTTTCTTGTAACACCCCATTAGGTTTATACTGGCATGTGAAGAAAGGAACGATTGTTCTTTTTCTTTTTTGCCGTCTGAAAAGTGAAAACCAAATAATGAAGCAGATTTAGGTATGAAAAGGAAGCAGCATTACATTAGCTTATGAATAATGGTACATGTTTGAGAGAGAGAGAAAAAATAGTATCTTTACTAATATAGGACAGAAGAATAAGTTAAAAATGCTATAAAACTTGATTTTGCACATCCAATATTGTGTTGGGAATTCAAGCATTGCCTGTTGTGCAAGTATATGCATTGAAGAAGAAAAAATGTGGCAGGTATGTTATAAGAAAAACATAACTGCATTACCAATGCTGCATGCTTCTCTGAAGTCTATTTCCTTTCTCGTCAAATGTTGGCATAAAGGAATGAAAACTAATAGACAGGCTTATGAAATTGTAGTTAAAAAAAAAAAAGAACTTCAATGGCAGTGGCCAAGACCATTCTTTGTATAAATGTCGACTTCAGTTTGTATATAGCAATATAAATGGAAAACTATTGAATGATTATGAATTGTTTGTTAACCTCTGCGTGCGATATTTCACCTTGTCAGGAGGCACTTCACAAAGCATAATATCAACAACAAATACATGTATACAAAATTATATACAATGACTAACAATATATTAGTTGTACAACAACTACAACTACAAATGAGAAAAAGTGTCAAAATCAACAGAGAATAGAACATATGCTAATTTTTGGGGAGGGAGAGGCGAAAGTATCAGATTTTTAGTACAGAGACGATAGGAACACATGACAGTTAAAAAGATTATGCAATACAGAAGAGTAAGGTGTACGAAATATGTGAAGAAAGAAAATCGCTCTAAATATGGAGTTGGCGTGCTGAGGGCAAGCAGCATGTCTTGCGTATTTGAACTTAAGGTAATTTCTAGGACAAGAATGCTTATATCCTGCAGAAAATTTCATGTCTTTTTGTGAATATTATTAAAAGTGAAAGATAAGTAAATATTTTTCAAAAAAGACTTCAATAATAATATTCCGCTTTTATATAGCGCCTAATACATCAATGGTGATGTGTCTAAACGCTTTACAGAAACATGGTTTACACAGTAGGGCCACAAACTCCTAAGACTTCAGATGAAGTAACTTAGGTGATAACATGACAAGTACACACTGAAAATGATCCAAAAAAAATGGCCTCCTGACACGACAGGTAAATTGATACATGCTCCAACGGTCTTTCCCTGACTTTCTTCTTATTGCAAATCAAAATACCCCAACCCCTATACTTCACCCATGTCGTTTCTCCTAAACCATACAGGAAGCTCATCAAGCTCAAGATCAGCCTATTCCTCCCGCGATCCGTACCCAAGTGGGCGCGGCGATCGTGCCGAAAAGCCCGGGTATGGGGACCCCTACAGATCCGCACCCCAATCCTCCTATGGGGGTCGCTCCGCCCCCTCCGATAGAAATGGTGGCGGTGGCCGCCCATACAGCCGATTTTAACCCAAGGGAGAGCCGGTTGGTTATGAGAAGAAAGAAAAATTCTGTCCATGTAGGACTTGTGAAAACATCATTTGGGCATTTATTGACAAATGAATTGTAAATAGAAATGCATCTTTATGCGGTGCATTTACCGTAGTAAGTGATTATAACTCTTTTATTAATCGTAAGTGTATATTGATATATTCCCAGAACTGTTGTCTTGGACCCCATAAAAAGGCAAATGTGTTTTTTTCCAATTGGATGTTGTATTGGATGGAGTTGAGATACAAATTGTAAATATTTGATATGCTGTACCTCATCATTCATGCAAGTTGTAAAGCTTTCAAGAGTGATTACACTTTTCACATTGCAAAAAAAGATTTGAAAGCAAGGTACATGTAAAATTAAAATGTCAAAAGAATGTCACTATCAAAGCAGTTACGAACGGTAAAAAATGAGTATTCAGAAAAAGTCTTCAAAAGCGTAAATGATGATAATGTTCATCTTACTTTTCTATCTATAAATTCACTTTTCAGTAGGCTGAGTGAGAAATAAAAAGCTCTAGCAGCAAATTGTAGCTCTAAAGGATATAAACAAACCCCAAAGAATTATGTTTACAGTCAGTCATGCAAACGAAATGCACTTAGGGGAGAGAAAAAAAAAATTGGAAAATTATTACCATGATCTTCATCATTGATTGCTGAAAAACTCCTTTAACTACAAAGGAAATGTCTACAAAGGAATATACACATTTCAAAGAAAAAAAAAGCCCCTTCCCCAAATAACATGGTGACAAATGAGGTCTGTTGTAAATATACAAGACAAGAAAAAAAAAAGGTTTGAAAACCTCCATGTTAAAAGAGGGCAAAATTGATCTGTACAGAAGAAAGTTGAATATAAACAAAATTTTAATGACGAAATGCAGGTTTTTATATGCACATATTTTATCATAAATGATGAAATAGAAAGATGAGTACATGTATTGTGAAAATAAAAGCTCAAACATCTTTGCGACACATGAAGAGTCTTTTCTTCGATATGGAAAGAAATTTTGTTCTGAATGAGTGATAGTAATGAATAAAATGAGAATATCTTAACACTTATGTTTTTACTTTTAAAAAATTGAAAAATCCAGGTTTCCCCAAAAGGGTTCAAAATGAGCTGATAGAAAAAGCAACAAAATGATGGACACAAGTTTTAATTATTAATATTTCAAGGAATGTATTATGCCATTGCTAATGTTTTTTATTAGGTGAACTAGTGCAAATGATTCTCAAATGTGTTAGAAATGTACACAATTTGTTTGCTATTATTGATGTACATTTCTTGATAAAGAAAATGGGCGTTGATCTATTATAGTCAGGTGTCTTAAAGATGGTGTACATATGTGCTGTTGTTTGTAAACTCAATTGTTTTTAATGAGGTATTATGGTATTTCTAACCGGGGAAAAAAATGTTTTTAAGAACTAATAAATGACATCTACAGATTGGCAGAATTATGAAATATCAGTTTGGGATTAGAAGAAAAGTTATACAAACATAGGATATGCAATAGTTCAAATATCTTTATCATTATTTTTTGTTGTACTTAACTCTGTATTGCACAGAGTATGTAGGATTTAAAACTTTTTTCTAGGTCTATTTGCCTCCACCACAATTCCAAAAGAGGCATTATGTTTTTATATGTTTTTTTAAATTCCCCGTAAGTTTCATGGATCATTATTATCTCAGACTTAAAAGAGTATCCTCAGAATTTAAAGAGTATCTCTTAAAAAAACACACAAAGAGGTGAGAAAGGTAGGTTAATATGAGAATTTAGATAGATTTGAATAAATCATTACAAAACTGCTTTACAATACAAAATGATTATGGGTGTCTGACAACTATCCACCCCTGAAAACATGGAACCGCTTTTATTTTTATTGTGTATCTTGTGAAAAAAGTGATCATCGAGTAATTGTTTTTTAAGTCTACTGTATGAATTATGTATCGGACTTTGTATGTAGTGTTGTCCTCTTTTAAAGTTTGAGCACAGAATTGATAAAGTATGGAGAAAAAAATAACATTTGTCTTGACACCTTTTATTCTTCTTATTAGTCTATATATGTAAGTGTAACACTAACTGGGCCTGCTGCAATAACAAATTTTTGTTTATTGAATATTGTTGCCCAAATTGCACTACTTTAATTTCATAGTTTGACAAATTTGTACGGATATCTGATTTTGGATAGGATACTGTTCTGTTGTGACGTCAGATTTCAGAATCCGCTGTAGGATTAAGGAGGCCTGATTGGTTGAGCAGTCGTCTGGAGGACCCCAGGTTCAAAACCAAGTTGATGCGCTAGTGCCCTTTGATAAGACAAAATTTTCATTACCAAGTCCATAGGACCTAAAGCCATAGGTCAGGTGAAATAAAACAACAAGATCTCACTATGAATAAGGAGAGTATTGCAGCAGGCTTTAAACTAACTAAATATATATAATACTACTTGTTATCACGGTCCATGTATTATATTCAAATACTCTACATCTAGCCAAATTAAACAATCCATCTACATCATTTACATTCATATTGTATCTTCATCAATGCTTATACTAGTGTGTTACAACCCTTATTCGGTTTTTAAATACTGGTAAATTTAATTTTCATTCATACATGCTATTTTCATCACAACTTATTATAATACAAAACAAACAAAATAAAAAAAGAAGAGAGTTCAGATACTTGCATGCCTTAAACAGAGCTTGCAAGGAAATATTTTTAAAGGCAAATACACCTAGTAGTATCTTAGCCTTCACAAAACTTCTTCTTTTCACCCTTTTTTTAAAGAAAATGAAGATGAGGCTGTACCTACTGAAACAAGCTGAAATCACTTCTAAAATTATGAACAAATAGCAAAAGGAATGCCAAACAGTAATCCTCTTTTACTACCTGTCTTAGTGGTCACTTCCTTTGTCTCCCTCTAACAAGAGATATGTGTCTTAGAACCTGTCTATAAAGGCCACCTGTCCACTTTTATGTTTCCCTTGGGTGGCCTTAATACACAGGTTTGACTGTCCACTGAACAATCTGAAGAAACACAGCTTGATGGAAAAGAGATATTTACTTTGTTACCTTGTCATAGAAAAAGAAAAAGAATTTGATTTTTTTAATTTCAAGTGAATAATTAGTCATACCTCATCAGTGTCTGTTATGCCAGAGATTATATTCAGCTAAACCTTCATATTCATGAGAAATTGCAAACATTGAGTGTGTATGGATTGACGTTCCATCTATACATTCGTGACAATCTTGGTCAAGTACTGGTTAATAATTTTTGTAAGGTACATCATTTACCATGGGTTGTTAAAGGTGATGTAGAATTTTGGAAAGCCCTCCCAAAACTTTGCGTCAGATTTCTTGGAATTTTGTTGATAAATAGCAAGATACTAGCAATACCAAGATACTGTGAAGATTTCGCCTCCTAAAGTTTAGGAAATGAGAGGCAAAAAATAATTTCTATAGTGGGCCAGGCACGTAAACTCTAAACAACGGCAGCATGCACTATACACCATACACACATACATGTACGTGTGAAACCACAGAGTATACTAAACACAGTGACACACGCGTTATCTTTGTGCAAAGCCCCTAGCTTGTGCGGGGAGCAGTCAAGGTGGAAAGGTCCTAGCGTATCATGGCAGTGATTTGGCGTTCCTTACAGATATTTACACAGAAATTCATCTGAAATCTTAGATGGAATGCCAAATGAACATATTTTGACACAAGGAGAACAACATGAGACTATATTTAACATGTTCCTTTCAAATTTCCTTTTTGCTACCAATACTGTACATGAGCTTTAATGTTATGGCCTCTATGGTAATGTAAGCATAAAATCAGGGGTCGCCAAAGTTCTAGGTTTTAAAAGTAATCTTGAGTTATGATAATGACGGAAATTAAAATTGCAAAGAATCAAACCAAACTCATTCAAAATCTTCAAGACCACAAATAAATGATATCTGCTAAACATTTTTGAGAAAAAAGAAGTATTAATCAGGGTGGTCCACAAACAAAGATTCAAAAATGTAAAATCGCAACTGGGAAGAAGTATAAACTGATGTGTGCTAAGCGCAAAGTCCCTTGAGGCCCGAGTCCAGAGCCTGCTTGATGGGCCTTGGAAGCTCTGTGGTTCTCTGATGCTTTCTGGTGCAATATCAGGCATATATTGAAGCATTTTTAAACAAATAACTTATATTTCATGAATAACTTTGTTTGAAAATGATTAAGAAATCTTAACCTGTCACTGATTTCAAATTTGTCGCTGTTACATGTTAAAACCCCTTGTGGAACACCCTGTGGACCACCCTGTGATTATAACTCAAAAATAATCATGGAACGATCAAGAAATCAAGATACACGTAGTTGTCGTGACCAAGTGTTGAGCACTGTGTAGAATGTAGATCACATATTCTTGTGTGCATTTGCATGTTGTTCAGCAAGTTTTCATGAGTTTATATGTTGCTAGCCTGACCCACTCTTATACAGTCTGGTAACAATGAAGAATTAATTCAAACCAGTTGCTCTAGAGTGCTCTTCCATGACAAAGAGTCAAGATTAGCTTTTGAAAATAGTTCCTTTAAGAGTGATAAGGTGACCCCTTACATACAAAGTGTAGAGAACTAAGGGTGCACCGACAAAGAAATGTCAACAACAGTCTGTGTTGAATGACTGCAAAACACAAATCAAGTATCAGAAGAGGGGGAGAAAGGATCGCAGAGAAAACACGCCATAAAACAAGAAGTGTGATGCAGAAAATTCAAGGAAAAGAAAAAAGAAAATGCAGAAATGCGGTAAGTATGAAAGAGATAGAGAGAAAATCAAGGTACTAATCACACTTACCCTTCTTTGGTTGTTGGACGTCACAAAAATCAAGTCTTGCAATTTGCGCAAATCAAATAAAACTGCTTAAAAACAAGAACTGCAAGGTAAAAGAGCACTGGATTCCCAATACGGGCCATGATAAAACTCAAAATTATTTTGAAAGAGAGTTAAGTTGAAACTTGTGCCTGATTCATGAAAAGTCATTATGACAAAAGTAATTTCAAAATACCTGAGCTTTTATCAAATATAAATGCCAAAATGAATTATGGATTATAAAAAATTTCGGTGTAAGAAATATTTGAAACTGTTATTTTTACAAGTCTCATAATTGAAGAGGAGAAAAAACTTCCTCAACCATGTAAGAAAACATATCAAACAACTGAAAGGGAAGCACTGGAATGTTGTGAAGTATGCTTGTTTAAAGATAAAATATGTATTTTCTATTCCATCACAAATTCAAATCTGGGAATAAAAACAGGAGAAAAATCTTGAAATGTGAGGAGTGCAAATTATAAAAGAGGTCTTTAAGATTTCAAATAGAAGAGTGAAGAAAATGTCACGATGATACATGTATGTTCTTCACATTTTGTAACTAGTCTGAAATATGGTGTGGAGTAAGTAGTCATGGAGCTACTTCTCAAATATTTGCAAGGACAGTAAACAATGAAGTGGAAAGGGAATGTAATCAAACAAATGAAACTTTCAGAATGTGACATTTCGCATGCTATTTGCACAAAACAACTGCGCAAACCTGCAAGAATAGTTAACATCATTCAAATGAGGATAAGACGAGGCGGGGAAAGTAAATATTTATCAGATCTGACCTTTAGGTAGTGAAGTACAAGTCAAGACAAACTTGAGTGAGTTATGAAAAAAAAGAAAAGGACATGAATGATCATTAAACTCCATTTTTTTCTTATGTCAAGTAGCATGGATTATAAATGAAAATGAAAATTTGTGGGTTTGGAATGTACATCCATGTGTAGGCATGACTTTAACACGTGTCGTCAACTTTAGAGTATACATTTTATTTTCATTGTTTATTTTTTTGTACATGTATGCTTTTGTGAGATTTCAAGAATCTTTTTTGAATACTAAAGAACCGATTTCCATCAGTGATATTATAGGCATACATATTCAACATCATGACAGTTATATTTTATGCAGAAGAAGTGGGGGGGGGGGGGAATAAAAGTTTCTTAAAACCAATAATTTCAATCCATTACACCCCTACTAAATAAAAAAAAAAGTATACTCCCTGAAGTTAGTACAGTTAATTCACATGTTTTGTCAAGATAGAAGACTGAGAACATCTGTTTCCCTTTTTGTTTGATTAAAAAAATGTTACAGGGTGCATTCTAGTTGTGAAATAAGTGTATTTTTTCAGCTGTCCTTAAAAAATGATAAAAATAATGAAAAAGTTCTTTCCCCCTTCCCATCCCAAATCACCTAAGAAGCTCGACCTTTTATGAAAGAAGAATATTTTAACATACTAATAATGACTTTTTGGTATTAAAATGATCTCATACTGTCAAAAACTAAACTATCAAAATTGATGTTATTTATCAAGCTAATGTGTAGTAAGCATTTTCATTACAATTTCTTTTCCCTCTTCAAAATATTGTTTCTTGAAGAAAAGCTTTGATCAGAGACAACCTGGGGCTGTATATTTTTGCACTCATCAGAGTAAAAATGCAAGAATGAATAGCTAGCTAAAATCAAATGATATATAAAGTTCCTGTTTATATTGATTTCAGCTCCCTGTTCATGCTTGTGTTTTACTCTGATGACTGCTAGATAAAATACTTCAGTAGGTCTTTCGAAAGCTATTCTTCAACCTTGTAGTACTGCCTTACTAATCTTCTCTTTTGTTTTCATTTTATGTTTGATGTTGTGGTTTAGGTTGACTTGCGACAGTGATGTCACTTGACATGATATTGCACACACTGCTGCCCTGTTGTAGCAAGCTGTGGCAGTGGTCACATGACAAGTCACCTGACTACAAATAGAAGTCCCCTGGCAGGATTCACCTGGGCTGACCATCAATCTTAACCTGGTACGAGATGGAATGGGGCTGACATTGTGGAAAATTTTGGTGGAAAGAGGAATACAAAGGTACATGTAGGCCTATCTGTAAAACAACTTAGTGTATACAGTTAACTTTGCATAAGTTGAATCTGTTGGGACCACAAAAAATAGTTATATAATAATTATATATACTTATAATGCAAAATTCGACTTAGGATATGTAAATAACACACATTTTGCATAGTTTTGGTAAAAAAAAATGATTTGACTTTGAGATTGTTCGACTTAGGGAAAGTTTGACTTATGCGATTTTGAGTTATGCAAGGTTAACTGTATGTCAGTGAGCCATAATTATAAAGACATTTCTTTATAAATAAATTCTTGCCTCTCCACAATTTGTTTCAGTTTTTATAGCATGGTACTCTGGGTGTTCATATAAACTGGGTCCTTTTTACATTGGCAATTCTGAGGTCTGCTAGCATTGAGCCTTGTGAGACTTTTTGTAATCATGCAGCCACATATGACTCCCCCCACCCCTCCCACTAGTTTGTGTGTTTCATAGAAAAAAATATATTGTGTTTTTATGATTTGACAGCCTTGAGTCTTATTAGATTTTGATGGATGGTAAATTGTGTTTACATTAAATATCCCCAAACAATGCAAAATTGTTATGCCTAATTGTATGAATAAATAATTATGTAATATTGACTGGCCTTGAGCGGGATATTTATATAATATTGACTGGCCTTGAGGGGGACATCGAAAAATGTTGCCCGCAACAGAATCATATTGTCCCCGAGTCGAAGACGAGGGCAATATGTTTCTTTTAAGGGCAACATTTTCGATATTCCCCGAAAGGAGAGCCAGCCAATATTATTATCCATATCACGTATATGCCTATTTTGTAGCAATTACAAACAGGTTATTAATACAGGTATGTAAGCTGGGCCAAGCAATTGTGATGTAAATTGTTACTGCACATATCCATTATGTAAGCCTTTGTACACTTAAACGCGTACACAATTAATACTGCATGTATGCACTTTGGTATAAATAATATGGTGGAAAGGGTGGAATATGGCAAAATGTTGCCCTCTTTTTTGGTACAGTGGTCTATGGGGAAAACCAGGAAGAGGGCAGTATGGAAAATATTGCCCTCTCCGGTAATGGATTTGGAGTAGTGTGCAAAATACGGCTTTTTATTTTGCAACCTGAATGCCTTGTATAGGTAATAATTAATGATAAATGATTAGCAATTTATTTTCTCTATCTTTCTCTTTCTTTTTCACTGCAGGTCTTGTGAGCACCTTTCTGAAAGGAGATACTAATAAAGAAGCTTTGATCTGCAGAAACATGATCATAGCTTAGGCAAAGACAGAATAGGTCAACTAATATGAAGAAGGAATTATTGCCGATTCCCATTTCACCTTGCTTTCCCCTATTTATGCTTTTGAAATGGAAATTTGAACAAACGGAAGACTATGGAAAGAAAGATCTATTAAAAGTGTGAACTTTCACAAGACTCAAACTGTGTAAACGTGTATTCACAGACTTATTGTTATAGAGTACATTATATACATGTAAGTATGAAAAGCGTACAAAGAACGCAAGGGGAAAGAGGTGCTGAAAATGTGAGGGAAAGTGAGAGAGAAAAGGGTACAGCCACAAGTGAGCGATAATGGATAAGCGGAAATATGAGTAATGAAGGAAAATAAAGACGGAGCAGAGTTGGAAAAGAGGCAAGGTTGATTAGCAGATTAAACAAAACAGAAAAGAAAGATGGTGACTGGGTGATGATATAAGCCAGCACAGTAGAATTTGATAAAATCCTGAAAGAAAGAGAGAAGAATATAAAGAAATGAAAGCAAAATGGACATAAGCAGAATTAGAGTGAGTTAAGTGTGTGTGTGAGAGGGGAGGTGGGGGGGGGGGGGGTGTTAGAATTGCATAGAAAAGGAAAAGGAAAAACAGAATATGAATAAGGCTAGAGAGAGTGAGAGAAGGATATAAAGTATTGAAAGAAGAGAGAAAAAGGTAGGATTGATGAAATACAATCAGAGATACAGGGAAGGAGGGTTGAAGAATATAAAAAGAATGGAAGAGACAGGTGGGATCGAGAAATATGAATAATACTGAAAAGTGGGGAGGGAGAGGGGGGGGGGGCTATAGAGAGAGTGAACGCATGAATATCGGAGGCAGACAAAATGGCAGTCGTTAAAAGATCACATTACAAGAAAATCACAAATATGGCAATTAATGTATCACTAGAAACTGTGAAGCTTACAGATGGCAATCGTATAAGTTTTATGTCAACTGCGTATCTGATGATTATAAAAACAACATAAATAAAAGCTCTTCTAAGCATCTGGAATATCCGAGGATTCGCCAGAAATATAGCGATGTTTTGATGTCGTCACACTAGGGATCGATCCTGCTTAAAGTAGATATTCAAAGAAAATCACAAATATGGCAATTAATGTATCACTAGAAACTGGGAAGCTTACAGATGGCAATCGTATAAGTTTTATGTCAACTGCGTATCTGGTGATTATGTGTGTGTGTGTAATTGGGTTTTTACAGACGTGTATCAATCATATATGATTATTTACGTCTGGGACCGACCTTTAACGTCACCATCCGAAAGACGTGACTCAGTCTCGAACCTGGGTCCGCTGAATCAGTTTATAACTTCCACTGGTATATCTGGTGATTATAAAAACAACACAAATAAAAGCTCTTCTCAGCATCTGGAATATCCGAGGATTCGCCAGAAATATAGCGATGTTTTGATGTCGTCACACTCGGGATCGATCCTGCTGAAGCAGACGACGTCCTATAATGAATGAACGTAATTGCAATGCAATTATTTATCAAATTATAAAGAGTTTGGTGTATTTAAACATGACCTTATTTCACACCATTATAAAGGGAAAGTGAAACTGATTCTGATAGCTAAAACCGTTTGATTGTAAATACATAGGAGAAGGGTCAATGATCAATGAAATAAACCCCACTTTCAAATTGAAAAGCCCTCCGAATAATAGCAGGATGGTATTCGTTCCCTCTTGAAACGCCGAACATGCCCCGGTGCAAGCAGCTGAAAATACAATGGCGTCTTATTTTGTTTACAAGTGACTGATTCCTTTATTTTTTTAACGCTGCATTTTTCATCAAAATAATACCATACACGAAGTTAAGAGTGAGGCAACAGACTAACATTAAGACTGACGCTAGTGAAGGAAGAGAAATAAGTGAAGAGGAGATGACAAAATAGGCTCTGAAAAATGTGTAAGATGTTATGGGACATCGTCTGCTTAGACAGGACTGGTCCAGGGTGTGTCGTCACATATCTCAGCAGCGTTCGAGGAGCTCTTCAGCTGCTATATCGGGGGCTGTATTTTACCGTTTTATAATTGATAATAATCATTACTTCAAATGTTTCCAAGCGTTGAATTTGGATAACCTTGTTTAATTTATGCCATCTATGCAATAATAAGTATTAAGCCAATATTTAAAATCATTAACGTTCTACTTTAAGCAGACGACGTCCTATAAGGAATGAACGTAATTGCAATGCAATTATTTATCAAATTATAAAAAGTTTGGTATATTTAACATGACCTTATTTCACACCATTCTAAAAGGGAAAGTGAAACTGATTCTGATAACTAAAACCGTTTGATTGTAAATACACAGGAGAAGGGTCAATGATCAATGAAATAAACCCCATTTTCAAATTGAAAAGCCCTCCGAATAATAGCATGGATGGTATTCGTTCCCTCTTGAAACGCCGAACATGCCCCGGTGCAAGCAGCTGAAAATACAATGGCGTCTTATTTTGTTTACAAGTGACTGATTCCTTATTTTTTTAACGCTGCATTTTTCATCAAAATAATACCATACACGAAGTTAAGAGTAAGGCAACAGACTAACATTAAGACTGACGATAGTCAAGTAAGAGAAATAAGTGAAGAGGAGATGACAAAACAGGCACTGAAAAATGTGTAAGATGTTATGGGACATCGTCTGCTTAGACAGGACTGGTCCAGGGTGTGTCGTGACATATCTCAGCAGCGTTCGAGGAGCTCTTCAGCTGCTATATCGGGGGCTGTATTTTACCATTTTATAATTGATAATAATCATTACTTCAAATGTTTCCAAGCGTTGAATTAGGATAACCTTGTTTAATTTATGCCATATATGCAATAAAAAGTATTAAGCCAATATTTACTTTGATGGAATTTTCTTGTAATGTGATCTTTAAAAAGTTTGCTTGAAAAAAGACTTGTTCTTTATACAAATTACTTATACAAAAAATTGGACTCTTCAAATTGTAACAGAGCTCTCCCGTCCTCTGCATTCTAGCTGCATTTATACATGTATTTTCTTTTTCTGTGTTTAACATGTTAATTTCCGCCCACCATCACTTTTTTTTTCTTTTAGTAATACCCCGCCCTATCTCTCTCACTCTCTTTCGTTGCCTCCTTCCCCACTCCCTAACCCCCCTCTCTCTTTTGTTTTCTCTCTCTCTTTCTCTCTCTCTCTCTCTCTCTTCCTCTTTCTCCCTCTCACTCTCTTTGACTGCCTAAGATGTATCCATCTTTTTCAAGAAATACATGTGTACAGAAATCCGATAAAAGCAAATTTGAACAAAAATATCTAGTAGCATATCTAAATCTTTCCCATGATTACAGTGAGATGAAAATCATGTTTTGATCGATTGTTTTTAAGTACCATGTATTGTCCAAATTGTCTAGACGCTTTCAACAAGTTGTTTATGGACTAATAGATACCTTTTTCTCCAAGTATTAAACGTTCAGTGACATTTATATTACAGAACTTCAACTTTTGATATTTGCTTAATTGTTACACACCCGTATGTACAAATTTCGATGGTTTTGTTTGTATTAATATGAACACGAAATATTACAATAACACTGTTTGGAGTAATTCTTGAAAAGTACTTGGAAAGGTTCCTTAAAAGTTTGTTCCCTGTAGAAGATGTCTTTAGTAGGCTGAATAAATGTTTTTGAGGCGGTTTTAACCTGGGACACTCAGCTGATATCAGAAAAGAATCATTCTCGGGAGTTAGCGTCCATTTGTGCCTCTCTGATAGTGGGGGAGTTCAGGCTACCAACTATGGCGGTATACCGGTGCCTCTTCGCTGGCGTGGTCCTTGCCGTGCTGTGCAAATGCTCCCTCTCTCTTCCTGTTTCTCAATTACACCAGGTAAGGTGATAGTGACCATTACTACAGTTGCAGGGCTGTCAACCCTCCCGCATTTGGTGGGAGTCTCACGCCACCACGCTAATTCTCCCGCCGTCCCACCAGCGCCGTGGCGTGAGACTCCCGCTTTATGAAAAAACCTCCCGCCAGCCGAATTTTGGAGTCAAAAGACACCAGAATGACCTTTTCTTTTTCTTTCTTTTTTTTTTTTTTTTTTTGCTTGGAGGAGAATTTTGGATGTCCAAAGACACCTGAAAACGCTGATGACCTTTTTTTTTTTCTTTTTTTTTTTCTTTTTGCTTGTCAGAGAAGTTTGGAGTCAAAAGACACCTGAATTAAACGATGCTGACCTTATTTTCTTTCTTTTCTCTCTCCCTCAAAGCAGTACCCCAAAGTTGACAGCCTTGCAGTTTAATCGACAAAATGTCTCGTAACGTTTTAAACTTGGGTCATAATCATTTAAAGCTTTATAGGTGATTTTTTTTTCTGCTGTTGATGAATTTTCTTACCTTTGTACCAAAAGGTTGAAGACGTTCACAGATTTTATTTTACCCTAATTTATCTTGTACATGTATCTCAATGCACGGATGTCATCTAATTCTCAAGCTAACTTGATGTATAAGACCAAAGGCGTACCAGGATGGTGGGGAGGGGGGCTGCAGCTCCATCCCTCCCAAGAATTTTGAAAATTGATATCAAAAATTGATATCAAGCGCATGTAGTATGTAGATGTATTACGAACTCGTGTGCGCATAATTAAAGTAATAATAATAATAATAATAATACATTTATAAAGCGCAGTAACTATCCAACAATTTGTATATATTCTACTGCGCTGCATGAGTTCCTGATATGCTTGTTATTAATTGAATAGATACGCTTTCAGTTTTGATTTAAACATATTCACAGATGGGGATTTTCTGACTTCCAATGGCAAGTTATTCCAGAGTTTAGGGGCTGCACAAGCAAATGAACGATCACCCAGCGTTACTTTTGTTTTTACGAATGGAATTTGGAGAAGCAGAGTATCTTGGGAACTGCGCAGGTTTCGACTATGTTGATTAACTCTGAGTTTCAGCAATTCTCTGATGTACATAGGAGATTGACCATGAAGCGCCTTATATACAATAAGCAAGATTTTGTAAGATATTCTTTGGCGAACAGGTAGCCAATGCAGATTTCTCAAAATTGGGGTGATACGGGTGAATTTGGAACAGCCACTAATCAGCCTTGCACAAGTGTTTTGAACTCTTTGCAGTCTCGATATTTGACAGTCAGGAATCCCATACAGTAGACCATTACAGTAGTCCAACTTATTAGTGATGCATGCATGAACAATATCTCTCATAATATCCTTATTTAAATATTTCCGAATACGTCTGAGATTATAGATCATGTAGTATGATGATTTACAGACATTTGTGATATGATCACCCATACTCAAGTGCACATCAAACTGTACTCCGAGATTCCTTGCATTCACAGATGGTTTGATTATAGAATCTCCAATTGACACGCCATTTAAGTTGATTTTGGATGTCTGTTTAGGTGTGCCAATGATCATTAATTCTGTTTTACTATCATTGAGCATTAGCCTATTTTTGAACATCCATCCACGTACATAGCTGACGCATGTTTCGAGGAGTAGTACACATCGCTCTTGAGCATGTTCATCAGGTCTAAATGATACATAGAGCTGTGTGTCATCTGCGTAGCAATGGCAAGATATCTCGGGGAAATTCGTTTGGACACCTGAAATGAGGTTAGCAGTGTACAAGGTAAACAGCAGAGGACCTAGCCGAGAGCCCTGTGGAACACCGAAAGGTACTGAAAACTCATCTGAGATGACCCCATCTACTTTGATCTTTTGATGTCTATTTGTCAGATACGACTCTATCCAATCCAGAACAACACCATCAATTCCAAAATGGGTATTTAAGGTTTCCAATAAGCAAGAATGATCAATGGTGTCAAACGCACTACTTAAATCCAATAAAAGTAAGAGAGTAACCTTCTGAGAATCCATTGCCATTAACAGATCACTTTTTATTCTTAGTAATGCAGTTTCAGTACTATGGTATTGTCTATATGCAGACTGAGTACATGGTAGAAGTGAGTTTTGATTGATGTGATCCATGATTTGCCGGGTAGCAGCACCCTCGACCAGCTTCGAGATGTATTTCAAATTGCTTACAGGCCTTAAGTTCTTAAAATCTGCATCAAGACCAGGTTTTTTTAATAATGGTGTGACAAGAGCAGTTTTCCATGACATTGGAAAAAGACCAGTCGAAAGAGAAAGATTGATTAATGATGTGAGCACAGGTAGCAATATGTTAGTGCATTGTAGTAGGAGTTGTGTGGGCATAGGGTCTAATGAGCATGATTTTTTACTGAGGTTAAGGATAAGTTTTTCAACTTCATACTCCGAAAGAGATTTAAAATTGCTCAGAACATCAACATCGTGGTAAGTTGATCCAGAATAAGTCCGGGGTTCATTCATCGCATCTAATCTTATTTCAATGTTCTTGTGGATTTTCAGAACTTTGTCACAAAAATAATCACCCAAGTCGTTAACGAACTTATGTTTATCAGTATTACAAGGTATTACAGGTTGTTTATTTGACTTGTTTAATAGATCATTGACAACCTTGAATAGTTTCCTTTGATTGAGTTTATTCTCTATGATCAGATCTCTATGATATTTTCTACGAGCTTTATTCAAAAGTTGTATTGTTGCATTTCGAACTAATTTATATTTATTCCAGTCACTATCAGCCTTAGTTTTTAACCATCGCTTCTCAGCCTTTCTCTTTTCCCTTTTTTGTGTCCTAATACAGTTAGTATACCACGGTACTTGAGGACGTACAGCTACCTGTTTGGTGACAACAGGAGCATGTTTCTCTAAGATTTCACTGAGCGTGATATCGTACAACCAGGCTAGTTCAGACAGGGTATTAGGTGTTTGCTTACAAAGCTTACTTTCTGCTATGTCTAAGTTCAATCTATGGACATCGATGGCAGAAAGCTTTCGATATGATATCTCTTTAGTAGGTAGTGGAGGTTTATAAGAATTCAGAGAACACATAACTGGAATGTGATCAGATATCAAAGAGCATTGTGGCCATGGTGTCCCTAGTACAATGTCATCAGAGTGACGGCATATCATTAGGTCAAGGGTGTGACCATGTACATGTGTAGAGAAATTAACCAACTGTTTACAACAAAGAGATTCAACAAGATCTACAAAGGATTTAGTATCTGCGTTGGTAGTGTCCACATGAATATTGAAATCCCCTACGATTAATAAAGGATTGTTTGACAGTAAATGACTCTGTATATAGTCACTGAATTCTGAAACAAACGCCGTAACTGTAACTGGGTGAGTTTCCGAGTAGGGGGGTCTATAGATATTAATTACTTGTAAACGAAATGATTTACATGAAATAGAATATTCTGCAAATTCAAAAGAGTTCTTTTCACCAGCAGCAGCTTGATGGACATTGATTGTGTCTCTATAAACGAGACCAGTTCCGCCACCACGACGACCCTTTCGTGGTTGGTGAACAAAACTATATCCAGTAGGGATGAGTTCATAAAGAACTGTTGCATCATTGTCCGTCAGCCAGGTTTCTGTCATGGCAATCAAGTCTGCGTTGCTATCACATATGAAATCTTGTATCAAAGCAGTCTTGTTGCAGACTGACCTAACATTCACTGAGCAAAGGTGTAAGCTTGAAGATGGATTACCTTGTCTCTTCCATGTGATACTGTTCTTTCTTTTACCTCCCCGAGATCCTCTTCGTGTTCTCCTTCGATGAATTCCAAGTGAATGAATGATGTTGTGAACAGCCTCAGCAAGATGAATCCTTGGATGTCTCAGTTGCAGGAGTTCAGTTGGGGAATAATTAATCGCATGTTGAAGACGATGAGCAGTATGGTGTCTTGCCAAAGACGAGAGCGTATCACCGTCATCTCTGTCCGGTCCTGGATTCGGATGAACATCTCCAGCATTCAAGAGTTCTATTTGGAAAGACGCTGTACCATTTGGGTGATATGCAATCCTTCTCTTTAGAAAGTGCTTTCTCATTGAAGAACCATAATGAAAGGACTGCACAAAAGATTGTTCCTTGCATCGCACAAAGTCAGTCAGTGAGGCACTTAGGCCTACACATAGTACACAAAGGACACTAAAATGAATAGACCTCATTGTGTATAGTCTGTAATCCCTATATACATTCAAGTTCAGTCAGACAAGCTCTGTACAATAACTAATAGTACTTACATAGAGTTACATGCATGGGGATACATGGCCACCAGATACTGCAGATATTATCAAATCAAAGTAAGAGAGTAACCTTCTGAGAATCCATTGCCATTAACAGATCACTTTTTATTCTTAGTAATGCAGTTTCAGTACTATGGTATTGTCTATATGCAGACTGAGTACATGGTAGAAGTGAGTTTTGATTGATGTGATCCATGATTTGCCGGGTAGCAGCACCCTCGACCAGCTTCGAGATGTATTTCAAATTGCTTACAGGCCTTAAGTTCTTAAAATCTGCATCAAGACCAGGTTTTTTTAATAATGGTGTGACAAGAGCAGTTTTCCATGACATTGGAAAAAGACCAGTCGAAAGAGAAAGATTGATTAATGATGTGAGCACAGGTAGCAATATGTTAGTGCATTGTAGTAGGAGTTGTGTGGGCATAGGGTCTAATGAGCATGATTTTTTACTGAGGTTAAGGATAAGTTTTTCAACTTCATACTCCGAAAGAGATTTAAAATTGCTCAGAACATCAACATCGTGGTAAGTTGATCCAGAATAAGTCCGGGGTTCATTCATCGCATCTAATCTTATTTCAATGTTCTTGTGGATTTTCAGAACTTTGTCACAAAAATAATCACCCAAGTCGTTAACGAACTTATGTTTATCAGTATTACAAGGTATTACAGGTTGTTTATTTGACTTGTTTAATAGATCATTGACAACCTTGAATAGTTTCCTTTGATTGAGTTTATTCTCTATGATCAGATCTCTATGATATTTTCTACGAGCTTTATTCAAAAGTTGTATTGTTGCATTTCGAACTAATTTATATTTATTCCAGTCACTATCAGCCTTAGTTTTTAACCATCGCTTCTCAGCCTTTCTCTTTTCCCTTTTTTGTGTCCTAATACAGTTAGTATACCACGGTACTTGAGGACGTACAGCTACCTGTTTGGTGACAACAGGAGCATGTTTCTCTAAGATTTCACTGAGCGTGATATCGTACAACCAGGCTAGTTCAGACAGGGTATTAGGTGTTTGCTTACAAAGCTTACTTTCTGCTATGTCTAAGTTCAATCTATGGACATCGATGGCAGAAAGCTTTCGATATGATATCTCTTTAGTAGGTAGTGGAGGTTTATAAGAATTCAGAGAACACATAACTGGAATGTGATCAGATATCAAAGAGCATTGTGGCCATGGTGTCCCTAGTACAATGTCATCAGAGTGACGGCATATCATTAGGTCAAGGGTGTGACCATGTACATGTGTAGAGAAATTAACCAACTGTTTACAACAAAGAGATTCAACAAGATCTACAAAGGATTTAGTATCTGCGTTGGTAGTGTCCACATGAATATTGAAATCCCCTACGATTAATAAAGGATTGTTTGACAGTAAATGACTCTGTATATAGTCACTGAATTCTGAAACAAACGCCGTAACTGTAACTGGGTGAGTTTCCGAGTAGGGGGGTCTATAGATATTAATTACTTGTAAACGAAATGATTTACATGAAATAGAATATTCTGCAAATTCAAAAGAGTTCTTTTCACCAGCAGCAGCTTGATGGACATTGATTGTGTCTCTATAAACGAGACCAGTTCCGCCACCACGACGACCCTTTCGTGGTTGGTGAACAAAACTATATCCAGTAGGGATGAGTTCATAAAGAACTGTTGCATCATTGTCCGTCAGCCAGGTTTCTGTCATGGCAATCAAGTCTGCGTTGCTATCACATATGAAATCTTGTATCAAAGCAGTCTTGTTGCAGACTGACCTAACATTCACTGAGCAAAGGTGTAAGCTTGAAGATGGATTACCTTGTCTCTTCCATGTGATACTGTTCTTTCTTTTACCTCCCCGAGATCCTCTTCGTGTTCTCCTTCCATGAATTCCAAGTGAATGAATGATGTTGTGAACAGCCTCAGCAAGATGAATCCTTGGATGTCTCAGTTGCAGGAGTTCAGTTGGGGAATAATTAATCGCATGTTGAAGACGATGAGCAGTATGGTGTCTTGCCAAAGACGAGAGCGTATCACCGTCATCTCTGTCCGGTCCTGGATTCGGATGAACATCTCCAGCATTCAAGAGTTCTATTTGGAAAGACGCTGTACCATTTGGGTGATATGCAATCCTTCTCTTTAGAAAGTGCTTTCTCATTGAAGAACCATAATGAAAGGACTGCACAAAAGATTGTTCCTTGCATCGCACAAAGTCAGTCAGTGAGGCACTTAGGCCTACACATAGTACACAAAGGACACTAAAATGAATAGACCTCATTGTGTATAGTCTGTAATCCCTATATACATTCAAGTTCAGTCAGACAAGCTCTGTACAATAACTAATAGTACTTACATAGAGTTACATGCATGGGGATACATGGCCACCAGATACTGCAGATATTATCAAATCAAAGACGTAACACATCAAAAAATGACTTAAAAACAATACTTCATGAACCCAAACTTGTCTAGTAATTTCCAGACTACTAATACAAGAAGATAGTAACACAAATTATACAAAATCCCTAACAATAACAAGCAATCAGAAGCTAATTTTGGAGAGCAAGCAGAAAAGCATGTGCAAAATGCTTGTGCGCTCATCCTGTGCAATAATCATATTAAAGTCCTTCGCTTTTAAATATTAATACCAATTTATGTGTATTATAAATTGAGCGACTTTTTGAGAAGCTGCCAAGACCAAAGAAATACGGGTCAACCTTTTCCAAAAGTTGACAAACCTGCATTTGTGTGCCCCGCTTATACTAAATCCTGGATCTGCATGCCCCGCCCTAATGACGTCAACAAGGTCATCACGCCACCCCAAAATGCCCTAAGTGGCGTATAAATTATTATGGTACCTAGTACAATACGCACAGCGGCGTTTGAAATAAATAACCCTTAAGTTAAGCAGGAAAACAACAAAATAACGCTTTTCGAGTACAAACAGATAAACATTTAAGTGATATCATATTTAATTTGTATACAAACAATCCAAATCACCTTTATTCATATCAACAAAATACTCGTGATCATGCTATTTATAC